>CM035100.1:49567998-50311043 GCA_020205505.1 Panax japonicus
TCTGAATCTGATCTTTCCTTTCCTAGGAGAGACCTTTAAGAACACATAACTACCGGGTTCGAACTCAACATTCTTACGGTGTGGATCGACGTATTTCTTCTGTCTATCTTGAGATACTGTCAATCTTGCTCGAATCACCTTGACTATCTCTGCTGTTTGTTGTACCAATTCCGGGCCTAGTAGTTGTCTTTCGCCAACTTCATCCCAATATAGTGGAGTTCTGCACTTTCTGCCGTATAACGATTAATAGGGTGGCATTCCAATACTAGCGTGGTAACTGTTATTGTAACCGAACTCTACTAATGGTAGGTGATCATCCCAATTTCCTTTAAAGTCCATCACACAAGCTCTTAGCATATCTTCTAATGTCTGAATCGTTCTCTCACTCTGTCTGTCTATTTGAGGGTGGTAAGCTGTACTCATTCGCAATTGCGTACCCATGCATTCCTGAAGACGTTTCCAAAAATTTGATGTGAAGCGCGGATCCCTATCTGAAATAATTAATACCGGAACTTCGTGCCTCGAAACAATCTCTTTTACGTGTAGCCTTGCCAACTGATCTAAGTTGAATCTTATTTTGATCGGAAGGAAGTGTGCAGATTTTGTCAGTCGGTCAACGATAACCCATACTGCGTCGTAGCCTTTCTGAGTCGTCGGAAGGCCAACCACGAAGTCCATTATAATATGTTCCCATTTCCACTCTGGGATCTCTAACGGTTGTAACAATCCACTCGGTCTCTGATGTTCCGCTTTCACTTTCTAACAGGTCAGACACTTGGCAACACATTCTACAACATCACGCTTCAAATTCGGCCACCAGAAATGTTGTCTAAGATCTTGGTACATCTTGGTACTACCAGGGTGAATCGAATATCATGAACTATGAGCCTCACTTAAAATATCTTCCTTAATCTCTTGAACTAGCGGTACCCAAATTCTATTATCAAATCTCAGTATTCCTTCCTTATCCATCTTAAATCTTGGTTCGGTTCCTTCAGATATCTTCTTTGTCACATTTTTACATTCTTCGTCCTGAAGCTGAGCCTCCTTAACTTTATCCAGTAGGGTTATACCAGATTACATCTAAAATATTTTCTCATCAATCTCCATATGATACTTCACTTCCAATTCCAGTTTCTCCATTTCTATAATTAGCTCGTCCTGAGCAGTCAACATCATCAACTTCTCCCGATCCTTTCTACTTAAGGTATCGGCAACGATATTCTCCTTACCCGGATGGTATAAAATCTCATAGTCGTAGTCCTTAATTAACTCCAACCACCTTCTTTGATGCATATTCAAGTTCTTCTGCGCGAAAATATATTTTAGACTCTTATGGTCCATATATATTTCACATTTCTCCCCGTAAAGATAGTGCCTCCAAATTTTCAAAGCAAAAACAACTGCAGCTAACTCCAAGTCATGGGTCGGATATCCCTTCTCGTAATCCTTCAATTATCGTGATGCATACGCAATGACTTTACCGTTTTGCATCAGCACACAGCCAAGTCCTTTATGCGATGCATCACTATAAACAACAAAATTTCCTGTATCATCCGGAAGAGATAACACAGGGGTCGTACTCAACCTCTTCTTCAATTCTTGAAAACTTTCCTCACACTTATCTGTCCAAACAAATTTCACAGCTTTTCGAGTTAAATTCGTTAATGGAGTTGCGATCTTGGAAAAGTCTTGTATGAACCTTCTATAATATCCTGCCAATCCAAGAAAACTTCGTACTTCCGACGGCGTCCTCGGTTGATCCCAGTTAATCACGGCTTCGACTTTGGATGGATCTACCGAAATTCCGTTTTTATCGATCACGTGCCCAAGAAATTGCACTCGTTCAATCCAAAATTCGCATTTCGAAAACTTGGCATACAACTTTTCCCTTCTCAATACTTCCAACGTTAATCTCAAATGCTCTTTGTGTTCTTCTTTGGTTTTCGAATAGACTAAAATGTCATCTATAAATACCACCACAAACTTGTCCAAAAATGGCTTGAACATACCATTCATTAGTCCCATAAATGCTGCAGGAGCATTCGTTAGACCAAACGACATTACTAAAATTCGTAGTGACCGTATCGTGTTCTGAACGCAGTCTTTGGTACATCCTCTAGCCTCACCTTCAATTGATGATAACCGCTTCTCAAGTCTATCTTGGAAAAGTATCTCGCTCCCTTCAATTGATCAAATAGGTCATCGATCCTCGGTAATGGATATCTGTTCTTAATCGTGACATTATTCAGTTCTCTGTAGTCAATGCAGAGTCGCATCGATCCATCCTTCTTTTTCACAAACAACACCGGCGCTCCCCACGGCGATACGCTCGGTTGAATGTACTTCTTGTCCAACAATTCTTGTAGTTGTACCATTAATTCCTTCATCTCTACTGGTGCCATTCGGTATGGTGCCTTCGATATTGGAGCAGTTCCGGGCGCCAAATCGATTACGAAATCTACCTCTCTTTCTAGTGGAAGTCCTGGTAAATCGTCTGGAAATACGTCGACGAAGTCCCTCACAATCGCTATTTCTTCTACCTTCAGATTCTCTTTTCGACTATCGACTATGTAAGCTAAGTATCCTACACAGCCTTGTTTTAATAACTTCCTGGCCTGCATCATCGTCAGACAACTCGCTTGTCTAGGCGACTTGCTACCATAAAACACAACCTTTGATGGAGTCATAAGGTTAATACGCTTCTTTTGGCAATCAATTACAGCCCCATAATTGGATAACCAGTCCATACCCAAGATAACATCGAATTCTCCAAGTCGAATAGGGATAAGATCTACGTTCATAATGTTACCCTTAATATCCACCGTACAATTCTTGTGTACATATTTAACAGGGATCACTTCTCTATTCGCAAATTCTATGTTCATGGGGTATTCTAACTCATCCTTAGGCAATTCTAAGTTCTTAGCAAAGTCATCGAATATAAATGAATAAGTAGCACCCGAATCAAATAATATATAATCATTAACTTTATTGATTGGAATGATACCTGACACCACATCGCGAGACTGCACTGCATCCTGAACTGTCATGTTGAATTTTCTGGCGGTCGGTTGGTTGGTTGCAGTTGGTCCTGTGATAGTCAGAGTGTTTCCACCATTGTTTCCTCTATTCCCTCCTGATTCTGTTCCTCCAGATCCCTTATTAGGACAATCCCTTGCAAAATGATCCTTTGAGCCACAAGTGAAGCAGACACCCTTCTTTGGTTTAGAACAATTAGGTGCTATGTGGCCTTCCTGACCACAATTATAGCATACTCGTTTTCCCTTCATGCAAACTCCCAAATGAGCTTTTCTGTAGGTTGAGCACACTTCAATCTTCTTCTTTTGCCCTCCTTGTTGACTTTCAGCTGACGAGTTATCAGACCACTTTCTCTTCTGATTATTATTACCTCCCGTTCTACTTCCACCGGTCTTGTTAATTCTTTCATTTTCACTCTTTTTCTTCTTCTGATCCTAATTATATTTAGATACCGCATCGCTTCCACCTTCAGTGAGTATGGCCTTCTCTAACACTCTAGCAAAGGTGTTCAATTGAAACATTGACACCTTGCTATACAACCAGGGCTTCAGTCCCTGCTCGAAACGTCTTGCCTTTCTCTCGTCAGTATGCACTTGATACGTGGCGAACCTAGCCAATTCATTAAACCTTGCCACATAATCTGCTACGGACATATTCCCTTGTTTCAACTCTAAAAACTCTCCTTAAATCTCTCCCAGGTTATTACACCTTCTCATCCCCGTACTTTGTTTGTCTGCCACAAATAGCTGGCTTCAGACTTCAGCATGAATGTTGCATATGCGGTCTTCTGGTCTTCCCTTACTCTAGCGACGTCAAACACCTTCTCCATCTCCATAACCTACGTTTGAGCCTCGATTGGGTTCATGGAACCTTTGAACTCTGGCGGTCCCACCGTCTTGAAGTCCTTAAACGTTGTGTTTGGTGGAGCTTGAGGTTGGTTATTCATGGCTCCAGTCAGTAAGTTCACCAACTGCTGAACGAGATTAGCGTTGGCATTATTGTTATTATTGGTTAACTCTTCCTAAGCCGGGTGACGTTGTTGTCTTCTCCTTGGCGGCATTTTTCTATTAAATAAACGCTTATTAGAACTTTATTTATTTATCTAAATAGTTAAGACATTACTTAACAATTTAACATATTCATTTAACACATCATCTCAAACAACTTGATATATTTTTATTCAAATCAAAAGTTTTAACATTAAACGATAACATAACTGCTATTTACATCAACTATCCTGGAATAAAGAATCCACAAGATTAAAATATTCAAATATTCTTTCGTTCATAAACACGTCAGAATTTACATCTAAAAACTAATTAAGTTCTTTACATAATTAAGCAAATCATATCACTACCGGTTAAGGTGCTGAATAGCCTTGCTACGCTCCTCTTCTAAGATGCGATACATCGTCCTACGATCCATCATGTACAATGGTAGTCCTTCGAACTAGATTGGGTACCTCAAAACTCGATCTTGGGTTTCATTCATTGCTTTGTTAAGTGTAGAGTACGTTTTCCCAATCTTCGCTTTCTTTGCACGACTCTCATCCTCTGCACGATCAGCTCAACGCGATTCTCTTACCCAGCCTTCCTCTGCTATGTTCAACCTTTCGGAGGTTTCCTTCAGTTCCTTCTTCAGTTTCTCTGTCTCCTCGGTCTTATCTTCAGTTTGACCCTTCTCATGGACCAAATCCCATTCTACATTTGATAGTCGAGAGTGAAGAGTCGAAATCTCCCTCTTCTTCTGCTCTAGAGTAATATGTTGAATAACCGCTCGCTCAGTCAAATCCTGGACCTCGTCTTGTAACTCCACGTTACGGTCGTATAATGTGTCATACATCTCAGCATCAACGGTGTACCGTGGTAACTCCTCTTCTTCCTCTTCCTATTCCTCAACAAATTCCTCCTCAGGATCCTCCTCAGGATCAGTCTCGGACTCATGCTCCTGACCAACAACGGTGATCAATGGAGATAACTCCCTCTATACCAGTTGCTCCCTAACGACATGAATGTCTCGGGGCTCCTCCTCTGTCGGTACTATAGGTACACGGGGTTCCTCCTCAGCAAGTACTATAAGTACTCGGGGTTCTTCCTCCCCAGCTTGACTAGCTTCTCCAACATTCGACATCCTGACAACAAAATTTTAAGTTTTAGTTACTAAGTCGTATCATCTAACGCATACTTTAACACAAACACATAACGTCTTTTATTATCTTTAATGAATTACATAAATTCATTTCTTATAACTCGATAAGAGTTTTCCATCACTATCTTCTTTCTATAAGGCTACTACCTAAGGTTGTTCCCCCACCTAAGGTTCATAACCTACAGCTTTGATACCAACCTGTGACACCCCCAAATCCGGTACTTCGAATCCACGGGATTTGGTGTTCACTGTACAAATATCATCTATCTATCTACCCCATAATAAATACAAACCATGCAATAGATAGAAATAAAAATCTTCCCCTTATAGGGTTACAACATCTGAATTATAAACATAATCCCAGGTTAAACTAACCTTAAACATCTGTGCAAAAATATAAACAATAAGTCTTAAACAACATCATTAACTCAAGTCTAGCATAAATACATCATCAAATAAAATAACAAGTCTTCAACACTTGCTAACTTTGCCCTTGCCTTTACTAGTGGAAGGTTCGTCAGTTCTTTCGTTCTTAACTGCAATGTTATTATAAAGAAAGACTGAGCACTATTGCCCACAAGTATAATAATAAAATAACAATATAATAACATGCGACTGAATTAAAGACATCTGAATAAAAGTTCAACTTTTGAATCAAGATTGAATAACAAGAATCAAAAGAATTCTGAGGGTCATAAGACCTTGAACTATGTCTGTTGGGCTTCGACATAGAAACGCACAGCGGAAATTAAAATTTTAAAGCAATTTTCGAAACCCTAAAACAGGATTCATGCGAAAAATCAATTAATTCAGAGGTTTAGAGATTATACCAGATATGAAAAAAACGAGAATTTGAAACCGACTGCGCCTCAAATCTCCAACGCAATACAAACCGATTGCGCCTCTACGGTATCCACATGAACGCCGCACGAACCGTCGAACGATTCTGCAATAAGAAGGACTTGTGGTACTAGCCACCAAAAGGAATGGATTTTATGAAACTGTTTTCTCTCTAGTCTCTCTCTAAGAGCGGCTAGGGTTTTTCAATTATGATATATCGCTAAGTAGCTGCTATATATCATATATATAGTAGTTAAAAGGAATTAATCAAATCAAAACCTAATTTCATAAAATCTGAATTTATATATATATATATCTCTTAATTAAGTCTTACTTAATTAATATACATATATATAAATTATCCTTTTAATTTAAATTCGTGATTTAAATATTATTAATCATGTTAATATATTTAAATCCTTAAAATTTAAATTAATTCCCTTTTAAATAACGTTCTATGTGTGTGACCCTATAGGTTATTATTACGTTGGCAATAATTTTAAAATCATATTATAAAATTATAAACAGTGAGCGACATCTAGTAATGCATCACTGCTACCCAAGTAATAATAAGATCGATGATTCGATGCAACCTTTTCGTGACCAATGTTTCAATGTAATTTAATCCTTTTAACCTTAATATCCTAGATTAAACTCGAGTCATGGAATGTGTCATACTCTTCATAATTTAATCTCAGTTTTCTTGATCAATGAGTAGACTATATGAAACAAATCACTATTTGAGCATGGCCATGCATTTCATAGTCCTACTCAATCAAGAGGCCTATGGATATCACCCATAATGTATAGGATGGTTAAATTCCATCTAGATCACTCATATTTCTCACACGATTAATGATGAACCCAATAATCACCTTTATAGTCCACCCTATTAAAGGTGACATTTGATGATATCAAAGTACATAAATTCTCGTGTAGTAATATAGTGATTTCAGGTCGGAGGACCATTACATCATTGTCACTATGAGAATTGCTAATGACACTTCGCATAATGCTCCATATAGAATTCTCATGGTGGGTCTGTCCAGTACATCGTTCTCTAACATGTACCTATGCATTGACTTAATATCTCATATATTTATGACCAATGAGATTTGGTCATCAGTCAATCCACATACTAGTCTCAATGCATCATTGTTGTCCCATCAACAATGATACTCGACTAGGGACATTTAAGAACACTGATACTAATGGTAATATATAATCTCATGTTCAAGTCACATACTTGAAACTATATAATTTGTATTACTATTCTAAGGAATTTTATTATGTTAACAATTATATTATGCAGTAAATAAAACCATAATAAAATCATATATTTATTCAATCAAATATAATATAAAAACGTTAAGCAATTATATCAAATAATTGGCCTCTAGGGCATAAACTCTAACAATGTCCTAGGTTAACAAGGGTTATACTTGAAACCTTTAACAGTCATAAGACTATGGACCTTTATTCTCTTACTTAGGGGGATCAGCCCTTAGTACCATACTGTGCACAATATCTTAACGCTAACACATAAGTAAATCCCTTTACAGGGTTGTTCATCTCAGTTTGACATTCGAATCCGCACCAAAGGAAGTTTGGTTTGGATAATTCAATAAGGGTTCTGAAATTTAGAACGTTCATCAACTAAGGACTAGTTGAATCAATAAAGTTCACTAGTCTAATAAAATTCAACAATAATGATATTCAATTCGAATAATAATCTCAAGAAGTATACAATAGAACAATTATTGTATAACTGAATCATGCTTTGAAAAGATAATAAATCTTTAATATAACATTCGAACTTGAATAATAGTAATGATAATTTACTCGAGGTAAATAATAAACTTGAACAATAATGACAAGTAGGGTTAGGAAACTTGCCTAGTGCGTAGGCTAAACGATTACTACTTTCGTTCACCACAAATCCTACACACATACCATATGTATTCACGACATTCATTAGTTACATTTTCACTTAATTATTTAATATAAACTCCACTTTATTTAACAAATCATTACCCTTCTAATTTAATTACTTAATTAAATTAGAATATTTTCATTCTCTTACTATTATTACACTCGAATAAATTATTTCATAATAATTTTCATCGAATATTTATTTTATTCAATAAATATCTCAATTAAAATATTTTAATAATAATTTTCATCGAATATTTATTTTATTCCATAAATATCTCAATTAAAATATTTAATTTATTTTATAAATACTTTAATAATAATTTTTATAGAATATTTATTTTATTCCATAAATATCTCAATTAAAATATTTAATTTATTTTATAAATATTTTAATAATTTTTATCAAATATTTATTTTATTCCATAAATATCTCAATTAAAATATTTAATTTATTTTATAAATATTTTAATAATAATTTTAATAAAATATTTATTATTATTATTTTTTTTTTTACCGCCAGGACGGGGTAATTTAGTTTGGTAACGCCCACCAGGGGTGGGGTTACCCAGGCTCATTTTCTGCAGTTTCTACAGTTTTGCACTTCGCGAACATAATAAGGCCAAAAATCAATCACACGTAAAATTATACATGAATATGACCATAACTTCCAATTTCCTTGTCCACATATTAGTTTAAGCATACCCAAATACTAGAATTTATACATAATCATTACCCAACATTTATAGAGTAATTTAAACCCATTAAAACACATAATTACAGAATTAAAATATGTAAGTTATACTGTTCTTGATGTTCTTGAAGGTTTTTGAATAAAAACATAGAATTTACTACTATGAATTCGTTATAAGGTCAAATCCAACCACTAAAGTTTCATTTTGTTCGTTTTAGCATGTATAATCATATATAAGTGTAAAATTTAGGGATAATATATGATCAACGCATTAAATTTGTGCGTAAGGGCCATATGGCTGTATCACGTACTCTGTAAATTTTTGGAATAACAAGCCAAAATCATACGTTATAATCTTATGAAACTAATGATATGGAAGCACAATATATATATATATATATATATATATATATAACATGCCTTACAACTCGAATTATTACATATATTCACATAACACCATAATTTCCCAATTACAAAGAATCACAGAAAACTTAAGCCATATTCATGAAACTTAAAAGACGTAAATTATAAATTGGGTTGAAGAAAATTACCCAAGCGTATAGTGAAATAGTAGGAGATGAATTGAAACCCTTCTCAAACTCTTCAATCACTCAACTCACACTTTACTCAACAATTTCTCAACTCTCTTTCTCTTTTCCCTCTCTGCTTAATGTCAGACTTAGGAAATTAATGAAGAAGAAAGACGTATTTAATAAATAAAAGCGACTGACGCTTTGTGGCCAGTTACCCAGTCATGGGTAACTGCCCTCAACTCCCACTAAGGCCATGTTTGGCTTAACAAGAATGGGGTTTAAAACCATTTAATTTAATAAAGCCTTATAATATAGTTTTAAATAATGTCACACCCATTATAAAATAAATCTAATATCTTATTTAATATAGTAAATTCTCATTAATTCACATAGTCACATAATTAAATTTCTTATTTAATAATAATATTAAATTATTAAATCTCTAATTAATAATTTAATTAATTGAAATAACATAGGCTTATTAAATATATTTCTTTTAATTCAATAAGCTCACATAATCACATACTTCGAATAATAAAAATTCTCCACATTAATTTAATAAATGTAACACATATAATTAAATTGATCTATCACAACTTCATCAATTAATTATTTAATCTAATAATTAATTCATCGAAACATATTTATTCAATCCAATAAATATTAAAATTAAATTACAAAATTACGGTTGTCACAATTTATATGATAAGGAAATATTTATTTTATGTGGATATAAATGATGGATATATTTATTTTTATATGGATAAAAATGAAGAAATTAATGCTGAGGTATTTTATCAGTATTTTGTCGGTGTGGATGTATTAAAAATTATCCGTTTATGGATTTCGGATATTTTTTGTTTAGAATTTGGAAAAACTCAAAGCTACAAAGTTGTAGAGAATTCAATTTCAGGAAGAATGGACATAAAATTCGTATTTTTCTGATAACCGGGCTATTTTTTATGAATTGTTGAAGTTTTGGATAATAAAATGATTTTTATTAAATTTATGGGTGGGACCCACTTTGGTTTGAAATATGTGGGCTGCTGGAATTATTTTTAGAAATGGCATACTAGTCTTGGTCTTTAGGCATGCGTAGAAATTGGTTTAGAAAAAATAATATTTTATTATTTTAGTCTCCTATGGCGTTCTAGCATTTTCCTATAAATAGACGATTAGGTTAGAATTAAAAATCACACCAGAAATAAGTTTTCTTTCTCTCTATATTATCGAGCGTATTTTTGTGAGTAGTTAGATACTTTGAGAGTAGCTGTTCGGTACAATTTTCCTTCGGCTTTCTATCCGATATTTCGATCAGAAGTACCGTTATTTTGAGGTAAGGGATGTTGTTTTCTTCTTAAATGATATTATTTTCTTCAATATCATTATGCCGAAATATTGGCCTGAACTTTTTATCAAATTTAGAACTTTTTGTGTCGGGGTTACTATTCACGTATACGACACTATTCACGTATACGGCACTATTCACGAATACGACACTATTCACCGAAAAATGAATTTTTTTTTTGTCCAAGTTGTCTATTATGGTTACTATCTTTGATTGTATCCATGTTTTGGTCTTTATTTTTGAATTATGCTTCAAATTTAGTTATTATGGAGAATTATTGATCTTTGATAAACTGTTATACAAATCCTTAATATTTGTCCTTCTGTCTCATTGGATTCATTTTCTTTAAAATATTTTTCATCATCCTCAGTCCTAAATGATGATATTTCTGAATATCTTTGGCCTGTAGTGCAAAGATGAATGATTAACTGATGAATTTCTTTGGCCCGTAGTGCAAAGATGAACAGGTGTTGAGATGAACATGACCAACTGGTGATACAAATGAATATCTTTGGCCTGTAGTGCAAAGATGAATATTTGATTAAAGATGTATATTGATTGTTGTTACAGGGATAAAATATTGATGATGGACTTTTAAATCTTAGAAGATAGTAGAACTCATTCTCTACTTGACTCTTCTAATGGATTGTTATTTCCGCTGCAGTTGTTGATCTAAAACTTGTTGTCAATTATATTTTATCATATTTTTTTCCTGTTGAAGACTAATGATAAATTTTTGTATATTATCTTAGTCATAATATTCTTTATTGGGCTAGTTGAGCTCACCCTTTTCCTTTTTGTTCCATTTTTCTTCTCAGAAGGTGAGAACATAGCAGGATCTAGTCGGGGTATGGAGTGATGGTTCTAGAAAGATGTTTTAGCAGTCCTCGCTATTTTTGTAAAATAGTGTTTGAATAATTATAATGGAGACTTATTTGAGTGTGGATATTGTCTAGAAGACAATATTTGTATTTAAACTCACAGTATGTGTTGTCGTATTTTGCACGACAATTATATTATTGAAGTTGTAGTTTGCTTTCTGTACCATGTATTTGGCGACTCAGAATGGGTGTTGTATACCTATTTTGGGGGCGTCACGGTTGGTATCAAAGCTTAGGGATATCGTCTCTGGCGGAGATCGGGGAATAGAACTAGGAGGGGAGAGATGAGTAAATCCTTCGCTAGTGTGTCATATCTAAGCTTATTTGTTGGTCAGTCATAATATAGGGATATTATGTGATATGTTAATTTGTTTAATTAACCCTTGTTTTATGGCAGTATTTAAGAATGGTTGCTGATAACGTTAACAATGGAGTGTATGAGACCGTGGAACAACCTTTAGTTACAAACCAAGAAAACGTGCAACAGGAAGGCAATATTCCTCCTGTAAACAACACTACCGAGCAAACGATGAATGATGGAATGTTTAGAAGCTTTTTGCAGTTCATGCAAAATCAAACGAGGGAGACTCGTGTACAAAATATGGGTGGAAGTGATAGCAACGCGCGGTCTGTCACAGCCAAGCAATTCAAAGAGTTGGGACCACCAAAATTTATTGGAAAGTCGGATCCGATCAAGGCAGAAACATGGGTAAAGCAAATTACCAAGATATTCGATGTCTTGGGATGCACAGAGGAACAGAAGGTTCTATTCGCCACCTTTATATTCCGTGGTGAGGCAGATTACTGGTGGGAATCTGTGAAGCGTACCCAGCCAGCCGCACTCAACATGTCTTGGGAAATATTTCAGAAACTATTCAATGATAAGTACTTTCCTTAAAGTATTCGTCATATGAAGGAGGTAGAGTTTATCAGACTAGAACAAAACAACATGACGGTGTCCCAGTACGAGGCGAAGTTTGCAGAGTTATCCAGGTTTGCACCTTAATTGGTCGAAAATGAGGAACGAATGACAAGGATGTTTCTGAGAGGTCTAAAACCCGAGATTCGTCAATACCTTATCTCTCATAAATTTTCTCTGTATTCAGATGTTGTCAACAGGGCTCAATTATTAGAGCAAGATTGTGAGTATGTTTAACCGAGGGACCACAGCCAGGGTCATACCGGTGACAGCAGTCATCAGAGCGATGATAACCAACGAGAAGGGAAAAATACGAACAAAGGCGGTAACCACTCGGGTGGTCATTCTGGCCATGATAATAGGAGAGGTGAGTCAAGTGGAAATTTCAGAAAGAAAAGATTCAACAATGACGGAAAGACATCAGCACCAACACCAACAACAAATTCTAGGGGAGGAGAACGATCGCCAGTTAGATGTTACAAATGCGGGAAAGAGGTACATATAAGCCCAAATTGTCCACAACAATCCAAGGTATGTTACAACTGTGGAAAGGAAGGCCACATAGCTCGGGATTGTTCTGTAGCAAAACCAAGTTAAACGGGGATGGTGAATCCAAGGGCTGTCCCGGATAAGTCAAAATCAGCGGTTCCTGGAAGAGCATTTGTCGTGACTGGCCAAAACGTGAGGAACCCGAACGAGGTTATCACGGTTAAGCTAATCTTGAATTCTTGCGAAGTTTATACCTTACTAGATACCAGTTCTTCCCATTCTTTTATCTCTCCTGCCTGTGCTCAAAGTTTAAACTTGACTCCGGAGAAATTAGACTTTGATTTATCAGTGGAGACTCCGTTAGGAGAAACTTTTGTTACGTCCACTATTTATAAATCTTTCTTAATCCAAGTTGGCACTATCACATTACCTGTTGATCTTATCTCTTTAAAGATACTTGCTTTTGATGTGATTTTAGGAATTGATTGGTTAACCACTCATCATGCCAAAATTGATTGTTTTCGTAAGGTTGTTAGTTTTCATATTCTTAACCAACCTGTCATACGAATTCAAACAACTAAACCACTAAAATCAGTCACTGTTATATCAAGCCATAAAACTATTCGTTTATTGAAAAACGGATGTCAAGCTTTCTTAGCCCATGTTATGGATTTGAACAAAGAAAAGTCAGATTTGAATAATATTTCTGTTGTTAGAGAATTTCCTAATATATTTCCTGAAGAGCTTCCCGGTCTACCCCCAGAACGTGATGTTGAATTCTTTATTGATCTTGAACCGGGTACAAAGCCCATTTCTAAAACCCCATATCTAATGGCTCCTATTGAACTTCAGGAGTTAAAAGTCCAACTACAGGAATTGTTAGACATAGGTTTCATTCGTCCTAGTACATCTCCTTGGGGTGCTCCTGTTTTATTCGTAAAAAAGAAAGACGGGAGTATGCAACTTTGTATTGACTACCGAGAATTAAGCCATGTCACCGTCAAGAATAGGTATCCGCTACCTCGCATTGATGGCCTGTTCGACCAGTTGCAAGGAGCACAATTCTTTTCAAAGATCGATCTTCGTTCTGGATATCATCAGCTGAAGATTAAAACTGAGGATATTCCAAAGAGTGCCTTCAGAACTCGGTACGCGCATTATGAATTCTTAGTAATGTCTTTTGGATTGACTAATGCTCCTACTGCTTTCATGGATATGATGAACCGAGTATTCAAGGAATATTTGGATCAGTTCGTTGTTGTCTTTATTGATGGCATCCTCATCTATTCCAAAAGCCGTGAAGATCATGAGCACCATTTGAAGCTGATACTTGAAAGGCTTCGTGAAAACAAACTTTATGCCAAGCTGAAGAAATACAAGTTCTGGCTTGAGGAAGTAGCATTCCTTGGGCACGTGGTGTCAAAACATAGAGTATCTGTTGACCGACGAAGATTGAAGCAGTACAAAGTTGGGAGCAACCGAAGTCGGTGACCGAAGTGCGTAGCTTTATGGCTTAGCTGGTTATTATCGGAGATTCGTGGAAAGATTTTCTCGAATCGCTACTCTGTTAACTCGGCTAACTCGTAAAGATACAAAATTTGTATGGAGCTAGGAATGCGAGAAGAGTTTCCAGGAGCTTAAGAGGAGACTCATTTCGGCACCTGTTCTGGCAATACCATCTGGTACGGTTGGATTTGTTATCTACATCGATGCTTCACGCAAAGGGTTAAGATGTGTTCTCATGCAACATAGGAAAGTCATAGCCTATGCCTCACGACAACTCAAAGAATATGAGAGGAATTATCCTACTCATGATCTGGAGTTGGCAGCAGTTGTATTCGCGTTGAAAATTTGGAGACACTACTTGTATGGGGAGAAAGTGGAGATTTATACGGACCATAAAAGCCTCAAATATTTCTTCACCCAAAAGGAACTCAACATGCGGCAACGACGTTGGCTCAAGCCGTTGAAAGATTACGATCATACCATTCAATACCATCCTGGAAAAGGAAATGTAGTAGCTGACGCATTGAGTATAAGATCGTATGCGGGTATGAGTGCGATGTTGTTAACACAAAGACCCATTTTATACGATTTACAAAGGATGGAGATTGAGTTAAAGACTCCAGGGACCCACGTGATGATGGAGAATATACGAGTAGAGCCGAATTTAATCGATAAAGTTAAAGCTGCTCAAGATACGGACCTGGGGCTGATATGTATGAAGAAGAAAATGCAAGAAGGAGCTATTACAGAAGCGAGAATCGATGAAGAAGGAATACTTAGATTCAACTCCAGACTTTGTGTTCCTAACGACTCTGATTTGAAGCATAGAATCATGATGGAGGCACACAACACACCATTTTCAATCCATCTTGGGAGTACCAAAATGTATCATGATATTCGACATACATTTTGATGGAATATTATGAAGAGAGAGATCACGGAGTTTATCTCGAGGTGTTTAACCTGTCAACGTGTAAAGGCGGAGCATCAAGTGCCAAAGGGTCCATTGCAATCAATTGAGATTCCAGAATGGAAATGGGAACACATTACCATGGATTTCGTTACAGGTCTTCCCAAAGTTTCTCACGGCATAGATGTGATTTGGGTTATTGTTGATAAATTAACCAAGTCTGCTCTTTTTTTACCTATACAAGAAACTTATTCCCTTGAACGTCTTGCTCGTATGTACGTGAATGAGATTGTGAGATTGCATGGCATGCCAGTATCCATAGTTTCGGATCGTGACCCAAGATTCACTTCAAGATTTTGGGTTAGCTTGCAGAAAGCTATGGGCACAGATTTACGATTCAGTTCGGCATACCATCCTCAAACGGATGGACAATCAGAGAGGACTATTCAAACCCTCTAAGATCTATTAAGACTTTGTGTCCTAGATTTCAAAGGAAGTTGGGATAAGTACTTGCCACTGGTGGAATTCTCCTACAACAACAGTTATCAGGCAAGTATAGGTGTGGCTCCATTTGAAGCATTGTATGGACGAAAGTGTCGCTCTCCAGTATGCTGGGACGAGGTGGGAGAAGCAATGTTTTTGGGACCAGAATTAGTACGCATGACTACAGAAAAGATCCAAATAATTTGACAACGTATTCAAACCTCACAAGATCGACAAAATAGTTATGCTAATCTTCATCGAAAGGACGTGGAATTTAATATTGGGGATCATGTATTGTTACGTGTTGCTCCATGGAAGGGAATTACAAGATTTGAAAAGAGAAGAAGCTCAATCCACGATTTGTTGGTCCATTTGTGATTCTTGACCGAATAAGAAATGTGGCCTATAGACTCACATTACCTCCAAGTATGTCTCGTGTTCATAATGTTTTCACATATCCATGCTTCGTAAATATGTGAAAGACCCGAACCCTATTATTGCTTTAAAACCAGACGAGATAGCCAAAGATTTAACATATGAAGAAGTACCTATTAAGATCTTGGATAGGAAAGAGCATGTCCTACGCACGAAGGTCATACCACAAGTTAAGGTTTTATAGAGAAACCATGCTATTGAAGAAATGACCTGAGAGTTGGAATCAGAAATGAAAGCGAGGTATCTTCACCTTTTCGAAACACCAGGTACGTACGTCAATTTCGAGGACGAAATTTCATAAAGAGGGGAGGTTGTAAGACCCCAACTTATTATAAATAAAATCGAATTTTCTCTAATTATTATTGTGAATAATAAGGTGTTAAATTGATATAATATTTTGGTTATGGGTGAAATGTGCAAATTTTGCAAAATAATCAAGTTGTTATATAATAATCATTATTGTCGGAGAATATTCGTTTGGTCGTGGAATATTCTTGTTGTCGGGGAATATTCGTACGACGGCGCAGTCATTAGTGGGTGTTGGGTAAAATCTATATACGCACAACACGCAAGTATACGTAGTCAACAAGTAATAAAGTGATAAGTTGAGTATCGTTCCCACAGAGAATTAGTCAATAAAAATCACCAAGTACTAACCCGTAACCAACTCAATCTTATATAAACGAATAAAATGAAAATTAAATAAATTAAACTACTATTAACTTCCACTAGTTAAAATTAAGATAACGGAGATTTAAGATCACAATTTCACTTATTGCCTCATTTAAGTTAACACACTTCTCATCAATTATTCTCTATCCCGAATTGTTAATCAAGAACACTAAAGTAGTATTAACCACCTCTCGATGCACTAATAGCGTATTAACGTCAATCCATAATTAAGATAGAAATCCGTTAAACACCTTAATCAACTAACCCACTATATCTCTATGTGAATTACAATTGAAGAAAGTTTAAGAATAAGTTTTCTACACGATTACATGCGATGTCAAGCATATCTCTACCTTAACACACATCAAGTTTAAGCTACTAACAAAATCCTGAACACATGCTATCATGATTAGATCTAAATCAATACTTCATCTCTCGAGTTCATATAGATTATCACGGTAATTGATGGCCAAGCAATTAAACAATTAATTCCAAATCACAATAGACAATGCTCTCAATAGAAAATACTATAAACTACACAATAAGATCCATTGTAATCTCAAACAAAGAATTAGTTCATTATTATTGAATTAAATCTAAGAATCCACAATTGAATACACATTAAAAGATAAAGATAGAAGAAGATGAGAAGAAATAATCTATTGTCTATAGATTTGACGCCCCCTCCTTGCTCCTACTTCAAATCTTCAATGGTCTCCAAGTGGCTTCAATCTCCAAATCTCATTAGAACTAGTGTTTTTCTCTAATTTACTCTAATCTAATTAAATAGAATGCTCTCTAATCTACTAATAATCTCCTCATAATCTCTGTTATTCCCCTCCTTTTATAAGCTTTTGTACATGTCTTTTAGTCCTCTTAGAAGTCCTTGAATCAAACAACTTGAAACAATCCTTTTCGGACTCAAATTCGGACAAAATCCGCTCATTTTCGCGTATACCCAGCCCCGGCTGGGTATTTGCCTTGTAAATATCCAGCCCCAGCTTGCTAGTGATCTGCTAAAGCTCCCAGACACCCAGCCCCGGCTGGGTCCTAAGGCTAAAAACGCCCAGCCCCGGCTGGGTACCAATCTGCCAACAAAATTTTCTGCTGGAACCTTCTCTGCTAAAACTGTCATAACTTCTAAACCGAGAGGAGTTACGAGTCCCGCGACCTATCAAATCGAAGATATCGACGAGATCTACAACTTTCATTCTTTGACCTTTCAGAAAAAACAAACGCATGATGGTTAAAATTGGACTGGAAGTGACTGCTATGTAAATGACCACCCAAAACGGTGAAGTTCAACGTTCGTTGGTAGAAATGCCACAACTCTTTCATCCGAACTCCGATTTGAATGATTCAAGATGTTTCGGAAAGCTAAGAAAACGCTCTACAATATAGTCTAAGCTCCAAGCCAAGAACATGAATTGAACATAAAAGCATAAACGTTGTCCGGATTGCTTTTGTTTGCATTTTCCGTGCTTTTCCTTACCAATAATCGCTCACATCGCTCCCAAACGTATAACCTACAAAATGAACACAAAATGCATGAAAAGTAACTAAGACACATGAATATAAACAACTAATTCAAGTAAAAGATACCAGATAATTAGGTATAAAATCTACTTATCAAATACCCCCAAACTTAAACCGTTGCTTGTCCCCAAGCAACACAACATAATGCAATGCAATGCAATGAAATGCAACTAATCTATATGCCTACGAATCCAGCAGTATTGATAAACACAAATCTATTCACTCCACCTTAGAGAAATCAAGCAAACACGATAATACTTCATATCAAAACCAATCAACAATTTCTTAGTCAATCATCAAGTCTTAAATTGTTATCACTGGTATAGTGCGTGTGTGCTCCACAACAATGTTAACTGATATAAAATCAAATTTAACACATAACAAGTCTCTTTGAAGGCATCATACAGTATAAATTTAAGAAATCCAAAAATAAGCTAGATCCAACTAAACTCAAACAATTACCAATATCAAGGGTTAACATGGGATACTTATGCTTTATTTTCATATACGGGGGCTTTTTGCTCTTTTCCCGTTTTATAATTTTTTTTTTCGTTCTTTTTTTTTTACTTTTTAACCATGATTGTGCAATGTCTCATTCTATTAGGCTAACATTGCTACCCCTTAGCGAGCTTTCGACCAACGACTCCCAAACCATATAAGACCTTAGGGCGCTAGGTTTTAAGATACCCCTTCGGGCGTACTTACTCAAGTAACAAAGGCCCCGAAACAAAACTAGCCACAATATATATATATATATATATATATATATATATATATATATATATATTTTCTTTTCTTTTTTTTTGAAGCATATATATCCCAAATTTTTTTCCCGAACTTAAGTTTTTATCGAACTTTAGTCATCACCACTTATTCTTCTCATTCTTTCATTCAAACTAGTATTATCCTTTAGAGTCCCATTATGTATCAATTTAAACTCAATCAATCAACAAGTTGTTTTTATTGTGCTATCCTTATTATACCAGTTTCAAACAGAAAAAAAATTCAATTCATAACAAGAAATCACATCAAAGCTCTAATAGTCAGTACGCTACTTGTCTACTCGATCTCAATCTCATCATTGGCCAAATAAACTGTAAATATCAAACAGCTGGACTCATGCAAGATAAACATAGTAACTAACTATTATTTTTGATTTTTTTTATAATGAACCTAAACTAAATTAACAACATATGCAAAATAACATAACATAAATATGAAACTAAACATGCGATAATGAATTAAACAAAACTCCCCCAAACTTAGCAATTACAATGTCCTCATTGTAAGAATATAACGATAAATAGAAGAGAACTTCCCTGTAATCAGCTATGCGTAAGTTGATGGTGGCGATGGCGGCGACGATCATTTTGCTATCCATTGGACCTCCAATACCTGCAATGAAGAGAGACAACATGGATTAGATTATAAGAGAGCTTAATAAGTAAATTAATTCCTATCTACTAAATAAACTAGTAAAGCATATAAATATAAAAATTCCTGGGTTGCCTCCCAGTCAGCGCTTGATTTATAGTCTTTCAGCCTGACTTTGTTTGGTCAATGCTATCCAATTCCTCTTCGAAAGTTGAGAAACCCTCCATCCATCGGAAATAATATAGCTTTTGGTAGGTTCCCATTTGTGATAGCCATCAAGTTAAAGTCCCTAGCATGCTTTGTTTATATAAGATTAGATTGAAGAACGTCCAACATCTAGGCGTTTTATCCATTGTGTCTGCGAATATATTCTAGCATTGAGGCTTGTCAGACACAACAATCTCTTCTTCTATCTTCTCCAACTCATCGCACCATGGCTTCGAAGTTGTACTCGCTTTTACGTCACATGGAGTATTGCCAAAGACATGACTACCAATTGGACAAGGTTTTGCAAATCTAACCAGATTTTTGAACTGTGGAGGAGAAGTCACTTGAGGCATAAATAACATCGGCTCATCATCGTTGGTTCTCACAATTAGTTCTTCACCGACCTTGTTGTCATTATCCCTACTTGTCTCCTCTTTTTCAACATCTCGAGGCTCATCTAGTTGTAGATTTGGTTCAAGTTCTTCGTCACTTTCGTCATCCATGTCATAAAACCAAGTGTTTGGAGGAAGGTTGCTTACGGCTTTGGTCATTTGCTCTATTTGATCCGCAAGATTTTGAATTGACCTCGCTTGATTACTCATTCTCTCCTCATTTGATGCTATGAACTTGGACACCAATTCCTCCAACCTTGACTTTTCTTTTTCAGTCTCGGAAGCCATGTATTGAGGACCATTGGTTGAGGCAGTGAGGAGTTGTTCCATTCGATTATTAAAATTTTGGGTTGATAACTCCTGACTCATTATCATCTCTTCTTTTTCTGCTATAATCCTTAACATGAATTCCTTGAAATCTGAATTGTCTTCTTGTTGCAATGGAGGTGGATTTGAGAAATTTGATGGATATATTGGATTTGGAGCAGAGTATTGGTCCTGATAGTTGTAGCTCCATGAAGAATCCGGGTGATACCCCCAAACTTGATGGTAATTATCATATGCATACTGGTTGAGGTATACACCACCTTGTTTTCGCCGCCCAAAACTAACGGTGCATTGATGACTCGGATGGTTGCCAGCACAATAGTCACACATGATTGCCATCCTTTGACTCTGTTGGGCTGCAATAACGTCCAACTTCCTCGAAAGTTCTTTAATTTGTGCTGACATTGCGGAAAGTGTCTCGAGTCTGTCAATCTCCTTTTCTTTTGGTTGAGTCATGTTCGTGTATGGCCATTGATACGCAAAGTCATCCATGGTACCTGAAAAGAGAGAAATATAGGAAGAGACTTAAAAATAAAAATAAAAATATTTAAATTAAGACTAATTTGATTGAAATTAATATTGGCAAAAAATATTAAACTAATTCCCCGGCAACGGCGCCAAAAACTTGTTGGGTAAAATCTATATACGCACAACACGCAAGTATACGTGGTCAACAAGTAATAAAGTAATAAGTTGAGTATCGTTCCCACAGAGAATTAGTTAATAAAAATCACCAAGTACTAACCTGTAACCAACTCAATCTTATTTAAACGAATGAAATGCAAATTAAATAAATTAAACTACTATTAACTTCCACTAGTTAAAATTAAGATAACGGAGATTTAAGATCACAATTTCACTTATTGCCTCATTTAAGTTAACACACTTCTCATCAATTATTCTATATCTCGAATTGTTAATCAAGAACACTAAAGTAGTATTAACCACCTCTCGATGCACTAATACCGCATTAACGTCAATCCACAATTAAGATAGAAATCCGTTAAACACCTTAATCAACTAACCCACTATATCTCTATGTGAATTACAATTGAAGAAAGTTTAAGAATAAGTTCTCTACACGATTACATGTGATGTCAAGCATATCTCTACCTTAACACACATCAAGTTTAAGCTACTAACAAAATCCTGAACACATGCTATCATGATTAGATCTAAATCAATACTTCATCTCTCGAGTTCATATAGATTATCACGGTAATTGATGGCCAAGCAATTAAACAATTAATTCCAAATCACAATAGACAATGCTCTCAATAGAAAATACTAATTGATAACGAAACGTATTAAAATAAACTACACAATAAGATCCATTGTAATCTCAAACAAAGAATTAGTTCATTATTATTGAATTAAATCTAAGAATCCACAATTGAATACACATTAAAAGATAAAGATAGAAGAAGATGAGAAGAAATAATCTATTGTCTATAGATTTGACGCCCCCTCCTTGCTCCTACTTCAAATCTTCAATGGTCTCCAAGTGGCTTCAATCTCCAAATCTCATTAGAACTAGTGTTTTTCTCTAATTTACTCTAATCTAATTAAATAGAATGCTCTCTAATCTACTAATAATCTCCTCGTAATCTCTGTTATTCCCCTCCTTTTATAAGCTTTTGTACATGTCTTTTAGTCCTCTTAGAAGTCCTTGAATCAAACAACTTGAAACAATCCTTTTCGGACTCAAATTCGGACAAAATCCGCTCATTTTCGCGTATACCCAGCCCCGGCTGGGTATTTGCCTTGTAAATATCCAGCCCCAGCTTGCTAGTGATCTGCTAAAGCTCCCAGACACCCAGCCCCGGCTGGGTCCTAAGGCTAAAAATGCCCAGCCCCGGCTGGGTACCAATCTGCCAACAAAATTTTCTACTGGACCTTCTCTGCTAAAACTGCCATAACTTCTAAACCGAGAAGAGTTACGAGTCCCTCAACCTATCAAATCGAAGCTATCGACGAGATCTACAACTTTTATTCTTTGAGCTTTCAGAAATAACAAACGCATGATGGTTAAAATTGGACTGGAAGTGACTGCTATGCAAATGACCACCCAAAACGGTGAAGTTCAACGTCCGTTGGTAGAAATGCCACAACTCTTTCATCCGAACTCCGATTTGAATGATTCAAGATGTTCCGGAAAGCTAAGAAAACGTTCTACAATATAGCCTAAGCTCCAAGCCAAGAACATGAATTGAACATAAAAGCATAAACGTTGTCCGGATTGTTTTTGTTTGCATTTTCCGTGCTTTTCCTTACTAATAATCGCTCACATCGCTCCCAAATGTATAACCTACAAAATGAACACAAAATGCATGAAAAGTAACTAAGACACATGAATATAAACAACTAATTCAAGTAAAAGATACCGGATAATTAGGTATAAAATCTACTTATCAGTGGGCCCCATAATAGAATAACTGTCAGATGAAGAAAATGACAAGTTTGAGTTTTTATAAATAACGGCGTAGTTATTACCGTTAACACTGTTGGAATACCCGATGGTTAAAATACAATAATACGCGTGGATGCACAGTATTTTTGAATTATTGATTCTTACGTAAGAAAACACTACTCAATAATTTTTACAGTAATTATTGTTCAATATTTTATTTTATTGGTTCAATAATTGTTGCGTTGATATTTTATATTATTGTTGTTTCAATAATTATCATTGAACAGTATTTTCCATTATCATATCAATAATTCATATTATTTGAATAATATTATTAGATAGCATTATTGGCAATGTCTAGAAAGTTCTGTCAAGGAGAGGTTTGGTCACCTAATTGCGCGCTAGTAAGGAGAAATTCTTATTGGAAAGCCCCATCTTTCCTGGGAACGGCATGGTTGTCATAATT
This sequence comes from Panax japonicus, assembly GCA_020205505.1. Classification (NCBI taxonomy): domain Eukaryota; kingdom Viridiplantae; phylum Streptophyta; class Magnoliopsida; order Apiales; family Araliaceae; genus Panax; species Panax japonicus. The sequence goes on from CM035100.1 coordinate 49,591,543, forward strand.
GTGATTCTGTAATATTATTTGTGAATAATTAATTATTGATTTATATGATAAGAAAGTATTTATTTTATGTGGATATAAATGATGGATAGATTTATTTTTATGTGGATAAAATGAAGGAATTAATGCCGAGGTATTTTATCGGTATTTTGTCGGTGTGGATGTATTAAAAATCATATGTTTGTGGATTTTAGATATTTTTTGTTTGGAATATGGAAAAACTCAAAGCTACAAAGTTGTAGAGAATTCGATTTCAAGCAGAATGGGCATAAATTTTGTATTTTTCTGATAACCGGGCTATTTTCTATGAATTATTGAAGTTTCGAATAATAAAATTATTTTTATTAAATTTATGGGTGGGACCCACTTTGGTTTGAAACATGTGTGCTGCTGGAATTATTTTCAGAAATAGCATGCTAGTTTTGGTCTTTAGGCATGCGTAGAAATTGGTTTCGAAAAAATAATATTTTATTATTTTAGTCTCTTATGGCGTTCTAGCATTTTCCTATATATAGACGCTTAGGTTAGAATTGAAAATCAAACCAGAAACAAGTTTTCTTTCTCTCTATATTGTCGAACATATTTTTGTGAGTAGTTAGATACTTTGAGAGTTGCTGTTCGGTACAAGTTTCCTTCGACTTTCTATCCGATATTCTGATCAGAGGTACCGTTATTTTGAGGTAAGGGATGTTGTTTTCTTCTTAAATGATATTATTTTCTTCAATATCATTATGCCGAAATATTGGCCTGAACTTTTTATCAAATTTAGAACCTTTTGTGTCGGGATTACTATTCACGTATACGGCACTATTCACGAATACGACACTATTCACCGAAAAATGAAATTTTCTTCTTTTTATCCAAGTTGTCTATTATGGTTACTATCTTTGATTGTATCCATGTTTTGGTCTTTATTTTTGAATTCTACTTCAAAATTAGTTATTATGGAGTATTATTGATCTTGGATAAACTGTTATACGAATTCTTAATATTTGTCCTTCTGTCTCACTGGATTCGTTTTCTTTAAAATATTTTTCATCATCCTCAATCCTAAATGATGATATTACTGAATATCTTTGGACTGTAGTGCAAAGATGAATGATTAACTGATGAATATTTTTGGCCCGTAGTGCAAAGATGAACAGGTGTTGAGATGAACATGACCAACTGGTGATACATATGAATATTTTTGGCCTGTAGTGCAAAGATGTATATTGATTGTTGTTACAGGGATAAAATATTGATGATGGACTTTTAAATCTTAGAAGATAGTAGAACTCATTCTCTACTTGACTCTTCTAATGGATTGTTGTTTCCGCTACAGTTGTTAATCTAAAACTTGTTGTCTATTATATTTTATCAGATTTTTTTCCTGTTGAAGACTAATGATAAATTGTTGTATATTATCTTAGTCATAATATTCTTTATTGGGCTAGTTGAGCTCACCCTTTTTCTTTTTGTTCCATTTTTCTTCTCAAAAGGTGAGAACATAGCAGGATCTAGTCGGGGTATGGAGTGATGGTTCCAGAAAGATGTTTTAACAGTCCTCACTATTTTTGTAAAATAGTGTTTGAATAATTATAATGGGGACTTATTTGAGTGTGGATATTGTCTAGAAGACAATATTTGTATTTAAACTCACAGTATGTGTTGTCGTATTTTGAACGACAATTATATTATTGAAGTTGTAGTTTGCTTTCTGTACCATGTATTTGGCGACTCAGAATGGGTGTTGTATATCTATTTTGGGGGCGTCACGGTTGGTATCAAAGCTTAGGGATATTGTCTCTGGCGGAGATCGGGGAATAGAACTAGGAGGGGAGAAATGAGTAAATCCTTTGCTAGTGTGTCCTATCTAAGCTTATTTGTTGGTCAGTCATAATATAGGGATATTATGTGATATGTTAATTTGTTTAATTAACCCTTGTTTTATGGCAGTGTTTAAGAATGGTTGCTGAGAATGTTAACAATGGAGTGTATGAGACCGTGGAACAACTTTTAGTTACAAACCAGGAGAACGTGCAACAGGAAGGCAATATTCCTCCTGTAAACAACACTACCGAGCAAACGATGAACGATGGAATGTTTAGGAGCTTTTTGCAGTTCATGCAAAATTAGACGAGGGAGACTCATGTACAAACTATGGGTGGAAGTGATAGTAACGCGTGGTCTGTCACAGCCAAGCAGTTCAAGGAGTTGGGACCACCAGAATTTATTGGAAAGCCGGATCCGATCAAGGCAGAAACACGGGTCAAGCAAATTTCCAAGGTATTCAATGTCTTGGGATGCACGAAGGAACAGAAGGTTATATTCCCCACCTTTATGTTCCGTGGTGAGGCAGATTACTGGTGGGAATCTGTGAAGCGTACCCAGCCAGCCGCACTCAACATGTCTTGGGAAACGTTTCAGAAACTATTCATTAACAAGTACTTTCCTGAAAGTATTCGTCATATGAAGGAGGTAGAGTTTATCATACTAGAACAAAACAACATGACGGTGTCCCAGTATGAGGCGAAGTTTGCAGAGTTATCCAGGTTTGCACCTCATTTGGTCGAAAATGAGGAACGAATGACAAGGATGTTTCTGAGAGGTCTAAAACCCGAGATTCGTCAATACCTTATCTCTCATAAATTTTTTTTGTATTCAGATGTTGTCAACAGGGCTCAATTATTAGAGCAAGATAGTGAGTATGTTCAACCGAGGGACCACAACCAAGGTCATACCGATGACAACAGTCATCAGAGCGATGATAACCAACGAGGAGGAAAAAATACGAACAAAGACGGTAACCTCTCGGGGGGTCATCGTGGCCATGATAATAGGAGAGGTGAGTCAAGTGGAAATTTCAGAAAGAAGAGATTCAACAATGACGGAAAGACATCAGCACCAGCACCAACAACAAATTCTAGGGGAGGAGAACGATCGCCAATTAAATGTTACAAATGCGGGAAAGAGAGACATATAAGCCCAAACTGTCCACAATAATCCAAGGTATGTAACAACTGTGGAAAAGAAGGCCACATAGCTCGGGATTGTTCTGTAGTAAAACCAAGTTCAACGGGGATGGTGACTCCAAGAGCTGTCCCGGATAAGTCAAAATCAGCGGTTCCTGGAAGAGCATTTGTCGTGACTGGCCAAAACATGAGGAACCCGAACGAGGTGATCACGGGTAAGCTAATCTTGAATTCTTGCGAAGTTTATACCTTACTAGATACCGGTTCTACCAATTCTTTTATCTCTCCTGCCTGTGCTCAACGTTTAAACTTGACTCCGGAGAAATTAGACTCTGATTTATCAGTGGAGACTCCGTTAGGAGAAAGTTTCGTCACGTCCACTGTTTATAAATCTTTCTTAATCCAAGTTGGCACTATCACATTACCTGTTGATCTTATCTCTTTAAAGATACTTGCTTTTGATGTGATTTTAGGAATTGATTGGTTAACCACTCATCATGCCAAAATTGATTGTTTTCGTAAGGTTGTTAGTTTTCATATTCCTAACCAACCTGTCATACGAATTCAAACAACTAAACCACTAAAATCAGTCACTTTCATATCAAGCCATAAAGCTATTCGTTTATTGAAAAACGGATGTCAAGCTTTCTTAGCCCATGTTATGGATTTGAACAAAGACAAGTCAGATTTGAATAATATTTCTGTTGTTAGAGAATTTCCTAATGTATTTCCTGAAGAGCTTCCCGGTCTACCCCCAGAACGTGATGTTGAATTCTTTATTGATCTTGAACCGGGTACAAAGCCCATTTCTAAAACCCCATATCTAATGGCTCCTATTGAACTTCAGGAGTTAAAAGTCCAACTACAGGAATTGTTAGACATAGGTTTCATTCGTCCTAGTACATCTCCTTGGGGTGCTCCTGTTTTATTCGTAAAAAAGAAAGACGGGAGTATGCAACTTTGTATTGACTACCGAGAATTAAACCATGTCACCGTCAAGAATAGGTATCCGCTACCTCGCATTGATGGCATGTTCGACCAGTTGCAAGGAGCACAATTCTTTTCCAAGATCGATCTTCGTTCTGGATATCATCAGCTGAAGATTAAAACTGAGGATATTCCAAAGACTGCCTTCAGAACTCGGTACGAGCATTATGAATTCTTAGTCATGTCTTTTGGATTGACTAATGCTCATGCTGCTTTCATGGATATGATGAACCGAGTATTCAAGAAATATTTGGATCAGTTCGTTGTTGTGTTTATTGATGGCATCCTCATCTATTCCAAAAGTCGTGAAGATCATGAGCACCATTTGAAGCTGATACTTGAAAGGCTTCGTGAAAACAAACTTTATGCCAAGCTAAAGAAATAAGAGTTCTGGCTTGAGGAAGTAGCATTCCTTGGGCACGTGGTGTCAAAACATAGAGTATCTGTTGACCCGACGAAGATTGAAGCAGTACAAAGTTGGGAGCAACCGAAGTCGGTGACCGAAGTGCGTAGCTTTATGGGCTTAGCTGGTTATTATCGGAGATTCGTGGAAGGATTTTTTTGAATCGCTACTCTGTTAACTCAGCTAACTCGTAAAGATACAAAATTTGTATGGAGCGAGGAATGCGAGATGAGTTTCCAAGAGCTCAAGAGGAGACTCATTTCGGCACCTGTTCTGGCAATACCATCTGGTACGGTTGGATTTGTTATCAACATCGATGCTTCACGCAAAGGGTTAGGATGTGTTCTCATGCAACATGGAAAAGTCATAGCCTATGCCTCACGACAACTCAAAGAATATGAGAGGAATTATCCTACTCATGATCTGGAGTTGGCAGCAGTTGTATTCGCGTTGAAAATTTGGAGACACTACTTGTATGGAGAGAAAGTGGAGATTTATACGGACCATAAAAGCCTCAAATATTTCTTCACCCAAAAGGAACTCAACATGCAGCAACGACGTTGGCTCGAGCTGTTGAAAGATTACGATCATACCATTCAATACCATCCTGGAAAAGGAAACGTAATAGCTGACGCATTGAGTATAAGATCGTATGCGGGTATGAGTGCGATGTTGTTAACACAAAGACCCATTTTATACGATTTACAAAGGATGGAGATTGAGTTAAAGACTCCAGGGACCCACGTGATGATGGCGAATATACGAGTGGAGCTGACTTTAATCGATAAAGTTAAAACTGCTCAAGCTACGGACCTGGGGCTGATACGTATGAAGAAGAAAGTGCAAGAAGGAGCTATTCCAGAAGCGAGAATCGATGAAGAAGGAATACTTAGATTCAACTCCAGACTTTGTGTTCCTAACGACTCTTATTTGAAGCATAGAATCGTGATGGAGGCACACAACACACTGTTTGCAATCCATCCTGGGAGTACCAAAATGTATCATGATATTCGACATACATTTTGGTGGAATAATATGAAGAGAGAGATCGCGGAGTTTATCTCGAGGTGTTTAACCTGTCAACATGTAAAGGCGGAGCATCAAGTGCCAAAGGGTCCATTGCAACCATGCACTTGATATTCCGGAATGGAGATGGGAACACATTACCATGGATTTCGTTACAGGTCTTCCCAAAGTTTCTCAAGACATAGATGCGATTTGGGTTATTGTTGATAGATTAACCAAGTCTGCTCATTTCTTACCTATACGAGAAACTTATTCCCTTGAACGTCTTGCTCGTATGTACGTGAATGAGATTGTGAGATTGCATGGCATGCCAGTATCCATAGTTTCGGATCGTGACCTAAGATTCGCTTCAAGATTTTTGGTTAGCTTGCAGAAAGCTATGGGCACGGATTTACGATTCAGTTCGGCATACCATCCTCAAACGGATGGACAATCAGAGAGGACTATTCAAACCCTTGAAGATATATTAAGACTTTGTGTCCTATATTTCAAAGGAAGTTGGGATAAGTACTTGCCACTGGTGGAATTCTCCTACAACAACAGTTATCAGGAAAGTATAGGTGTGGCTCCATTTGAAGCATTGTATGGACGAAAGTGTCGCTCTCCAGTATGCTGGGACGAGGTGGGAGAAGCAACGTTGTTGGGACCAGAATTAGTACGCATGACTACAGAAAAGATCCAAATGATTCGACAACGTATTCAAACCTCACAAGATCGACAAAAGAGTTATTCTAATCTTCATCGAAAGGACGTAGAATTTAATATTGGGGATCATGTATTGTTACGTGTTGCTCCATGGAAGGGAGTTACAAGATTTGGAAAGAGAGGAAAGCTCAATCCAAGATTTGTTGGTCCATTTGAGATTCTTGACCGAATTGGAAATGTGGCCTATAGACTCGCATTACCTCCAAGTATGTCTCGTGTTCATAATGTTTTTCACATATCCATGCTTCGTAAATATGTGAAAGACCCGAACCATGTTATTGCTTTAGAACCAGACGAGATAGCCAAAGATTTAACATATGAAGAAGTACTTGTTAAGATCTTGGATAGGAAAGAGCATGTCCTACGAACGAAGGTTATACCACAAGTTAAGGTTTTGTGGAGAAACCATGCTATTGAAGAAATGACCTGGGAGTTGGAATCAGAAATGAAAGCGAGGTATCCTCACCTTTTTGAAACACCAGGTACGTACGTCAATTTCGAGGACGAAATTTTATAAGGAGGGGAGGTTGTAAGACCCCAACTTATTATAAATAAAATCGAATTTCCTCTAATTATTATTGTGAATAATAAGGTGTTAAATTGATATATTATTTTGGTTATGGGTGAAATGTGCAAATTTTACAAAATAAGTAAGTGGTTATAAAATAATCATTGTTATCGGGGAATATTCGTTCGGTCGAGAAATATTCCTATTATCGGGGAATATTCGTACGACGACGCAGTCATTAGTGGGCCCCATAATAGAATAACTGTCAGATGAAGAAAACGACAAGTTTGAGTTTTTATAAATAACGGCGTAGTTGTTACCGTTAACACGGTTGGAATACTTGATGGTTAAAATACAATAATACGCGTGGATGCACAGTATTTTTGAATTATTGATTCTTACGTAAGAAGGTACTACTCAATAATTGTTACATTAATTACTGTTCAATATTTTATTTTATTGGTTCAATAATTGCTGCGTTGATATTTTATGTTATTGTTGTTTAAATAATTATCACTGCACAATATTTCCCATTATCAAATCAATAATTCATTTTATTTGAACAATATTATTAAATAATATTATTGGCAATGTCTAGAAAGTTCTGTCAAGGAGAGGTTTGGTCACCTAATTGCGCACCAGTAAGGAGAAATTCTTATTGGAAAGCCCCCTCTTTCCTGGGAACGGCATGGTTGTCATAATTGTGATTCTGTAATATTATTTATGAATAATTAATTATTGATTTATATGATAAGGAAATATTTATTTTATGTGGATATAAATGATGGGTATATTTATTTTTATGTGGATAAAAATGAAGGAATTAATGCTGAGGTGTTTTATCAGTATTTTGTCGGTGTGGATGTATTAAAAATCATCCGTTTGTGGATTTCGGATATTTTTTGTTTGAAATGTGAAAAAATTCAAAGCTACAAAGTTGTAGAGAATTCGATTGCAGGAAGAATGGGCATAAAATTTGTATTACAGAATGGGCATAAAATTTGTATTTTTCTGATAACCGGGTTATTTTCTATGAATTGTTGAAGTTTCGGATACTAAAATTAGTTTTATTAAATTTATGGGTGGGACCCACTTTGGTTTGAAACATGTGGCTGCTGGAATTATTTTTAGAAATGGCATGCTAGTCTTGGTCTTTAGGCATGCGTAGAAATTGGTTTAGAAAAAATTATATTTTATTATTTTAGTCTCTTATGGCGTTCTAGCATTTTTCTATAAATAGACGCTTAGGTTAGAATTGAAAATCAAACCAGAAACAAGTTTTTTTTCTCTCTATATTGTCGAGCGTATTTTTGTGAGTAGTTAGATACTTTGAGAGTTGCTGTTCGGTACAAGTTTCCTTCGGCTTTCTATCCGATATTCCGATCAGAAGTACCGTTATTTTGAGGTAAGGGATGTTGTTTTCTTCTTAAATGATATTATTTTCTTCAATATCATTATGCCAAAATATTGGCCTGAACTTTTTATCAAATTTGAAACTTTTTGTGTCGGGGTTACTATTCACGTATACGGTACTATTCACGAATACGACACTATTCACCGAAAAATAAAATTTTCTTCTTATTTGTCCAAGTTGTCTATTGTGGTTACTATCTTTGATTGTATCCATGTTTTGGTCTTTATTTTTGAATTCTGCTTCAAAATTAGTTATTATGGAGTATTATTAATCTTGGATAAACTGTTATACGAATCCTTAATATTTGTCCTTCTGTCTCACTGGATTCATTTTCTTTAAAATATTTTTCATCATCCTCAGTCTTAAATGGTGATATTACTGAATATCTTTGGCCTGTAGTGCAAAGATGAATGATTAACTGATGAATTTCTTTGGCCCGTAGTGCAAAGATAAACAGGTGTTGAAATGAACATGACCAACTGGTGATACAAATGAATATCTTTGGCCTGTAGTGCAAAGATGAATATTTGATTAAAGATGTAGATTGATTGTTGTTACAATATTGATGGTGGACTTTTAAATATTAGAAGATAGTAGAACTCATTCTCTACTTGACTCTTCTAATGGATTGTTGTTTCCACTGCAGTTGTTGATCTAAAACTTGTTGTCTATTATATTTTTTCAGATTTTTTCCTGTTGAAGACTAATGATAAATTGTTGTATATTATCTTAGTTATAATATTCTTTACTGGGCTATTTGAGCTCACCCTTTTCCTTTTTGTTCCATTTTTCTTCTCAGAAGGTGTGAACATAGCAGGATCTAGTCGGGGAATGGAGTGATGGTTCCAGAAAGATGTTTTAGCAGTCCTCACTATTTCTGTAAAATATTGTTTGAATAATTATAATGGGGACTTATTTGAGTGTGGATATTGTCTAGAAGACAATATTTGTATTTAAACTCACAGTATGTGTTTTCGTATTTTGCACGATAATTATATTATTGAAGTTGTAGTTTGCTTTCTGTACCATGTATTTGGCGACTCAGAATGGGTGTTTGTGACGCCCCCAAAATTAGGTATACATCACCCATCTTGAGTCGTCAGATACATGGTACAGAATTCAAATACAACTTTCTAATACCACTATCGTGTATAATACGACAAAATACAACTGTGAGTTTGAATACAATAATTGTCTACTAGAGATCCTACAAACTCAAAAGGAGTCCTCATTACAATTATTAATACACTATTTCTCAGAATAGTGAGGACTACTAATGCTATTTTCTGGACCGTCACTCCATTCCCCGACTAGTCCCTGCTATGTTCTCATTTCCTGAAGAGAACAGTGAAAGAAAGGGTGAGCTCAACTAGCCCAGTAAGAAATATTATGACTAAGATAATGCAGAATAAATTATCATTAGTCTCCAACAATGTTAAACTGATAAAATATAATAGACATCAAGTTTAACTGCAGTGGAATAAGCAATCCATTAAAAGAGTCAAGTAGAGAGAATTGAATCTACTATCTTTTATGATTTAAAAAGTTTTTCATCACTTTTATCACTGAGACTCAGCTCAATAAATAATCCACATCATTAAATCATCCCTGCACTACAGGCCAAGGATATTCTTTAGTATCACGACCACGAATTATCCATGCACTACGGGCCAAAGATAATCGTGTTTTCATCAACGGTCCTGATCATGCCATAAAACAATTATCTTTGCACTACGGCCGAAGAGAATCCATAGCCATAATCATACCAAAAACTGTCCATCATTGCACTACGGGCCAATGAGGACTTTTAATTTTCACATCATTTATAACATTACGGTCATGATTATACCGAATAATCCCTGGTCATAATCATACCAAGTCCATCTATGCACTACAGGCCACAGATGACTTTCAACATAACACAAACATGATGATGATGACAATGATATAAGAATTCAATAAAACAAGTTCAAGAATTAATTTGTCCAAGAACTACTAATGTCCAAATTGTCCACATTAGCTTTGTAGAATAAAATTCAAGAATGATCAGAAGAATATTTCCATGAAAAGATACTGGATGAAACGCAAATATCAAGGATATTCTACTAATTTCATGGAGTATAGAAGTCAAAACTTTAACCAACTGAGTATAATAAAGAATGGAATAACAACAGAAATCACCATGCATGCGGAACTTCGTACAGGCAGGTTATTCCAACAGAATACTAAATAACGGAACCAGGTCAGGTGAAATTCACACCGACAGGATGTTCCAACAGAATAATAAATGCGGAATAATAAATGATGGAACCAGGTCCGGCGTATAGCACAAACAGGATATTCCGACAGAATAATAAAGACGGAACCAGGTCCGGCGTATAGCACAAACAGGATATTCCGACAGAATAATAAAGACGGAACCAGGTCCGGTGTAAAACACACAGACAGGATGTTCCAACGGAATAATAGTAAAGACGGAACCAGGTCCGGTGTAAAACACACAGACAGGATGTTCCAACAGAATAATAGAAGAATGTCACCAAGTATAGGGTAGACCGCGTATACAGGTTATTCCAATAGAACAATAAAAAAATGGAATAACATAAGTTCTCTTCTTGAATACAAAAGAATAATATCCCTTACCGTAAAAGAACTGGATATAGAAGTAGTGAAGTAACAGAATACTCTTCTTTTTTCTCCCTATAATTTTCTCTCTATAGCTTCTCTCTATAATTTCTCTATCTAGAGTTTCAATGAATTCGTAAGAAAATAATGAAGGAATGAGCTTCTATTTATAGGAAAATGGAATGCATAGTAACTAATCCATGAACGGTCCAGATTGATTTACTTTAATCTGACGGTCCATATTTAAAGAAAAATCTTTTAAATAAAATATAATATATTCTATTTATATAAAAACATTTTACTATGCAAACACTATGCAAAACACTATGCAACACTATGCAAAACACTATGCAACACTATGCATAATAAAATATAATATATTCTATTTATAGAATAACTTTAATAAAGTATTCTGTTTTATATAAAAAGATGTTTCCGTTTTATTACGTTAATAATACGAATAAAACAAAACGTCATTATCACTATAATAATTCATATTATTAATCAACAATAATTGAATCAAACCGAGTGACTTCTCACATAAATATCAATAATCAATATCGTGTGCTACTATGCAACAACGCGTATTACTGTACTTTTACTACCCAGTAGTTCAACAGTATCAACGGTAAAACTTTCGCCGTTATTTTTAATAAAATATTTTTGTCGTTTTCTCAATCCGACAATAATTCCGTTGTGGGGTCCACCAATAATTGTACCGTCGTACGAATATTTTCCGACACAAAGAATATTCCCTGACCAATCGAATATAATATAACAACTTGCATACTTTGCAAAATTTATAAATACTACCCACAACTATAATATTATCTCAAATTCACACCATAATATTAAAAATTATTTCGAAAAAATTAATTCTTTATTCATAAAATCTGGGGTTTCACAATCTCCCCTCCTTATGGAATTTCGCCCTCGAAATTTACGTACGTACCTGGTATGCCGAACAGGTAAGAATACCTTGACTTCACTTCCAATTCTAACTCTTGAGATATAACCTTTGAGTGTTGAATACGATTCTTCTTATCCAAGATTGTAACACGTATCTCTTCAAACGTTAAATCATCCGCTATCTCATCCGGTTCTAAATTAATAATGTGGGTCGTCCACATATTTACGTAACATCGATACGAAGAAAAAAAAACGTTATGAACACGCAATATATTTGGCGGTAAAACGAGTCTTTAAGTCACAGTTCCTACTCAATCAAGGATTTCAAATGGGCCAATAAAATCAAGCGTTTAGACTTCCTCTATTCGTCAATTCTTGCTTCTAAAATAACGCCCTCTTGAACCTTCTTAATTCTTCACATTCTTCGGCTCCGAGTGTGTAGCTTGAGCGGCTTTAACTTTGTCGATTAAAGTCGATTCTACTTGTATATTCATTATCTTCACGTGAGTTCGTATATTCGAACTTGTAAACGCATACGATCTTCTACTCACACGTCAGCTACCATGTTCGCTTTCCCACGATAATATTGCATGGTACGATCGTAATCTTCAACAGCTCAAGCCAACATCTTTGGCACGTTATACGTTCGTTTTAGGTAATATTTGAGGGTTTAAGAAATGGGTTTTGTACTGGTGTCAATACCAAATTCGATTTCACGCTCTGGGGTAGGCTAAGAAGTCTTCAGGAATACGTCAAGAGATTTATTAATGATAAAAATATCATTCAAAACTGTTACTCAAATCCAAGACTTGGATAGTACATCATATTGATACCAACTGTGACTTCTATCCCTTAACCTAGATAGCACCTCACAATGATACCTATCAACTTGTTATCGTCATTCACGACGTCGTCTACAGAAAGTCTGGCTTCGGTGCTTTCCACACAAGGAAGTCATCAACAAAAGGACCGGGGCTCTTTACTTATGGCTTGATATGACAATGATTGAATTTAGTGGTTTGGTTGCTTGAATTCGCATAATAGGTTGGTTAGGATTATGAAAGCTAACAACCTTTCGAAAAACATGATGAGTAGTTAACCAATTGTTTCCTAAAATCGCATCAAAGACAAGTATTTTCAAAGATACAAGATCAACACGTAACGTGAAAGTGTCGATTTGAATCAAATAAGATTTATAAATAGTGGAGGTAACGAAGGTTTCTCCCAATGGAGTTTCAATAGATAAATCAAAGTTTAACTTCTCTGGAGTTAAGTACAAACATTGAACACAACTAGGTGAAATAAAAGAGTGAGTAGAACCGGTATCTAACACAGTATAGACTTCGTAAGAGCTTATGATTAACTTACCCGTGATAATTTTATTCAGGTTCCTCGTCACAAGAGAAAAAAAAATGCTCTCTCTTAAACTACCGGCTTTGGCTTGTCTGGGACATCCTTTGGCATCATTATCCCAGCTGGAATTGACTTCATCATACGACAGAATCGAGCTAGGTGACCTTCTCTTCCACAATTAAAGCATGCTTTGGACTGCTGCGTACAGTTTGGACGGATGTGTCCCTCCTGTCCGCATCTGAAACATACGACCGGTGGTCGTTCTTCTTCCTTAACAACGGTTGCTGGTGCTGACGTCTTTACGTCATTGTTGAACCTTCTCTTCTTGAAATGTCCATTCTTATTATTTTGGCCATGATTACCACCGAAGTGGTTACCATTCTTGGTATGATAATTTCCCCCGCGATGGTTATCATTGTTCCGATGGCCGTTGCCACCGATATGATTATTATCGTGTTGCTGGTCATTACCTTTTGGTTGTGATAACTCATTATCGCGCTCCACTAACTGAGCTCTATTCACAATATCTGAATATAAACAAAGTTTGTGAGAAATGAGGTATTGACGTATATCGGGTTTCAAACCTCGCAAAAACATTCGTGCCATTCGCTCCTCGTTATCGACCAAATGGGATGCAAACCGGGACAACTCCGCAAACTTAGCCTCGTACTGCAACACGGTCATATTATTTTGCTCCAGCTTGATAAACTCTACCTCCTTCATGTGACGAATACTTTCGGGAAAGTGCTTGTCGTTGAACAGCTCTTGGAACTTCTCCCAAGACATCTTGAGTGCGTCAGTCTGGGTACGTTTTACAGATTCCCACCAATGATCTGCTTCTTCACGCAACATAAAGGTGGCAAAAGGAACCTTTTGCTCCTCAGAGCATCCCAAGACATCAAATATCTTGGTGATCTGCTTTAACCACGTCTCCGCTTTAAGTGGTTCTGGCTTTCCCAAAAACTCCGGTGGTCCCAGCTCCTTGAACTGCTTAGCGGTGACCAACCGTGGGTTGCCATTGTTTTCTCCTGCATTATGAACAGGAGCCGCCTTCTCCCGTTGTTGCATGAATTGCTCCTTAAACTGCTTAGCGGTGACCGTCCGAGAGTTATCAGTATTTCTACCTGCATTTTGGACAGGAGCTGCCTTAGCCTGTTGTTGCATGAATTGCATAAAGTCTCTGACCATCCCATCATTCACCATTTCATCGGTGTTATTATTTTCATGAGGAGTATTGTCCTCTAGTTGCACATTATCCTGATTATTGATCTGTGGAGACTCAACGGTCTCCTGTGCTCCATTGATAATCTCAACATTCTCGGATGCCATTTTCAAACACTGCCACAAAACAAAGATTAATTGACATGTAACATAATATCTCTAAACATTGACCAACTAATTTAAATACAAAATAAATTTAAGTAGGTCATACTAGCGAAGGAATTCCCCGTCTCTCCCCTCCTAGTTCTAGTCTCACATCTTAGCCAAGGATCATATCCCTAAGCTCTGATACCAACTGTGACGCCCCCAAAATTAGGTATACATCACCCATCTTGAGTCGTCAGATACATGGTACAGAATTCAAATACAACTTACTAATACCACTATCGTGTATAATACGACAAAATACAACTGTGAGTTTGAATACAATAATTGTCTACTAGAGATCATACAAACTCAAAAGGAGTCCTCATTACAATTATTAATACACTATTTCTCAGAATAGTGAGGACTACTAATGCTATCCTCTGGACCGTCACTCCATTCCCCGACTAGTCCCTGCTATGTTCTCATTTCCTGAAGAGAACAGTGAAAGAAAGGGTGAGCTCAACTAGCCCAGTAAGAAATATTATGACTAAGATAATGCAGAATAAATTATCATTAGTCTCCAACAATGTTAAACTGATAAAATATAATAGACATCAAGTTTAACTGCAGCGGAATAAGCAATCCATTAAAAGAGTCAAGTAGAGAGAATTGAATCTACTATCTTTTATGATTTAAAAAGTTTTTCATCACTTTTATCACTGAGACTCAGCTCAATAAATAATCCACATCATTAAATCATCCCTGCACTACAGACCAAGGATATTCTTTAGTATCACGACCACGAATTATCCATGCACTACGGGCCAAAGATAATCGTGTTTTCATCAACGGTCCTGATCATGCCATAAAACAATTATCTTTGCACTACGGCCGAAGAGAATCCATAGCCATAATCATACCAAAAACTGTCCATCATTGCACTACGGGCCAATGAGGACTTTTAATTTTCACATCATTTATAACATTACGGTCATGATTATACCGAATAATCCCTGGTCATAATCATACCAAGTCCATCTATGCACTACAGGCCACAGATGACTTTCAACATAACACAAACATGATGATGATGACAATGATATAAGAATTCAATAAAACAAGTTCAAGAATTAATTTGTCCAAGAACTACTAATGTCCAAATTGTCCACATTAGCTTTGTAGAGTAAAATTCAAGAATGATCAGAAGAATATTTCCATGAAAAGATACTGGATGAAGCGTAAATATCAAGGATATTCTACTAATTTCATGGAGTATAGAAGTCAAAACTTTAACCAACTGAGTATAATAAAGAATGGAATAACAACAGAAATCACCATGCATGCGGAACTTCGTACAGGCAGGTTATTCCAACAGAATACTAAATAACGGAACCAGGTCAGGTGAAATTCACACCGACAGGATGTTCCAACAGAATAATAAATGCGGAATAATAAATGATGGAACCAGGTCCGGCGTATAGCACAAACAGGATATTCCGACAGAATAATAAAGACGGAACCAGGTCCGGCGTATAGCACAAACAGGATATTCCGACAGAATAATAAAGACGGAACCAGGTCCGGTGTAAAACACACAGACAGGATGTTCCAACGGAATAATAGTAAAGACGGAACCAGGTCCGGTGTAAAACACACAGACAGGATGTTCCAACAGAATAATAGAAGAATGTCACCAAGTATAGGGTAGACCGCGTATACAGGTTATTCCAATAGAACAATAAAAAAATGGAATAACATAAGTTCTCTTCTTGAATACAAAAGAATAATATCCCTTACCGTAAAAGAACTGGATATAGAAGTAGTGAAGTAACAGAATACTCTTCTTTTTTCTCCCTATAATTTTCTCTCTATAGCTTCTCTCTATAATTTCTCTATCTAGAGTTTCAATGAATTCGTAAGAAAATAATGAAGGAATGAGCTTCTATTTATAGGAAAATGGAATGCATAGTAACTAATCCATGAACGGTCCAGATTGATTTACTTTAATCTGACGGTCCATATTTAAAGAAAAATCTTTTAAATAAAATATAATATATTCTATTTATATAAAAACATTTTACTATGCAAACACTATGCAAAACACTATGCAACACTATGCAAAACACTATGCAACACTATGCATAATAAAATATAATATATTCTATTTATAGAATAACTTTAATAAAATATTCTGTTTTATATAAAAAGATGTTTCCGTTTTATTACGTTAATAATACGAATAAAACAAAACGTCATTATCACTATAATAATTCATATTATTAATCAACAATAATTGAATCAAACCGAGTGACTTCTCACATAAATATCAATAATCAATATCGTGTGCTACTATGCAACAACGCGTATTACTGTACTTTTACTACCCAGTAGTTCAACAGTATCAACGGTAAAACTTTCGCCGTTATTTTTAATAAAATATTTTTGTTGTTTTCTCAATCCGATAATAATTCCGTTGTGGGGTCCACCAATAATTGTACCGTCGTACGAATATTTTCCGACACAAAGAATATTCCCTGACCAATCGAATATAATATAACAACTTGCATACTTTGTAAAATTTATAAATACTACCCACAACTATAATATTATCTCAAATTCACACCATAATATTAAAAATTATTTCGAAAAAATTAATTCTTTATTCATAAAATCTGGGGTTTCACAGTGTTGTATACCTATTTTGGGGGCGTCACAGTTGGTATCAAATCTTAGGGATATGGTCTCTGGCGGAGATCAGGGAATAGAACTAGGAGGGGAGAGATGAGTAAATCCTTCGCTAGTGTGTCCTATCTAAGTTTATTTGTTGGTCAGTCATAATATAGGGATATTATGTGATATGTTAATTTGTTTAATTAACCCTTGTTTTATGGTAGTATTTAAGAATGGCTGCTGAGAACGTTAACAATGGAGTGTATGAGATCGTGGAACAACCTTTAGTTACAAACTAGGAGAACGTGCAACAGGAAGGCAATATTCCTTCTGTAAACAACACTACTGAGCAAACGATGAATGATGTAATGTTTAGGAGCATTTTGCAGTTCATGCAAAATCAGACGAGGGAGACTCGTGTACAAAATCTGGGTGGAAGTGATAGCAACGCGCGGTCTATCACAGCCAAGCAGTTCAAGGAGTTGGGACCACCAGAATTTATCGGAAAGCCGAATCCGATCAAGGCAGAAACATGGGTCAAGTAAATTACCAAGATATTCGATGTCTTGAGATACACGGACGAACAGAAGGTTCTATTCGCCACCTTTATGTTCCGTGGTGAGGTAGATTACTGGTGGGAATCTGTGAAGCGTACCCAGCCAGCCGCACTCAACATGTCTTGGGAAACGTTTCAGAAACTATTCAATAACAAGTACTTTCCTGAAAGTATTCGTCATATGAAGGAAGTAGAGTTTATCAGACTGGAACAAAACAACATGACGATGTCCCAGTACGAGGCGAAGTTTGCAGAGTTATCCAGGTTTGCACCTCATTTGGTCAAAAATGAGGAACGAATGACAAGGATGTTTCTGAGTGGTCTAAAACTCGAGATTCCTGAATATTGATTGTTGTTACAGGGATAAAATATTGATGATGGACTTTTAAATCTTAGAAGATAGTAGAATTCTTTCTCTACTTGACTCTTCTAATGGATTGTTATTTTTGCTGCAGTTGTTGATCTAAAACTTGTTGTCTATTATATTTTATCAGATGTTTCCCTGTTGAAGACTAATGATAATTTGTAGTATATTATCTTAGTCATAATATTCTTTACTGGACTAGTTGAGCTCACCCTTTTCCTTTTTGTTCCATTTTTCTTCTCAGGAGGTGAGAACATAGCAGGATCTAGTCGGGGTATGAAGTGATGGTTCTAGAAAGATGTTTTAGCAGTCATCACTATTTCTGTAAAATAGTATTTGAATAATTGTAATGGGGACTTATTTGAGTGTGGATATTGTCTAGAAGACAATATTTGTATTTAAACTCACAGTATGTGTTGTCGTATTTTGTACGACAATTGTATTATTAAAGTTGTAGTTTACTTTCTGTACCATGTATTTGGCGACTCAGAATGGATGTTGTATACCTATTTTGGGGGCGTCACAGTATGTCTTTACTTGTGGGGCAAACCTTTTGCTCACCCTTGTTAAATAAAAACATTTCAGTTAGAATCGAAGAGGCCAGCGGATCGAAGAAGAACAAAGGCAAAGGAAAAATACTGGAGTAGTATAATGAACAATATTATTATTACGTTGTATTGTAAACCCTTTTTGTATATCTAAGGGTATTTCTGTAATGTTAAAGTTAGTGGACCTGGGACTTATGTATTAACAACATATGTTAATGACTTATGTATTCCTATTTATATATGAATGGGTAGTTAAATGGTATTATATTGTGGATCGTGAACACCAAACTCGGGGGTCAGGTAACCCGGATTTGGGGGTGTCACAGAGGGAGAGCCTCAAAATTGAGACCTGGTCGGTCAGAAGAATTGCTCTGACTAGAGATCAGAGAGTCCATAGATGAAGAAGACTTGTTCCACATCTAGATCGTCTTTTCTAACTCCTCAATTTTAGAAGTTAGGTTCAACTCTCTTTGTGTACTTAGCTCATTTGTCTGTTTCAAATTCTTATTCTCAGCTTCAAGATTAGAGAGAGTGGAAGTGCTTAGCAGAATTGTCTCCAGTTCTACTTGAACTTTTTCTTTCTCTTGTTGAAGAAGAGAATAGTCTTTCGATTAGACTCTGAACCATTTCATGTATTGATGTAGATCAGAGGTTATATCATGTAATACAATTCTTTAATCATCAATATTCACATCAAGAGAGTTGAAATAAAATACCCCATCAATACTGATTTCACTGCTTTTCTTGTCTTTAGATTCCTTGGCCATCAAACATAGGTTGGCCACTTGAAGTTCGTCATCTTCCCCTGACTCAGAGTTTATATCATTTTCTAAGTCACTCCATGATCCTTCAGCTACCAGGGCTTTGTCTTTCTTCTGAGGCTTATTATAACCTTTGAATTCTTTCCTCGAGTTTGACTTCTTCTTTAGTTATTCTCTAAGAGGTTTGTTGGAGTCATCAATGTAGTGACCTGGCTTCTTGCAGTTGTAGCACAAGTCTTTAGTCTGCTCCTGGTTGTTGCTGTTGTTAAATATCCTTGGTCTGCTACTTCTGCCTTTTTGCATGAATCTTTTAAGCTTTCTGACCAACATAATAACATCTTCATCATCATCTTCTTCCGTGTCAGACTCATCATTGACTCGAGCCTTAGAGGTGGCTTCTGTTACTTTGAGAGCCACTCCTTTTTCCTTCTTCTTTCCTTCTAATAGAGTTTTTGCACGTTGAGTCAGCTCCAGTTCATAGGTGAGAAGATTCTCGTATAGTTGTTGCACAGTCATCTCATGAAGATTCTTTGATTCTCTAATGGTTGTTTACCACTTGCTTGGTAAGGCCCTCACGAATTTGATGATGAGATCTTTGTTGGGATAGATCTTTCCAAAAGCTCGAAGAGAGTTGAGCAATACATTAAATCTTTTATAAATTGAAGTAATGTTTTCTCTTGGTATATGAGTGAACATCTCGTACTGTTGAGTGAGAATATGTCTTATATATATTCCAAAATAATACTACTATTCCACAGGTTCTTTATAACCGTTATATTTGTTCTTGTCATAATATAAAATATTATCATTACAAACCTATACTATTACATAGGTAATCTATAATTTCGCTTTAGACTTCCCTTTATCCTTGTCGAATCCTTTGGTCCGTTCGGTCTAAGCTGCATTCATATGGTTCAAGCAAAAGTGAGCATAACAAGCTCAGCAAGTACAACAATTTCATTTAAAAAGCATGTTTGAACATAGGAATCGTATATCTTCAGTAACTGGATAATAGTTACGAAGTACTATTAATAACTTAAAATAGCATTCATTTTTCCTTCAAAACGTTTTACCATAATAATATTCAGTAAAACACCAAATCTGGTCCAAGACCATGAGCGTTTCATAATTTCTTTGAAAAGGACAACCCGACACGAAGTCCGTAAGTCTGGCATATCTTACGAGCACTTCTAGGTGATCAGCCTATAGTACTCTATGTTGATCAACACTACATCCATTAAATGTGTGTACGTTTAAGTTGTGGCAACCTCACGTGCCCATCGAATACTCGATGAAAATACATTTGTTTATTTATATTCAGGCTTACCTTGAATCAGTACCAATAATTGGCGTAGGATAGCGTTAGCAATTCTATATTGAAAGACTTGTAAATAAATAAATCAATCTATCAAGATTAGTCTAGCCGAGTTAAAACGGGCCTTGACTCTTTATTTAAAACCATACATGCATCTCATAACTTGAATCATTTAAAAACCTGGATAACACGAAGGTTAAACAAGCGTTTAGAAAAACTTGCCTTCAGCGTCTGATACAGTATAATTACGTTTCCTTTGAGTCTTTACGGTCTCTATAACACATAATCACATAACATACCACATTAGGTCATGAATGAACATACTTGGTTCCTAAAGAATCTTACCCTTCTTCTCAATTTAATCATATATTAGATTTGTTATTTATTGGTTTCGGTTTGCCGTCATTCTTTTATATCGTTCTTACCAACTTCTTTCTCTTATATAACTTAATTGAAATTATTTCATTAACACAACTCGGTTCGAGTTAAACATCCTTCTTCACGGCTTATTAACGTCCTTATGTTATTAATCGACACTCAATTGCCATTGGTTAAATAAATTTATTGCATACCATTTATGTTCACATTCGACTTATCTTCAACCTTTAGTGTATTACTTAATGTTTAATTATGTCTTAACAATGTTTCATTAAGATCCTTGATTAAGTGTTCATTAATTACCATTCATGTTTAACCTGTAAACATTCCTTATTATCTAAGTTATAAGGCTGGCGCTGCGGCGTCACACATTAGTGCCCAAAAATTGGACTCAGCGTTGCGGCGCGAGTCCCTTTGTTACTTGTCGTGCTGCGGCGCGAGTTTGCAGGGGACACATGCCACTTTGGCACTGCGGCGTCGGTCATTTAGGTTTGGAGTCGCGCCGCGGCGCAGACTCTATGCCACAGATTATTTTGACAGATTTTTCAAATGGTGAGATTTCCGGACTCGTAACTTCTCCGTTATAAGTCCGAATTGGCTCGTTCAAGAGCCCATGGTTCATAAATCACACTCTATATGTTCATGCAACAATTTTATCTATTCAACTTTGTTTGCTAAAAATTCACCTATTAGTCCATTTTTAATGAAAACGATAAACGTTCATGAACATTCAACGCTCGTTTCTTCGTTCTAAGTCTGAATCCAGTCATTTTCGAGTCCGCAACTCTCTATTGAAAACTAATGTTTCCAATCTCAATATCAAAATTCGACTTCCATTCCGAGAATTTCACAAATTCAACGATTATCGTTCAATCGTGTGAATTCCGGCAAAACTTTGTTACTTAAGATTTGTTCATTGTTCTAAATGAATTCAATCCATTATATAGACATCTCCACTTACATATTACAACATCTTATTTTTATGTGAAGTCATTACATGTTTTTCATGAACTTATTTACTTATGAAAGTATAACATACTTGATTTCATTGCTTATTACTTATTAATGAGTTAAGTCCTTTAATCACTATACTTACATCTCATTAATCATACTAACATCTTGACATATATACTTCATTAACTTATAAACATGATAAGTTATTACGTGTTCTTTGTGAGTTTATTACTTACAAAAGTATAAACTACTTAAGACTTCTTTTCTCATGACTTATTATGGTTAATGACTTCTAACCATTATTCTTGCTTCTTGTTAACATACTAACTTCATTTGAGTAAACATGTTACAAGTTCATATGCGTTCATTATAAGTTCATAACTTATGTATGATTGAATTACTTATTCATGACTTATACGGCTTAAGTTCATTAAGTTGTTTATTCTCTTCATTTCTTAACATACACATCCTACCACTACCCCCTTCTCTAACAATGGAAGAGAAAGAAATCATGGTTTAGATTACTTACTCTTGAATAACACTTGCTTAATCTTTGATCTTGTTCTTGCTTCTTGAAATATGTAATCTAGCTTTCTTAGCTTTTGTAGCTTATTATCTCTAACCAATAAGCTCTCAACTTGTGAGACGAAATGAACAACCCACAAATGAGCTATCTCTCCTTATATTTATAGGAAATCCTAGATGAGGGCACAATGGTCAAAAGGTCATCCACCTCCTTACTATTCTTATCTTAGCCATCAAGTAAACTTGGCCTCCACAACACTTAGGCATTAAGTTAACTTGTTTAGCACAACTTTTATCCTTTGCTTGCTCACCACATTTTCTTAACCATTAAGTTATCTTGCTCCCCACTTTAATTACTTGGTCATTACATATCTTAGCCACTAAGTTACTTGCTCATCACTTTGGATCACCCATGGGTTGCTCCATGGTTCTTACCCATTGGATATTTACTTGGGCTTAGGTTTAATTAGCTTACTTAATCATTTAAGCTTCTAGCACAATTTGCTTAACTTATATATTGGGCTTGTAATTAAACAAACATTGGGCTTGCTTATTAATTCAAATTGGACTTAACCATTTCCATATTTGGGCTAACATAATCCTTAATAAATCCTACAAGTTCAATACATTTGGCTTAACGCCTTATAACGTATAATTTACGTATAAATCTCGTATTCTAACTTGTACACTTATTCAACATATAAGACATACCATCATCCATACTTACTCGTATAATACATCATATCATACTCGTATTCATTACTTCGTATAATACCTACATATTATACGGTAATCGCTTAATTCATTAATCGCATTACATTTCCTTCTCGTAAATCACTTTCCCTAAACGTTAGGTTTGAAGTCCACAGACGAAATATTACGTTTTCCATAACTGAAATATTATTGGATATTTTATTTTATCTTGATATTATATCGTTACGTATTTCTCGGAAGTTCAAAAAAGTAATTCCCGAGCAGAAATGCGTGAATAGTATTTTTCAAAAAATTTCTCGAAAAGCTTTTATTTTCGTCTTGAAAATTCAAACACTTTAATTCTATCACGTAGCCAAAATACTACGACGTTCTGATATGTTTAGGTCATAGAACGACCTTAAATTAGCTTGCTCCCATAAATAATCAATTAATTGCATTTAATCCACATAATTAAATAAAATTTTAATTCTCCTAAAAATTCATTTTTCTCTGGCGTTACATTCTTCCCTCCTTTAAGAATTTTGTCCCCAGAATCTCGCTAATAATACTTACACCATTGAGGAAATTTTTTTCCTTTATTTTAATCTTAAGTTCCCACAATGCTTCTTCGACATTGTGGTTCTTTAATTTCATCTTTTCCGAAGGTATTATCTTAATTCACGTGACTCGTCACTTCCTAGTAATAATCTGAGTTGGAAGTTAAACACTTATTAACATATTACACTATCTTTCTTTTATAGGTTCTTCTTTTAACTTGGAATTATATGAAACTCAAATTTCTCCTTCAAAACAAGACTATACTTACTCTTCTATTTATCCTGTATCATCTTCTTCATCCGCTTGTACTCCTTGTTACCTAGTTGTACTTACTTAACTCGTTCCAATTACATGGATTGAGTCTATATTGTGAATAACCTTTCTGCCACTTCATTCAGTAATTTAACTTCTAACTCTGATCTTGCCATCTCTGTTATTAACTCATTCTGAGTCGTTAACATCGATAGCTTCCCCTACCCTTCCTACTTAATGTGTCAGCTACTACGTTTAACTTCCCTGCATAATATAAGATATCACCATCCTTCTCTACCGCATATTCCACTCCTTCTGTGTGAAGATATATTTCAGACTCTTAGAATCCGTATACATCTCACACTTCTCCCTGTATAAATACTATCTTTAGATTTTTAATTCAAAAACTACAACTGCCAATTCTAGATCATAAGTAGGATAGACCTTCTCATAATCCTTTAACTGGCGTGATGCATACACAATGACTTTGACATGCTACATGAGCATGCAATCTCGTCATCTATGCGAAACATTGAGATACACTACAAAATTCCTCGTATCATCTTATAAAGACAATACAAGTGCCTCACTTAACATTCCTTTTAGCTCCTAAAAATTATTTTCTTACTTCTCATTCCCAGCATACTTATTAATAACCAATTTGTCTATCATTTAAACTACAATTCACACGTAGTGAATTCCGTATCCAACTTCTCCATCCGTAGTGTTTCTCACACTATCCTCCAATGTTCAGCGTGATCTTCCGGTGTCTTAAAATAGACTAGAATATCACCAATGATCATTATGACACACTCGTCAAAATATTATTTGAACACTCTGTGACACTAATGGTACCTTCAATCATAGCACCTCACAAGAGTACCTATCAATTTGCCACCTTCTTCCTTATTTACTACCGACTATGCCTCGTACGCAAAACTATCTTAAAAAAATTCTTTGTGCTTTTTAACTGATCAAATAGATCATCGATCCTGGGCCATGGGTATTTATTCTTAACCGCTAACTTACTCCTCCTACGATAGTCGATATACAAACGTAACAACTCATCTTCTTCCTTAATATCCTCTTAACTTGCATCATGGTTAGACAACAATAATGTTCTGGTGATTTATTACCGTAATTTTACTACCTTGGGTTTTCTGAAAAATTAAAGATTCACACTTTTCTTATAACTATTTATTATAGCTCTATTGTTAATCAACCCATTCATACCGAGAATTATTTCAAATTCTCTTAACTTTATCAATACTTATCTATCGACACTTACTTACCTTTATCATTCATGAAATAATTTCCACGAATATAATTATCAAAAGTTATTTCCTCCTCCCATATCTTAATGTTTAAAAGTATTTATACTCCCTTTCAGACAGACTCTAAGATGAGTCTTTCCACAGGTCTTACACGCTTCAATATTACGCTTAGGATCCCCTTGTCCCACTCTAGTATTCCCGGAGTTAAAATTCTTTCTTTTTAGCATACTGCCACTGACATTCTTTACCTTGGTTCCTCCCTCTCCCTTGCGCTTATTTTTCCTCTCCTTATTGTCCACTTGATGTGGAGTAAACCTTGCCAATTCATTGAATTTGGCCTCGTATTGGGGAACCGTCATGTCCCCTTGCTTCAGTTATAATAACTTAATCTCCATCCTCCCTTACATGTTTGTAGGGAAATAAATCTTAAAGAAAACCTTCTTAAATTGTTCCTCTGTTACCGCGCATCTGTTCTATCCCCACCCTGGTGAGCCTCCCACCAAAAATTGGCTTCTCTTCTGGTCGTGTACGTTACAAAAGAAGTCTTTTGCGCCTCAACTATGTTTGTAATAACAAACGCCTTCTCTATTTCTTTTACCCATGAATGGGCCTCTATTGGGTACTTCGTTCCTTTGAACTTCTGCGAACCTACGCTTTTAAACTCTTTAAAGGTAGTCGTTCTGGATACTCTAGGTCCCGCAGGTAATCTACCCCGATTTGGTTAAATGCAGTCGTTAATAAATTAGCGAACTCTTGCATATGGTTGTTCAGACCCCCTTGATTATCATTATGTGATTCCGCTTCCTTATTACGTTATCTTCTCCTTAGCGATATTTTCAGATTAAATCAGTAGAATTTCATTATTATATATTTACTTACTTCGTTATTATTCGTCAAATACCAACTCATACTATAACAAAGAATATTAACTGAAAACTTCATTATATTCATAGGCTTCTTCATAGTTCGAAACTATTTACAATTTGTTTTCATAGCCAAAAGCTATTACATTTTTCTATCTCGCAATTGAACTTCTCAACAGTTGGGATTTACAAAGAGACTACCCTTTTTTTACAAAAGAGGGTTTTACGTCACTACACACATATTTATAACTCTATATTTCTAATAATGCATAACAGCATCCTCGTGTTTCTCATTCGCAATCATCACTATAATATCCCGACTAATTGTATGACGAGTTTGTCCTGGCTCATTGGAATAACAAGCAACTTTCATCTTGAAATCCTTATGAGCGCTCTCATGGATGTAAGACATTCGTGCTATCTTCCGGTCCTTCTCCCTCAGTTCTTTATGAAGTTCATCGGCCTCCTTCTTAAAATTCCTAGCCTTATTTATCATGAGCACCTTCTCATCATGCTCTGACTCAAAATCTGATTTTGCAGACTCCTTCGCTACATAAAGAGCACTAATCTCTTCATTCTGATTCTGCACAACTGCACTTAGTTGCACATTCCTGTCAAGCGCTGTCAGATACAATGCTCTCATTGCATCTGGAGGTGATGACTCTTGTGTAGATACCACCGTATCAACCGATGTTACCTTCATTCCTTCCTCCACGTCGTTCATCATACTAAGGTATGACGCTATATCCATATCTCCCTCGGAGTAGTTCTCCTCAGAAAAGTACTCCTCTGTCTCTGACTCCTCTAAAATCACTAATGGTACATCCGCCACTGGCATGGGTACAGGCTCTACTATGTTCACAGTTTCTTCGCTCACCGTGGATGGAAGTATAATGTGTGATGAAGAAATTACGTCAGAATGAAAAACACTAATACTAGAAGTTGATGATGAGTTAATAGGAGCATCACCGTCAATGCTTTGATGTTCTTGTGGAAGTGTAGATGATGGACCGAGAGGATGGTTTGGCAACATTGATGAGAGCTGCTCTTGCATTTTTTCATAGCTATGAAGAAAGCTAGAAAACAAATCCAAAGATAATACGGGATTCAATTCATAGTAGTCTTGAATAAAGCCACTAAAGGAATCATCAAGACCATCAACGAGACAGTTAATGAGCTCGCTTTCAGGAAGGGGTTCTCCGGCTCGATTAAGGGTGTATGCAAGAGATTTCTCTTCAGAGAGATAGTTGTTTATAGATTGAGTTTGAACTTTTCGAAGAGAATATAGTTGGTCGAGAAGATCCTCGACATGCCAATTAGATCTAAAAATTGAGTCAGAATCGGGAGTATTAGTGACGATATCATCAGAAATATTTTCTAGTCTGATCGACTCATTTGGGTTGCAAATTGCATCAACATTTTGTTGAGGATTTAGCTACCATTTTGGGTCATATGATGAAGAGTAGAATTTTGTAGGAGGGTATGAAGTGGTATGAATCATGTTAAAGCAATTAGATGGAGAATTGGCTTTTTTTTTAGTTGGTGATGGTACTTGATTTGATTGGAAAGAAGTAATGGGTTAATGAGTTGCTGATTTGATTTGAGGGAGGCAGAGGATTATAGGAAGAAGAAGAAGAAGAAGAAGAAGAAGAAGAAGAAATTAGGGACAATTGATGGAATGCAGACAGGTGATCAGAGTGTCTGAATTAGGACGCAGACTGTCTAGATAGAGAGGAATAACATAAGAGAAGAAGAAGGAGAACAAAAGGTGTGCAGCGAAAGACTAGATTATAAGTCGTTAGGCATTATGGCTTTGATATCAAGTTAAAGTTGATAGAAAACTGAGCTTTTGTATTATATTAACTTATTTCATTTACAAAGAGAGTTGTCCTATGTATATACGTATAGGATAACCAACTAAGATAGAATTAAGTGGTTTACAAAATCACCTATGCTAAAATAAAGGGATTACATAATCAAAGATTTTCAAGAGATAATTATGATAATTCAAAAATAATATCCTAACTACTTGATAAATATAAAACTGGTCTTGCCCGACACGGTCAAAACCCAAGGTGAAATTCGAGTCAGTCACAAACAACCTACCAAACATATGTAGTTTCAAACTATGACTGATTTTTGTGTTGGGGGGGGGTGGGGGGGGGGGTGCATCAATATTATAGAGGAGGATCAAAATTTAAAGCATGCAAAAAATACATCAATGTTAGAAGTTAGAAAAGGAATATGTAGAATGGTTGACAGTAGTAAATGGGAAAGATTAGACAACAGAACTAACCTCAACAAGGATTGAAGATCAAGGAGATGGCCGTTACATTCTTCGAGCACTTGAGAAAATAGGTCGTTCTAGATGTGAATAAAACCATTGAAAAGTTACATTCATAAAAGCAGATTAAAGTAAACATGGAAGAGAAATAATCAATACAAGAATATTACAATGTGGTAATACTTATAAAAGTGATCATGTAACAATATGTGGTTTGCTAAAGATATAGACCAATCTTTGTCATCTTTATGAAAATATTTTTTGTATGTGCATGTCAATTACACAACCTCTTTTCAGTAACTTGGAATAAAATTTTGAATTAATTATTAAACTTTTGAAATGAAGAAATTGGATTTGTAAATGAGATTCTCACTTCTAATGGGAAGAAACAGAAGACTGCTTTCATCCAACTCTCTATCAGAACTAGAGAATTGCTCTGACTCCCACTCTCTGCCACCATTGAAGCACCTGGATTCAACCCAACCCCACCCCCACCCCCCACCCCCCACCCCACCGAATAAGTAATCATTCATTGTCACAGCTCGCATTTTCTTTAAAATGAGGTTTAGCCCTAACGGAGAGGTAGAAATTACAAGAGACCTTATCTGGGATAAAAGATTACATGATCAATCATGTGGATAAAGACATGCCCAAAATATGAGACAAAGTTAGAAATCATGTTAATCATAACTGAAATATTTGTCAGAATGTATGCGTGTGAATTAGGTAAAAGAAATTGTCCTCCTCCAGTTCTTCCCTTTTATACTAAAGTATATATAGAAATGAACAAGAAAGTAAATATTGAGCAGGAACTAAAGCAGAAAAAAAATTAACAAAAATCCCTTATCAAAAAGTTAATTAACAAAGGTATTTGTTAAATTTATTACCAAAAATTCACTCCAAGCTAATTGTTTCTGGATAATCTAACATATCACACAGAAATCCCTAAAAAAAGAGCTTTCAATAAAAAGGGACATTCTAAAAATATATTCAAACTCGGTCTATAAACAAATATAGTAACAAAAACATCCATGCCAACGATATACTAATAAATAGTGTA
Source organism: Panax japonicus (assembly GCA_020205505.1). NCBI lineage: Eukaryota > Viridiplantae > Streptophyta > Magnoliopsida > Apiales > Araliaceae > Panax > Panax japonicus. The sequence goes on from CM035100.1 coordinate 49,620,787, forward strand.
GGGCTAAGGAAGATGAAAGATTTATCGGCGAAAGAAGAAGATCGGGCAGCAACGAAGGAGAAGAGCACCAACGCGAGATTGTAGGTTAAATTTGTTTTGGGAATATCAGATAGAATTTGTAATATTGAAGAGGTTATTTTTGTCCCCAAATAAAAAAATTCACTCAAACATGCCTCTAGATGGTATAGAATTATTTTTGTGTCTAATTGATTAAGAATTATTAATAGGCAAAAAAAATTTGCCAAACAGATTTGCCTCTGACCAAATCAGAGGCAAATCTATTAAGAGCCATTAAGAAGTAATCAAACAAAACCTAAGCCATCCAAAAACAAAGACATCTTCATCAATTGTGTAATTTCTCTTTCACGCTATTTTTTTATTGGACTTATTTTCGGAAGTCTGAATTGGTACAGCAATTTCAGTTAAGAATTCATCCAACAAATTTAGATCATCAAGAGAAAAATCTTGAGATAATAATGAAGAAAAACACATCGAAGGACCATGATTTTTCATCTAAAAAATAAATTAGAGAGAGATTATAAATAAAAAAATAAAAATCAAATATAATAAAAATACAAACTATTATTAGCAAAATACTTACAATTGCTAGAGGTTGATATATTTGATTGAGAGATGGTAAAATATATTAAATTATTTTACATATTTATAAAATTTTTACAATCGAACACTTTTAATATCTATCCGTTCTGATAAAAAAAATACCGTTCTAACTTCTATCCGTTGAAGCACTCATCAGTCGCTGCCCCTTCTGCCCTTCATCTTTTTCTTCCGTATCATTTCTCTTCTCAAACATCCCCCATTCATCTCCTTCTTCAAGCTTCCCCTCACCCCCTTCTTCTTCAAGCTTCTCACCATTTAAATATATTAAAATTTTATAATCCACAAAATCTTGTTATTTGTTATAATCTCTTAGGTTTGCCAAAAAATACACTAGACCACATTTAATCTTTCCTTCTAGGACAAAATCTAAGTCTCAAATTATATTTAGTCTGGAATTTGACCATCTCCAACTTAAGGGCGGAACATTCTTGATTGAACCAACACCATTCCTTCCACAATATCAAACAACTTTAAATGCCAATTACTAATCTTAAACCGAAAGCACCAAGTTCAAAACAAATATATAACTTTTATACTAAAAAAATAAAAACTAAATTCTCATTACACACCAAATAATCAAACATCATGGTATATTACATATAACATATTTCTCTTTCCTAGTAAGCTAAGAAGAGAAGACAAACTAACATGTCTACTAGTCACAATGTCTTTCCTAAAACTCCTGAGAAGCAGAGCCAATGTCTTCCTTGCCTTTGCCAACCTTTTTGGGTAGCAAATTCTGGTGAATATTGGGCAAAACACCTCCATTGGCAATTGTTACAGCACCCAAAAGCTTGCTCAACTCCTCATCATTCCTCACTGCAAGCTGTATGTGTCTTGGCACTATTCTATTCTTCTTGTTGTCTCTTGCTGCATTCCCAGCCAACTCCAGCACCTATTAACCATCATTAAAACCAATCTTTATGATTACTAACCACCAAAATATGAACCAATTACAAGTAAAAACACAAAACCCACAAGACAAGAAAACATAATCATGCAAATTTGCCAGCTTATTAGCATTTCAATGTATCATTATCATCAATATCCCCCAAGTTAAACAGACAAAATCACAAGTCAGAATGGAAGAATACATAATTCCACAGTCCCAAAATGAAAGTATACTTTCTCCTTGGGACATTGCAGAATAAAAATCAATTTCAAAACTGAAATACCAAATTTCACTAAAATTACATAGAACTTCAGTCCATAATTATCATTACCATCCCCAAATTAGCAAGAGCATAGAACACCCCCAAATGGAAGAAAACAAAATCCCACAATCCCAAAATGAGAGTCTATTTCCCTTGGGAGAGAACAAAATCAGAATCAAATTTAAAATCGACTCACAATTTTACCAAATTTATATCAATAATCTCCATCCTTGTCAGCTCAGAGTTGCGGTTAGAAAACAAAATAGAAGTTTAAAGATAATCAAAACATATTTCCCAAACTATGCTATTCAAATTAACTTCAACTAAAATCAATAAAATCAAAAATTTCAGAACCAATCAAACGAAGCATAAAAACTCTTTTTCCCCAATTCCTAAACAATACACCAAATTAATCTATAAAAATAAATCAACAAAAATGCAAAAGAAAGATATCAAAAGTTAATACCTCAGCGGCGAGATACTCGAGGACGGCGGACAGATAGACCGGAGCTCCGGCACCGACACGTTCGGCGTACTTTCCGTTCTTGAGAAAGCGGGCAATTCTACCGACAGGGAACTGAAGACCGGCCTTTGAAGAACGCGTCACAGACTTCGAAGACTTCGGTTTTCCTCTTCCGCCCTTGGTTGAACCTTCTTTCGAACTCATCTCTATATTTCTTCTATCTGACGATCTAAATGTTCTGCACAGAATAGCAAAACCCTAGGAGAGAGAAAGGATGTGTTTGTCGTACGGTGGATTGAAATTGCGGGTTTGAGCTTATATAGGTGTTGGGTCTTTGTTTTGATTGGTTTAGACCGGTTGACGAGGATTACCCGCGTGGCTTTTTAAATTCTTTTGGGTTTTCATTTTCGCGGTAGGGTTTTTTTAGTCACTAGGGTATTACGAATACGACGCCGTAGTCTCCACAATTTAATTTGCCAAGCTGACCAAAGCTTTAAGATGCCCAAGCCATTGGATTTTGAAACAATTACATATTATAGTACATTTTTAAAAGTAATTACAAAAATCATACATTCATAAAATAATTACAAAAATATGACACTTCATCATATATATTTACAATACTAATACAATTAAAGAGTCCTTAAATTAAGGGATTAATATTGAGTCCTTAAATTAAGGAATTAATATTTATGGGCTGACATAACAAATTAGTTTCTATCTTCCTTCGGTCTCCCTCTCTCTACACCCTTATTATTTCTCTCTCTTCTCCCTTACTACTTCTCTCTCTCCTCTCGAAGCCACTTGTCGTCGTCCTCTTTCGCCGCCGCCGCAACACCATAGTCTCTCAACTCCGACAGAAAATTGAATACGTGACTTTCAGGCTATGTTTTCAGGCTAATACGTGTTTTTCTCTCTCCAACTCTCTCACAACTAAAAGGATTATAGTTTCTCTCTAAGGTATGCTTCTAATTTCTATTAATTTTCATTCTACTAATTAATTGTCAATATGATCATACATATACACTATGTTTCTAACAGAATGGGGTATTGATTGTTTGGATTTGTGTTAGTTTTATGTTTTGTATAGAATGGTTGATACAATGAAGAAGGATGGAAAGAGGAAAAGAATCACAGAGAGTGATTCTATTAAGGACTTGAAAAAATTTGTTTGCATTTGTGCGGTTGGATTCTGATTTTGATGTTCCTGTAGTTAAGACAGAAGCTCAAGTTCATAGCCAGAAGATATTTCCAACCCAAAATTTTTTAAAGGTTTGCTAATTTAAATTTTGTTATTGTTACTATCATATAATTGTTTGGTTACTTCTGCATTATATTTTGGTTATTGTTAGCTTGTGATTCGGATACCATTTTTGTTACCTTGATTTGGTATTTTGGTTACTTTTTTATGTTGTTATGGTTACCATGTATTTGCTTAGTATACATAGTACTTGACTAAACTGGTTTTGGTGTACATGTTGTTTATGTATTGGTTACCATTAAAACATATTTTGGTTACTATCATATAAATATTTGGTTACTTCTTTAGTATGTTTTTGGTTATTGTTAATTTCTGATTTGGATTCTATTTTTGTTTTCTTGAGTTGGAATTTTGGTTTTTTGTTGTTCTGGTTACCATGTATTTGTTTAGTATATATGGGTTGACTAAACTGTGTTTGGTCTATATGTTGTTTATGTATTGGTTACCATTAATATATGTTTTGGTTACTAACATATAACTGTTTGGTTACTTCATTAGTATATTTTTTTTGCTTGCTTATGATTTGGATACCATTTTTTTTCCTCAATTGGGATTTTGGTTACTTTTATATGTTATTTTGGTTCCAATGTATTTGCTTAATATACATTGGTTGAGTAAGCTAGGTTTGGTATACATGTTATTTATGTGTTGGTTACCATTAAAACATGGTTTGGTTACTATCATATAACTGTTTGATTACTTCTTTAGTATATTTTTTGGTATACATGTTTTTGTTTTGGTGACCTTTAAATTATGTTTTGGTTAATATTATATATAACTATATATAACTATTTGTTTACTGCATAAAATGGTATGTACTACCTGTTTATATCTGGTTACTAATGACTATGTAAATCTAATTTTGTTTATTTACAGTTATGGGATCTTTACTATGAGAAATGCAACAGAAAATTCACTGAAAAAATTATATATTGGTGTGACATGGAAGTCTCCAGCATTATTACAAGAAATTGAACCCAAGTCAGTTGGTGAAGTTTAAGGCATCATTAGTTTGTGGATGTTTTATTTTTGTAAATAATAAACCCAAGTCATAATAAACCATGTATTTGCTTAGTATACATTGATGTATTATTTTTGTAAACTTGGTTGGACATACAGGTTGTTTCTGTTTTGGTTACCATTAAAACATGTTCTGGTTACTTTCATATAACTATTTGGTTACTTCTTAATTATGTTTTGGTTACTGTTATTTATGGTTTGGCTACTATTATTGTGTCCTCAATGTGGGATTTCAGATACTTTTATTTTTTATTCTGGTTAATATGTAATTGTTTAGTATACATGGATTGTCTAAACTGGGTTTTATTACATGATGTTTCTGTTTTGGTTACCATTAAAACTTGTTCTGATCACTATCATATAATTATGTGGTTACTGTTTTATTATGTTACATTATGGTTACTGTTATTAGTAACCAGATAGTTACAAGCTTGTATCAGGACAAACATCAATTGTTAAATGTACATGTGTGAGTGTCCTATTTATCTACAAGCTTGTTAGTAACCAGATAATTATAATAGATATAGTTACAAGCTTATTAGTAACCAGATAATTATAAGCTTGTATCAAGACTGTTATAAAGTGTTAAATGTATATGTTTTATTTAGTATACATTGATTGACTAAACTGAGTTTGGACTACATGTTGTTTAGTATACTAGACTAATTTATGGGGGCTTGATGTAATGCTTACGTTGTAGCTACGTCAAGCAATAAAAAATAGATACTATCATATAACTGTTTGGTTACTTCTGCATTATATTTTGGTTACTGTTAGCTTGAGATTCAGATACAATGTTTATTACTTTGATTTGGTATTTTGGTTACTTTTTTATGTTGTTATAGTTACCATTTATTTGCTTAGTATACATGGTTGACTAAACTGATTTTGGTGTACATGTTGTTTATGTATTGGTTACCATAAAAACATGTTTTGGTTACTACCATATAAATATTTGGTTACTTATTTAGTATGTTTTTGGTTACTGTTAGTTTCTGATTTGGATTCCATTTTTGTTTCCTTGAGTTGGAATTTTGCTTACTGTTTTTTGTTGTTCTGGTTACAATATATTTGCTTAATATATGGGTTGACTAAACTTTGTTTGGTTAATATGTTGTTTATGTATTGGTTACCATTAATATATGTTTTGGTTACTAACATATAACTGTTTGGTTACTTCATTAGTATATTTTTTGTTACTGTTAGCTTATGATTTGGATACCATTCCTTTTCTCTCAATTGAGATTTTGGTTACTGTTATATGTTATTTTGGTTACAATGTATTTGTTTGGTAAACTGTTTATGATATAAATATTGTTTATATCTGGTTAATAATGACTATGTAATCTGATTTTTTTTATTTGTAGTTATGGAATCTTTACTATGGGGAATGCAATAAAAAATTCATTGAAAAAGTTATATATTGGTGTGACATGGAAGTCCCCGACATTATTACCAAGAAATTGAACCCAAGACAGTTGAAGAAGTTTAAGACATCATTAGTTTGTGGATGTATTATTTTTGTAAATAATAAACCCAAGTCATAATAAACCATGTATTTGCTTAGTATACATTGATGTATTATTTTTGTAAATTTCTTCAAATATATTCTACAAGGTTTATGCTATTCTATTTCTACTTCCATTTTTACAAACACATCTTATATGTTTTGGTTACTTTCATATAACTATTTGGTTACTTCTTTATTATGTTTTGGTTACTGTTACCTTATGGTTTAGCTACTATTATTGTGTCCTAAATGTGAAATTTTAGATACTTTTATTTTTTTTTATTCTGGTTAATATGTAATTGTTTAGTATACATGGATTGCCTAAACTGGGTTTCATTACATGATGTTTCTGTTTTGGTTACTATTAAAACCTGTTATGGTTACTATCATATAATTATATGGTTACTGTTTTATTATGTTACATTATGGTTATAGTATACATGGATTGCTTAAACTGAGTTTCATTACATGATGTTTTTGTTTTGGCTACCATTAAAATATGTTCTGGTTACTATCATATAATTATATGGTTACTATTTTATTATGTTACATTATAGTTACTATTATTAGTAACCAGATAGTTACAAGCTTGTATCAGGACAAATATTAATTGTTAAATGTACATGTGTGAGTGTCCTATTTATCTACAAGCTTGTTAGTAACCAGATAATTATCATAGATAGTTACTAGCTTGTTAGTAACCAGATAATTATAAGATTGTATCAAGACTATTATAAGCTTGTATCAAGACTGTTATAAAGCTTGTATATGTTTACTTTATATTGATAACTCTTGATGGAATCAAAAATAAAAATATTAATCAACATCAATTTTGGTTACTGTACACCATCAAAAATGTTACCATGTGGTTAATGGATACTAACAGTAAATAATTATATATTCCTGTAAATAATTAGATTTGTTGTATTGGTTACTGTCAGTCTCCATTGTCTAACAACTGAATAAACATTATAAAGTAACCAAATCAATATTAGACAGTAACCAAATTACATAATATTAGTAACCAGAAAATAAATAAATTTTTGCATGCAAATTTGAAGGCCTAAATGATGGAATTCGACCAAAAAACCATGCAGTTCACCAGCAAAGCTAGTGACTTTTGATCGTTGACCTGTTTCCAATGAAATTAGGCTCTGAAAACGCCAAAATCTGATACTCCAAACTTGACAGAAAATTGCCAAATTGTCACTGAAACCAAATAAATATTATACTGTAACCAATTAAATAGTATACAACAACCAATATTTAACAGTTGTATGAAGGTAACCAATGTAGTCAATAAGTAACTACCAATATAAAATAAACAATTATAAAACTCAATAACATTATAGAGTAACCAAATAAACACCTTTCAGTATCTAAATACATATTATACAGTAACCAAGATATATGTAATTAGTAGCCAAGATTATAAAAAATATTTTTACATTCATTTTACAACCAAAATAATCAGTAATGACTTTGTTACAAATTAAAGACTAACAGGTGTATAAAGGTAACCAATGTAGTTAATCAGTAACCATCAATATAAAAAAAATCAGTATAAAACACAGTAATATTATGTAGTAACCATAGCAATATTACACAGTAAACAAGTCAGCATTATAAACTAACCAAATCCAGATTAGACAGTAACCAACATATATTTACTTGGTATCCATAACATAAAACATATTTGACAGCATTTTACAGCAAAAACAAATAATATAAAAAATATCAATATGTACTTAAAGGTGTATTGGTTACTATTAGTCCAAACATCAAATTTGGTGTATTGGTTACTATTAGTCCATGTAACCAATACAATGTAGTCAATAAGTAACATCCAATATAAATGAAACAATTACAATAGAATATAACATTATAATTTTACACAGTAACCAGGTCAGCACTATTGAGTAACCATTATAATTATACATAGTAACAGTCAGCATTAGACAGTAACCAATATAATGTAAAACAGTATCCAGGTCAGTATTAGTCAATAACCATTATAATTTTACACAGCAACCAACTCAGCAATATTCAGTAACCATATAATGTTACACAGTAACTGAATCAACATTAATCAGTAACCAAAAATAACCAGTAAAAATAGGGGTTTCCTTGCATTTTATAATAAAAAACAACCAGTATAATTTATTTGTTACCAACTAAAGGCAGACTTTTGTTAGAATATATATAACCAATTTGGCTAACAAGTAACCATTAATATAAAAAACATAAGTAGAAGTGTACATTAATATGTTTCAGTAACCAATAATAAAGTAACCAATTAATCACTGCAGTAATTAAGTTTGCATTATTTAGTAATCAAGTCAGCATGAGTCACTAAATAATATTTTTACACAGTAACCAAGTCAGCATTATAATAATTTTATACAGTAACCAATTCAGAATTAGTCAATAACCATTATAGTGTTACACAGTAAACAAGTCAGCATGTGTCAGTAACCAATATAATATTACATAGTAACCAAATCAATATTAGTCAGTAACCAAGTCAGCATTAATTAGTAATATTATGAAGTAACCAAAATAACATTAGTCAGTAACTAAGACATCATTAGACGGTATAATGTTACACAATAACCAATACAAAATAATCAGTAACCAATTTATATAACCTTAGTAACCATAATATAAAACATGTTTTCAAATATCTTTTGCAAGCACAACATTCAGTATTCAAACTTTGTGACAATTTAAGTTCGAAAAACTTAATAAAGATAATCAATTTAGTAATTTGTAGTAACTATAAGTATCTATATGCTTATAAGTTTTAAACTTACATACCACAGTATTTGAATCGAAGCTGATGTTGATTTTGTATTCAACAATCACTGCAACAATGTTTTTGGTTACTGATCTTGAAGGCATCGTTGATTTTGTATGCTATTTTCGATCTTATAGATTCGTCGCGACAACAGTTTTCTTCTTAGAGATGCAAGATTACTGCAGTGGTGTGTCGCGACGAAAAGATTCGTCTTCTCCGATCTCAGTGGTGTGTCGCGTAGTGGTGAAGATTTGGATTTCTCCGGTATCAAAGTTGCATGTTTTGTTCAGTCGCTTGATTTTAGGAGTGGTTAGTTGCATATAGGAGAGTCCGTAACTGACGTATACGTGATTTTAGCAACTTTATATTGTGTTATTTTATTTTTGTAATTATGTTGTGCGTGTTTTATTTTTGTAATTACTTTCTAAATGTTGTATATTAGTGTAATGGACCCTTGGATTTTTGTATGTTGGGATTTGGGCTTTTTGGGCTTTCCTTTTAGGCCTCAAGAATCTGGCCATTATGTTATGCTGTCGAAGTGAGTCTAGATAAATTAATAAATTATATAAAGACAAATCTTAAAATCAGTGTTTTATATATACCATTCGATAAAAACTATGTCACGTTACTAGAAAAAGAAAATTTATTTTATAGGTTATTTTTTATTTTTTTGTTAAATTTACCTTCATAACATGTTGCTAAGCGTGTCGACTTATTTATAATCTATCTAATAAAATACAAATGATTTTAAATTTTTCGCTCACTCAATAAATTATCTGGGTCGTCCAAAGTTTAAGATAAATTCCACCGTCCATACATCTATCTAATAAAATACATCTATCTATCTAATCTATCTAATAATGATTTTGAATTTCCCGCTCACTTAATAAATCATCTGGGCCGTTCTAAATTTGAGATAAATCTCACTGCCCATACAGTGCCGGAGGCACGGGACCCAGCTAGTCTATCTAATAAAATACAAATGATTTTAAATTTTCCGCTCACTCAATAAATCATCTAGGCCGTCCAAAGTTTGAGATAAATCCCACCGTCCATACATCTATCTAATAAAATACATCTATCTATCTATCTAATCTATCTAATAATTATTTTGAATTTTTCGCTCACTCAATAAATCATCTGGACCGTTCAAAGTTTGAGATAAATCTCATTGTCCATTTAGTGCCGGAGGCACGGGACCCAGCTAGTATGAAAATATGGAATGTTTACTTTTGTAAGCATTTGGTTTACTTAAGTAGCCTTATGAATGGAATGAAAAAAAATTCTCAAAGACAGAAATAACCTTGATACTATAAATAAAAAATTTGGAATTCAAAATAATTAATAACTAACAAATAATCAAAAAAATTAAAAAGTTTAAACTAACTAAAGCTAATAAATCGAAAAAGTAATTAAACCTAAAAGCTAAGATTAAAAACTGAAACTAATTAAATTTTAATTGGGCCAAACCAATCCTATATTGAAGAATATCTTGATAGTTTTATCAAATTTATACCTATATTTTAGATCGGACAAAAATTAGCTCATTTTTGCCCAACCAAATGTTACAATTTGGACATGCTCCTAGGCTTAAATATAATTTACTATCTTAATTTATAGGCCATATTCCATTTCGATTATCCACCTTTCAATTTTGTCAATTAGATGATTGAACTATCAATTTTTTCCATTTTGGTTCAATTAAGTCTATCACGTCATAAATTGATGACGTGGCTCGCTGACTAGACAAATCTATGCTGATGTGTATTAAAAAAAGAGTTTTTAAATTTTTTTATTATATTAGAGGGCAAAAATGTAAATAAACAAAAAATCAGTAACAAAAAAATTATTTGTTTAAAACTGTAAAATAATTTTGGATGTTTAAATGAATTTGTCATTTTTTATTAAACTTGATTTGAATGTATTGTATTTTTGTTAGTTATATTTATTAATTATCGATAATATAAAATTCTTAAAAAGTTATAGTATATAGTAATCGTTGATAATATTAAATACATAAAAAGAATTATTTCTGTTTTATAATTAACTTTTTATCTTAAAATTATAAACTAGTTTTAAAGAATGGAGGCCAGGGAGTAATTCTTAAAAGGCTTAAATATTTGTTTTAAAAAACTATTTGTATAAAACTGTAAAATTATTTGTTTAACCTTTATCAAATAATTTTTTTGTTAATGATTTTTTGTTTATTTACATTTTTTTCCCTCTAATATAATAAAAAAAATTGAAAACTTAATTTTTTTTAGTACACATCAGAATAAATTTATCTAGTCAGTGAACCACGTCATCAATTTATGAAGTGGCAGACTTAAGTGAACCAAAGTGGAAAAAATTAATAGTTCAATTATCTAATTGACATAATTGAAAGGTGAATAACCGAAGATGAATATGACCTATAATTTAAGATAATAAATTATATTTAAGCTCCTAAAATATTAAAATATGGCCAGCAACTAAAAAGGTTTTAATGGTTTGAGACAGTAAAGTTGGGTTGCCCAAACGTTATGGCTTTCTACTAGAGTTGATATAAAACTTTTGTACTGAATTCATAAGCACAAACTACACCCAAAAAGGTACGCATGGGTAAAATTTATCAGTATTATACCTTACACCACATTTCTTTGACGTGACTGCATTCTCGACTGTTATACTCCCTCCGTCCCAGGATAAAAGTTCTGGTGGACTTTTCACGCATATTAAGAAGACGAATAAAATGACAAAATTGTCTATAATAATGTCATTAAATATGGAGAGAGAATTAGAATAAGAAAAATATGAGACATTTAATGCTACGGGCATAATAGGAAAAAATGTGTAAAAGTTTGGTTATTAAAAGAAAGTAGACATTTAACTTGGGACAACCCAAAATAGTAATAAGGACTTTTATCCTGGGACGGAGGGAGTATTAAAAGTTATGGTCGTTGCTCGCCCCGGTGCAATTGGTCCCACTATCAAAGTTTGTTGTTATTTTACTCTCTCCTCCAACATCTATCATCCTTTTCGGTAAGATTGATCATTCGATTATAATCGAACCGAATAGTTTATTCAGTTATAATTAAAAATTGAAAATTGAAATTTATACAATTTTAATATCCGAACAAGTAACTGAATTACCTAATAACCGAATTATCGAATTACCGAATTACCGAATTACCAAATTTACTATTCAGTTATTCGGGTAATAACCGAAATTAAAATCTGAGGATTCTGAGAATTCAAGATCGAGAACAAATTTGAGATCAGGGTTCTGAGAGATTGATTTGGTGAAAGAAGATGAGAGATGAGAGTAGATTGTCAATTTGGTGAGAGAAGATGAGAGATGAGAGCAGATTTTGTAATAATAGTAGTAGATGAAGATGGCAAGTTCTCCAAGATCTGATCTCATTTTATTCTAAGAGCATACTGACGATTTTGTAATAATAGAGAAAATGAGAGATGTGAGCAGATTTTGCACCACCAAATGAGAGATGTTTACCGTCACAGATTTTGTAATAATAGAGTAGATGAGAGATGTTTACCGTCACAGATCTGGAGAAGAAAAGCGGAGGAATATTAGAGAAGATGAGAGATGTTTACTTTTTTTCGAATTGCTTCTTCCTATCTCTTTGCAGTTTCCTCTTGTTGGATTTGGCGCCTAATAGTACAAGATTAACACTTAAGAGCAAAACTGACAAACAGTGGCCAGTGCAATAACAAAGTAGGCAGGTAGACTAAATATCTATGAATTAGCAAATGCGGTAGATTTTTTTATTTCAGATATTCGATTTAACCGAATAACTAAGAATCAAAACCAAACCTGAACCCGAAAATAAAAATAAATTCGGATATAACCGAATTATAAAAAATAACCGAATAATCGAAAATAATTCGATTAAAAAATTCGGTTTAGATCGGTTATTCGGTTTTATCCGTTTTTTGCTCAGTCTTACTTTTCGGACAATTTTGTGTCTGGTGATCTAGAGCACCAAATACAAAGTGTGACTCCCCCAAAATAGGTATACATCACTCATTCTGAGTCGTCAAATACATGGTACAAATTCAAATACAAACTTAATTATACAACTGTCGTGTAAAATACGACAATACATAAGCTGAGAGTTTACACACGAATATTGTCCTGTAGACAATATCAAAACTCAAATGGAGTCCTCATTACATTTATTATCACACTATTTCATAGAATAGTGAGGACTACTATAGCCACCTATCCTGGACCATCACTCCGTTCCCCGACTCGTCTCACCTATATTCTCATTTTTTGAAGAGAACAATAAAAATAAAGAGTGAGCTCAACTAGCCCAGTAAATAATATTATGATTAAGATAATGCAAAATAAATTATCATTAACCTTCAACAGTGTTAAACTGATAGAATACAATAGACAACAAGTTTAACTGCAACGGAACGAGCAATCCATTAGAAGAGTCAAGTAGAACATGATATCTACTGTGATGCCCCCAAAATATGTATACATCGCCCATTCTGAGTCTCCAATTACATGGTACAGAAACAAATACAACTTCAGTAATACAATTGTCGTGCAAAATACGACAACACATATACTGTGAGTTTGAATACAAATATTGTCTAATAGACAGTATACAAACTCAAAAGGAGTCCTCATTACAATTATTGATACACTATTTTATAAAATAGTGAGGACTACTAAAACAACTATCCTAAACCATCACTCCAAACTTCGGCTAGTTCCTGCTATGTTCTCACCTCCTGAGAAGAAAAATGGAACAGAAAGGAAAAGGGTGAGCTCAACTAGCCAAGTAAAGAATATTATGACTAAAATAATATACAACAATTTATCATTAGTCTTTAACAGGGAAAAATTTGATAAAACATAATAGACAACAAGTTTTAGATAAACAACTGCAGTGGAAACATCAATCCATTAGAAGAGTCAAGTAGAGAAATAATTCTACTATCTTCTAAGATTTAAAAGTCCATCATCAATATTTTATCCCTGTAACATCAATCAATATACATCTTGAATCAAATATTCATTTTTACAATACAGGCCAAAGATATTCATTTGTATCACCAGTTGGTCATGTTAATCTCAACACCTGTTCATCTTTGCACTACGGGCCAAAGATATTCATCAGTTAATCTTTCATCTTTGCACTATAGGACAAAGATATTCGGTACTATCATCATTTAGAACTGAGGATGATGAAAAAATATCTTAAAGAAAACGAATCTAGTGAGATAAAAGATCAAAAATTAGGGATTCGTACTTTAGTTTATCCAAGTTCAAAAATACCTTATACTAATCAATTGTGGAGCAAAATTCAAGAATGAAGATCAAAACATGGATACAATCAAAGATAGTAACCATAACAGACAACTTGGACAAAGAAAACAAATTTTCATTTTTTCTGTGAATAGTATCGTATTCGTGAATAGTGACGTATACGTGAATAGTAACCCCGCCATGAAAAAGGTAGAAATTCCAAAATAAAATCTATACCAATATTTCGGTATAATAATATTGAAAGAATAACATCATTATGAAGAAAATAACATCCCTTACCTCAAAATAATAGTATTTCCGGCTGAAATATCAAGTATAAGGTTGAAGGAAACTTGCACTGATGAATATCAACTCACAAAGTATCTAAATACTCACAAAATACGCTCAATAATATAGAGAGAGAAAGAGAGAAAACTTATTTCTGGTGTGATTTTCAATTCTAACTAAACACCATATTTATAGGAAAATGCTTAAAACGCCATAGCAGGCTAACCTGCTACCTGATGGCTTTACCTGCTACTATGCACGCCCACCACTTTTGAAAATAAATTCTAGCACGTTTCATTTTTCAGCAACCAAAAACGGGGCCCACCATGTTTATAATAAAAACATTTATTTCTAAAACTTCAATAATTTATAATAAATAGCCCTTTTATCAAAAAAATACGAACTTTATGTTCATTCTATAGGAAATCAAATTCTCTACAACTTTGTAGAAGAATATTTTTCCAAATTCCAAACAGAAAAAGCCCGAAATTCACATACGGACGATTTTTTTATACTTCCATTCCGACAAAATACTGATAAAACACCTCAACATTAATTTCTTCATTTATATCCACACAAAATATATCCATCTATTATATCCACATAAAATAAATATTTTCTTATTATATAAATCAATAATTAATTATTTATAAATAATATTACAGAATCACAATAATGACAACCAGGTCGTTCCCAGGAAAGATGAGCTTTCCGATAATGATTTTTCCTTATTGACGCGAAATTAGGTGATAAAACCCCTTTCCTAGACAGACCTTCCTTAGATATTGCCAATAATGCTATCTAACAATATTATTCAAATAATATGAATTATTGATCTGATAATGGAGATATTGTGCAGTGACAATTATTGAAACAACAATAATATAAAATATAAATGTAGCAATTATTGAATCAATAAAATAAAATATTGAACAGTAATTACTGTAACAATTATTGAGCAGTGCCTTCTTACGTAAGAATTAATAATTCAAAAAATATTGTGCAATACCGTGTGCTATTGTGCAACAACGCGCATTACTATATTTTAACCACCGAATATTCCAACAGTGTTAACGGTAACTATTACGTCGTTATTTATAAAAATTCAACTTGTCATTTTCTTCATCCGACCGTTTTCCGTTATGAGACCCACAAATGGTTGCGCCGTCGTACGAATATTCCCCGGTAGAAAGAATATTCCACGATCAAACGAATATTCCCCGACAACAATGAATATTTTATAACCACTTGATTATTTTGCAAAATTTGCACATTTTAACCATAACCAAAATATTATATCAAATTAACACCTTATTATTCACAATAATAATTAAAGAAAAATTGATTTTATTTATAAAAAGTTGGGGTCTTACAACCTCCCCTCCTTATGAAACTTCGTCCTCGAAATTGACGTACGTGCCTGGTATTTCGAAAAGGTGTATTCAATTATGATTTTTAAAGACTTTTTTAAAGTGATAAACTTTTGTAGAGTTTGTGAATTTTAATGACTTTTAAAGATTTTTTTTAAAATAACTTTTATAGACTCCATGAAATAAGTGACAGACTTTAAAATAGACTTTTGTATACTTCTAATATATCTTATATCCTATATTAATTGTTAATTAGCCTATGTGTACAATCTCTCACTCTTTTTTCATGAACTACATGAAATCTCATTATTTTATTAAATTATTATGGCATGAGATTTTATATATGTTGAAAGCAGTCATATTATTCTACTCATTTCATGATAAATTTGGATACTAAAATATGAATAAAACTTTAGAAGCTACAGACGCAATACAAAAATTAAACTTACTTTTTATTGAACTATATATACTATATATGCGTACGATTTTTTAGTAGGAGTACCAAACTCTGTTTTTCACAAAATAATATGACAATGAAAATCTATATGATCGCAAAACTTCATACATGTGAGTAAATTGCCAACAAGTTATAAAAAATTTACTAGAGAGATTTTTAGTCGTCGGTAAGCTACATACAAAATTGTCAGAGATATTTTATTTTTTTTAAAATTATTAATAGTTGTTAGTGAACCAAAATTGACCGTTAAAAAAATAATTATCCGACTTTTTAATTTATTTATGATGTTAGAAATTAATTAATTAAAATGCTACGTAACTAATTTTTTAACAGTTAACCGTTGTCATCTTTTAACTAATTTTTTAAATTGTGATGAGTTTTAGAATTTATCAAGATTTGTATATATCATATACTATATATATATAATATATTATTAAAAATAAAAATTTACTGTTTGATTTTTCAAAGCCTTAACGAGATATTCCTATAATAAAATTTTGTGTAATTTATCTAATTTTTAATAAATTTTGTAAAAAAAATATAAACAGTTTATAATTTTAATAATTATATTTTCTAAAATTAGATTAATTTATATTCATTTTAAGTTAAAAATTTATCGTAGAGTTTTGCGACTTTTGAATTTTCCATAAAATCTCTCTGCAATTTTTTTACTGGCGATTTGAATTTCTACATTTGTGTTTAATATTTAGAAGTCTATAGAGATGATGTTTGTAAGACCCCATCTTTTTAATAAATAAAATCAAATTTCCTCTAATTATTATTGTGAATATAAGGTGTTAATTTGATATAATACTTTGGTTATGGGTGAAATGTGCAAATTTTGCAAAATAAGCAAGTGGTTATAAAATATTCATTTTGTCGGGTAATATTCGTTTGGTCGTAGAATATTCTTGCTGTCAGGGAATATTTGTACGACGACGCAGTCATTTGTGGGCCCTATAACGGAAAACGGTCGGATGAAGAAAACGACAAGTTTGAGTTTTTATAAATAACGGCGTAATGGTTACTGTTAACACTGTTGGAATACCCGATGGTTAAAATATAGTAATACGCGTGGTTGCATAGTAGCACACGGTATTGCACAGTATTTTTGAATTATTGATTCTTACGTAAGAAGGAACTACTCAATAATTATTACAGTAATTGTTATAAGAGAGTCAAAGAATCTTCACGAGATGACAGTCCAACAGCTATATGGAAATCTCCTGACATACGAACTGGAGCTGACTCAACGAGCTGAAACCCTATCAGAAGGAAGAAGGAAGGATAAGGGTGTTGCTCTCAAGGCAACTGAAAGTGCATCAAAGGTCAACACTGAGATTGACTTTGATTATGATGAAAACGATGATGAAGATCTTGCCATGCTGGTAAAAAGATTAAGAAGATTCATGCGTTAAGGAAAAACCAGCAAGCCAAAGAAGGTCAGCAACTACAGCAGCCAGGAGCAGATAAATGATATATACTACAACTGCAGAAAGCCTGGCCACTTCATTGCCAACTGCAACAAACCTCTAAGAGAAGATCTAAAGAAGAAATAACATGCAAAGAAGGAATAGAAATGAAACAAAAGGCCTCAGATGAGAGACAAAGGCCTGGTAGTTGGAGGATCATAGAGCGATTCAGAAAATCACTCCAATGCTGACTCCGGAGATGATGAAGAACCACAAATGGCTAATCTGTGCTTAATGGCCAAACATACAAAGGAAAAATAAAACCTCAACATTCATGACATAAGTCTCGACGAGGTATTTGACTTCAACTCACCTGATGTAGACATAAATGATTTAAGAACTGCACTGCATGGCATAACCACTGACCTACATCAATACATGAAGTGGTTCAGAGTTTTGTCAAAGGATCATTCACTTCTTCAAGAGGAGAAGAAAAATGTTCAAGAAGAGCTTGAAACAGTACTTCTAAGTACTAATCTTCTCTCCAAGCTTGAGGCTGAGAATGAAACCTTAAAACAGACAAACACACTCAATGCACAAAGAGAATCTAATCTAACCTCTAAAATTGAGGAACTAGAAAAGACTATCTCTGCATAGAACAAATCCTCATCATCTATGGACTCCCTGCTCTCTAGTCAGAGGAGCACATTCGACAGAACAAGCTTAAGCTTTGGGGAATCCATTCCAGAGCCATGTGTGGAAAAGATAAAGGAAACTAGCACTAGTAATGCCTCAAGTTTTAGTAGAAGCACTACCTTTGTGAAATCCTCACAGAAGGAAGAACAAGTTCAACCTTGTCCTACTGTCTTCATTCATACTCAAAGGAGTAAAGGATCTCATGCTGGTCTGGGATTTATAAAAGAGAAGAGTAACCTAATCTCTACTCACCAACCTCGAAGAATCATAGAGTCAAGCAAGACCAACTCTACGAATCAACTGGGAAGGTACAGTAGAGGTAAGGTACACTCATCACTATTTATGAAATCCAAGGACACGTGGAAGAATGAGAATCAGTTTAACAGAAAGACAACTAAAGAACCACACAAGTCCAAATGGAGGATGAATCATCATACACACACTGGCATGCATCATACTAGATGTTTTATATGCAATAAAAATGGTCACAAGGCTGCTAAGTGTTATTATAATTCCATGCATGTAAGACCCAAGATTAAACAGATTTGGGTCCCCAAAGGCACTAACAAAGAAGGACCCATGCAAATATGGGTACCAAAATGAAGATTCAATTTTTGACTGGAAAAGAGCTCCACGATCACCATGTGGTATCTGGACAGTGCATGCTCAAGGCACATGACCGGGAACAAAGCCCTCTTGTCTAACTACATAGAGAAGGAGGGTCCCTCTGTCATCTTTGGAGACAACGGCTAGGGCAAGACAAGAGGATACGGCTCTCCTGGCAATGGTGCAGTATGTTTCAGCAAGGTAGCATATGTAGGTCTCCAACACAACCTTCTAAGCATCAGTAAACTCTACGACAAGGGTCATCAAGTGACATTCCTCAATAACCAATGTCAAGTCAGAGATTTGAAGACATCTGCTGTAAAGCTAACCAGGACAAGAGAAGGAAATGTCTACACATTGGATCTTGGTCAACTAAGCTCAGATGAGACAATATGTTTTCTGGCAAAAGCATCTGAAGAAATGAGCTGGCTATGGCATAGACGGTTGTCTCACTTAAACTTCAAGAGCATGTCCAAACTGGCATCAAAAGATCTTGTAGCT
The DNA here is from genome assembly GCA_020205505.1 of Panax japonicus. Classification (NCBI taxonomy): domain Eukaryota; kingdom Viridiplantae; phylum Streptophyta; class Magnoliopsida; order Apiales; family Araliaceae; genus Panax; species Panax japonicus. The sequence continues at coordinate 49,640,206 of CM035100.1, forward strand.
GCCCTACCTAAGTTCAACTTCGTAAAAGAAAGGCCATGCAATGCCTGTCAGCTTGGAAAATAAGCCAAAAGCTCATTCAAAAGCAAAACTGCCAACTTTATTGACAAGCCCCTACAGTTGCTTCACATGGATCTATTTGGGCCAATTCCAACAACTACTCTTGGAGGAAAAAGATACTCTCTAGTTATAGTCGACGACTACACCAGATTCACATGGGTATTCTTCCTAACTTCAAAGGATGAAACGAGATCCCATTTAATCAAGATGTTCAAACTGGTGATGAACGAGAAAGGAGAGAAAATCAAGTCCATAAGGAGTGATTATGGCAGAGAATTCGACTTCTTAGAAATGGACCAATTCTGCACAGACAATGGGATCAGTCATAACTTCTCAGCTCCACGAACTCCTCAACAAAATGGAGTAGCTGAAAGAAAGAACAGAACTTTGATAGAAGCTGGAAGAACTCTACTTGCAGCAGCTCATCTGCCTGAATACTTTTGGGCAGAAGCTGTCAACACTGCATGCTACACGCAGAATAGATCATTGATACACTCTACGATCAAGAAGACGCCCTACGAACTATGGAAAGGAAGAAAACCAAGTGTTAGCTACTTTCATGTCTTCGGCTGTGCATGCTACATTCTCAACAATGGAAAGCAGTATCTGACAAAATTTCAGCCCATATAAGACCCCAACTTATTAATGAATAAAATCAAATTTCCTCTAATTATTATTGTGAATAATAAGGTATTAATTTGATATAATACTTTGGTTATGGGTGAAATGTGCAAAAATTTTCAAAATAAGCAAGTGGTTATAAAATATTCATTTGTCGAAGAATATTCGTTTGGTCATGGAATATTGTTTCTGTAGGGGAATATTCGTACGATGGCGCAACCATTTGTGGGCCCCATAATGGATAACGGTCGGATGAAAAAAATGACAAAATTGAATAACGGCGTAGTTGTTACCGTTAACACTGTTGGAATACCTGGTGGTTAAAATACAGTAATACGCGTGGTTGCACAGTAGCACACAGTATTGTACAGTATTGTTGAATTATTGATTTTTACGTAAGAAGGCACTACTCAATAATTGTTATAGCAATTACTGTTCAATATTTTATTTTATTTATTCAATAATTGTTGCATTGATATTTTATATTATTGTTGCTCAATAATTTTCACTGCACATCATCTCCATTATCAAATCAATAATTCATATTATTTGGAATAATATTATTAGATAGCATTATTGGCAATGTCTAGAAAGTTCTGTCAAGGAGAGGTTTGGTCACCTAATTGCGCGCCATTAAGGAGAAATCCTTATTGGAAAGCCCCTCTTTCCTGGGAACGGCCTGGTTGTCATAAATGTGATTCTGTAATATTATTTGTGAATAATTAATTATTGATTCATATGATAAAGAAATATTTATTTTTGTGGATATAAATGTTGGATATATCTATTTTATATGGATAAAAATGAAGGAATTAATGCTGAGGTGTTTTATCAGATTGGAGATATTAAAAATCATCCGTTTATGAATTTTGTGTATTTTTTGATTGGAATTTGGAAAACTTTCTTCTACAAAGTTGTAGAGAATTAAATTTCCTATGAAAACACGCAAGTTTCGAATTTTTCTGATAAAAGGCCTATTTATTATGAATTACTGAAGTTTTGGAATATAAAATAATTTTTATTAAATTGAGCGGGACCCACTATTATTTCAAGCATGTGGGCTGCCAAATTTTTGGTTCAAAAGAGGTGGGCTGGTCTTGGTTGGTGGGAGTACATAGAAATGAAGAAAAAATAAAATAATATTTTATTATTTTAGTCTCTTATGGCGTTCTAGCATTTTCCTATAAATAGGCGCTTAGGTTAGAATTGAAAATCACACCAGAAACAAGTTTTCTTTCTCTCTATATTGTCGAGCGTATTTTAGTAAGTATTTTGATACTTTGAGAGTTGTTATTCAGTGCAAGTTTATGTCAGCACTATATCCGAAATTCAGTCAGAAGTACGATTATTTTAAGGTAAATGATGTTATTTTCTTCTTAAAATGATATTTTCTTCAATATCATTATGCCAAAATATTGGTATGAACTTTTTTTTATCAAATTTGAAACTTTTGTGTCGGGATTACTATTCACGTATACGGCACTATTCACGTATACGACACTATTCACGAATACGACACTATTCACCGAAAAATGAAATTTTCTTCTTTTTATCCAAAATGTCTAATATGGTTACTATCTTTGATTGTATCCATGTTTTAATCTTTATTTTTGAATTCTGCTTTAAAATTGGTTATTATGAGGTATTACTGAACTTGGATAAAACTGTAATACGAATCCCTAATATTTGTTCTATTATCTCACTGGATTCGTTTTCTTTAAAATATTTTTCATAATCATCACTCCTAAATGATGATGTCAGAAATAAACATGTGAATGCTATTCCTATTTATATATGATTTGATTATGATATATATATATATATATATATATATATATATATATATATGAATGAATAATATGCAAGTATGCTTGTATTAAGAAAAGCTGTAAAGTCCTGTGATAGATAATATAAATATATGTACAAGGACTTAGAATGAATTGATCAAATATGTTAGGTTGTTCCTACATAAAGTAAAACAGCTTTGTAAGTCCTTAAAAAGAAATGATGTACAAGGACTATAAATATAGAAAGATCAAGCTTGTTAGGTTGATCTTATGATGTAATAGATAGACTAGTCTGATCGTCGAGCACTGCACCAGAAGTCGTAGTCTGCCAGGTGAGTCAAGGTTAACTCGGGAGCTATCGAGGCAGAATGAGAGTATACAAGATAGTAGATCTCGGAGTTCTTAGACTGCAAGGGGAAACGAAGAAGGATCGTAGTGTATTGAGAAGAGCTTCCTCGGGATCGTAGTGTGCTGAGGAAGTCATGTTTAGAATCGTAGAGACAGCCTGCCTACAAGCCGACCGGTCATCTGCCGAAGCAAGACAAAAATGTAGACTACACTCAGAGTCGTAGAGTCTACTGATGCCGAAGCCAAGTCAAGGATCATAGATCACACTCTGAGTTCGTAGAGTCTATTGATTATATGCAGAGATCGTAGTCGGTCAAGATCAGATGAAGACAACAGTCACAAGGCAGAAATCGTAGAGTGTCAATATATGATCTTGAGATCGTAGTGTGTGCACAGTCGAAGCTGAATCGTAGAGTGCAGAACTATGACTCCAAAAGAAGTGCTCACAATTATTAGTCAGAATCATAGAGCAGATACGGTTCTCAACGAATGAGTACTCCCAGAATTTCCAAAGATATGAAGCCTCTGGTTGGCACTGCAAAGATGCATTCCACAGTAAGGGAACCAGAGAGCACTCAACGAATGGCATGTAGGCTAACAGAAGATCTCAGCACAAACCTAATTAGCATTACGATTGAGGTGTAACGCCATTCGTGATGAAGTCTTCCACAAGGAGATCCAAAGAAGACTTCAGAAGCTGACTAAGGAAAGTCAGCTTATGCAGTAGCTATCAAGTGTACAGAAGACAATGATCTTGGAAACAACCAAGATCGTAGTGTTTGCCAAACAAAGAAGGAACTGATGGAAGGTGAACCGAGATACTAGTCAGCTTCTGAAGAGCAAGGCTAAAGTGATTAAGTGCAGGGTCAGATCATTGATGATAAGTGAGCGGAAGATCACCAGGAGAAAGCAAGCTGGACGCGCCACAAATCTAAAGTGTCTTGATATTCAGAAGGGGACCAGAGCAAGGAATTAGGCCATCAGTATCTGAGAACAGTCGAATCAAACATAAGTATTGAAGCACTACACAATATAGTGAAGATGTGTTCTTCAGTGAAGATCCAAGCAACACTCTTCAGGATCGTAGTGTTAGCTCTACTAGTCAACGAGCAAAACTCAACAAGACACTACGATCAGGTCCTTGAAGACATGCATCAGAATCGTAGAGTCTGAATAACTGAGGACTGAAGCATTGGAAAAGGCTCAATCTGAAGGGTAATATTCGGACAAGTGCCTATTGAGAGCATCGATGCAATAGGACAACCTCTGATCGAGGAATCAGAAGGAGGTGATAAAGTTTTCGACCTGCCCAAGACATTAAAGTTATACATCTGACAGGGTAGGTGAAATAGTAGACTGCAGCGTTAGAAAAAGTATGACAAGTCACATCAAGCAGTCTACCTCAAGTAACTAGAGATTTGTTAAGATATTGGAATAGCCTTCAACGGTTACTTTCCAACGGAAGGATTGGGAAGAAGTATAAATAAGAAAGAACTTCAAAGATAAAAGGTTGTTGGAGTTGCCAAGTTCGGAGAGAAGGTGGACTGATATAAATCATGTGAGATAGTGAGTCTGAAGGCTCACTCTACGATCCACCAAGAACACTCAGAAGTCAGATCAAGAAAGAAGTAGAAGTGTGAATTCTACTATGTAGAAGTGAGAGTTCTACGACATTAAGAGTGTTCTGAACTGTCGAGAAAAAGGAGAGCATCATGCCATCTGGATGTCCATCATGGGAAGACTCTGTTGGGAGAATGCATAGCATGATTTGATGTTTTAATATGCTTGTGATTATTGTAAGGTCCTTAATTGAATTTATGTACAAGGACTTAGTGATGAAAATATCAAAACTGTTAGGTTGATCTTATGATGTAATAGATAGGCTTGTCTGATCGTCGAGCACTGTACCAGAAGTCGTGGTCTGCCAGGAGAGTCAGAGTCAACTCGGGAGCTATCGAGGCAGAATAGGAGTATGCAAGATAGTGAGATCTCAGAGTTCGTAGACTTCCAGGGGAAACGAAGAAGGATCGTAGTGTGTCGAGAAGAGCCTTCTCGGGATCGTAGTGTACTGAGGAAGTCATGTTCTGAATCGTAGAGACAGCCTGCCTATAAGCCGAACGAAAATCTACCAAAGCTAAGTATGAAATGCACTGTACGCTCAGAGTCGTAGAGTCTAGCGATGCCAAAGTCAAAGACAAGGATCGTAGACCACACTCTGCGATCGTAGAGTCCACTGAACAAATACAGAGTGGACTCAACGTTCACCAAGCTAACTCTCCGATCGTAGTGTGCAGAGTCAGCGATCGTAGTGTGCTCTCAGGATCGTAGAGTCAACAACACGACCTGAATCGTAGAGTACAACAATCCAAAATGTAGAGAAATATATGTCATGTCAGAAAACGTTAAAGCCTCATGAGTTGTTAATTCAACAATACGAGGAATGGATCCTAGATGCTGCAGTGCCCATCAGTCCCAGAATAAATGAAATATCCTTAGGATGCAACAAAGAAGCGTATTGAAGAAGCTAAGGATAGTACTATGAATGAAAGGGACAAAACACCTTTTCAGGTGGTAGGTGAAAAAGCAGCCTGCAGTGTCAGTGGTCCAGAATGCAGAATTCAGAAGATGTGCAGAAATGTCTCCATCACAGTACAGAAAATTCAGATGCATTTAATGCCACAACGGATGGATCCAACGGATAGTTTTCAACATCACATATATACAGATCAGACAGATGAAAAAAATGTATGCAATCATAAACATTCAACGTGAAGAACTCTCTAAGGCTCAACTCTACGATCTGAGATATTACAAATCTTGCTCAGCTACTCAGCTATTACGAACCAGAGCTTACACAGCAAACTGATTAGCAACCTTCAGAATGTAACAACAACAATCATCAATCAACTAAAGAAGTATACCAAGTCTGCTGGACTTGAAGAGTTCGTAGTGAACTGTAAGAAAGCCAAGTCTGCTGGACTTGAAGAGTTCAAAAGTGAACTAGAAAAGTTCCTAGACTGCTGGTCTAGAAGGAATCTGTGTGATTCAGAAGATTGTATAAGACATCCTTAGTGGATATCCTACTCGTTGAGTAGAAGAGTGGACTAGGAGCTTTGAGTGCTCCGAACCACTTAAAAACAACTGTGTCATTTACATTCATGCTATAACTGCTATAACTGCTATATCTGCTATAACTGCCTTACTCGCTCATAACTCCATTGCTTGGTAAAGAAGATTAAAACAAACATTAATTCCGCAAAGTTTTAATAATTATCTAAGAACAAGTTAAAACGAAAAGATTTTCAAATATCTATTCAACCCCCCCTTCTAGATAACTTGTGCCTACTAGGGACTAACAATTGGTATCAGAGCAGATTCTATTTTACAGCTTACACGCTTTAGTAGATCCAATGGCACTCGTACCAAGAGAATCCAGGACCGGGGGAGGCAGCAAGCCACCAATGTGCAACAAGGATAAATAAAAGTACAAATAAAAGTAAAAGAAGAATGGACAGACACAGAGAAGAGAGCTGTCCAACTTGACAAAAAGGCGAAGAACATCCTGTTCCAATCCTTAGAGGACGATCTGTTTGAAAATGTTGTAAACAGCAAAACAGCTAAGGAGGTTTGGGAAGCACTGCTGATCATGCACGAAGGAACTAAAGAAGTTAGAGAGAACAAACAGTCTCTTCTAACACAGCAGTACGAAATGTTTGCTCATGTGCAAGGCAAAAATGTAACTGCCACTTATGAAAGATTCAACATTCTGCTCAACTCTCTACGAGCATATGGAAAGATCTATCCTAACAAAGATCTGACCATAAAGTTCATGAGAGCTCTACCGAGCAAGTGGGATGCAAAGACCACTGCAATAAGAGAGTCAAAGAATCTTAATGAGATGACAGTTCAACAACTGTATGGCAATCTCCTGACATACGAGCTGGAGCTAACCCAACGTGCTGAAACCCTTTCAGAAGGAAGAAGAAAAGACAAGGGTGTTGCTCTCAAGGAAAATGAAGGTGCATCAAAAGTCATCACTGAGACTGACTATGATGATGATGAAGACGATGATGATGACTTTGCTATGCTGGTAAAGAGACTAAGAAGGTTCATGCGACAAGGCAGAATCGGCAAGCAAAGGAAAGTCAACAACTACGTCAGCCAGGAACAAATAAATGATTTATGCTACAACTGCAAGAAACCTGGTCATTTCATTGCCAACTGCAACAAGCCTATCAAAGAAGAGCTAAAGAAGAAATCCAAGGCAAAGAAAGAATACAAAGGAACCAAGAGGCCTCAGAAAGGAGACAAAGGCCTGGTTGCTGGAGGATCGTGGAGTGATTCAGATAACGACTCAAATGCAGACTCCGGAGATGAGGAAGAACCACATATGGCCAATCTGTGCTTAATGGCCAAACATGCAAAGGAAAAACAAAGCCTAAACATACATGATGTAAGTATAGATGAGGTATTTGATTTTAATTCTCCTGATGTAGATATAAGTGACTTAAGAACTGCTTTGCATGGCATAACCACTGATCTACATCAATACATGAAGTGGTTCAGAGTCTTGCCTAAAGATCATTCTTTTCTTCAAGAGGAGAAGAAGAAAGTTCAAGAAGAGCTTGAAACAGCCCTTCTAAGTACTAATCTTCTCTCCAAGCTTGAAGTTGAAAATGAAACTTTGAAACATACAAACACACATCATGCTCAAAGAGAGTCTATGCTAACCTCTAAAATTGAGGATCTAGAGAAGACTATCTCTGCATGGAATAGATCCACATCTTCCATGGATTGCATGCTCTCTAGTCAGAAAAGCGCATTCTACAGAACGGGCTTAGGCTTTGGGGAATCCATCTCAGAGCTAAGTATGAAAAAGACAATGGAAACTAGCACCAGTAATGTCTCAAGTTTTGGTAGAGGCATTGCTTGTGTGAAATCCTCACAATTGGAAGAACCAGTTCAACCTTGTTCCACTGTCTCTAGTCATAATCAGAGAAGTAAAGGATCTCACGCTGGTCTGGGTTTCATCAAGGAAAAGAGTAACCCAACCTCTACTTACCAACCTCGAAGAATCGTAGAGTCAAACAAAATCAACTCTACGAATCAACTGGGAAGGTACAGTAGAGGTAAGGCACACTCATCACTACTTATGAAACCTAAGGACACGTGGAAGAAAGAGAGTCAGTTTAACAGAAGGTTAACTAAGGAACCATACAAGTCCAAGTGGAAGATGAATCACCACACACACACAGGCATGCATTATAATAGATGCTTCATATGCAATAAATATGGTCATAGGGCCACAAAGTGTTATTATAATTCCATGCACGTGAGACCCAAGATTAGACAAATTTGGGTCCCAAAGGCACTAACAAAGAAGGACCCATGCAAATATGGGTACCAAAATGAAGGTTCAAATGTTTTGACAGGAAAAGAGCTCCACGTCCTCAACATGGTATCTGGACAGTGGTTGCTCGAGGCATATGACAGGGAACAAAGCTCTACTATCCAACTATGTAGAAAAGGAGGGTCCCTCAGTCATCTTTGGAGATAATGGTACTGGCAAGACAAGAGGCTATGGCTCAGCCGGAAATGGTGTGATATCATTCAGTAAAGTGGCCTATGTGGAAGGTCTGCAGCACAACCTTCTAAGCATTAGTCAACTCTGCGACAAGGGACATCAAGTAACATTCATCAATAATCAATGTCAAGTTAGAGATTTGAAGACATCTGCAGTAAAGCTAACCGAAACAAGAGAAGGAAATGTTTACACAGTAAATCTTGGACAACTAAGCTCAGACTAGATAATATGTTTTCTAGCTAAAGCTTCTGAAGAGATGAGCTGGCTATGGCATCGAAGATTATCCCATCTCAACTTTAAAAGCATGTCCAAACTGGCATCAAAAGATCTCGTGGCTGGCCTTCCTAAGTGTAACTTTGTAAAGGAAAGGCCATGTAATGCCTGTCAGTTTGGAAAACAAACCAGAAGCTCATTCAAAAGCAAGACTGATAACTCTATTGACAAGCCCCTGCAGTTGCTTCACATGGATCTCTTTGGGCCAATCCCAACAACCAGTCTCGGAGGAAAAAGATACTCACTAGTCATAGTTGACGACTACACTCGATTCACATGGGTATTCTTCCTAACTTCAAAGGATGAGACAAGCTCCGAATTAATCAAGATGTTCAGAATGGTGATGAACGAGAAAGGAGAGAAAATCAAGGCTATAAGGAGTGATCATGGCAGAGAATTCGATTTCTTAGAATTGGATCAGTTCTGCTCAGACAATGACATCAATCATAACTTCTCAGCTCCACGAACTCCTCAACAAAATGGAGTCGCTGAAAGAAAGAACAGAACCCTGATAGAGGCCGGGAGAACTTTACTAGCAGCAGCCCGTCTGCCTGAATACTTTTGGGCAGAAGCAGTCAACACTGCATGCTACACTCAGAACAGATCACTAATTCACTCTACGATCAAGAAGACGCCATACGAACTATGGAAAGGAAGAAAGTCAAGTGTCAGCTACTTCCATGTCTTTGGATGAGCATTCTATATTCTCAACAATGGAAAACAATACCTGACAAAATTTCAACCAAAATCAGATGAAGGAATCTTCCTTGGGTATGCCACGGACAGCAAGGCATACAGAGTGTTCAACAAAAAGATGCTGAATGTCGAAGTCTCAATACACGTCATTTTTGATGAAACTGACTTAGACAAAGCAGTACCTCAAGACACTACGACCAATGATGCGAACACTACGACTGAAGTCGTCGAGGTCAACACTACGAGTGTAGTACCAGACAGAGAAATCGCAGAGCATGATAATGCAATCGTAGAGAGGAACATCCAAGATAATGAACCTCCACTTCAAGAAGAAGAAATAGACCTTGAAGAATTAAGACAGGAAGGCATCAGGACAGATGTTCCAACTGGCAGCAGATGGGCAAGAGATCACACTCAGGATCTAATCATTGGAGATCCGAATGCTAGAATCAAAACAAGATCTGCTACTCAGAATGAATGTTTCTATCTAAGCTTCCTGTCACAAATTGAGCCAAAGAAAATAGAGGATGCAATGGAAGACTCCAGTTGGATAGAAGCTATGCAAGAAGAACTCAACCAATTTGAACGAAGCAAAGTGTGGAGATTGGTGTCAAGACCAAATGATCATCTAGTGATAGGAACTAAGTGGGTCTTCAGAAAAAAAATGGATGAAGATGGGGTCATTACCAGGAACAAGGCAAGATTAGTGGTAAAGGGCTATTCTCAAGAAGAAGGTATCGACTATGATGAGACTTTTGCACCCGTTGCCAGACTAGAAGACATCAGAATCTTTCTTGCCTTTGCTGCCCACATGAAGTTCAAAGTCTTTCAGATGGATGTCAAGAGTGCATTTATAAACGGAGAGCTTCAAGAAGAAGTCTATGTCGAACAACCTCCAGGTTTTATCAATCCATCTCTTTCCAACTATGTCTATAGATTAGATAAAGCCTTATATGGTCTTAAACAAGCACCTAGAGCATGGTATGAAACACTAACTAACTTCTTAATAGAAAATGGGTTCACTAGAGGCAGGGTAGATACCACATTATTCCTTAGAAAGCACAAAGACAAAGTCTTACTACTTCAAATATATGTTGATGACATCATTTTTGGTTCTACTGACGAAAAATTATGCAAGAGATTCTCTAAGCTAATGCAGAGCAAGTTTGAAATGAGCATGATGGGTGAGCTGAATTTCTTCCTTGGACTACAAGTGAAGCAAACTGATGAAGAAATATTCATAAATCAAGCCAAATACATCAAAGACTTGTTAAAGAAGTATGGCATGGAATCAGCTTCTCCCATGAAAACACCAATTGCTCCTGCAACTAAGCTTGACAAAGATGAGAATGGTAAAGGTATTGATATAACTCAATACAGAGGTATGATTGGTTCTCTTTTATACCTAACTGCTAGTAGACCAGACATAATGTTCGCAACATGCATATGTGCTAGATTTCAGGCTAACCCTAAAGAGTCTCATTTATCTGCTGTAAAAAAGGATCTTCAGGTATCTCAAAGGCACACCTTACTTGGGGCTTTGGTATCCCAAGGAATCCTCATTTGAACTAACAGGATACACAGATGATGATTTTGCAGGATGTAAAATAGATAGAAAGAGTACCAGTGGCACCTGTCAATTGCTAGGAAATAGGCTTGTGTCCTGGTTCAGCAAAAAGCAAAACTCAGTGTCCACTTCGACTGCAAAAGCTGAATATATTGCTGTTGGCAGCTACTGTGCTCAAATCCTAGGGATGAGAAACCAGCTAGCTGACTATGGGTTTGATTTCAAATCAATACCCATACACTGTGATAACACAAGTGCCATAGCAATAACTCATAATTCTGTTATGCATTCTAGGACCAAGCATATTGAAATAAGGTATCACTTCATTAGGGATTATGCGCAAAATGGAACTATATCACTACAATATATCCCTACTGAAAATCAACTTGTAGATATTTTTACTAAACCACTAGATGAATCCAGATTCAATAAGTTATTAAGTGAACTAGGCATGCTTAATTTTCAACCATGAAATATATGCTTTAGACTGTGCTAACCATAACAGGTACAAAGGCTAAACTCAATATCATAGACATGATCAAGGAAAGTCCACGACCGTAGAGTTGAAAGGATAGACTCGACGATCGTAGAACAGACTTGACGATCGTAGGACAGACTCTACTAATAATGATCAGACTTAGCGATGCCGGACAGACTCTACGAATGATGATCAGACACAACGACTGTCGAACGGACTCGACGATCGTAAAACAGACTCGACGATCGTAGGACAGACTCTACGAATGGTAGACAGACTCAACGACCAGAAGACTACCTCTACGATCGTAGTCATTCTAAGGACATCTCAGCACTGAAGACTCAAAGGGAAAATCAGTACAGTCAAGCAAATTAAAAACGTAGAGCCAAGCAAAAGGCGACACCTATCCCACTAAGTCAAAAAGAGAGAGGGAAGCTACAAGTACAAATTGGAACCGTTTTTTTTGAAATTTGAAATTCAAAAGATTATCTCTCTCTCTCTCTCTCTCTCAAAGCAAAACCCTAACTCAAGAGAAAGCTCAATCGTATTCCACTTCTCAACCACAGAATCATGGCTGTTTCAAATGTAATCTCAGGCTACAGACTCTGTTTCGATGAGTTCAAGGATGCTCCACCAAAGTTTCACAAGACCTTAGCACTACTAAAGAATGCAGGTCTCGAAGAGGCGCTGAGTACCGACACCCTCATCTATCCCGAGTTAGTGAGGGAGTTCTACAAGAATGGAGTGTACGAACTCAACACCATCACTACACGAGTAAGAGGAATTGAAATGATGCTAAGGGAAGAAAACTTCAATCTGGCCCTAGGTTTCAAGGATACAGGGCACTCACTTCTCGACAGCATAAGATTTGAAGAGGGATTGAAGAGAATGCATCACAAAAAGAACTCCTCTGTAAAAGGTTATAAAAAGAAGGAATTCCCTCAAAGGTATGAATTTCTAGCTGATATTGTTGGGAAGTGTATCTGCTGTAAGAGTTCAGGTCATGACTCTGTTAATGAAGTTCAACTTAAACTCATGACTGCCATAACTCTTGGAATTCAACTAAATTATGGAGCCATACTACTTGAGTGGATCGACAAGTGGATTGTAGGCTCGAAGAAATCAAAAAGTACTCAGAAGATGCTGTATGGGAGATTTATTAGCATCATTCTGCAATCTGCTGTGGGTGATAAAATTGGGGATGATGAAGGAGAAGCCATCAACCCAAACCGAAGAATGACACAACAGTTATTTAAAAATTGGGAAAGAAACCCTGCTGAGTATACAAGAATGATGACAGAGTCCAGTGGGAGAACTGGGGAACAAGGGGAAGCAGGAATGGCTATTGTCAATGATGCTGAAGAAGAAGAAGAAGCAGATAAGGGAGAACCCTCTGCTCTTGTCAGGAAAAGCAAGGGCAAGAAAAAGCTGAGGGGAACACAAGTCGAAGAGCCTCAAGGATCTGCAACTAACATGCCTGTAGAGTCCTCTGACATAGAGACTCTAAGGAGGCTGAGGAACATACAACAACAAGAAGAGGCTGAAGAGGATCAAGCCACCATTTCACAACTCTTAAAGAAGAATAAGGCTGGTCATAAGTCCAAAAGACCAATAGTGTCTTCAATCGTAGAGACTCTGCTGTTCTCTGAAACCAGGCCAAGTGTGACAGAAATGGAGGAAGCTGCTTCAAGGACAGTGGCCGGTCAATGTGGCAAAACAACCAAAGAAAAAACCAGCAAAGCAAAGAGAAAGCTGGTCAAGAAGTATATTCTTGAAAATGAAAAAGTTCTGAAGAAGGAAGCCAAGAGCATGGCTGTAAAAGTAGAACTTCCCCAAGCAACCGAAGAAAAGAATGCACCAGCTGAGGGGGAGAAGCCTACTGCTCAAGAAGAAGTTCCAGCTGAGGGGGAGTTTCTAAAAGAAGATGATCATATTGAGGGGGAGCCGCACAATATCCTAATGACTAAAGAAGAAGTCCTTGCTCAAGATAAAGATGAACCAATGCCAAAGGTCATTGAGATAATGGATTCTTCAGAAGACAACAAAGAAGAGAAAGAGGATGATGATGATGAGCTTGAAATAACTGGTGTAGGTAAAGATGGATACAGAAGCTATCTGTACAACCAAATGTTTTCTTACCTACCCATGATGGCATACCATCAAGCTCAGATTATGAAATCATGGGACCACATGTTCTGGAGCTTCAAGGAATATCCAGCAATCACAGTTCTGGCTCATGGATTTCCAAGGGAAGTCATCTTTGCTAAAAAGTTGATTACAAACCATTCCTCATCAAATGCCAAATCTAAGGTATTGACTATCCCTACAAGCTTTAGAGTTAATCACTAGCCATCATCTTCATTTAGTTATTTCTATGAATTTCCTAAATGGCTGGAAGTGGTTCTCAACCCAATAAATCAGTTTCCAGTTACAGAATCCCAAAATTCTGTAACTAAAGAACCAGAAGAAGCCAACTTTGCTCAGCTCCAACAAATCCCCTGCTCTACGATTCCAGGCTATAGTCCTCTAGAAGAATCAAATATCGGAATCGTAGAGTCACCTATCCCATCTATCTAAACTCAAGCCCCTCCATCAGACATCCCTTCCTCTTCCAGAAATGAATGCTTTAATATTGAACTTGCTCTCTGCTCCCTAAAAGAACAATTCAACAATGCACCACCCTCTTCCTCAAGATTTCCCCAGATGGATGAGATTCTCTCAGAATTGTCTACCAAGGCCGATCTATCAGCTATTCTAAGAAAGTGATCAAGGAACTAGAAGAGAGTCTTGACGATCACTCTGAACTGATTCAGCTGAGACTGACATCCATGATCAATGCTGCAAACACCCTTCCACAATCTCTGAGCTCTGAATTGTCCAAAACACTAAAAGAGATCATCAGAGAAATGCTTCAAAGCATAAAGGACAGGGATGACATTCACTTCCAAGCCGCCAAAAGACATAGGGATGCTGTCATAATCTTACAGCAAAATCAAGAATCTCAGAACAAACAGATGTTGCAGAGCATTCAAAATCTTCAGACTGCTGTCAAAGAGTTTCAACAATTCTATGTCAGCAGCGGCCAACAAACAGACAACATTCTATCCATCCTTCAACAAAGAGAAGTAAGGTCTGAAGTTCTCATTGAAGAAAATAGAGAAGACATTGCTCAAACCAAAAGTCAGCTAAACGAACTTGTCCAAGGAGTTGCTCGTCTATCAGATGACATTCGAACTCTTGATGCTGACATAAAGGGGGAGAAAAGAGGCAAGGGAGATCGGGAAGGAGATCGTGCAGGCCAAGGACATAAGGGACGCGGATTCCAAACAACAAGGAATCCGCCTGCAAGGTATATCTCTCAGCAGACTCAACGATCAGATCAGCAGGAAGTCTTAGTGGCTCAACCTTTAAGAAGTCAAGGGCCAGCTTCTAGCTCACAAGGAGTAACCACAACAGGCCTAAGAATGCCAATTGGAGATCCGGCATTTATGAACAGGCACGACCATAATCCAAGATTAAGTCCCAGTGAGCTCGAAGATTTGCCTAAGAGAGATGAAGCCAGCAGAAAAAGGAGAGCAGAAGAAAAGGCAAATCCTCCAAGGAGCAAGAAGCCAAGAAAATAGAGATAAGTTGAATTTCACTTCTTATTGATGTATCTATTTCAAATGTAACATCTATCTTCATACATCAATAAATTCATGCTTATTCTCTAGAAATTTCAGTTGCTCACTGAAATACTAAGTCATGTTTATTTTTTCTGCACCGCATATAATCAATAATCATAACAACAAATCTCATTAGTTATATCAACATCAAATAGCGGGAGATTGTTGGGAGAATGCATAGCATGATTTGATGTTTTAATATGCTTGTGATTATTGTAAGGTCCTTAATTGAATTTATGTACAAGGACTTAGTGATGAAAAGATCAAAACTGTTAGGTTGATCTTATGATGTAATAGATAGGCTTGTCTGATCGTCGAGCACTGCACCAGAAGTCGTAGTCTGCCAGGAGAGTCAAAGTCAACTCGGGAGCTATCGAGGCAGAATATGAGTATGCAAGATAGTGAGATCTCAGAGTTCGTAGACTTCCAGGGGAAATGACGAAGGATCATAGTGTGTCGAGAAGAGCCTCCTCGGGATCGTAGTGTACTGAGGAAGTCATGTTCTGAATCGTAGAGACAGCCTGCCTATAAGCCGAACGACAATCTGCCAAAGCTAAGTACTGAAATGCACTGTACGCTCAGAGTCGTAGAGTCTAGCGATGCCAAAGTCAAAGACAAGGATCGTAGACCACACTCTGCGATCGTAGAGTCCACTGAACAAATGCAGAGTGGACTCAACATTCACCAAGCTAACTCTCCGATCGTAGTGTGCAGAGTCAGCGATCGTAGTGTGCTCTCGGGATCGTAGAGTCAACAACACGACCTGAATCGTAGAGTACAACAATCCAAAATAGTAGAGCAACATCTGTCATGTCAGAAAACGTTAAAGCCTCATGAGTTGTTAATTCAACAATACGAGGAATGGATCCTAGATGCTGCAGTGCCCATCAGTCCCAGAATAAATGAAATATCCTTAGGATGCAACAAAGAAGCGTATTGAAGAAGCTAAGGATAGTACTATGAATGAAAGGGACAAAACACCTTTTCAGGTGGTAGGTGAAAAAGCAGCCTGCAGTGTCAGTGGTCCAGAATGCAGAATTCAGAAGATGTGCAGAAATATCTCCATCACAGTACAGAAAATTTAGATGCATTTAATGCCACAACGGATGGATCCAACGGATAGTTTTCAACATCACATATATACAGATCAGACAGATGAAAAAAATGTATGCAATCATAAACATTCAACGTGAAGAACTCTCTAAGGCTCAACTCTACGATCTGAGATATTACAAATCTTGCTCAGCTACTCAGCTATTACGAACCAGAGCTTACACAGCAAACTGATTAGCAACCTTCAGAACGTAACAACAACAATCATCAATCAACTAAAGAAGTATACCAAGTCTGCTGGACTTGAAGAGTTCGTAGTGAACTGTAAGAAAGCCAAGTCTGCTGGACTTGAAGAGTTCAAAAGTGAACTAGAAAAGTTCCTAGACTGCTGGTCTAGAAGGAATCTGTGTGATTCAGAAGATTGTATAAGACATCCTTAGTGGATATCCTACTCGTTGAGTAGAAGAGTGGACTAGGAGCTTTGAGTGCTCCGAACCACTTAAAAACAACTGTGTCGTTTACATTCATGCTATAACTGCTATAACTGCTATAACTGCTATATTTGCTATAACTGCCTTACTCGCTCATAACTCCATTGCTTGGTAAAGAAGATTAAAACAAACATTAATTCCGCAAAGTTTTAATAATTATCTAAGAACAAGTTAAAACTGAAA
This sequence comes from Panax japonicus, assembly GCA_020205505.1. Lineage (NCBI taxonomy): Eukaryota > Viridiplantae > Streptophyta > Magnoliopsida > Apiales > Araliaceae > Panax > Panax japonicus. Next base: position 49,657,009 of record CM035100.1, read on the forward strand.
AGATTTTCAAATATCTATTCAACCCCCTCTTCTAGATAACTTGTGCCTACTAGGGACTAACAGACTCTAAGTACAATAGAGAAGAGCTTACGGTCATCTTAGCAAGTCCATCATGAGAAGGCATCGAGTAACAAGAAGGGAGATCACAAAAGCCATCTTGGTGTCAAGCATGAGAAAGCTTCTAAGTACTTTACAGAAGAGCTTACAGTCATATTAGAAGCCTCTCATGTGCATTCATCAAGTACCAAGAAGAATGATCTTTAAGGTGGTTCATCAAGGGGTCATCCGGAGTAGTTGAGCAACCTAAGAAGCTGAGCATCATTCAATAACTCAACTGCTCTTCAAGGATGATCATGCCAAGCTGCTAAGGATAGAAGATGTTCAAAGCATGAAGACATCTTAGCAGCTCAGCACCGACTCCAACAACAACAAACAAACAACTCAACAAAGCCAGGGCCTGAGGGGTCCTTGTCCAGAGGGACTAAACAAAGCAGGGCCAAAGGGTCCTTGTCCAAAGGGACTAAATGAAGTTCCAAGCCTGCTGGGCTTGAAGAGTTCTTAGGGAACTAGAGAAGTCCCAAGGCTACTGGCCTTCAAGAGTTCTTAGTGAACTGAAGTCCCAAGGCTGCTGGCCTTGAAGGAATCGTAGAGATTCAGGGTGCTGCCCTTCCTTAGTGGAAATCCTGCTAGTTGAAAGCAAAAGAGTGGATTAGGAGCTTGAGTCTCTGAACCACTTAAAACCTCTTGTGTCTTTTACATTATGTCATTTACATTATGTCTATAACTGCTATGTATGTTCTAACTGCTTACAACTAAACTAACCCAACGAACAATGTATGTATGATTATGAATATATCAATAAAGGGGAATCTTTTATTTATTCCGCTGTGCTTGAAAAGATTCTTATATTTGTCATATACTTCAATATGAACAATACAACATAAACCAGAAAAGTATTTAAAATAAAAAGGATCTATTCAACCCCCCCTTCTAGATCTATTGTGCCCTCTAGGAACTAACAGATGATATCACTGAATATCTTTGGCATGTAGTGCAAATATGAATGATTACCTAATGAATATCTTTGGCCCGTAGTGCAAAGATGAACAGGTGTTGAGATGAACATGGCCAACTGGTAATACAAATGAATATCTTTGGCCCGTAGTGCAAAGATGAATATTTAATTAAAGATGAATATTAATTGTTGTTACAGGGATAAAATATTGATGATGGACTTTTAAATCTTAGAAGATAGTAGAATTCTTTCTCTACTTGACTCTTCTAATGGATTGTTGGTTCCGCTGCAGTTGTTGATCTAAAACTTGTTGTCTATTATATTTTATCAGATTTTTCCCTGTTGAAAACTAATGATAATTTGATGTATATTATCTTAGTCATAATATTCTTTACTGGGCTAGTTGAGCTCACCCTTTTCCTTTTTGTTCCATTTTTCTTCTCAGGAGGTGAGAACATAGCAGGATCTAGTCGGGGTATGGAGTGATGGTTCTAGAAAGATGTTTTAGCAGTCCTCACTATTTCTGTAAAATAGTATTTGAATAATTATAATGGGGACTCCTTTTGAGTTTGTATACTCTCTAGTATACAATATTTGTATTCAAACTTACAGTATAGGCGTTGTCGTATTCTGCATGACAATTGTATTACTGAAGTTGTATTTATTTCTGTACCATGTATTTGGCGACTCAGAATGGGTGTTGTTTACCTATTTTGGGGGCGTCACAACCTAAGTCAGACGAAGGAATCTTTCTTGGATATGCCACAGATAGTAAGGCTTACAGAGTGTTTAACAAAAAAAACACTGAGTGTTGAAGTCTCAATTCATATCATCTTTGATGAAACAGACTCAGACAACACAGTGCTTCAAGACACTACGACCGATAGTGCAGACACTATGAATGAAATCGTCGAGCCCAACACTACGATAGTAGTGCCAGATAATGAAATCGTTGAGCAACAAAATGAGATCGTATAGAGGTCTATGCAAGACAGTGAACCTCCACACCACGAAGAAGAAATAGATCTTGAAGACTTAAGACAAGAAGGCATCGTGACAGATGTCCCAACTGGTAACAGATGGACCAGAGATCACACTCAGGATCTAATCATTGGAGATCCGATTGCTAGAGTCAAAACAAGAGCTGCTACTAAAAATAAATGCTTTTATCTAAGCTTCCTATCACAAACAGAACCAAAGAAGATAGAGGATGCTGTGGAAGACTCCAGTTGGATAGAAGCCATGCAGGAAGAACTCAACCAATTTGAACGAAGAAAAGTATGGAGATTGGTACCAAGACCAAAGAGTCATCCTGTCATTGGAACCAAGTGGGTCTTCAGAAACAAAATGGATGAGGATGGAGTTATAACCAGGAACAAGGCAAGATAAGTTACAAAGGGCTATTCTCAAGAAGAAGGCATTGACTACAATGAGACATTTACACATGTTACCAGACTGGAAGCCATCAGAATCTTTCTTGCTTTTGTTGCTCACATGAAGTTCAAAGTCTTTCAGATGGATATCAAAAGTGCATTCCTAAATGGAGAACTCCAAGAAGAAGTCTATGTAGAGCAACCTCCAGGTTTCATCAATCCATCTCTTTCAAATTATGTTTATAGATTAGACAAAGCCTTATATGGTCTTAAACAAGCACCTAGAGCATGGTATGAAATACTAACTAACTTCTTAATTGAAAATGGCTTTACTAGAGGTAGAGTAGATACCACACTGTTTCTTAGAAGGCATAAAGACAAAGTCTTATTAGTTCAAATATATGTCGACGACATTATTTTTGGTTCTACTGACGAAAATTTATGCAAGAGATTCTCTAAGCTGATGCAGAGCAAGTTTGAAATGAGCATGATGGGTGAGCTGAATTTCTTCCTTGGACTGCAAGTAAAGCAGACTGATGAAGGAATTTTCATTAACCAAGCCAAGTACATCAAAGACTTACTCAAGAAGTATGGCATAGAATCAGCATCTCCCATGAAAACACCAATTGCTCCTGCAACCAAGCTTGACAAAGATGAAAAGGGTAAAAGTATTGATATAACTCAATACAGAGGTATGATAGGTTCTCTTTTATACCTAACTGCCAGTAGACCAGCAATAATGTTTGCAACATGCATATGTGCTAGATTTCAGGATAACCCTAAAGAGTCACATTTATCTGCTGTAAAGAGGATCTTCAGGTATCTCAAGGGTACACCTTACTTGGGGCTTTGGTACCCCAAGGAATCCTCATTTGAACTAACAGGATACACAGATGCTGATTTTGCAGGATGCAAAATAGATAGAAAGAGTACCAGTGGCACCTGTCAATTGCTAGGAAACAGACTGGTGTCCTGGTTTAGCAAAAACCAAAACTCAATATCTACTTCAACTGCAGAAGCTGAATACATTGCTGTTGGCAGCTGCTGTGCTCAAATTCTATGGATGAAAAATCAGCTAGCTGACTATGGGTTTGATTTCAAATCTATTCCCATTCACTATGATAACACAAGTGCCATAGCAATAACTCATAATCCTGTTACACATTCTAGGACTAAGCATATAGAAATAAGGTATCACTTCATCAGGGATCATATGCAAAATGGAACTATATCTTTACAATATATCCCTACTAAAAATCAACTTGCTGATATTTTTACAAAACCTCTAGATGAATCCAAATTTAATAAGTTAAGAAGTGAGCTAGGCATGCTAAATCTTCAACCACAAAATATATGCTCTAGATTGTGCTAACCATAATAGATACAAAGGCTAAACTCAAAATCGTAGACATGATCAAGGGAAGTCCACGATCGTAGAGCTGGAGAGACAAAACCACCTCAACGATCGTAGCAAAGACTCAGTCATAGACAGCGTAGATTTCCAAGAGGGACTAAGAAGAATGCATCACAAGAAAAACCCCTCTTTGAAAGGGTACAAGAAGAAGGAGTTCCCACAGAGGTACGAATTTTTGGCTGATATTATTGGGAAATATATATGCTGCAAGAGCTCAGGTCATGACTTTGTCAACGAAGTACAACTTAAGCTCATGACGGCCATGTATTATGGTATACAACTCAACTATGGAGCCCTATTGCTCGAATGGATTGGTAAGTGGACCGTTAACTAAAAGAAATCAAAAAGCCCTCAAAAGATGCTATATGGGCAAATTATAAGCATTATTCTACAGTCTGCCCTGGGTGACAAAATTGGGGATAAAGAAGGAGAAGCTATCAACCCAAATAGGCGAATGACCCAGCAGCTGTTTGAAAATTGGAAGAGGAACCATGCAGAGTATGTTCGAATGATGACAGAATCGAGTGGAAGAACTGGGGATCTGAAGAACTCAGGCCTTCCAGGAAAAATGTCTGTGGTCAGGGAGATCGAAGAAGAAGAAGAAATCAACAAAGAAGAACCCTCTGTCCTTACCAAAAAAAGCAAGGGCAAGAGGAAGCTAAGGGCAAGACTGGTGAAAGAGCCTCAAGGATCTACCACTGATATACCTGTAGAGTCCTCTGATATAGAGACTCTGAGGATGCTAAGAAGAAAGCAGCAGCAAGATGAAGCAGATGAGGATCAGGCTATCATATCCCAGATCCTAAAGAAAAACAAAGTTGGTCATAAGTCCAAAAGGCCATCAGTCACCTCAATCATAGAGTCTCTACTGTTCGTAGAGACCAGACCAAGCATGGCAGGCAAGGAGGTAGCCTGAAGCTCAAGAAGATGCTCCACTTGAGGGGGAGCTATTGATCTTACAAGAAGTTGATCAAGTTGAGGGGGAGCCTCAAGATATCTCCATGGCAGAAGAAGATGTTTCTGCCGCAAATGAAGAGGAACCTGTAAAAGATCATCAAGATTCCTAATGAGATAATGGATTCCTCAAACGAAGACAGGGAAGAGGAAGAAGATGATGATGATCTTCAAATCACTGGTGTGGGCAGAGATGGGTATAAAAACTATCTCTACAATCAGATGTTCTCATACCTATCCATGATGCCATATCATCAAGCTTAAATCCTAAACTCTTGGGATCACATGTTCTGGAGTTTCAAAGAGTATCTAGCCATCTCAGTATTGGCTCATGGTTTTCTAGGGAGTTTCAATTTTGTCAAGAAATTGCTTACCAACAACTCTTCCTCAAAGGATAAACTTGAGGTACTGTCTATCCCTACCAATTTCAGAGTTAATCACTTACCATCATCTTCATTTAGCTATTTTTATGAATTCCCACGATGGTTGGAAGTGACACTTAATCCTGTAAATTAATTTCCAGTTGCAGAATCCCAAAATTCTGTAACTGACGAACCAAATGCAGTTAACTTCATTTTGCTTACACACATCAGCACCTCTACTGATTCCTGACTCTAGCCCCATCGTAGAGTCCCAAATTGAAATCGTAGAACCACATATTCCAGACATCGAAACTAAGGCCCCTCCATCGAACATACCATCCTCCTCCTCAAATGACTATTTTAGTCTCGATCTTGCTCTCTACTCCCTGCAAGATCAATCCCAGAAAACAACCCCTCGATTCAACAATCATCAAACCAATGTCTTATGTCAAAAATTATTCAAGAAATTCTTAAGAGTATGAAGGACAAAGATGAGATTCACTTCCAGATAGCCACCAAGCAAAGAGAGGATGTTCTAAAAATGCAGAAAAATCAAGAAGTTGCAAAATAAACTTATGCTGGAGAACATCATCAACTTGAAAGCCTCAGTCCAGGAATTCCAGAAATCTTATGTCAATCAGGAACGACAGAATGACATTGTTCTTACTGCCCTTCTGAAACAAAGAAGCTAGATATGAAAAATAGATCAAGGAAAGTCGAGAGGACATTGCTCAGACACAAAGCCAACTGAACGTGCTTATCCAAGGAGTGAATCGACTTTTTGCAGACATTCGAACCCTTGATGCTGACATAAAGGGGGAGAATAAAGGGAAATGAGCTCAAGGGGGACAGGGAGGCCATGGTAGAGGCAGAGGAGGTCAAGGAAGCCAAGAAATGGGAAGAGGACAATTTTACGCTCAAGCGTCAAGAAGCCCTCCTGCAAGACAATTCCATCACAAGACTCAACGATCTAATCAGCAGGAAATTGTAACGGCTTTACCATTAACAAGTCAGGACCCACCTACCAGCTCACAAGATGTGACTACCGTACGCCTAAGAATGCCAATTGGAGATCCTGCATTCATGAACAGGCATGAGAAAAATCCAAGGTTAAGCCTAAGTGAGCTGGAAGAACTAGCCAGAAGAGATGAAGCGAGCAGGAAAAGAAGGGCTGAGGAATATGCCAATCCACCACCACGAGAAAAGAACAAGAAATAGAGATAAGTGTAAACTTTAATTCTTATTGATGTAAAGATAAAATTGCAATATCTCTTTAACATCAATAAATTCATACTTATTCTCTAGAAATTTCAGCTGCTCACTGAAACTACTAAGTCATGTTTAAATTTCCTGCAAATGCATCTAGACACTAATAATCATGACAATAAATCTCCTTGGTTATGTCAACATCAAATAGGGGGAGATTGTTGGGAGAATGCATATTATGATTTGATGTTTTAATGTATATGCTCATGATTATTTGTAAAGTCCTTCAAGTAAGATATGTACAAGGACTTAGTGATAAATCAAATTTGTTAGGTTGATCTAAGCTCTTAACGTGTATCATTCTGTAATAGAATGTATAGATAGAAAGATCAAAGTTGTTAGGTTGATCTTCAGATGTAATAGATAGGCTTCGAAGAAATCGTAGTGTATCATCTGATCAACATTGCAGAAGTCAAGGCAGAAACATAGAGCTTCAAAGATGGTAGTGTGCATACCTTGAAGGACATCTTCAGAAATTGTAGAGTGGTCCCAACGTTTGCCGAGCCAACTCAACGATCGTAGCATGCTGAAGGAAACGTAGAGTTTATAAGTCAACGATCGTAGTGTGCTCTCGAAAACATAGAGTTAGAACCTAGCAAGCAAAGATTGTAATATGCAAAGGTTTAAGAGAAATCGTAGTGCTCTTGGCTGATAGCATCAGATCAAGCACCAAGGTGACAAGTCACTACGATCTGAATCGTAGAGTATCACGATATAAATTGTCGAGCATCATCTGTCTTATGTCAGAAAATGTTGAGCCTCATGATATGTGTGAAGATAGATTCCAACATATAATGAATGGATTCTAAACGTTGTAGTACTCATCAGTCCCAAAGTAATATGAAATATCCTTAGTATGCAACAAAGAAGCGTATTGAAGAAGCTAAGGAAAGTACCATTGGTAAGGGGGCAAAACACCTTTTCAGGTGTTAGGTGAGAAAGCAGTCTCCTGTGTTAGTGGGCCAGAATGCAGTTTCAGTAGATGTGCAAAAATGTCTCCATCAAAGATCAAAAAAGTCAAATGCATTTAATGCCTCAACGGATGGATTCAACGGATAATTTTCAAGATCGCATATATGCAAATCAGACAGATGAAAGAAAAATTGAGCAAGCATTAAACAAACAATGTGAACAGCTCTCAAGCTCAACTCTACGATCTGAGAATTTGCAAAGATTACTCAGCTACTCAGTTCTTTCGAACAAGTGCTTAAACAACAACTGAGTAGCAACCATCAAGAACTCAACATCTATCAATCAACTGAAGAAGGGTACCAAGTCTGCTGGACTTGAAGAGTTCTAAGTGAACTAGTAATAGAGCCAAGTCTGCTGGACTTGAAGAGTTCAAGAGTGAACTAAGAAGTTTCTAGACTTCTAGTCTAGAAGGAATCTGTGTGATTCAGAAATTATAAAAGACATCCTTAGTGGATATCCTACTCGTTGAGTAGAAGAGTGGACTAGGAGCTTTAAGTGATCTGAACCACTTAAAAACGACTGTGTCTTTTATATTCATACTATAACTGCTATATCTGCCATAACTGCTATAACTGCATCACTCTCATAACTGCACTGCTTTGTAAAGAAGATTAAAACAAACATAAATTCCACTAAGTTTTAATCATCATTAAAGAACAAGTTTAAAACGAAAAGATTTTTTAAATATCTATTCAACCCCCCTTCTAGATAACTATTGTTCCAACTAGGAACTAACAGTGAGGACTACTAAAATAACTATCTTGAATCAGCTCTCCATACTCCGACTAGTTCCTGTTAAATTCTCCCCTCCTGAGAAGAACAATGGAACAAAAGGAAAAGGGTGAGCTCAATTAGCCCAGTAAAGAATATTATGACTAAAATAATATACAACAAATTATCATTAGTCTTCAACATAGACAAATCTGATAGAATATAATAGACAACAAGTTTTAGGTCAACAACTGCAGCAGAAACAACAATCCATTAGAAGAGTCAAGTAGAGAAATAATTCTACTATCTTCTAAGATTTAAAAGTCCATCATCAATATTTTATCCCTGTAACATCAATCAATATACATCTTGAATCAAATATTCACCTTTGCACTACAGACCAAAGATATTCATTTGTATCACCAGTTGGTCATGTTCATCTCAACACCTGTTCATCTTTGCACTACGGGCCAAAGATATTCATTAGGTAATTATTCATCTTTGCACTACATGCCAAATATATTCAGTAATATCATCATTTAGGACTGAGGATGATGAAAAATATCTTAAAGAAAAAGAATCTAGTGAGATAAAAGAACAAATATTAGGGATTCGTATTACGGTTTATCCAAGTTCAATAATACTCCATAATAACCAATTGTGAAGCAAAATTCAAAAATAAATATCAAAACATGGATACAATCAAAGATAGTAACCATAATAGACATCTTGGACAAAAAAGAAAATTTTTATTTTTCGGTGAATAGTGTCGTATACGTGAATAGTAACCCCCACACAAAAAGTTCCAAATTTGATAAAAAGTTCAAACCAATATTTTGGCATAATGATATTAAAAGAAATAATATCTTTCACGAAGAAAATAACATCTCTTACCTCAAAATATCAGTACTTCTGATCGGAATATCGATATAAGGCTGAAGGAAACTTGTACTGATGAATAGCAACTCACAAAGTATCTAAAAACTCATAAAATATGCTCGATAATATAGAGAGAAAGAAAACTTGTTTCTGGAGTGTGATTTTCAATTCTAACCTAAGCGTCTATTTATAGACAAATACTAGAACGTCATAGGAGACTAAATAATAAAATAATATTATTTATATACTTTTCTTCTACACATGCAATATCAGACCATCTAGCATGCCATTCTTGAAAAATCTCAGCAGCCCACATGTTAAAACAAAAGTGGGTCCCACCCTTAATTTAATAAAAATCATTTTATTTTTCAAAATTTCAGTAATTCATAGAAAATAGCCCGTTTATCAGAAAAATACTAATTTTATGTCCATTCCACACGAAATTCGAATTCTCTACAACTTTGTAGCTTTGAGTTTTTTCGAATTCCAAACAGAAAATATCCGAAATTCACAAACGGATGATTTTTAATACCTCCATTCCGACAAAATACTGATAAAACACCTCAACATTAATTCCTTCATTTATAACCACATAAATATATCCATCATTTGTATCCATATCAAATAAATATTTTCTTATCATATAAATCAATAATTAATTATTCACAAATAATATTACAGAATCACAATTATGACAATCAGGCCGTTCCTAAGAAAGAGGGGGCTTTCCGATAAGGATTTCTCCTTACTGGCGCGCAATTAGGTGACCAAACCTCTCCTTGATAGAACTTTCTAGACATTGCCAATAATGTTATCTAATAATATTATTCAAATAATATGAATTAATGATCTGATAATGGGAAATACTGTGCAATGACAATTATTGAAACAACAATAATATAAAATATCAACGCAAGCAATTATTGAACCACTAAAATAAAATATTGAACAGTAATTACTATAACAATTATTGAGTAGTGCCTTCTAACGTAAGAATCAATAATTCAATAATACTGTTCAATACCGTATGCTACTGTGCAACCACGCGTATTACTGTATTTTAATCACCAGGTAATCCAACTAGTGCTAACGGTAACAATTACGCCGTTATTTATAAAAACTCAAACTTTATCATTTTCTTCATCCGATAGTTATTCCATTATGGGGCCCACAAATGACTGCGTCGTCGTACGGATATTCCCGACAAAAAGAATATTCCACGACCAAACGAATAATCGCCGACAACAATGATTATTTTATAACCACTTGCTTATTTTGCAAAATTTGCGCATTTCACCCATAACCAGAGCATTATATCAAATTAATTCCTTGTTATTTTAAAATAATAAATAGAAAAAATTCGATTTTATTTATAATAAGTTGGGGTCTTACAATCATCAACATTACTGAGCTAACAATTACAAATATAAGCTAATGTTCCATAAATGATAAATAATATAATTTATAATACTTATACAGACGCAATTAGACACTACAATATATACAAATGTTCTACAATAACATGAATACAAATGAACTATAAACTAGTAAAAGTATCATCATCGGGCTGAGGTGAACGACACTGCTCTGGTGTATGGAAATAAGTGTCGTCCTCTTGCTCGTCATCGCTAGTCCGCTCGCTATTGCCACCCTATTGATAGAATCAAAAATAAAAATCATTAATCCGTATATATGTGAGAATTAACAAGCTAGCCTTAATTGAAAAAAAAACATAAAAATAAGAATACATGAGTAGGCGGAGGCGGAAGAAAAGCCTCCTCCAAGAGGGTAATCACCATCCGGAGCATCTCGTCCGCTGAAAGCGTTGAACTGCTTCCGCGGTAATCCCGTACTCTATGCGGATGCCCCTGCTATAATATCCTGAGCAACCTGGTGAAGACTAGAACTGCTAGGCAACTTCTGACGCCGAAAGACCGGATTGGTACGGAACCTATTCGACACGGCCCCTATCAGCCTCTAGAAGATCTCATCATCTAAGTCAGCGCCCGTATGAGATGGTTCCGACATGTGCTCTCAGGCATTGGCACTGGCTAGAGCCTACAAAAAGATTAAAATTTGATTACTAAAAATAATTTATATAATGTGATAAATTCTGATAATTTCGTGAAATATAAAAAATATTACCTCCAAAAAGTGTATATGTGGGTATCCTCGACAGACCCAACACTCGATATCTGTTGGTACTGCTAGAAGGGGGATCCTGAGACGCGATCCATAGTCTCAGCTCCTCATCCCGATCTAATATAATATTGGGAAGGGGGTGGCAGAATCTAACAGCTCAGAACCCCTCCTAATATCCTCTAGCTCAGCTATATGTTGGTCTCGAAAGCCTCTAAAATGGGTCATGTAATTCATTTAGTATACGTATGTTAATTATATTATTTTATTTACGATTAAATATTACTAAAAGCTAAATAGTAAGATGCGTTTTACCCGTATACCTAAAGCTGCCTGAGACAAAGCACGCTCGTTCTTAGGCGTGTGGGCTCGATCCCAAAACTCTAAAATTGTGGGATCTCGACCCAAGGTCCTCCTCAAGGCCTAATAAAAATATTCATAAAACATGTATTAAGTATTTGTATGAGAACTTGATAACTAAACAACTAAATACATCACACTTACCGTCTTCCTCCTCGAACGACTGAGAACCAGTGGTGTGTACTATGTGGAGCTGACCACGATTCTTCTTCGCTTGCTTAGACTTTTTCTTGAAGTCATCAGCATCTCAGTACGCACACATAGCTTCCCAAGCTTAATCGGAGATTATACGGGGCTGGTGATCTCTGATGGTGGTCCCGGGATGCCCTCTATCACATCTCATACAGCCAACCGGAGTAATTCTTAGCGACATGAGAAATAATCACATCGTCGCCAGCTGTCTGAGAGATGCTCAGGTTAAATCTATAATAAACCTATAAATAACATTCATAAATTAGGAAAATTGATTTCGTCATCCTTATACAACTATGTAGTAATTAATATAATATGCTTAACTTACATGAAACTCTTGCAAGATAATCTGCATAAAAGTGGCATCGTACCGCACATATTGGCTTGAACTGCATACACCCTCTCGGGAGGTGTGTCAAACAGATCGTGTGTAGGGTGTGCTTAGCCACCGAGTCTAGTATACTACAGAAAAATATAACTATGTGTTATGTGAATTGTGTGTTGTAATAAATGATAAAACTATTCATGAATATATTCACACTTGTTGTCCAGAAGCGACATCCACCGGTACTGTAAGTGGAACTGCCGACGGACGACCAAAGATACCAAGGTTCATCCCTCGGTGTCATCGACGAGGTGCATCTGTAATAATTATATTTAACTGAGTTAATAAACATAAACTAATGCAGCTTGAGATATATTAAATCCCTCGTGGCTACTGTCTCCAGTACCGGATCACCCACCACCTTGGCGACCTCCACCGCTATGTCTAGCCATGAATATCTTACTGCAATAACCAAGTTGGTAGATTATGAATGTAAGACCCCAACTTTTTATAAATAAAATCAAATTTTCTCTAATTATTATTATGAATAATAAGGTGTTAATTTGATATAATACTTTGGTTATGGGTGAAATGTACAAATGTTACAAAATAAGTAAGTGGTTATAAAATATTTATTGTTGTCGGAGAATATTCGTTTGGTCATGGAATATTCTTGCTGTCGGGGAATATTCGTACGACAACGCAACCATTTGTGGGCCCCATAATGGAAAACGGTAGGATGAAGAAAATGACAAGTTTGAGTTTTTATAAATAACGGCGTAGTTGTTACCGTTAACAATGTTGGAATACCCGGTGGTTAAAATACAGTAATACGTGTAGTTGCACAGTAGCACACGGTATTGCACAGTATTTTTGAATTATTGATTCTTACGTAAGAAGACACTAATCAATAATTGTTACAGGTAATTACTGTTCAATATTTTATTTTATTGATTCAATAATTGCTACGTTGATATTTTATATTATTGTTGTTTCAATAATTATCACTGCACAATATTTTCCATTATCAGATCAATAATTCATATAATTTGAATAATATTATTAGATAGCATTATTGGCAATGTCTAAGGAAGTTCTGTCTAGGAAAGAGATTTGGTCACCTAATTGCGCGCCAGTAAAGAGAAACCCTTATCGAAAAGCCCCCACTTTCTTGGGAACGACCTGGTTGTCATATTATGATTCTGTAATATTATTTGTGAATAATTAATTATTAATTTATATGGTAAGAAAATATTTATTTTAAGTGGATATAAATGAAGAAATTAATGTTGAGGTATTTTATCAGTATTTTATCGAAATGGAGGTATTAAAAATCATCCGTATGTGGATTTCGAACATTTGTTGATTGAAATTTGGAAAATTTTCTTCTACAAAGTTGTAGAGAATTAAATTTCCTATGGAATGGATATAAAATTCATATTTTTCTGATAAACCTAAAGCAAATTAAGTCACAAATTTCAGAAATATCATACAAATTTCAGAAATATTATAAATTTCAGACATTCAAAAATAATTTTTATTTAACTATTTGCAACAAATTAACCCTAAAAACCTAAATTGTAGAAAACTAACATTGAATTAATGTGCAAACTAAAGGAGAAGAAATAAGGAACACATAACCTCCTAGTGGTGCAGACCGGTGGTGGTGGCGTCTGGTGGTTGTGGAGATGAGAGCAGTGAGAGAGAAATGAGAGCAGTGAGAGTGGGAGAGAGTAAAATGAGAGAATAAGAGAATGAGAGGCGGTTGGGGAGAAAACGATCTGATTATGTTTTAAAGTTTATTTTCGACAGAATTATCGTCGAACTTAAATTCAGTTGTAATTAACGTATCTTCGACTGATATTCCGTCGAACGTAAACACTATTCCGTCAAATATAAGGTTGGCGCTGATGCGAACTTAGGCGCCAAGTGTGACGCCCCCAAAATTAGGTATACATCACCCATCTTGAGTCGCCAGATACATGGTACAGAATTCAAATACAACTTACTAATACAACTATCGTGTACAATATGACAAAACATAACTGTGAGTTTGAATACAATTATTGTCTACTAGAGATCATATAAACTCAAAAGGAGTCCTCAATACAATTATTGTCACACTATTTAACAGAATAGTGAGGACTACTAATACTATTCTCTGGTCCATCACTCCGTTCCCCGACTCGTCTCAGCTATATTCTCATTTCCTGAAGAGAACATTGAAAGAAAGGGTGAGCTCAACTAGCCCAGTAAAAAATATTATGACTAAGATAATGCAGAATAAATTATCATTAGCCTTCAACAGTGTTAAACTGATAAAATACAATAACCATCAAGTTTAACTGCAGCGGAACCAGCAATCCATTAAAAGAGTCAAGTAGAAAATAAAAACTACTATCTTTTATGATTTAAAAGGTTTTTTATCATCGTTATAGCTGAGACTCAGCTTAATAAATATTCCATATCATCGAATCACCCCCGCACTACGGCCAAGGATATTCTTTAGTATCACGACCACAATTATTCATGCATTACGGCCAAGAATATTTGTGTATTCATTAGTGGTCATGATCATGCCAACAACTGTCCATCAATGCACTACGGGCCAATGAGGATTTTTAATTTTTACATCATTTGTAACATTAACATTACGGTCATGATTACACCGAAAAATCCCTGGTCATAATCATACCAAGTCCATCCATGCTCTACAGGCCACAGATGACTTTCAAAAATATAAATAAGAGGATGATGACAATGATATAAGAATTCAATAAAACAAGTTCAAGAATTATTTTATCCAGGAATTATTAACGTCCAAATTGTCAACACGATACTGTTTTGTGGTGTAAAATTCAAGAATGATCAGAAGAATATTTTCATGAAAGGATACTGGATGAAGCGCAAATATCAAGGATATTCTAACTAATTTCATGGAGTATAGAAGTTAAAGTTTTAACCAACTGAGTATAATAAAGAATGAAATAACAAAAGAAATCACCATAGCATGCGATAGACCGCACAGGCAGGTTATTCCAACAAAATAATAAATAACGGAACCAGGTCAGGTGAAATTCACACCGACAAGATGTTCCAACAGAATAATAAAGACGGAACCAGATCCGGTGTAAAACATACAGATAGGATATTCCAACAGAATAATAATAAAGACGGAACCAGATCCGGTGTAAAACACACAGATAGGATATTCCAACAGAATAATAAGGAATGGAACCAGGTCCGGTGTAAAACACACAGACATGATATTCCAACAGAATAATAGAAGAATGTCACCAAGTATAGGGTAAACTGCGTATACAGGTTATTCGGATAGAATAATAAGAAATTGAATAACATAAGGATTTCACCAAGTATAGGGTACACCGCGTATACAGGTCATGTATAGGGTATGCCACTTTTACAGGTTATTCCAACAGAATAATAAAGAATGGAATAACATAAGTTCTCTTCAAGAAGAAAGAATAACACCCCTGACTTTATTTAGGAGATTGAATACTGCAATAGTGTAGTAACCGAATACTCTTCTTCTTTCTCTCTTATTCTCTCTATACTTTCTCTCTCTATAGCTTGAGCGAATTCGTGAAAAATAATGAAGCCCTAGGCCTCTATTTATAGAAGATTTATTACTATTTACGAAAGTATTTACTATTTACGAAGGTAATTACTATTGACGAAGGTAATTACTATTTACGAAGGTAGTTACTATTTATGAAGGTAATTACTATTTACGAAGGTAATTACTATTTACAAAGGTAATTACTATTTACAAATGTAATTACTATTTATGAAAGAGACTCTTAGATGATGACATATGGCCCCCCCATAAATAATTAAACTTACCACAAACGTCTAATAATAGACTCTTCATATACATCAAGGATTGAATAAAAATTACCAGAAATTATTTTATTTTTTAATCAACACATATTTAATCTTTCAACAATTATTAATCATTTATAACTTGTCGTCTCAATTATTGTTTAGATAATATAACATATTATACAGATGATACTGTGACAATAATTGAATCAATAATATAAGAGATATGATGTAGCAATTACTGTAGCAATAATTGAGTATAGCTGAGTGACTTCTCACGTAAGCATCAATAATCAATACTGTGAGCTACTATGCAACAACGCGTATTACTGTACTTTTACTACCGAGTAGTTCAACAGTTTTAACGGTAACACCTCCGCCGTTATTTCATAGAAAGATAATTTTGTCGTTTTCTAACTACAATAATACTTCCATTGTGGGGTCCACCAATGATTGTGCCGTCGTACGAATATTCCCCGACAAAAAGAATATTCCCCGACCAAACGAATATTTTATAACAACTTGCGTACTTTGTAAAATTTATAAATATTACCCACAACTATATATTTAATCAAATTTATTCCATAATATTCAAAAATAATAATTATGAAAATTCATCTTTATTTATAAAAATTGGGGTCTTACAACCTCCCCTTCTTATGAAATTTCGCCCTCGAAATTAGGGTACGTACCTGGTATGTCGAAGAGGTAAGGATACATTGATTTCATTTCAGATTCTAACTCCCAAGTCATTTCCTCAACATCATGGTTTCTCCACAAAACTTTGACTTGAGGTATAACCTTGGAGCGTAGAATATGTTCCTTCTTATCCAATATTTGAACAGGAATCTCTTCATACGTCAAATCTTCCGCTATTTCGTCCGGTTCTAACTCAATAATGTGGTTTGGATCTTTCACATATTTACGTAACATGGATATGTGAAAAACGTTATGAACACGAGACATACTTGGCGGTAGAGCGAGTCTATAGGCCACAGTTCCTATTCGATCGAGGATTAAAAATGGACCGATAAATCGAGGATTGAGTTTTCCTCTCTTTCCAAATCTTGTAACTCCTTTCCATGGAGTAACACGTAACAACACATGATCTCCTATATTGAATTCCACGTCCTTTCGATGAAGATCAACATAACTCTTTTGTCGACTTTGTGAGGTTTTTATACGTTGTCGGATCGTTTGAATCTTTTTCGTAGTCATACGTACCAACTCCGGTCCCAACAACGTTGCTTCACCCACCTCATCCCAGCATACTGGAGAACGACACTTTCTTCCATACAACGCTTCGAATGGAGCCACGCCAATACTCGCTTGATAACTGTTGTTGTAGGAAAACTCCACCAATGGTAAGAACTTGTCCCAACTGCCCTTGAAATCAAGGACACAGAGTCTTAATAGATCTTCAAGAGTTTGAATAGTTCTCTCCGACTGTCCGTCTGTCTGAGGATGATATGCCAAGCTAAATCGTAAGTCTGTGCCCATAGCTTTTTGCAAACTAACCCAAAATCGTGAAGTAAATCTTGGGTCTCGATCAGAAACTATGGATACCGGCATACCATGCAGTCTTACAATCTCGTTTATATACATACGAGCAAGACGTTCAAGTGTATAAGTTTCTCGTATCGGTAAGAAATGAGCAGACTTGGTCAATCTATCAACAATGACCCAAATCGCATCTATGCCTTGAGAAACCTTAGGAAGACCGGTAACGAAATCCATGGTAATGTGCTCCCACTTCCATTCTGGAATTTCAAGTGGTTGCAATGGACCTTTTGGTACTTGATGCTCCGCTTTAACTCGTTGACAAGTTAGACACCTTGAGATAAACAACGTTATCTCTCTCTCTTCATATTGTTCCACCAAAATGTATGACGAATATCATGATACATTTTGGTACTCCCAGGATGGATTGCAAACGGTGTATTGTGCGCCTCCATCATGATTTTATACTTTAAATCAGGGTCATTAGGAACACAAAGTCTGGAGTTGACTCGAAGTATTCCTTCTTCATCGATTCTTGCTTCCGGCATAGCACCTTCTTGCACTTTCTTCCTCATACGCATCAGCTCCAGGTCTGTAGCTTGAGCAGCTTTAACTTTATCGATTAAAGTCGGTTCTACTCGTATATTTGCCATGGTCACATGCGTCCCTGGAGTCTTTAACTCTATCTCCATCCTTTGCAAGTCACACAAAATGGGCCCTTGCGTTGACAATATCGCACTCGTACTTGCACGTGATCTTCTACTCAATGCGTCAGCTACCACGTTTGCTTTTCCAGGATGGTATTGGATGGTATGATCATAATCTTTCAATAGTTCAAGCCAACGTCGTTGTCGCATGTTGAGTTCCTTTTGAGTGAAGAAATATTTGAGGCTTTTATGATCCGTAAAGATCTCCACTTTCTCCCCATACAAGTAATGCCTCCAAATTTTAAGTGCAAAGACAACAGCTGCCAACTCTAGATCATGAGTAGGATAATTCTTCTCATATTATTTGAGTTGTCGCGAGGCATAGGCTATGACTTTTCCATGTTGCATGAGAACACATCCCAGCCCTTTGCCCGAAGCATCACTGTAGATGACAAAACCCTCCGAGCCAGATGGTATTGTCAGAACAGGTGCTGAAATGAGTCTCCTCTTGAGTTCTTGAAAACTCTTCTCACATTCTTTGCTCCAATCGAACTTTGTATCTTTCTGAGTCAGCTGAGTCAATGGAGTAGCGATTCGAGAAAATCCTTCCACGAATCTCCGATAATAACCAGCTAAATCGAGAAAGCTACGTACTTCGGTCACTGATTTAGGTTGCTCCCAGCTTTGAATAGCTTCAATCTTTGCTGGGTCAACAGATATTCCATGACTTGATACCACGTGCCCAAGGAATGCTACTTCCTCAAGCCAGAACTCGTATTTCTTCAACTTGGCATAAAGCTTATATTCACGAAGCTTTTGGAGTGTCAGCCTCAAGTGTTGCTCATGATCTTCACGGCTTTTGGAATAAATAAGGATGTCATCAATAAAGACGACTACAAAGTGATCCAAATATTCTTTGAATACTCGGTTCATCATATCCATGAAGGCAGCAGGAGCATTAGTCAATCCAAAGGACATGACTAGGAATTCATAATGCCCGTACCGAGTTCTGAAAGCTGTCTTTGGAATGTCATCGGTTCTAATCTTCAATTGGTGATACCCGGAACGAAGATCAATCTTTGAAAAGAATTTGGCTCCTTGCAACTGGTCAAACAAGTCATCAATACGTGGCAATGGATACCTATTTTTGATGGTGATATGATTCAACTCCCGATAATCAATACAAAGTCGCATACTCCCATCTTTCTTCTTCACGAATAGAACAGGAGCACCCCAAGGAGAAGTACTAGGACAAATAAAGCCAATGTCTAACAATTCCTGCAGTTGGGTTTTTAACTCTTGAAGTTCAATAGGAGCCATTCGATATGGGGCTTTAGAAATGGGTTTTGTACCGGGTTCAAGGTCGATACAAAATTCAATCTCACGCTCTGGGGGTAGGCCAGGAAGTTCTTCGGGGAATACGTCAGGAAATTCATTAACAATAGAAATATCGTTCAAAACTGACGTATTTTTGTTTAAATCTGTGACATGAGCTAAGAAAGCTTGACATCCGTTTTTCAATAAACGAATAGCTTTATGGCTTGAGATGACCGTGATTGATTTTAATGGTTTGGTCGCTTGAATTCGCATAATAGGTTGATTAGGAATATGAAAGCTAACAACCTTATGGAAACAATCAATTTTTGCATGATGAGTAGTTAACCAATCAATCCCTAGAATCACGTCAAATGCAAGTATTTTCAATGAAATAAGATCTACAGGTAATGTGAGGGTACCGATTTGAACCAAACAAGACTTATAAACAGTGGATGTAATGAAAGTTTCTCTCAACGGAGTTTCCACAGATAAGTCAAAGTCTAATTTCTCCGGAGTCAAATTTAATCGATGAGCGCAAGTAGGAGAAATAAAAGAATGGGTAGAACCGGTATCAAATAAAGTATAGACTTCGTTAGAGTTTATGATAACCTTACCCGTGATGACCTCATTTGGGTTCCTTGCTTTCTGGGAGGTCACAACAAACGCTCTCCCTTGCACTACCGGCTTTGACCTTTCTGGGACGGCCTTTGGTGCCTCCATCCTAGCTGAATTTATCTTTGGTAAACGACAAAATCGAGCTAAGTGACCTTCTCTTCCACAATTATAACATACTTTAGACGGCATCGCGCAATTTGGACTGATGTGTCCCTCCCCTCCGCATTTGAAGCATATGATAGGTGGTCTTTCTCCTTCCTTAACAACAGGTGCTGGTGCTGACGTCTTTCCATCATTGTTGAATCTCCTCTTTTTGAAATGTCCATTCTTATTGTTTTGGCCCTGATTACCACCGAAGTGGTAACCATTTCTGGTCTGCTGATTCCCTCCACGCTTGTTGTCACCGCTTCGATGACCACTCTCGCTGGTATTATAATTTTGTCGGTTGCTCTCTTTTAGTTGAGTTGACTCGTTATCGCGCTCCACTAACTGAGCCCTATTTACAACATCTGAATACAAACACAGTTTATGAGAAATAAGATGTTGACGTATCTCCGGCTTCAAACCTCTTAAAAACATTCGCGTCATTCTCTCTTCATTATCCACCAAGTGGGACGCAAACCGTGATAATTCTGCAAATTTTGCCTCGTATTGCGACACGGTCATATTATTTTGTTCCAACTTAATAAACTCTACCTCCTTCATGTGGCGAATACTTTCGGGAAAGTATTTGTCATTGAACAGCTCTTGGAACTTCTCCCAAGATATTTTCAGTACAACAGGTTGAGTACGTTTTACCGATTCCCACCAATAATCTGCCTCTCCGCGCAACATAAAGGCGGCAAAGGGAACCTTTTGCTCCTCGGAGCATCCCAAGACATCAAATATCTTGGTCATCTGATTTATCCATGTTTCCGCCATAAGTGGTTTTGGCTCTCCCTTAAACTCCGGTGGTCCCAGCTCCTTGAACTATTTAGCGGTGACCGCCCAAGAGGTTTCTCCGTGTTTCCATCTACGTTTTGGACAGGAATTGCTCTCGCCTGCTGTTGCATGAATTGCATAAAACCTCTGAACATTTGATCATTCGTCACTTGGTCAGTGTTGTTGTTTGCATGAGGATTTTCGCCTTCCTGATGCACATTATCCTGATTATTGATATGTGGTGAATCAACGATCGCATGTGCTCCATTGCCATTCTCAACATTCTCAGATGTCATTTTCAAATACTGCCACAAAGCAAAAGGTTAATTGACATGTAACATATTATCCCTATATTCTGACCGACCAATAAAATAGCACATAAACTTAGGTAGGTCATACTAGCGAAGAAATTCCCCGTCTCTCACCTCCTAGTACTATTCTCACATCTTAGCCTAGGGATCATATCCCTAAGCTCTGATACCAACTGTGACGCCCCCAAAATTAGGTATACATCACCCATCTTGAGTCGCCAGATACATGGTACAGAATTCAAATACAACTTACTAATACAACTGTCGTGTACAATACGACAAAACATAACTGTGAGTTTGAATACAATTATTGTCTACTAGAGATCATACAAACTCAAAAGGAGTCCTCAATACAATTATTGTCACACTATTTAACAGAATAGTGAGGACTACTAATACTATTATCTGGTCCATCACTCCGTTCCCCTGACTCGTCCCAGCTATATTCTCATTTCCTGAAGAGAACATTGAAAGAAAGGGTGAGCTCAACTAGCCCAGTAAGAAATATTATGACTAAGATAATGCAGAATAAATTATCATTAACCTTCAACAGTGTTAAACTGATAAAATATAATAACCATCAAGTTTAACTGCAGCGGAACCAGCAATCCATTAAAAGAGTCGAGTAGAAAATAAAAACTACTATCTTTTATGATTTAAAAGGTTTTTCATCATCGTTATAGCTGAGACTCAGCTTAATAAATATTTCATATCATCGAATCACCCTCGCACTACGGCCAAGGATATTCTTTAGTATCACGACCACAATTATTCATGCACTACGGCCAAGAATATTTGTGTATTCATTAGTGGTCATGATCATGCCAACAACTGTCCATCAATGCACTACGGGCCAATGAGAAATTTTAATTTTTACATCATTTGTAACATTACGGTCATGATTACACCGAAAAATCCCTGGTCATAATCATACCAAGTCCATCCATGCTCTACAGGCCACAGATGACTTTCAAAAATATAAATAAGAGGATGATGACAATGATATAAGAATTCAATAAAACAAGTTCAAGAATTATTTTATCCAGGAATTATTAACGTCCAAATTGTCAACACGATACTGTTTTGTGGTGTAAACTTCAAGAATGATCAGAAGAATATTTTCATGAAAGGATACTGGATGAAGCGCAAATATCAAGGATATTCTACTAATTTCATGGAGTATAGAAGTTAAAGTTTTAACCAACTGAGTATAATAAAGAATGAAATAACAAAAGAAATCACCATGCATGCGATAGACCGCACAGGCAGGTTATTCCAACAAGATAATAAATAACGGAACCAGGTCAGGTGAAATTCACACCGACAGGATGTTCAAACAGAATAATAAAGACGGAACCAGATCCGGTGTAAAACACACAGATAGGATATTCCAACAGAATAATAATAAAGATGGAACCAGATCCGGTGTAAAACACACAGATAGGATATTCCAACAGAATAATAAGGAATGGAACCAGGTCCGGTGTAAAACACACAGACAGGATATTCCAACAGAATAATAGAAGAATGTCACCAAGTATAGGGTAAACCGCGTATACAGGTTATTCCGATAGAATAATAAGAAATGGAATAACATAAGGATTTCACCAAGTATAGGGTACACCGCGTATACAGGTCATGTATAGGGTATGCCACTTTTACAGGTTATTCCAACAGAATAATAAAGAATGGAATAACATAAGTTCTCTTCAAGAAGAAAGAATAACACCTCTTACTTTATTTAGGAGATTGAATACTGCAGTAGTGTAGTAACCGAATACTCTTCTTCTTTCTCTCTTATTCTCTCTATACTTTCTCTCTCTATAGCTTGAGCGAATTCGTGAAAAATAATGAAGCCCTAGGCCTCTATTTATAGAAGATTTATTACTATTTACGAAAGTATTTACTATTTACGAAGGTAATTACTATTGACGAAGGTAATTACTATTTACGAATGTAGTTACTATTTATGAAGGTAATTACTATTTATGAAGGTAATTACTATTTACAAAGGTAATTACTATTTACGAAGGTAATTACTATTTACAAATGTAATTACTATTTATGAAAGAGACTCTTAGATGATGACATATGCCCCCCCCCCCCCATAAATAATTAAACTTACCACAAACGTCTAATAATAGACTCTTTATATACATCAAGGATTGAATAAAAATTACCAGAAATCATTTTATTTTTTAATCAACACATATTTAATCTTTCAACAATTATTAATCATTTATAACTTGTCGTCTCAATTATTGTTTAGATAATATAACATATTATACAGATGATACTGTGACAATAATTGAATCAATATATAAGAGATATGATGCAGCAATTACTAGTAGCAATAATTGAGTATAGCTGAGTGACTTCTCACGTAAGCATCAATAATCAATACCGTGTGCTACTATGCAACAACGCGTATTACTGTACTTTTACTACCGAGTAGTTCAACAGTTTTAACGGTAACACCTCCGCCGTTATTTCATAGAAAGATAATTTTGTCGTTTTCTAACTACAATAATACTTCCGTTGTGGGGTCCACCAATGATTGTGCCGTCGTACGAATATTCCCCGACAAAAAGAATATTCTCCGACCAAACGAATATTTTATAACAACTTGCGTACTTTGTAAAATTTATAAATATTACCCACAACTATATATTTTATCAAATTTATTCCATAATATTCAAAAATAATATTATGAAAATTCATCTTTATTTATAAAAACTGGGGTCTTACACCAAGGGGCTCCATCTATTTCCAACTGACATCTGTCGAAATTAATGTATTTTCGATTGAATTATGTTCGACTGAATAATTCATCGAAACAATACTATCTTCGAGATAATATTTTCGTCGAATTTAATTCCGTCGGAATTAGCATATTTTCTTGTAGTGAAATTATAAGTTTAATAAATTATTAAAATATTATTAAATAATTAATAATATTAGATTAACATGTTAGATTAAAATATTATTAAATGATTAATAATATTTGAAATAATTAAGATGTTGATAAGTGATTAAAATATTATTAAAAGGTTAATAATATTTTTAAATGGTTAAGATATTATGGAGTGATTATTCTGAACCGAATGAAATATTATTAAGTGATATTATGAAGTTAATAATATTAGATGATTAAGATATTATTAAATGATTAATAATATTAAAGTGTGATTAAAATATTATTAAAATGTTAATAATATTTGTAAATGGTTAAAATATTATTAAATATTTAATAATATTAGTAAGTGATTAAAATATTATTAAAGGGTTAATAATATTTGTAAACGATTAAGATATGATTATATGATTAAAGTATTATTAATTGATTAATAATACTAAGTGAATAAAATATTATTAAGATTAATGATATGAAATGAGTTTAAGATAATAGTAATATTATCTAGTATGATAATATTACTAAGGACTTAATGTAAGATCTAATATTTATTATGTTACTAAATGTTAGATAATATGTTATTAAAATAGTAATGTTATGAAATAAAGATATGTTATGATAATTGGATGATCAATTCAATGATAGGTCTTTCATAAGAGATTAAAATTAGATTGTGTAGCAGTAATCGACGAGCAATGCAAGTTTCTTAACTCAAACTTGAGTTGTTGTTTCAAAGCATGTTCGTGGATAATTATTTTTTGATTATACCACATCTTTGATTATTGATTCGCATATAGTACATGTTGAATATGTTCATTAGGTATGAAAGGTTGATCACATTCATTACCATAAGGTTCAGTTAAATTTTTTCATGGTCATTGTTGATCACTCCGCATTATTGATTCAGTCATTCAATCATTAAAATTGATTCATGCTCTTTAACAATTCATTATATTGTTGAAAATTTGACAAGCTTATTCCTTTTCAATCATGATATATCTTCATTGTACTTAAACTTGTTAGGCAAAATAGTTGTTCACCATTACTATATCATGATAACATTTTCATATTAAGACGAATGCTAGAATAAAGACAGAGGAAAAGACAAATTCTAAGATTAGATTATTATGCAGTTAAAACTATTAAAATATCTGATGCAAATGACATTGTAAATCTTTTAAGTTATTGAAGGTATGTATTAAGTTAATGTTGTAGACCTTGAGGATTTTGTTATAAAAGTTTATTGTATAAACAATTTATGTTTATATCTTCCGCAATAGTTATAGAAATGATGTATCGTAACGTACCAGGTTCGAGGTAAAAAGTACCCAAATTTGGGGGCGTTACACTAGAAGGGAGGTTGAATAGATTATTACCATTTAAAAATTTATCTTAGATCTTTTTGAAATTCTAGTTAATTAATTTGCAGTGTTAAAATTAATATACAAAACAATAAAAATTCAATCACGCAATACACAGAGATTTGTCTAAGTTCACAACATACAATGAAAAATTAATTTGTGTGTTAGATGGATAATGTATATCGTGGAAAGAGGACCAAGAAAAGCAACCATCGAGTGAAGTTGAGAGTTGAAGTTGAAGTGTTTGAGGATTCAAGTTGAGGGAGGAATTGTTAGGTAACTCCTCGAATTCTATTCAGAAAAGAATTATTATTATGGAAAGGAAGTTGTCTTATTTTGAATAGGTGTCCTATTATGAGAAGGAATCTTATTTTTGGTAAGAATATTATTTTGGAAGTAGTTTTATTTGTAATAGGTATATTTATTATGAGAGAGTGTCCTAATTAGATTAGGAAAAGTGAGTCGTGGGTACTCTATAAATAGAGTCTTATGTTTAGAGAAAGGGTGAACACAACCAAGAGGTGGTAATATCCTAGAGAGTTGAGAGAGGGTGTAATTGGGTCTTGGGTTGGTTAGTAATTTCGAAGCATAACTCTTCTCGAGTTTTTTCCATAATTTTTTCGGATCAGTCTCTTTAACATATCATACTTTATCTCAGGTGCTAACGACGAACGTATTATGCTTATCGCCTTCTTACGAATTGTCTGCCAATTTCCATCTTTCACATCTTCTGGTTTTTTCTCCTCCAAAGCTTGATCAAGTCCTTGCAACACCAAAAGATCTTGCACGCTACTCTGCCACAGTGCGAAATTTATTTTCCCATCGAAGATTGGAAACTCAAATTTATCCAAATTCGCCGCCATCGTATTACGCAAAATAATTCCCTTCAACTCCGATCCAATCAGCCTAGCTCTGATACCACTTGTTGGGAATTAAGTCACGCAAAATAAACAATAACACTTGAGAAAGAAAAATTACACAATATTTAACGTGGTTTGGTCCTCAATGACCTAATCCACAAAACCAACTTCAATATATTAATCTCAACGGTACAAATTTTTGTACGGAATAAAAGTTGAAAAACTCTCCCTCACATAACAACCCAAGACCCAATTACCCCCTCTCTTAACTCTTTAGGATGTTACTAGCTCTTGGTTGTGTTCTCCCTTGCACTAAACACAAGACTCTATTTATAGATTACCCACAACTTACTTTTCCTAATCTAATTAGGACACTCTCACATAATAAATATACCTATTACAAATAAAACTACTTCCAAAATAATATTCTTACCAAAAATAAGATTCTTTCTCATAATATGACACCTATTTAAAATAGGACAAGTTTCTTTCCATAATAACAATTCTTTTCTAAATAAGATTCGAGAAATACCTAACACACCAAAGAAGGGTCACAATAAAACTAAGATGCGAATAAAATATATACAAACTAGCATATCATTCTAATCAACCAGAAGAGAGATGGCCACAATCCTTCAACAAAAGAACAACCATGCCACAAGCCTTCAACAATAATATCTTCAGAAGGCAAAGGAAAAAAATTGAAAAGTGATAAAACCAAGTGATGGTCATATGTCCAATTATATACATACTTTAAAAAACATAAAATCAAGCAAATACTTATAAAATTTAGGAGGGTGTGTTCAATTAAGACTTTAAAAGTTTGATTGTATTCAATAAAGACATTTAAAGAGTTTATAAAAGTTTATTGGTATTCAATTACAACTTTTGTAACATCTTTAAAAGTTAGGTGATATTGAATTGAGACTTTTATAAAGTCTATAAAAGTATTTTGGTATTCAAAAAGTCATTGATTTTTCAAATTTCTATCAAATGGTAGAGTTTGACAGACTTTAGAAGAAAAGTTATAACTATCAACCAATATTCAAATTCTGACATCATTTCTAAAGACTTTCAAATATTAAACACAAAGGTAGAAATTCAAATCGCCAGTAAAAAACATTTGCAGAGAGATTTTATGAAAAATTTAAAAGTAGCAACTCTCCGATAAATTTTTAACTTAAAATGAATATAAATTAATCTAATTTTAGAAAATATAATTATTAAAATTATAAACTGTTTATATTTTTTTACAAAATTTATTAAAAATTAGATAAATTACACAAATTTTTATTATAGGAATATCTCGTTATGACTTTCAAAAATCAAATTGTAAATTTTGATTTTTAATATTATATTATATATATATAGTATATGATATATACGAATCTTGATAAATTCTAAAACTCATCAAAATTAAAAAAAATTAGTTAAAAGATGACAACAGTCGACTGTTAAAAAATTAGTACGTAGCATTTTAATTAATTAATTAATTTCTAACATCATAAATAAATTAAAAGGTCGCATAATTATTTTTTAAACGGTCACTTTTGGTTCACTAACAACTATTAATAATTTTAAGAAAAATAAAATCTCTGACAATTTTGTATGTGGCTTACCGACGACTAAAAATCTCTCTGGTAATTTTTTATAACTTGGTGGCAAATTACTCACATGTATGAAGTTTTGCGATCATATAGATTTTTATTGTTATATTATTTTGTGAAAAACAGAGTTTGGTACTCCTACTAAAAAATCGTACGCATATATAGTATATATAGTTCTATGAAAAGTGAGCTTGATTTTTGTGTTGCGTATGTAGCTTCTAAAGTTTTATTCTTATTCGAGTATCCAAATTTATCATGAAATGAGTAGAATAATATGAATGCTTTCAATATATATAAAATCTCATGCCACGGTAATTTGAATGAAATAATGAGATTTCATATAGTTCATGAAAAAGAGTGAGAGGCTGTACACATGGACTAATTAACAATTAATATAGGCTATTAACAATTAATATAAAATCCTTGATTTGTCAGAGATTTCACCCAAAACAAAAGTTTTCACCCAAAATAAGAATTTTCAACCAAAACAAAAGTTTGCACAAATTTTAGAGTTTTGAGAATTTAGACGTATGAGATTGTAATGGTAGGAAGAGAATATGAAATAGAAAGAAAATACCTTGAAAGCTGGTGATTTTGAATCTCACTTTGTTGCATGAGGAAGCTTGTTCCAGTATGAGCGAAACAAGAAGTTTGGCATGTGGGAGAGGCGTGTGAGATAGTGTTTGCTAGACAGAGTGTTCGGCAAAGCTGAGATAGAGTCTTGTTCCGAGTTTGAGAAATTTTATTTTTTTTATTTCTCTTCCTCTCTTATACTGATGTGGCACAGTCACATCAGCCGGTTGCAAAAAATGTCCCTAAATCAATGTCGCCGTAGAATTATTAAAAGAGAAAAGAGACAGAAAAGAGTATCCCGGGAAAACTGGTGCAATATCTGGGTAGTTGCATAGATGTCCTAATTTTGGTCTAGTTTTTTTGGAATGAATATTAAAAGTGGGTTGAAAATAGTTAAATTGGTTTGGAACTAGTTTTTTTATATAAAAAAATAGATCCAAACTTGAACCAATCCTAACAATATAAAGCAATCGTTAACCAACCCATTGGTTCCGATTAGAATTTGGTTACCCAATAATTTATCACTAGGTCTAGCATAAACAGAAAATGTACAAGCTTGAAAAAGTGAATAACCCCTCGAATACATGGTTAAAGTTTGGACCCAAGCAGTCCTGATTCATCATAATACTTGGTTAGGGAGGGCCTAAGCGGTAATCACAGAAGATAACCTAGGGAAAACACAACTTTATCTTTTGTAGCCTGTTGAAATCTAACCTTTTGCTATAAAAAAAGACTCAAACCTTATAGCCTAGCACAGAAAAAGAATAAACCTTTGCTACTAAGTAATCAACTTTCGATCTATGATTACTTTGTATAAGCACGTTCCAACTTATAAAAGGTACAAGTTATAGTGAAAAGCTGGTCAGTCTAGGGTAACACATACAAACCGCTTAGGCTAAGGCAACGAGTACCTAAAGGCACATTAATTAAGGGTGGAAAGTTCTTGAAGGAACCACCACCATTCCATCCAATATCAAATAACTTTAAATGTAAACAAAAGCATGACCCAATCCCAATTAACAATCTTGAACTGAAAGCATCAAGTGCAAAACAAATATAGAATTTATACTAAAAAAAACAAGAGGAGAAAAACTAAGAAGTCTACTAATAAGCACAATGTCTTCCTAAAACTCCTGAGAAGCAGGATCCAATGTCTCCCTTGCCTTTGCCAACCTTTTTGGGTAGCAAATTCTGGTGAATATTGGGCAAAACGCCTCCATTGGCAATTGTTACAGCACCCAAGAGCTTGCTCAACTCCTCATCATTCCTCACTGCAAGCTGTATGTGTCTTGGCACTATTCTATTCTTCTTGTTGTCTCTTGCTGCGTTCCCAGCCAACTCCAACACCTATTAATCATCATTAAAATCAATCTTTGTGATTACTGACCACCAAAATATGAACCAATTATAAAAGTAAAGAAACAAAACCCACAAGCCAAGAAAACATAATCATGCAAATTTGCCAGCTTATTAGCATTTCAGTGTATCATTATCATCACTATTCCCCCTGGTTAAACAGACAAAATCACAAGTTATAAACAAGTCAGAATGGAAGAATACATAATTCCACAGTCCCAAAATTATACCTTCTCCTTGGGACATTGCAGAATAAAAATCAATTTCAAAATTGACATACCAAATTTCACTAAAATTACATAGAATTTCAGTCAATCATTATCATTACCATCCCCAAACTAGCCAGAGTTAAAGAACACCCCCAAATGAAAGAAAACAAAATCCCAAAATGAAAGTGTAGTCTCCTTTGGAGAGAACAAAATTAGAATCAATTTTAAAATCAACACAAATTTTAAATTAATTAATCAAAGTGTACTAACCCCATTGTTAAAAGGTCTCAATGCCAAAACATCAATGGATTAACAGCCCCAAAACATCATTAAATTAGTCCCAAAACTCAAAAATCATCTCAGTTCTAAAGATTTTCAACGGCTTTGGGTTTGAGTTTGGTCAGAATTTGGATGAATTTATAAGAGAATCAGATTGGGTACAAATAGAGTTGCTGAAAGTTGAAGAAGAAAAAAAATCAGAGAATATTAATAGAAAAGGCATAATTGTCTTTATATACTAAGGTTAACGCTGTTAAGATATAAACCTGTTTTTCATGTTTAGGTGTCACTTTTTAAATAACATGTGGTCATGGTAAAACCTCAACTGAGAAGTGAAATTTACCCTTATATCAATATTCTCCATCCTTGACACCTCAATTTGAGGTTAGAAAACAAAATAGCAATCAAACAAAGCATACAAACTCTTTTCCCCCAATTCCTAAACAAAATACCAAATTACTCTATAAAAATAAATCAACAAAAATGCAAAAGAAAAAGAAAGATATCAAAAGTTAATACCTCAGCGGCGAGATACTCGAGGACGGCAGAGAGATATACCGGAGCTCCGGCACCGACACGCTCGGCGTACTTTCCGTTCTTGAGAAAACGGGCAATTCTACCGACAGGGAACTGAAGACCGGCCTTTGAAGATCGCGTCACAGATTTCGAGGACTTCGGCTTTCCTCTTCCGCCCTTGGTTGAACCTTCTTTTGAACTCATCTCTAGCTTTCTTCGATCTGATAATCTAAATGTTCTGTACCGAATAACAAAACCCAAGGAGAGAGAAAGGATGTGTTTGTCGCACGGTGGATTGAAATTGCGGATTTGGGCTGATATAGGTGTTAGGTCTTTGTTTTGATTGGTTTAGAAGGGTTGACGAGGATTGCCCGCGTGGCTTTTGAAATGTTTTTAAATTCTTTTGGGTTTCATTTTCGCGGTAGGGACGCCGTAGTCTCCACAATTTAATTTGCCAAATTGGCCAAAGCTTTAAGATGCCCAAGCCATTGGATTTTTGTGTGTTGGGATTTGGGCTTTTTGGGCTTTCCTTTTATAACATCTCCAGCAGATGGATTATTTGTTGTACTATATTAAGTTTATATGACATCAATAACTATCATTTAATCTTTAATCTTTTTAGCAGATGGACTAACATGTGGATTATTTCGTGAACTATAATATAAAAAGATTAAAATAATCAATGAATTTAAAAAAATTCCAACGGTCATATTCCAACAACCATATTTCAACGACTATATTTTAAAGAATAAATAACATCTATAAATATAAGGCACATCTAGTCCTCATATTCACTCATCTCAACTTCAAATTTTCAGTCAAATAAGTTATTTTAAATATATCTCGTCAATTCGAATTAGCTATGTTACACATGGATGAAGAAGAAGAAGATGAAGAAGCATATGGACAATTTTTAGGCATGGCGGCTATTGAAGAAGAACAACAAAATGTCAATAGGTATACATCACGTCATCGTGGTTCTGTGAAAGGTCATATTACCATTAATCGTGATAGACATGAAGGTCATAATCGATTTTTTTGTGATTATTTTGTTGAACATCCTACATACCCCCCCCCCCCCGTATCTATTGGGTGGTTGTTCCCCATTCTCGATATATCTTTTGATAGGCCTCTGTTAGTAGTAGGGCGTTTGTGCCCCATTTTTATGTATTTGTAGCTGTATAGAGCTGATGTATTAGATGATTATATATTTAGGAATGTATGCACCGTTTTTTCATTCCCTATATCATATTGACATCCATTATCTGTTATGCATGTATCATGTTATGCATATGTATGTATGTCCAGAGATACTCGGTATTGACCCCTGGATGGTCTTATAACACGGCCCACACAGATGTCTTCTTCGACAGTTAGCCGTATAGATCATACCCCACCGTCAGTGGTGACATTGGGTATGCGCTCGTGGTACGATAGCATGTCACCACCAGATAGGGTGACTGTAGATCTGTTATTGCAGCATACCATGACCCTTTTGGCATTTCAGGTTCCTGCAGGATTTTGTAGATGGGATGCTAGAGCATTGGCTAGCTGATAGGCAGGTATTCCGTTTTGGTACCCATGAGTTGACTCCTACTCTGGAGGAGTATGCACGTTTGACGATGTTGCCCTTAGACAGACCTTGCGTGCACATAGTTTTGGGAGACATGAGTAGGAGATTCATGACTCTCACAAGATTGAGGCGCAGAGTGGTACAAGATGAGCTGACATCTGGCCATGTGATCTCTCAGCGTTTTCTGTATGACAGATTTGGTGTGGAGGATAGCTACTCACGACATTCAGGGGATTTCACCGTGTCGGAGGATCATTGGCGTTTGGCCAGAGTTGATGTACTGATACTATGTGTACTGTCATGCGTGTAATGTCGCGGTACATAGATGAGATAGATATAGGCGTTATCATGGCGGTGAGAGCTCTCAGGGAGGGTCGTACCATTGTACCTATGATCATGGCAGAGACCTTGCGATCAGCGTCCTACTACCGTAGTTACTCGTCAAGTGTGTTTACTGGGAGTTCGGTCATGCTATATGTGTGGTTTATGTCATATTTGCGTCCGGTTGGTACCTTTAGATGGCACGGGTATTGTTTCTCCTATGAGGTGGCTATGTCGTATTCCTTTCATCCATCGGAGTGTGTAGATGCTCAGTCCTAGTCCTCATTTTTAGCAGTTATCCGAGATCCATTTAGCATATTGCTGTGCTCGGGGCTTTGCTCACTATACAGCTTCATTACCCATGCTCCGGGCATGGATTCCTCCCTTTGGCTGGCTTGAGGGGCGTGACGACTTATCATCCATTGGCCGTGATGTCGCAGTTTGACCAGTTCCAGGATTTTCATCCTTTCAAGGGGGCGGCAGGTCAGTGCTCAGTTTCTCGATACCTCTCAGCCGAAGACCAATCTCGTGTATACGCTTGCTGGGATCAGCGTGAGCTAGCTGCTTTTCCTGCCAGTCGTCCCGGTTATTCCGTAGAGTACTCCGCATGGATGGAGACGGAGGTTTTATTGGTTAAAGTAGCATTTGTAGTACCAGAGATTGAGTTAGACGATGTAGAGCCTATAGAGGACATTGATACCAACATCGAGGAGGATACCGCTGTTGGGTTACCAGCATTTCTTCTGGATTCTCCTAGTACCAATACTTTTGTGATCCAGCACTCGGCACAGTATTTAGAGCAGAGTCTTCATCTGATGACCTTTGAGAGAGACCAGATTCGATCTATGATGTCGACTGCTCTTGATGTGAGGGACACCGCCCTATTAGAGAGAGACGAGGCATTAGCTCGTAGAGATGCCGCTGTTGTTGAGCGGGATGAGGCCAGGTCATACAGAGACGCAGTGATAGTTGAGCGGGATAGTGATATATCTGCCCAGGATGTGGCTGACACAGATAGTACTGCAGCGAGGTCCCTTACCACTGGTATGATCGCAGAGATGAGTGCTTATATCGATGAGCATATGGTCATCATGCAGATGGTTATAGATCTGTTGGGTCGTGTGGATATTCTTATCCAGGAGACTACAGCTTTACCTCCTTCATCTGAGAGGGATGCCATGTTGGTCTTGCTAGCTCGCATGTACCCTGATTCGTAGATGAGCTTGTATTTACCTGCACAAACTAGCTTAGCCATTTTGTCATGTTCAGTTCACATTGCATATATATCAAACAGCATTATATATGATATGGAAATATATTTTTGTATCACTTCCCTTTTAGATATGCCTTGCTATTTGCTTGATATTTTGCCTGCTGCTTCAGGGCTTGTGATCTTGATGTATTCTGAATTCTTCCTTGGTGGATGGACATTGAGCTGTCTCTGGATAGTTCAGAATGGATCATTGATCTATGTGTATCCCTACCATCTTTGGTGCCTTGGGACTTATTTCTGAATGGAAATGTGGAGAGGAGTATGGTTTTCCTCTCTGAGATTGACCGCACCACAGATGGTCGCCAGTACTTCTATTTAGGAGAAGCCTAGTTAATTCCACCTCTTATGGTTTAGTATTGCTCTTCGAGGTATGACCGCAGCTTAGATGGTCACCGAATCTCCTATTTGGGAGGAGTTCAGGTAATTCCATTCCTTTGGTCTGAAGTTGAATGACATATAATGGATTGAAAGGGAATCCCAACACCCGTTGACAATGGTTTGTGTTTTGTTAGGGGGTGAGACCGCACCATGAATGGCTGCTTACGTACTCCTATTGAAGAGGAGATCATGTCTGCGTAGTTCGAACCTGGTGTAAGAGGTTCAACGCTGTATATGGCTGATATGATGTAGGAATGTTTTTGGTTATTTTTGTTTTTGTAAGGAGAAGAGGGTAGAAATGTTTTTGTTGTTTTTGTTTTATTGCGACCGGGCCATATGAAATGGTTGCCTACGTACTCCTATTGAAGAGGAGATCAGGTCGGCGTAGTTCGCCCCACAAGGCAAGAAGAAAAGTGTAATCCCATGTGCAGGTTAGAGTGAGGGGAAGAGAAAGTTTAATCCTAGGTTGAGGATAAACTGCAGGCAGGAGAAGTTTGATCCCATGTATGGGTAGCCAAACTGCGAACACAAGAGGTTCAATCCGCGGTGGGATGACCTAAGTTGTATGAGCGCAAAGGAGAAAGCCAGGCTGCTGGCTTGAAGAGTATGTTTCCCTGAGGGGCAAAGTGTAGAAAAGTTGTAGATGGTAAAGGGTTAAAGAACCAGAATGACTGGTGACCTGATGATGATGCAACAGGGTGTTTGCTGGTTACTTCAGACATAATACCATTTCACGGTGTCTGAGTTGATGAGTTGTGGAAATTCATCGTCGTCCATTTCTTGTAATCTGAAAGCGCCTCCTGTCAATAATTCTTTGACAATAAACGGGCCTTCCCAGTTAGGAGCGAATTTTCCTTTGGCCTGATCTTGATTGTCAAGAATCTTCTTCAGAACCAAGTCATGTTGTTTAAATTGTCGTAGCCGGACTTTTTTGTTGTAGGATCTGGCGATCCTTTACTAATATAGCTGACCATGGAAGATAGCCGCGGTTCGCATTTCGTCTATCAGAGACAATTGGTGATACATGTCTTGTACCCATTGGTTTCCATCCAGCTGAGCGTCGATCAACACTCTGAGAGATTCTATCTCAACTTCTATGGGGAGCACTGCTTCCATCCCATAGGTTAAAGCGTAGGGGGTTGTCCCAGTTGAAGTACGCATTGTGGTCCTGTAGGCTAATAGAGTCAGAGGCAACAGGTTAGGCCAGTCTTTGTGGTTGGTTGACATCTTTTGCATAATCTTCTTGATATTTTTGTTAGCCGCTTCAACTGCACCGTTCATCTTCGGACGATAGATGACAGAGTTAAGATGTTTGATTTGGAATCTACTGCATAATTCTTCCATCATTTTGTTGTTGAGGTATTTGGAATTGTCTAACACAATCACCTCTGGTTGTCCATATCGACAAACGATATTATTTCTAATGAAAACAATGATGACTTCTTTAGTGACCCTAGGGAAGGAGGCTGCTTCTACCCACTTGGTGAAGTAGTCGATCATGGTGAAGATAAATCGGTGACCATTACTGGCTTTAGGCTCAATGGGCCCAATAACGTCCATTCCCCACATTGAGAAGGGCCAAAGCTGAACTCATATTGTGGAGCTCCCGTGGAGGGGCGTGTATAGCATTCCCATGAATCTGGCACTGATAGCATCTTCTGACGTGGTCGTTGCAATCAGCTTTAAGAGACAGCCAGTAATGTCCCGTCCTGAGGACTTTCTTGACAAGGAAGGGGCCACTCATGTGGGGGGCCACAGACTCCACCATGGATTTCATCCATAAGCCTCTGGCTTGATCTTTGTCTAAACACCTGAGGAGACCCAGTCCTGCATCTCTTTTGTAGAGCGCATATCCACTCAGGTAGAACTTCATAGCAAGTCGATGAATCCGCCTTTTCTCAGTCAGGCTCGCCTCAGCGGGTGCAGATCCATCTCGCAGATATTCCTTGATATGCTGATACCAAGGAGGTTGGATGGGAGGTAGCTCATTCGATATTTCTCCAACGTAATTCCCATAGGTTGGGGCCTTGTTCAGGGCAATTGTGACGCTTGGCAAGTGTTCCTTGTCTGATATGCGAATCAAGGAGGCCAAAGTTGCTAATGCGTCCGTGAAATCATTCCTATTACGAGGAATGTTGAGAAAGGAGATTTCTTCAAACTCCAAAGCCATCTTCAAAACCTGCTGATGGTAAGGCAGTAAATGTAGTTCCTTGGTTTGATAGACTCCGGTGGATTATCTGATTACCAACTCCGAATCTCCAAGGACAGTTAACCGCTTGATGCCCATTGAACGGGCAAGTTTTAGCCCCATGAGATAGCCTTCATACTCAGCCGTATTGTTGGTGCTGACAAACTGTAATTTGACGGCAACGGGATACTGCTCCCCCGTATCAGATATTAGAATTGCTCCAGCTCTAGAACCTTCCATGTTAACAGCTCCATCAAAATACATCCTCCATGATTGGCTCGTATCGTACTGATGGTGTTGCTGTACTATCATTACTCCTTCATTGGGGAAATATGTTTCCAAGGGTTTGAAATCCCCTGAAGGTGCGACGGCCAGTTGATCTGCAATTCCTTGACCTTTGATGGACTTTTGAGTCACATATACGATGTCAAATTGTTGTAGGATCAACTGTCATCTAGACAACCGGTAATTCAACATAGGTTTGTTGAACACGTACTTGAGAGGATCCACGCGGGATATGAGATGGGTTGTGTGACCATGTAGGTAATGATGTAACCTCATGGAAGCCCATGCTAAAGCACAACACGTCTTCTCGATCAGAGTATACTTGTGTTCACTGCTGCTGAACCTTTTGCTGAGGTAATAGATAGCTCGTTCTTGGCCTCTATCGTCTTTTTGTCCCAGCATACAGCCCATGGCATTGTCACTTATGGACAGGTACATGAACAGGGGAACATCATCCCTGGGTGGTACCAAGACACGAGCTTTGACTAGCTGTTTCTTGATTACAAGGAAGGCATTCTGGCACTCATCATTCCATTTCATGGAGGAGTTCTTCCTTAATAACTTGAAGATTGGCTCATAGGTTGCTGTGAGTTGGGAGATAAACCTACTGATGAAGTTGATCCTTCCCAAAAATCCCTGTATTTCCTTCTCTGTCTAAGGAATGGGCCTTTCTGTGATGGCTTGGATTTTGGCAGGATCCATATCAATCCCTTTGTGGCTGACTAAGAATCCTAGAAACTTACCTGATTTAACGCCAAAGGTGCACTTAGCTAGATTCAACTTCAAGTTGTACTTACGCAACCTGTTGAACAACTTTCTGAGATGGTCTAGATGGTCATCCTCCTTCCGGGACTTGACAATGATGTCATCCACGTAGATCTCAATCTCTTTATGCATTAAGTCGTGGAAAAGAGCCATCATAGTTCGTTGATAGGTAGCTCCGACATTGATGAGGCCGAATGACAACCGTCTATAGCAAAAAGTTCCCTAAGGAGTGATGAAAGCAGTCTTCTCACGATCTTCCTCGGCAACCATGATCTGATGGTACCCCGCAAACCAATCAGCAAAGGAGTACATGTCGTATTGCGCAGTATTGTCAATGAAAATGTGGATAAATGGCAAGGGAAATCTATCTTTTAAGCAAGCTTTGTTCAAGTCTCGGTAATCCACGCAAACTCGCACCTTCCCTCCAAGTTTAGGTACGGGCACGATGTTGGATATCCACTCAGGATATGTAGACACCATGATGATGTCGGCTTGAAATTGTTTCCCAATTTCTTCTTTCACCATTAAACTCCACTCAGTTTTCAATCGCCTGAGCTTTTGCCTGACTGGCTTAAATGCCTCTTTAATAGGAAGGCGATGAAGGAAAATGTCAGTGGAAAAACCCACCATGTCTTCATGAGACCATGCAAACACATCCTAGAATTGTGTTAATAGCATAACCATGTCATTCCGTTGGTTTGGGGTAAGGTCTGAACCAATCTGGATTAACTTATGGCTTTTTAAGGTTCCGAGATTGAAAGAAGTGGTTTGATCAAGGTTAGGTTTGGGTTTGTCTTTGACCCATTCTTGAATTTCTGGAGGCACCTCAATGTCATCCTGGAGATCTATCAAGGCTGAATTCATTTCTACATCAAAGGTACAATCCTTGTGTAAAAGAGGCATCGTATCCGCAAATACAGGCACATCTAAATTTAGAGTCCTAAATCAAAATATGTTTTCACTTAGTATATATGAAATGCGTTGATCATACACAGTGTTAGTATATACTGGCAAAATACACAGTGTTAGCATATACTGGCAAAATAAATTACTAATACTGTACAGAAAAGTAAGCAGTTATTGTATCTACAGGGTAGAAAAGAATTTCTGCCCGCTTTACCCTTGTCGACCAAAGCAAGGAATGTTGTTCCAATTGGTAAGGGTAAAGTCCAGGTGGACCGCAGTGATGGAGGGATTGTCATCATCCTCCTTTTCCCGAATGATGGCCATTACGTCAGGGCAATCTTCATCTGGGGTGTATCTGTTGGTATGTTCATCATGGACGATGATGCGAATGCCCGACATTATTCGGACAACGTTTTCCTTGATTCTCCGCTCCTCTTCTTCGATTGCGGGATCTGGAATAACGATTTTCTTTTCCTCCACTGGTTTCGGCTTAGGAAATAACATGGCCATAACATTGGCTGGCACCTTTACTGGAGGTTGTGCGGACTCGGAGTTTGAAGGCGAAGCTGAACACCACATGATTGAAGCTGAAGGAATCTGTTGATGCTTATGAGGATTCCTGTTACTAGAGCTGGCAGAATAGCCTAGTCCAGCTGTTCCGAATTTCTTGGTTAATTGAATGGGATACTGGATACCCTGGCCGTCTTTACCCAACCCTTGTCCTGGCTTGTGACCTAACGACATCATTTCTTGAGTGGCTAACATCACCTCATCAGAAATGTGGGGTTCGGGCAATGGTGCTCCAATAGTGTGGTATTGGGTGTTTCTTATTTCCAAAGCATGAAAACTGACTGGTTCTACGTCTACATTGGCATTGATGAACGGAATGTCCCCGTGCTGAGGAATCTCTGGTTCAGCATTGACCGTGACCAGGCTATTGTTGATAATGTACTTCAATTGTTGGTGAAGAGTGGAGGGGACTGCCCCAGCCATATGGATCCATGGTCGTCCTAAGAGCAGGTTGTATCCCGAATCTATCTTGAGCACATGGAAGGATACGCAGAATGTATGAGGGCCAATTTCGATTGGCAGCTCAATTACTCCAACCGAGTTACGGCGAGCTCCATCAAAAGCTTTGATGATAGTATGGCTACTCCGAATTCGATTGAGATTGATATTCATCTTCACCAAGGTGGCAATAGGCAGATATTCAAAGAGGAACCTCCATCTATTAAGACCCCTGCTACCATATATCCGGAGGACAAGACCGCAATGTGTAACGGCTTACAATGACCAGTCCGTTTGGATGGTATGTCATCATCAGTGAAGGATATCACATTGTTGTTAAAAATGTGATCAACCATGTATTGAAACTTTTCTGTATCCATTGATGTCGGGAGATAGGCTTCTTCTAGAACCTTTAACAAGACCTTCTAGTGGTTCTCAGAGGTTAGGACCAAGTCCAAAATTGATATTTGTGGTGGCGCTTCTTTCAAGCTTAAAACCATCGAGGCTTCGTTATGACCCACAGCGCAGAGGAATTTTTCAATCTTCTCCATGGGTATTTTCCCCTTTGATTTGGTGGTGGGGTTCATCACCCGATGGGGAAGATACAGTGGATTTTCCTTTGACACTGCAGCAGTGGTATGTGAGGTGGATCCTTTACCTTCTCCATAATTCCATGGAACCTTGCACAAGCTAACAATAGGATATTGTGCTCTGCATGGCAAGTTGATTGGCTCGGGAGCGACCACTTTCAAAGGATTGCTTCCTCCTTTGAGCTGAATTATCGGTGTTGTGAGAACAGTATTAATCCTTTCAACTTCGGCAGATATAACTGCTACCATACTTTTCCACTTAGTAGGGCCTGCATTCTCACTTGCACGTAATACAGTGTCGTTATCTGCCAAGCGCAGTACACCACTATCGATTAGATTTTAAATAAGGTGACGGAGTGCCCAGCATTCTTCTGTGCTGTGACCGCGAGACTGGGAGTGGTATTGATATACTCCATCAGAGTTGTACAATCTCGAACGGGGTTTGATTGGAGGTAGAAGGGAACTGATCCTTCCTTCATTGATTAACATTTGAAGGATTTCCTCCATGGGTTGGCCCAAGTAGGTGAATTCCCATTTATTGGCGAAATCCCGATGGGCTTTGGCATTTGCTCTCTTCGTTACTTTGTCTTCCATCATTTCATTTTCTGAAAGTGACGAGGGAATATTAAAGACGATTGGTAGGAGACTGGCATGCTCATGGCTGATTAATTGCCGAGTCACTTGATGCTGATAAGTCACCAGTTCCGCCAATTGCTCAATTTGTTTGCAGAGAGCTTTCATCTTTCGTTCCATTGTGAACTGGAACTTAGCATAATCCCATCTATCATCACCATCTTTGATGGTCTGGGGGGAATCACAGCTGAAGTTGGAACTCTGTCCACTGCTCCAATTAATCATGTTGACTTCTTCTTCTTTGTATTGAAGAAGAGGGTTGTCTTGTACATGAGGCTGATCGGTTTTGGTGACTACGATCTCTCCATTATCTATTAGGTCCTGGATCTTGTGTTTTAAGGCCCAACAATCCTGAGTATCATGTCCAGGTGCCCCGGCATGATAAGCACATTTCCTAGCAGCATTGAAACCCCGTCCATTAGCGCTGGCTGGTGGAAGAAGATGCGTAATTTTTTTCTGTGTTGTCAGAAGATTAAGAATGTTCTCGATGGTATCCGTTAAGGGTGTAAACACTCGATGGCGTTTGACTTCTCCACCTTTTACACTTCCATTTTTATTAAGTGAGCGGCTGAATTGATTTTATTTGATGGATGTGAAGCGTCCGTATGAAAAATAATACATCCAAAAATAATGCCGACTTCCTCGTGGGTATGGAAATCATCTGAGGAAATACAGACATCGCATAATAATTTACAAGCTGCTTATAGCTGAAAATGTCCATCACGGGAACCGAATCTAGATCCAATGAGATGAATCTGTGATCACATGATTCCTAGGCGCATAGAATATTGCAATTTGTATAAAAGCAATAACT
Organism: Panax japonicus; assembly: GCA_020205505.1. Classification (NCBI taxonomy): domain Eukaryota; kingdom Viridiplantae; phylum Streptophyta; class Magnoliopsida; order Apiales; family Araliaceae; genus Panax; species Panax japonicus. The sequence continues at coordinate 49,698,534 of CM035100.1, forward strand.
AGATATATATATATATATATATATATATATATATAAAAGCGGTAAATATATATATACAGACAGGATCACCAACCACGAAGCACCTCTATGGGGGATCAGAAATGTAAACAAAGTTGTAGATACGGTCAACCGCCACGAAGGAAACTCCAAGCGGGAAAGAATGTAAATAAAGCTGTAAATGCATTCAACTGCCACGAAGTAAACTCCAAGCAGGATGAAATGTAAAGAAAGTTGTAAAAGCGATCAACTGACACGAAGGAAACTCCAGGCAGGACAAAATATATATATATATATATATATATAAGCAATAAACGCACCGGATGTAAAATCCAGGCTCATCGAACATAGTTCGACCACAGTTCATATATATAAGTATATATATATATATAAGCGAGTAAACGCACCAGACCGAAGTCTAGGTTCATCGAACAAAGTCCGACACACAGTTGATATATATAAGTATATATATATATATAAGCGAATAAACGCACCAGACCGAAGTCTAGGCTCATCGAACAAAGTCCGATAGACAATTAATATATATAAGTATATATATATATATATATATATATATATATATATATATATATATATATATTAAAGCAGTAAACGCTCCAGACCGAAGTCTAGGCTCAATCGAGGCATAACTTGATAATGTTAGTCAATATATATATATATATATATATATATATATATATATATATATATATATAATATATACAGACTGGAATGAAATCACGGACCGAAGTCCGGGCAAAAGCAAGCAACACGACTCTCAACGTGTAGGAGGGTGTGTGAAAAGATGAAGAGAAAGACTCTAAAGTGTGTGAGAAGGCTTACAGCTGACTGATAAAAAGAGCTTCTATATCTTTAGAGTGGGTAAACACTGAGCTTTTGTGGGTACAAAAGAGGCTATATATGAGCTCACAGGTGTTTGAAAGTGAGAAAATACACTGTATGGCAAGTGCAGAGCAAATTGTGCTGGGTTTCCCCATCTTTTTTCTCTTAGAAATCAGCACCTCAAGCCTCTTATTTATAGGCAAAAGGTGCCGCAGGTGTACCAGAGGCGGGTTGGGTCAGCCCGGTTTTGTCGGGTCGTGTCGTCTCAAAGTACGTGCACTCAGGTACTGTAATGTCCACTCGGATTTTGAGAAGTGCAATCTGGGCATCCGTTTTGAGGTATTCAGGACCTATTTCGGATCGTCGTTGTCGAGAGTTGTACGATGGCATGGGATTAAAGTTTATATGAAGTCTTTGAAGATGGGACGATGCCCTCCGATTTTCAAGGTCCAACTTTCATCCGTTACCCCGCACAATAGTCAGTCGGGATTGGTTAGCCTTTTGGGACATTGTTACGTAGAGACGAGACGTGGCATCGTGTTGGACAAGATGGCGATGTTGCCCCTCACCGGTGTTACTGTCGGATTGGGCCGATAAGTAGACGTTGCTCAGACTTCGCTGAGATTGGACTGATGCATTTGTTGAAGGTCCTCATTGTCATCTTTGAGGCGTGCCTGTCTTTCCGATGTTATTGCCGGGTTGGCATAGTGTATTTTATTGTGAGTGTCGAGATTGAAGCTGATGGTATTTGAAACAAGCATTTCCGGGGTTATCTCCGAAACTGCATTCCTTGGGGTTATCACCAAGGTTGGTGGCTATTCCCATGGTTGGTACTGAGACTGGATACCTCAGTGTTATCTCCAAGATTAATCGATCTTCTCTGGTGTGTGTTCCGGTATTGTATCTGCAGGTCTCGGGGTTAGATCCGAGGTTGAAACCGTTACTCCCAGATTGCGATTTGGGGTTGATGCTGAACTTCCGGTAGTATCCGGTATGGATTTGGATTGTCTTCCAGGGTTCTCTCTTAAAAGACGAATCTGTCCTCCTGCAATGTTAGTAACAGTAGTACAGAAAATTTCGAGTGTCTACATATATTATCTTCGTCATAATATTCTTTACTGGGCTAGTTGAGCTCATCCTTTTCCTTTTTGTTCCATTTTTCTTCTCAGGAGGTGAAAACATAGCAGGATCTAGTCGGGGTATGGGGTGTGGTTCTAGAAAGATATTTTAGCAGTCCTCACTATTTCTGTAAAATAGTGTTTGAATAATTGTAATGAGGACTTATTTGAGTGTGGATATTGTCTAGAAGACAATATTTGTATTTAAACTCACAGTATGTGTTGTCGTATTTTGCACGAAAATTGTATTATTGAAGTTGTAGTTTGATTTTTGTACCATGTATTTGGCGACTCAGAATGAGTGTTGTTTACCTATTTTGGAGGCGTCACAGTGATGCTGATTCGACTGTAGAAACAATCAGTTACAAGGTGTCCAAGTTCTTCAAATCAAGAAGGTTTAAATGAAGAAGATTTGACTATAAGAAGGATTTTAACAACAAATTCAAGGATATTCCAACTAATTACGATCTTGGAAGACCTAAACATTACATTTCAGAATGCTTACAAGCAAGGAAGAAGGACAAAGATGAGGGGCAAAGGTCCAACAATGTCCCTGACGTTTACCCCGATGTCTCACTTGCACCCTATACTTTTTTTTCTTTCAAAAATACCTTTAAGCGTTATATTTTTTGGGTCGCCCATGCCTCTGCCGTTAACAGAAGACAACCGGGGTTAAAATTTCGCTGACATGGCTGACACATGGAGGCTTAAATATAAAACATATTTTAAATAAAACAATATATATCATTTAATCAAAACAAAAAAAAAATACTAAAATTCAAAATAAAACAAGCATAACATATTTACATCATTTAATCAAAACACTAAAATTCAAAGCATTACATATTTACATCAAATACTAATTAAAAAAAAAACGAAAATACTAATTAAAAAATAATACTAAAATACTAAAAAAAATAAATTAAAAAATACTAAAAAACTAAAATTCAAATATTTTGTTATTTAATCAAAACAACAAAAATTCAAATTACATCATTAAAATACTAAAATCATAATACTAAATACTAATTGATATAAAAATTTTAAATTACTATAATCATAATACTAAATAATATTTTTAAAATTCAAAATACTAAATAACGTTATACAACTAATTGATATAATATTTTTAACGTTAATATTCAAAATACTAAATAACGTTATCAACTTTTTTTGAACAATAATATTTTTTGATGATGTAATTAGTTGAATTTTTGAATTTTGAAATTTAAAAATATTAACGTTAATTATTTTGAATTAGTTGAATTTTTGAATTTTAAATAATTAAAAAATTCAAATTATGTTGTCAATTAATCAAAATAACAAAAATTCAAATTATATCATTAAAATATTAAAATCATCAAAAAAATATTAACGTTAATTTGAATTTTAAAAATATTATTTAGTTGAATTTTAAAAATATTCAAAAATTTAACTAATTCAAAATAATTAACGTTATTTAGTTAAAAAATTTAACGTTAACTATTTTTTGATGATTTTAGTTGAATTAACGTTAATTATTTTGAATTTTTGAATTAGTTGAATTTTTGAATTTTAAATTTTAAAAATATTAATGTTAATCATCAAAATACTAATTAACGTTAATTTTTTGATGATGTAATTAGTTGAATTTTCAAAATACTAGAAATATTAACGTTAATTATGTTATCAATTTTTTTTTACGTTAATCATAATACTAAATAATAATTTTAAAATTCAAAATTACTAAATAACGTTATCAATTTTTTTATCAATACTAATTGATATAATTGTTATCAATACTAAATAACATTATTTTTAAAATACTAATTGATATAAAAAATTGATAATGTTATTTAGTAATATTCAAAATAGTAACGTTAAAAAAATTGATAACGTTATTAGTATTTTGAATATTAACGTTAAAAATATTATATATGTAAGACCCCGAATTTTATGAAATAAAAGTATTTAATTTTTTTAATTATTATTCAGTAAATGATTAATTTGATAAAATGTTAAAGTTAAGGTTGATATATGAAATTTTTCAAAATACGCAAGTGGTTATAAAATACTCATTTTTGTCGGGAAATATTCGTTTGGTTGTGGAATATTCTTGTTGTCGGAGAATATTCGTACGACATTGCAGCCTTTTTGTGGGCCACATAACAGAATATTTATCGAATGAAAATAACGACAAGTTTGAGTTTTTATAAATAATGACGTAGTTGTTACCGTTAACACTGTTGAAATACTCGGTGGTTAAAATACAGTAATACGCGTAGTTGCACAGTAGCACACAATATTGCACCAATTATTGATTCTTACGTAAAAAGGCACTACTCAATAATTGTTACAGTAATTATTGTTCAATATTTTATTTTATTTATACAATAATTGCTACGTTGATATTTTATATTATTGTTTCAATAATTATCACTACACAGTATTTTCCATTATCAGATCAATAATTCATATTATTTTAATAATATTATTAGATAACATTATTGGCAATGTCTAGAAAGTTCTGTCTAAGGAGAGGTTTGGTCACCTAATTGCTCGCCAGTAAGGGAAAATCCTTATTGGAAAGCCCCATCTTTCCTGGGAACGACCTGGTTGTCATTATTGTGATTCTGTAATATTATTTGTGATTAATTAATTATTGATTTATATGATAAGGAAAATATTCTTTTTATGTGGATATAGAAGGAGAAAATTTTTAAAGTGATAATTGTTGAAAATTAATATTTTATCTTTTCTGATAAAATATATTATTATATTACAATAATATAATAATGGTGATATTTTTACAATGAATGTGTGATATATGAATAAATGAGGTGAAAGAGTATTTTTGTTACAATAAATGCTAAAAACATGTTAAACATGTTGTTGGGCCCCAATTTTTGACTGAAATTTGATTATAGCCTGTAAAATCGTCCGTATGTGGATTTTGGTCAATTTCTGCTTGGAATTTGGAATAACTTAAACTTACAAAGTTGTAGAGAATTAAATTTCCTATAGAATGGACATAAGATTTGAATTTTTCTAATAAAAGGGCTATTTATTATGAATTATTGAAGTTCCAGAATATTGGGTCTGAATTGATTTTGTTTAAAACATGTTTTTCTAGAGGATGGGCCCCACAATTGTACTCTTGCATGTGGGAAATGCTGGAATCTAAATTCAAAAGAGGCGTATGAAATTTGTTATATAAATATATTATTTTATTAAATTTTCTATTTTGGTGTTTTAAGCATTTTTCTATAAATAGGGTGCTTAGGTTAGAATTGAAAATCACACCAGAAACTGAATTTTCTCTCTCTCTATATTATCGAGCATATTTTTGTAAGTATTTAGATATCGTGAGTGTTGCTATACGGTGCAAGTTTCCGTCAGCGTTATATCCGATATTCTAGTCAGAAGTACTTGTGACGCCCCCAAAATTAGGTATACATCACCCATCTTGAGTCGCCAGATACATGGTACAGAATTCAAATATAACTTAATAATACAACTGTCGTGTACAATACGACAAAACATAAACTGTGAGTTTGAATACAAATATTATCTACTAGAATTATACAAACTCAAAAGGAGTCCTCATTATAATTACTATCACACTATTTCACAGAATAGTGAGGACTACTAATGCACCATATATCTAGGACCATCACTCCGTTCCCCGACTCGTTCCAGCTATATTCTCATTTCCTGAAGAGAACAGTGAAAGAAAGGGTGAGCTCAACTAGCCCAGTAAGAAATATTATGACTAAGATAATGCAGAATAAATTATCATTAGTCTTAAACAGTGTTAAACTGACACAATATAACAAACATCAAGTTTAACTGCAGCGAAACAAGCAATCCATTAAAAGAGTTAAGTAAAGAATAAAATCTACTATCTTTTATGATTTAAAAATTTTTTCATCACTTTTATCGCTGGGACTCAGCTTAATAAATAATCCACATCATCGAATCACCCCTGCACTATGGACAAGGATATTCTTTAGTATCACGACCATAATTATTCATGCACTACGGGCTAAGAATATTTGTGTATTTATTAATGGTCATGATCACGCCAACAACTGTCCATCAATGCACTACGGGCCAATGAGGGTTTTTACCACATTATTTGTAACATTACGGTCATGATTACACCGAATAATCCCTGGTCATAATCATACCAAGTCCATCTATGCACTACAGGCCACAGATGACTTTCAAAAAATATAAATATGAGGATGATGACAATGATATAAGAATTCAATAAAACAAGTTCAAGAATTAATTTGTCCAAGAACCAATAACGTCCAAATTGTCACCATGATACTGCTTTGTAGAGTAAAATTCAAGAATACTCAGAAGAATATTTTCATGAAAAGATATTGGATGAAGCGCAATTATCAAGGATATTCCACTAATTTCATGGATTATAGAAGTCAAAACTTTAACCAACTGAGTATAATAAAGAATGGAATAACAAAAGAAATCACCATGCATGTGGTACTTCGCATAGACAGGTTATTCCAACAGAATACTAATAAGGACAGAATCAGGTCCAGCGTAAAACGCACAGACAGGATATTCTAACAGTAATAATAAAGACGGAACCAGGTCTGGCGTAAAACGCACAGACAGGATATTCCAACAGAATAATAAAGACGGAATCAGGTCCGGCATAAAATGCACAGACATGATATTCCAACAGAATAATAAAGACGGAATCAGGTCCGACGTAAAACACACATACATGATATTTCAACAGAATAGTAAAGACGAAATAATAGAAGAATGTCACCAAGTATAGGGTAGCCCGCGTATACAGGTTATTCCAACAGAATAATAAAGAGTGGAATAACATAAGTTCTCTTCATGAATACAAAAGAATAACACCCCTTACGAGTACAACAAATAATATTCCTTACCTTAAGAAGAAGAGTACTGGATATATAAGTAGTGAAGTAGCAGAATACTTTCTTCTTTCTCTCTATAGTTTATCTCTCTAGAGTTTCAGTGAATTCGTAAGAAAATAATGAAGGAATAAGCTTCTATTTATAGAAGAATGAAAGGGGTACTATTTAAGAATTTCACGGACGAAACAGATTACAGATTCACAGACGCAAAAATTTTCTCAATTGTCCAAATTTTTCAAAATTTTAATAAAATATTCAAAACTTATATAATATATTTATATAAAAAAAATGAGTGTAATATTCGTCAGTATATTACCATTTGAATGATATGGGCATCTTATTTTGGTGATCCCATTCTAATATTTTATTTGATGCCATGTGCTACAAAGCTAAAGATTAGCCAAATTGAATTTTTTTTTCTTTAACTTATTTGAAGATTTTGAAATGTAATAGTACTAGCTCCCGTCAATCTATATTAATATACATCCCCCAAAGCAAATCATTCAGTAGCCTTTATAGATATATATATATATATATATATATATATATACATCCTCCTTCCCACGGCATCACTATATATATATATATATATATAATTGAGATAACTTTCTACCGATGATTTAAAAAATGGGCAAATGGGGGTCAATAAAATAAGCAAAATAGAGTGACTTCTCACGTAAACATCAATAATTAAAACTGTGTGCTACTATGTAACTACGCGTATTACTGTACTTTTAACACCGGGTGTTTCAACATTTTAACGGTAAAATTTTCGCCGTTATTTTCATAAAGTATTTTTTTTTTCGTTTTCTCAATTCGACAATAATTCTGTTGTGGTGTCCACCAATGATTGTGCCGTTATACGAATATTCCCTGTTAAAACGAATATTCTCCGACCAATCGAATATTATATAACAACTTGCGTATTTTGCAAAATTTATAAATATTACCCACAACTATAATATTATATCAAATTTACTCCATAATATTCAAAAATGATATTTATAGAAAATTCATCTTTATTTATAAAAGTTAGGGTCTTACAGTACTGCTCTTTTGAGGTAAGGGATATTGTCATTATATTGATAAGGGATTGTAAGGGTTATTATGTTTTTTAGTTTCGTAATTTTTTCGACCCTCAAAAAATCTAAAAAATTTGAAATGATAATTTGATGAGTTTTCTAGATTGTGTCCAAAAATGGTGATTTTTGGATGTATAGATTAGGAGTTATGAATTTTATGGGAAAAGACTGTTTTAAAAGTAAACCCTTATAACTCCTTGTGGTTAACTCCAAAATTGGTGAAATTTTTTATTGGAAATACGTGTATATAACAGAAGTATACTCTGTAAATTTAAAAATTTTTGGACAAAAGTACAATTTATGATAAATGTCTAATATTCAGCAGTTTTGGCAATATAAAAAATAGTAAATGAATTTTAAAAATTCTGAAAAAAATATATGTTCAATATGGGACTATATTCTGCTAAATCCCATAAAAGAAACTTTTCTGGAACTGATTTGGTATTTTTTCATGAAAATGGACTAGTTATGACTAAATGAATTAAATATGTTATGTGAAGTAAGAAAATTGGAAAATAGGATTTTATGGCTTGAGAATCCTATATAAGGTATATGCAGATTTTTGATGAGAGTTTTGGTTATTGGTGATGAAATCTTATGAGTTTGGCATTTTAAGATGATTAAATGCATTAATTAGTAAAGTGTAAATAATTAAAATAAATTATTTATAAGTTTAAGAAATGATTAAAATATTATTGTAATATTAATAATATTAGATTATGAGATTATTAAGTGATTTATAACATTTGGATTAAGGTGTTGTAAATATTGATATGAATTTTATTGTGAAACTTTATCTTTTTGTGTCGGGATTACTATTCATAAATAACTATTCATGAGTTACTATTTACGAGTTACTATTCACGTGTTACTATTCATGAGGTACTATTTATGACAAAATTGGTTTCTTTTTCTGACCAAATTATCTTTGATTTATGAATCTTACTATTGAGATTAAATCTATATGTTGATTATATTATTTTTATTATCATATATAATATTTTTATAACCCTAATGATGATATTTCTCTTTGACTTGAGTGTAAAGATGGGTAGATTATTGGTGTGATCGTGACTATGAGTTCTCTTTGGCCAGTAGTGCAAAGATGAATTGTTGATTGGTATGATCATGACCATTGAATTTATAATTGAATATCTTTAACTTAAGTGCAAAGGTGAATTGATCAACATGGTTATAATTATTGTTTATATAAATTCTGAAATGATAATATATTTTTTTGAGATATGAATATCTTTGGCCTGTAGTGCAAAAATGATCTGTTGTTGAATATCTTTGGCCTGTAGTGCAAAGATGATCTGTTGTTGAATATTTTTGACCAGTAGTGCAAAGTGAACTGTTGACGAATATCTTTGGCCCGTAGTGCAAAGATGAATTTATTAGTATGATTATGAACAAGAACTGTGATTTGGTATAACCATGATCTTTGATGTTTCAGGTAAAGACATGTGATAAAAATTATCTTCGTCCTAGATGAGAAAAGGAATTTAGAACCACAATTATGATTATGAGTTATTCACATAATTGTGGACATGAATTATTGATTGATGTTATAGGGATAAAATATTGTTGGTGGACTTTTAATATGGAGATGATAATAGATTTTATGGTCTATTTGACACTTCTAATGGATTGCTCGTTCTGCTGCAACTATGGTTGAAAAGTTTTATCATCTGCCATATGTTCTAAATCTTTGATTTATTACTGACAAAGGCTATTGATAATTTAGTTATATTTAGTCATAATATTCTTTACTGGGCTATTTGTGCTCACCCTTTTGCTTCACAATTCCTTTCAGGTAGTAAAAGTGTAGCTGAGTCGAGCGGGGATAACAGGGAAATAGAGCGGTGGTCTATAGTTGTTGAGGTTCTCCCTAAAAAGTATGGAAATAATTTTATTAAGAATTTTAGATAATGTGTCGTATTGTATACATCATTTAACCGTTGATTTTTGTTAACCGAATAGGGTGAGGTGAACCTAACTTTGGAAGGGTGTTTTGCCATTATTATAAAAGATGTCTAATGACATACAACCTCATGTCATCATAAAACAGGGTTGTGCACATCCACTTGCTGAGTATATCTACGAGCACTACCTGTGACGCCCCTAAAACAGGTATACATCACCCATCTTGAGTCGCCAAATACATGGTACAAAATTTAAATACAAACTTCTTTGATACAATACTACAAAACGTAGCTGAGAGTTTTAACATGGATAATGTCTCGTAGAGAGTATACAAACTCAAATAAAGTATTTATTACAATTATTATCACACTATTTTACATAATAGTGAGGACTACTATAGCCATCTATTTGGACCATCATTCCGTTCCCCGACTTGTCCCAGCTATATTCTCATTTCCTGAAGAGGACAGTGAAAGAAAGGGTGAGCTCAACTAGCCCAGTAATAAATATTATAACTAAGATAATGCAGAATAAATTATCATTAACCTTTAACAATGTTAAACTGATAAAATACAATAGACATTAAGTTTAACTGTTGTGGAATAAGTAATCCATTAAAAGAGTCAAGTAGAGAATAAAATCTATTATCTTCTATGATTTAAAAGGTTTTACATCACTTTTATCGCTGAGACTCATCTTAATAAATAATCCACAACATCGAATCACACCTACACTACGGCTAAGGATATTCTTTAGTATCACGACCACAAATTATCCATGCACTACGGGCCAAGGATATTTGTGTATTCATTAATGGTCATGATCATTCCAACAACTGTCCATCAATGCACTACGGGCCAATAAGGACTTTTACCACATCATTTGTAACATTACGGTTATGATTATACGGAATGATCCCTGGTCATAATCATACCAAGTCCACCTATGCACTACAGGCCACAGATGACTTTTAACAGAATACAAACATGAGGATGATGACAATGATATAAGAATTCAATAAAACAAGTTCAAGAATTATTTTATCCAAAAACTAATAACGTCTAAATTTTCAAAATGATACTTCTTTGTAGAGTAAAACTCAAGAATGCTTAGAAGAATATTTTCATGAAAAGATACTGAATGAAACACAAATATCAATGATATTCCACTAATTTCATGGAGTATAGAAGTCAAAACTTTAACCAACTGAGTATAATAACGAATGGAATAACAAAAGAAATCACTAGGCATGCGATAGACCGTATAGACAGGTTATTCCAACAGAATAATAAATAACGGAACCAGGTCATGCGTAAACGTACAGACAGGATATTCCAACAGGATAATAAATAATGGAACCAGGTCATGCGTAAATGCACAGACGGGATGTTCCAACAGAATAATAAAGAACGGAACCAAGTCATGCGTAAACCGCACAGACAGGATGTTCCAATAGAATAATAAAGAACGGAACCAGGTCATGCGTAAACGCACAGACAAGATGTTCCAACAGAATATAAAGAATGGAATAACAGAAGAATTTCACCATGTTTGCGGTACTTCTCATAGACAGGTTATTCCAATATAATGATAAAGAATGGAATAACAGAAGTTCTCTTCATGAAGATGAAAGAAATAATACCCCTTACCTTAGAAAGAAACTAGATACTGGAGTAGTGAGGTAGCAGACTTCTCTTCTTCTTTCTCTCTATACTTTCTCTCTATAATAAATGGTCTATAGCTTGAGTGAATTGGTGAAGAATAATGAAGAAATGAGCTTCTATTTACAGAAAAATATAGTTTCGATAATTGCACGTTTTGGGGCTCCGAATATTACAGTATAATACCTTCCTCTTTTTCTTTATTTTTAATTTAGTCCTGCAAGTATTATCAAACTTGCATCAACTCCCCTAATAGTAAATAATGTGAATCAATAGATTAATCATGTGAATAAATAGTATAATCATGTGAAAAATATAAATTACAGTATAGTACCTCCATCTATACCTCTATTTTTAACTTAGTCATGCAGGTATTATCAATCTTGCACCAACTCCCCTAATAGTACATTAATGTGATTCAATAGTACACACATGTGAACAAATAGTTATATAAGCATGTGAATTAGTAGCAATTAATTGCTCATTTATCCGATAAATAACCTGATTTATCAATATAACCCCCAGACATCAATTATCATCGGAATAGATGTTGATTTCTACTAACATTAATAATCCCAATACAATGGAACTATCAAATTCATCTTTAATCAACACAAACTTATTCATCATTAATATTATAACTCACAATATTTAACAACCAGGTCGTTCCCAGGAAAGAAGGGGCTTACCAATAAGGATTTCTCCTTATTGGCGCGCAATTAGGTGACCAAACCTCTCCTTGACAGAACTTCTAGACATTGTCAATATTGTAAATAATAATATGAATAATTTTGTCGTCTCAATTATTGATTTAATAATATAAAATATTATGCAGATGATACTATGACGATAATTGAATCAATAATATGAGAGATATGATGCAGCAATTACTGTAGCAATAATTGAGTATAACTGAGTGTCTTCTCAAGTAAGCATCAATAACCAATACCGTGTGCTAATATGCAACCACACGTATTACTGTACTTTTACTATCGGGCAGTTCAACAGTATTAACGGTAACACTTTCGCCGTTATTTTTATAGAAAGATAATTCTGTCGTTTTCTTACTACGACAATACTTCCGTTGTGGGGTCCACCAATGATTGTGTTGTCGTACGAATATTCCATGTTAAAACGAATATTCCCCGACCAATCGAATATTATATAACCACTTGCTTACTTTGTAAAATTTATAAATAATATCCACAACTATAACATTATATCATATCCACACCATAATATTCAAAAATATATTTCGAGAAAATTTAATCTTTATTTATAAAAGTTGGGGTCTTACACTACCTATATAATCTTGGAGTTTGGTTGAAATATAATTTTCAATTGTAGACAGTGGAGATAGTTATGTGTCAAGAGAAGACTCACCATTAGAAAGAACATGATAGTAATCTTCTCGTTTTTCTTTGGGTTCTATAGGGTTAACCAAGGATAATTCTGTGGACATATGATATCTATCATAACCTTGACGCATGGCCTCCCATGTACGAATGTTTCCTTGAGCACTTTCCAAAGATTTTAATTTCTAAAACAGTTATTGACTGTACCTTTATGTAAGGCGCCATTGTGACGTGCTATCCAAGGTTGGGACATGAGTCACAGTTGGTATATATTTGTATCAAACTCAAAACATATGTGTTGTTGTATTTTGCACGACAATTGTAGTAATAAAGTTGTAGTTATTTTCTATACCATGTATTTGGCGACTCAGGATAGGTTGGGTGGAATGGACCTATTTTGGGGGCGTCACAATATCAATTAGTTGTATAACGTTATTTAGTATTTTGAATTTTAAAAATATTATTTAGTATTATGATTTTAGTAATTTAAATTTTTTATATCAATTAATATTTAGTATTATGATTTTAGTATTTTAATGATGTAATTTGAATTTTTGTTATTTTGATTAATTAACAAAATTATTTTAATTTTAGTATTTTTTTAATTTGATTTTTTTGTATTTTAGTATTTTTTTAATTAGTATTTTAGTTATTTTAATTAGTATTTGATGTAAATATGTTATGTTTTGAATTTTAATATTTTGATTAAATGATGTAAATATGTTATACAACTTATTTTATTTAATTAGTTGGTTTGAATAGTTAACAAAATAATTTGAATTTTAGTATTTTTGATTAAATGATGTAAATATGTTATGTTTTTTTTATTTTGAATTTTAGTATTTTTGTTTTGATTAAATAATATATATTATTTTATTTAGAATATGTTTTATATTTAAGCATCCATGTGTCAGCCACGTCAACGAAATTTTAACCTCGTTTGTCTTCTGTTAACGGCAGGGGCACGGGTGACCCAAAATTAGAAATATATTGTTCTTTAAGAATTGATATTGACATTAGTAAATGAGACCCACCTTCATGTGAGTGAGACGTTGTGGCAATATCACTCTTTCCTTACAGAAATATATAGTAATTCCCTCTTCTTTTTAGTCTGTTTTAAAATTAGAGATATATTTTCATTTTAGTACTATAAAGTGCATGACACGATGTTCCTAATTTTTCATTACTTTTTTTCCCTATCATTTTCAATATCTCAAACCACGATAGTTGAGGTCTCATGTTCGATTCTCACTTCGGGTGAGTTTATTTCTTCCTTTATATGAAGTTTGTTTACTCTTTATGTGAGGTTTGTTTGTGAGTTTATTTGTTCTTCCTTTAGTAAGATTCGATTGATTTTTTCAAATTGTGAAATTGATGTTGTACTTGATTATGAAATTCTATTGTATTCAAAAAAACCACCACAGTTGAATTCTTAACTAACATTAAGGTTATATTTGAGAATATAAAATTATTTTAAAAAGTCGTTATTTTATAAATGTATCTCTAATTTTAAAAAAGAAAATAATTTTTATCAAAAAACAGTTCTACAATATAAGCAAGAGTGGATTGCATTGAAAAATAAATTTAGCCCTTTTAATTTGGATTCAGGCCCGAACCAAATTTATTTGGAGAAGGGCTTTATACTACGGACAGATTTTGTCAGGAGTTAGCAGAGTTGTAGAATTAAAAGGTAAGCCCAAAGCAATATCATAAAACAGATAAAAATGAAACTAATAATTTGAGACCAACTAATGGAAATAAATTTTTAAAAGTGATAATTTGAAAGGCTCAATATCCAAATATTATAATTTCGTTTTAAGGAATTGCTTAGAATCTTTAGATTAAGTTTTAAAAAAGCTAAAACTTGAGGGTAGACTTTGCAAATCATGTTGGTTTTGCGGGGAGACTTTGCAAATCATGTTGGTTTTGAGAGGAAAGTTTTGCATTTTTGCACTCATTTTTTTGTTGTTGCTAATTTGACACACACCACCACACAAACCTCAAGGATTGTACCCACAAACTCATGGTTAGACCTGACAATATAGTTGATTAACTATTGTGTCAATCCATATTAACTGGAAACAAATGAGTTGGTTAACTATTTTTATTTATTTAAGTTGCGTAAGGTTTGGAACCATATTTTAAAAAAGAAATATAGGTCCAACCTGGTTAACCATTTTTCGACCCACATTTCATTCCAAATCCAAATCAAATGTTATTTCCACCTCAGATTCATAAATTTTTTATTTAAAAATTTAATATTCAGTGATTATGTATACACTCCCACCCCTCACCCCAACACTCCCAAAAAAAGAAAATGCTTAGTGATTATGTATACATGATATATCTAATAATAATTTATTTAATTGGATCATAATAAAGATAAGTTTGAAATTTAAAATATAGGTTGACCTATATTTAAACCATAACTATATAGTTTCAACCCACACAACATATATTAAAAATAGTTAATATAATTTTAGTTCTTAAATGGAATCATAACCATATTTTATAAATAAAAACCAAACCATAATTATATTTTGCCAAACCTATTCATGATAAACACAAATTGGATCATACCACTATGCAAAAGGCAGTTTCTCTTGCGGCCTTGTCCAAATCTTATGAAGTCACCACTGTTTGTTCTTTATTCAAGTTTTAATAAAATTTATTTTTGCTGATAATTTTTTTATTTAAAAAAGCTAAACTTTGTTTCTATGCAACTAGCTGATAAGTTTCCACGTAGTAGCTTAGCTTAGAACAAGAGGAAAAATAATAATTAAAGTTACACATTTTTTTAGTTTTTTTAAAGAGTAAATAAATTTAAAAAGTGGTAGATTAGAATTTAGATGTGATTGGAACTATCAAAGTTATAACAAAGCATAACTAAACAAAAAGAATATAAAATATAGTAAACTGATCAATAATAAGTTAATTTCATAATAAGTTGGTCAATAAGTTAGTCAATTGACTAATATAGTGCTGATACGCAAAGAGAGATCATCTCCCGACCTGAATTTCAACACTGTATTAGTCAATTGACCAAAGTTAACTAATCACTCCCGATTTTTCACATGTTTAAATAATACACACGAGTCTCTCTCACATAAAGATGGAATTCAATCATTATTTATGTGAAATATAAATTTTTTATATAAAAATGTGAAATAAATTATATAAAAATATCAATTTCCACTTTGGCATTATAACATGAATGAGGATCCAGTCCGGACGCCCGGACTGGTCCTAAAATACGGACCCAATTTTTTATTTTTTTTTTATTTTTTTTTTTTGAAACAACTAAAAAAAAAAAAAAAAAATTATGGAACTGAAATTTTTCCATAATACAATGTTTTGGGTGTGTTTTTAATACCTACACCAACCAATGTATGTACAGTTTGCCCAGACTGTACAGACATATTTCGTTATAGGCATCCAAATCACGCCCAAAACACTGTATTATGGAAAAATTTCAATTCCATAATTTTTTTTTTTTTTAGTTGTTTCAAAAAAAAAAAAAAAAAAGGTCCGAATTTTGTTAAAATCCGGGAGTCCGGACCTGATCCGGACTCTTATAACATATCCCCTATGGGCCTAAGTTGCAGACCAGGAGACATCCCACCTAGACCTATAACTGTTGAACTATGCAAAATCACATATATGTACAATGTATGTACATGGAGATCATAATTTATTTTATTAATTAAATAATTTATTTTATTAGTTAAGTAGCTGATTTCCATTTTTCATGTCCCTCTACTTAAATTTTGACACCAAGCCTTTTATTTAATTTTAAAATTAATTAGTATTAAGTAAGAAGTTATGTGTCAAAATTTAAGTGGGGGGACATGAAAAATTGGGACATATGATCTGCTCTCATGGAATGAAAAAGATGGCTAAGTTTATAGTTTTGGATTTAAGCAAAATTAAGTGACTTGGTTACTAAGAAGAATCATCAATGTTTACACCAATGATTCCATTGCTTATTTTTGTGACTTAAGAGTTAATGTCTCATTTTCCTAAATTTTTATTGAATTTTACTACCCGACTAAAGTTGTGTAATATTTTATTATATATGATAATTGTGATGAATTATTAAAATTATTTGTTGTCGGTCTCATTTTATTATAACAATTTCAACCATGTCATTATATTTTTATTTGTTATCTTAATGGATTAAATTTTTATAATTATTTATTTTTGAAAATTTAAAAGTTCTTATATACATACAATAAGTCTACGCCGACCGTATTCTTCCGACTGGGGTAGTGACCGGTCGGAAAATTTATTTTTTTAATGTTTTTTTTGTTTTTGACTACTAAATAATTAATGTGATTTATTGGAACTGAAATTTTTATAAAATACAGTGATTTAAGTGTCATTTGGATACATATAAAAAAAATAGGGTTGTACAGTTTGTGCAACTCTGTTTTTTACATGTATCCAAATGATACCTAAATCATTGTATTTTATAAAAATTTCAGTTTCAATAAATTACATTAATTATTTAGTAGTCAAAAGCAAAAAAAAATTAAAAAAAATTCCGACCGGTTGGTAGAAAGCGATCGACGTAGAAAAACTCATATACATATTTGTAATCAAATCCGCACCACCGCATCTACACTGGATACACATGTGCAGTACGGTCAGTGGCGAAGCCACATGGAGTGGTATGGGGGCAATCGCCACATGGAGTGGTATGGGGGCAATCGCCACCACTGGAAAAAAAAATTTGTTTTATAATATAAGGTAAATTTTAAAATTTTAAAATATTATATATAAATTGACCCCACTAAAATTTTATAAATTTTCTATTATACGGTGTCAAATTGAAAATTTATAACTTTGTCAATCAAATTTTAATCACATATGACTCATATACTCTTAATATATGTATCTCTCTATAATATTTTAAAATAAATAATAATCTAATTTATATTATTTTTAAAAATAAATAATGAATTACTTATGAACAGTTGTGATTAAAAAAGTCTAGTATGAGTCAATATAGTGTATATATATACAATATATTATTACTCATTATATTTTTATTATAATATATATATATATATATATACTCGAAAGTATAAAGTATTAAAAAAATTGGCTCGGGGACGCAGCCCCCGAACCCCCGACAAATTATTTGTAGCTCAGTAATAATTTCGACTCCACTGACAAGAAATGCTGACTTCGTCACTGAGTACGGTTACGCGGTCGTAGACGAATAACTAAAGAGAAATTGAAGAAAACAATCACCTAAACAGAATAAAATTTACGGTATTCATCCAAAGGCTAGACTAATTCACTGTGCACGGAAAATCAATCTCAATATATCAGGAAATGGTATATTATATAATGCGGGAACCCGTTTTTATAGAATGCATTATGCAATATAAGAAATCTTAATTTAACACCAAGTACAAAAAAAATTCGAAAATTTAAATAATTTAGCTTTAGATCTACTGGTCTTCCAAGCCAAAAATGAGCTCAAAAAGTTAATTTTATAATAATTTCTGAATTAAAATCGGATCAAATTTCATCAATAACAAATAGGAAACTGATATTTTCACACTGATATTTTTGATATTTTTATATAAAAACCGAAAGACGATTTTTACCGCCGCTATAGCGACACTTTTTATGTAAAAATATTAAAAAATTATGTGAAAATATTTTACGTGCAGCTGACTTATGTGTCTACAAATAAGAACGAAGTCGTTTTATTATGATACAAATAACAATGATATGGTTGGTATAAAATAATTCCATAAAAAAATATTATCTTCTTTATTTCACTGAAAATTCAGGAATAAAACAAAGAGGGGAGTGGTGTCAAATTTAGAGTTTGGCCATTATAAAATGGAAAACCCCTACTGAACTGGTCTAATAAATTCAACTTGAAGTATTGATAACATACAGCTGGCTGTTAATTTTGATATAGGTGTAGGTGTACCTGGCAATTGGCAACTTCTTTAATTTTAAATCAATGATGAATAGATTCTTGCCAACCTTGTAACTAAATCTCAAGTGTTAATTCTCTCCTCCAATTTTCATTCAATATGCTAACTATTTATATATTTAAATAGTTAGCATATTGAATGAAAATTTATGAAGCAAAGTACATCCTTTATATATATACTAGCTGGGTCCCGTGCCTCCGGCATTGTATGGACAATATGATTTATCTCAAAATTTGAACGACCAAAATAATTTATTGAGTGAGCGGGAAATTTAAAGTCATTTGTATTTTATTAAATTATTATTAGATTATTAGATAGATAGATGTATTTTATTAGATAGATGTATGAACGGTGAGATTTATCTCAAACTTTGGACGGCCTAGATGATTTATTGAGTGAGCGGGAAATTCAAAATCATTTGTATTTTATTAAATAGATATATATATATATATATATATATATATATATATATATATATATATATATATATATATATATATATATATATATGAAGAACTTCTAGCGGACTGGGTTAATGAAATTGCCAGACAATTATACCCCATAAAACTGATTCAAGTCTAGAATAGATAAATCCACTAGACGTTCTAGAGGACGCAAGGCTTGCCAATATTGAAATATCATTAGTATATAGCAAATACATCAACATTCCAAATCTTGTTCCATACACACATTTCAAATCATGTTCCATACACATGAAATCCATATCACATACGATCTCCAAATCAAATATAAAACAAATCCAAATACATCACATTCCAAATCTTCTTCCATACAAGACCTGGTAATATAGTTGGTTAACTGTCGGGTCAACCCATATTAACTGAAACCAAATGGGTTGGTTAACTATATTTATTTATTTGAGTTGGTTAAAGTTTGGAACCATATTTTAAAATATATATATAGTTCCGACCCGGTTAACCATTTTTCGACCCATATTTTATTCTAAATCCAAATCAAAAGTTTTTCCCACCCATATTTACATATTCAAAAGCAGTCGGTCTTGTAGAGAGAAGGGAGAGAATTTGTACTACTACTACTACTACTACTACTACTACTATTACTTCTTCTTGTTCCAGTGTTCCAGTAATCCTTTCTTAATCAATACTTATATATAAATACAGCAAATGCTATCTTTTGAAATCAATTTGAAATCTTTTCAAATCAATTTGAAATCAATTTACACCACAAGCAATCAATTTCAATCAAATCAAATTCAAATCAATTAATTAATCTTTTAATCAATTGAATTCAAATCAATCTTATATTAATTTTGTCTCTTCCTCTTCTTCTCCTCTTCCTGACTTCAATTTTTTCTTCCACCCCTCTTCCTCTTCCACTTATATATATATATATATATATATATATATATATATATATATATATATATATATATACACACACACACTCACCGACGCACTATATAATCTCACCAGCTTCCATATTTTGTAATCAATCACTTGATATTGATTAATAAACTATGCAACCATGTTTTTTTTAATTATATTGATGTTGTTTCAATTGTGGCTGGATATATGCAGGAGTCGCTTGATTCTGTTGTTTTTGTGAAGGTTTATATTATAGGTTCTTTTCGTAGGCTTCAATTTTTTATCTATGTCAGTGTATTTTATTTTATTTTTGCTAGATTATTTTATCTGTCAATTGTTCCTTGGCTGTAAATAAATATGGTTTTATTAATACATGTCAAATGGATTATACCAAATTATTTTTCTCACAATTTACTTTTTAAAACATGCATTGCTTTGGAATGAGAAAGCTTAGAAACTTGCAGCTTATGGTGAACATTGTTTATTGTATTTCTTAGATTTCCATCTCAAAAGTAGTTTTGAAGAAAAGGAAAAGCAATGAAGATTGGGAAATTAGAAGGAAACAACAACTCTAAGTGGATAATTTCGTTATCAAGAAGCCCGAACAATTCGTCAGAGAGTAAATTTATATTTTTGTTGTTGAATTATTGGGCATGAAATTAGTCTGTGATTTAGGCTGCTTAAATTTGTTTGGTTCCTCTAAAATTGTTAATACTTTTGATGTTTGAAACTATCTAAATTTATTTTAACAAGTTAAGCTAAATGGTATTTCTTTTGGTTACTTATTTTTGATTTTTTTTTTCTAATACTTGGTAAGTCTCACACTCTCACTTACAATATTGATACTTGAATGGTCTTTTTAAGTTTATTTGTTGATGATTATAGGAGATAGTAGATTGTATTGTTGTGCATCAGAGTGTTGGGACTTAGATTATGGGTTTCGAGCCGGACTTAGATTAGCTAGTTTTTTTGTGAAGGAAGATAGCAATTTGTGATCGACTTTGAGCAATTGAATGTTGTTGAATGTTTGTTTCTCATGTAATGTAAAAATATATTGAAAAGTTTATATAAAAATAACTTATTATAAAAAAACATTTTTCTCATTGTAATTTTAATAAATTATATAACCCGTTATTCAAACTAGCCCGTGCATTGCACGTGCTATCAGCTAGTAATTTAATAATGCTTCCAATAACTAATTATACTGATTCGTGAGTATTTTTTTAAATTAAACAGAAGAGAGAACAAATGTCAACTGCCGCTGTATTATTATTTGATATACTAATACAAATAAAATGACATTTGTTATATATGAAAACCGTGGAATACAGCTAGTCACCCCCCCACCCCCACCCCCACCCCCACCCATCCACCCTAACCCTACTCCTTACCCTACCCACAACCCCCACCCCCATATCGAATGACTCCTATTGAACTCCAGGAGTTAAAAACCCAACTACAAGAATTGTTAGACATTAGTTTCATTTGTTTTAGTACATCTCCTTAGGGTGATCCTGTTTTATTCGTAAAGAAGAAAGATGGAAGTATGCGTCTTTGCATTGACTATCGAGAGTTGAACCATGTCACCATAAAAAATAGGTACCCGTTACCTAGCATTGATGACCTGTCTGACCAGTTGCAAGATGCTAAATATTTCTCAAAGATCGATCTTCGCTCCGAATACCATCAGTTAAAGATTAAAACTGAGAACATTCCAAAAAATGCTTTCAGAACTCGGTACGGTCATTATGAATTCCTAGTCATGTCTTTTGGATTGCCTAATGCTCCTGCGACTTTCATGGATATGATGAACCGAGTATTCAAGGAATATTTGGATCATTTTATGGTTGTTTTTTATTGATGACGTCCTCATCTACTCCAAAAGCTGTGAAGATCATGAGCAACACTTAAAGTTGATACTCCAAAAGCTTCACAAAAATAATTTATACCCCAAGTTGAAGAAATGCGAGTTCTGGCTTGAGGAAGTAGCATTCCTTGGGCACATGATATCGAAGTTTGGAATATCAGTTGACCCGGCAAAGATTGAAGCAATACAAAGTTGGGAGCGACCTAAGTCAGTAACCGAAGTACGTAGCTTTCTGGGTTTAGCCGGTTATTATCGGAGATTTGTGGAATGATTTTCTCGAATAGCTACTCCATTAACTCAGCTGACTCGAAAAGATATAAAATTTGGATGGAACGAGTAATATGAGAAGAGCTTCCAAGAACTCAAGAGGAGACTCATTTCAGCACCTGTTCTGACAATACCATCAGGTTCGAAGGGATTTGTCATCTACAGCGATGCTTCAGGCAGACGTTTAGGATGTATTCTCATGCAACATGGGAAAGTCAAAGCCTATACCTCATGACAACTCAAAGAATATGAGAGGAATTATCCTACTCATGATCTAGAGTTGGCAGCAGTCATTTTCGCGTTAATGATCTGGAGCACTACCTGTATGGGGAGAAAGTGGAGATTTTTACAGATCACAAAAGCCTCAAATATTTCTTCACCCAAAAGGAACTCAACATGCGGCAACGACGTTGGCTCGAGCTGTTGAAAGATTACGACCGTACCATTCAATACCATCCTGGAAAAGCGAACGTGGTAGCTAACGTGTTGAGTAGAAGATCATATACGGGTACAAGTGCAATATTGTCAAAGAAAAGGCCCATTTGGTATGACTTACAAAGGATGGAGATAGAGTTAAAGACTCCAGAGACCCATGTGATGATGTTAAATATACGAGTAAAACCGACTTTAGTTGGTAAAGTTAAAGCTGCTCAAACTACGGACCTGGAGCTGATACGTATGAAGAAAAAAGTGCAAGAAGGTGCGATTCCAGAAGCAAGAATCGACGAAGAAGGAATACTTGGAGTCAACTCTAAACTTTGTGTTCCTAACGACTTTAATTTGAAGTACAAAATCATTATGGACGCACACAACACACCATTTACAATCTATTTGGAAGTACTAAAATGTATCGTGATCTTCGACATATATTTTGGTGAAGCAATATGAAGAGAGAGATCACAGAGTTTATCTCAAGGTGTTTAACCTGTCAATGTGTCAAAGCAGAGCATCAAGTACCTAAAGGTCCATTGCAACCACTTGAAATTCTAGAATGGAAGTGGGAGCACATCACCACGGATTTTGTTACTGGTCTTCCCATGGTTTCTTAAGGCACAAATGCACTTTGGGTCATTATCGATAGATTAACCAAGTTTTCTCATTTCTTGCCTATACGAGAAACTTATTCACTTGAACGCCTTGCTCGTATGTATATAAATGAGATTGTGAGATTGCATGGTATGCCAATATCTATAGTTTTTGATTAAGACCCAAGATTCACTTCACGATTTTGGGTTAGCTTGCAGAAAGCTATAAGCACTGATTTACGATTCAGTTCGGCATATCATCCTCAGAAGGACGGGCAATCGGAGAGGACTATTCAAACTCTTGAGGATCTATTAAGACTCTGTATCCTAGATTTCAAAGGACGTTGAGACAAGTACTTTCCATTGGTGGAATTTTCCTACAACAACAGTTATCAAGCAAGTATAGGTATGACTCCATTCGAGGCATTGTATGGACAAAAGTGTCATTCTCTAGTATGCTGGGACGAGGTGGGTGAAGCAACGTTGTTGGGACAAGAATTGGTACGCATGACTATGGAAAAGATTCAAATGATCCAGCAACATATACAAACCTCACAAGATTGACAAAAAAGTTATGTTGATCTTCATCGAAGTGACGTGGAGTTCAATGTTGGAGATCATGTATTGTTACGTGTTACTCCATGGAAAGGAGTTACGAGATTTAAAAATAGAGGAAATCTCAACCCTCGATTCATTGGTCCATTTGAAATTCTCGATCGAGTAAGAACTGTGACCTATAAACTTGCCTTACCGCAGAGTATGTCTCATGTTCATAATATTTTCCACATATGCATGATACGTAAATATGTGAAAGACTCAAACCAGATTATTGAATTATAACCGGACGAGATAGCAGAATATTTAACGTATGAAGAGGTACCTGTTAAAATCTTGGATAAGAAGGACCATAGTCTACGCTCAAAGGTTATACCTTAAGTCAAAGTTTTATAGAGAAATCCACAATATTGAGGAAATGACCTGGGAGTTAGAATCTGATATGAAAATAAGGTATCCTCACCTCTTCGACTTACCAGGTATGTATATCAATTTCGAGGACGTAATTTCATAAGGATGGAAGGTTTTAAGACCCTAACTTTTTATGCATAAAGATTTTATTTCTCTAATTATTATTTTGAATAATATGGTGTTGATTTGATATAATACTTTAGTTATAGGTGAAATGTGCAATTTTTGACAAAGTAAACAAGTGGTTATAAATTATTTGTTTGGTCAGAGAATATTCTTTTTGTCGGGAATATCCGTACGAAGGCGCAATCATTGGTGGACCACGTAACAGAATAACTTATCGGATACAGAAAGCGACAGAAATAACATTTTTATAAAAATAATGGCAAAACTTTTACCGTTAACTGTTAAAATACCTGGTGATAAAAAAGTACTAGTATTACGAGTGGTTGCACAGTAACACATAATATTGCACAATATTTTTGGATTATTGATTCTTACGTAAGAAGTAACTCAGTTTCATTCAATAATTGGACACAGTAGTTGTTGCACAGTATCTCATATTATTGATTTAATTATTGTCACAGTATCATCTGCACAATATTTTATATTATTAAATCAATAATTGACATGACACAATTATTCATATTATTTGTTAGCATTATCGGCAATGTCTATAAAATTCTGTCGAGGAAAGAGGTTAGGTTATTTAATTTCGCGCCAATAAGGATAAATCATTAACAGAAAGCCTCATCTTTCCTGGGAATGATCTGGTTGTTAATATTGTGAGCTTATAATATTTATTATGAATAATTATTATGTGGTGGATATTGGTTCAATTTTTGATATAAATGAAGGAATTTAGCATGAAATATTTGTTGAAAGTTTGGCCATTATCTTCTTCGATTAAATATTCATTTAAATATATTATTATAATAAATACTAATTGATTAAATAATAATATTATACTATATATATATATATATATATATATATATGCATATGATAAAAAGGGACAAATATGATTTAATTTTATTTGAATGCTTTTCTAAGTTGGTGGGCGAAAGAAATTATGTTTGCTTTTTTTTTTGTGGATGGCCATTTAATTCTCCTGCAAACAAATCTTCCAAATGTTTGGGGCCTCAACTAAGAAAAAAATGAGAAGTTAGCAGAGTTAGGCAGGAGAAAAAGAAAAAAGAAAGTTAGGCAGCGATTAGGCATATTCAATTTCTTCCTCCGAGGTTTCACTATAAATAGGGGGTAACCACTCCTTCCTAAAACACACCTTCAATATCAGAAATTCTTATTCTATAGCATTGTGAGTATTTTTCTTGAGTATTAGAATACTTTGGGTGTAGTTTTTTGTGCAAGATTTTCTCAGAATAATATTCTATGGTCTAGTCAAATCCAGTTTCTACTAAGGTAAAAGATATTATTTTATTTCAATATTCGTAAGAAATATTATTTTCTTTCATACTCCATATTATGAAAGTGAAACTATTTCATTTCATATTCCTAAATTTAAACTTACTATGGTAAGTATTGCTTCTATAATTCTTGAAATTAGTAGAATATCCTTGAAATTTGCGCTTCATCTAGTATCGTTTCACATAAATATTTTTCTAAACATTCTTGTTAAGTTTTAATCTTTTCATGTCGGGGTACTACTCACGGAGTACTATTCATGAAGTACTATTCATGGGGTACTACTCACGGCAAAAATTTATTTCTTTTCGATCCAAATTATTTTTGATACATGAATATTATTCTTAAATTTTACTCCACAAAGCAGTCATCATGTTGAAAATTTGGACATATTTGAACTATGGATAAATTGAATTAGAATTCCCTAATGTTTATACTTTATCTCACTTGATTGAATCTTTATATCATTGTTATCATCCTCATGCTTATACTGGATGTCATCTTTGTCCCGTAGTGCAAAGATGGACTGTTGATTAATATGATTATGACCAGGAATTGTGTATTTATACAATCATAAATTTTAATGTTACAGATAAGGTTTGTGGTGAAAGTCATCTTTTACCCGTAGTGCATAGATGGACATGTGTTTGGCATGATCATGACCACTGGTGATACTAACGAATATCATTGTTCCGTAGTGCATGGATAATTCGTTGAATTGAAATATTTATTGAATGATGTTATAGGGATAACATATTGATGATGGACTTTTAAATCATAGAAGATAGTAGATTTCATATTCTACTTGACTCTTCTAATGGAATGTTATTTCCACTACAGTTGTTGATCTAAAACTTGTTGTCTATTGTACTCTATCATATTTTTCCCTATTGAGAAGTAATGATAATTTGTTCTACATTATTTTAGTCATAATATTCTTTACTAGGCTAGTTGAGCTCACCCTTTTCCTTTTTGTTCCATTGTGTTTCTTAGGAGTCGAGAATATAGCTGATACTAGTCGGGGTATGGAGTGATGGTTCAAAATAGTTATTATAGTAGTCCTCACTATTTTGTAAAATAGTGTATCAATAATTGTAATGAAGAATTTATTTAGAGTTTGAATATTGTCTACAAGACAATATTTGTACTAAAACTCACATCACATGTGTTATCGTATTTTGCATGATAATTGTATTAATAAAGTTTGTATTTGGTTTCTGTACTATATATATGGGGACTCAGAATGGGTTGTGTAGACCTATTTTGGGGGCGTCACAATTAAGAACACAATCCGCAATTACAAGGTTAATCTCCACAAACAACACAGAAAGACAAAATGCAGATTCTAAGGACTGCAATTGATAAGGATTTGACTAATAGGCCAAAAATTAATGTGATAAACAACTACATATTTCATATAAAACAAGCAGTCAAAAAAATTAGAACTTTAAATAGAAAATGCAGACATGCAAACTCACACACATCTATATATATAGAGAGAAAGATATAAAGATCTGTAAGAGATTAGAAGTGGTTTTAATAGTGGCGGTTTTGTAAGAGATTAATAAGGCGTGTGTAGTTTGAAGGACTAAATAAATTCAAATTTTCCTCTATGCACGTGTTTTAAGTAATCAATCATGATATTTGGTTAATTATAAGGGCCCAAAAATTAGTCATGATACCCATTTCAATATAGCAAATACAAGAGTAAACATTGATATTCCCAACCTATATAGCAAAATCTAAACACAAAACAAGATTAATAGCACATATACCTAATCTTATATGTGAACCAAACCATCATGGTACCCATTTTTTGGACAAATATAGATGGGTACCCAATTCACAGTTTTCAATTCTTAACCTTATAATTTGAAAACCTCACCAAAATGTTAATTAATTTGATGTAGAACACAAATCTTCCACTCTTGGTCCCGAATCTTGCACTTTTGTTGCCAATTGAATAGTTTTCTATAGGAATCAATGATGAATAACAAGAATCGCTGCGGAGAGCTGAGTCTTAAAAATTTAGGGTTGTAGTTTCCGCAATTGTTTAACAGTGTGATTAGAAAGTGAGAATCCGTTTACTAGACATACTAGCGGATGCTATTATTTTCAATCGATTGACCTGATTTGACTTGGCTAAGTGGGGGGAAAATGGCAAAAATTTTCATTAATCATGTCCGCTAGTACTTCTAGTGGACGGTCATATCTTTTTTCCAATCCCAACCCTTTATTTTTCTAATGGATGGTTATGATGCTATATGCCACTATTTGATTCATAGCAAATAGATGCTATGGATCATTGCCTTATATATATGAGAGAATTCATCCATGACAATCGATTATCATGGATACTATTTGAGCAACTAATGTTTCCACCGTTGATCAACATAATAGATGACTTAAATTGAAATAAATAACTACCCTGCCGCTACATTGTAGTGGCAATAATATGGTTTGTAACGGCACGAGAAATTACTCATTTGCCCATGTGTTACAGTGTCTGCCGCTACTAGTTCTAGCGACAATAATAATTAGTTAAAATGTTAGAGTGGTGACATGGTATCTTAATGGCTTAATAACTTATAGGTCCTAGGATTAAAACTTGGATGTGACATAGTTTTTTTTTTGATTCATGTGCTATATTTTTTGTGTATTAGATAATTTTACTACTATCTATGTATATAAATGTTTCTCTTTACGAATAAAATATTTTTGCAGCCTCTAATATTTTTAAATTTATTCTACCAATATATATATATATATATATTCTTTTTTAATTTTTTTGTCAAACTAAATAAAATACAAACAAATCGCAACATTAAACTAAATATATAAGGTAATTATGAATATTTATATAAAGTAAATATTATATAAAATTTATCTAATGCACAAAAAATATAGCACATGAATCAAAAAAACTATTTTCTATCCAAGTTTTGATCCTAAAACTTATAGGTTGTTAAACCATTAAGCTACAACTGTACCACTAAATTTTAAATTAATTACACTGCCGCTCGAACTAGTAGCGGCAAGCACTGTAGAACATGGGTAAATGAGTAATTTCTCATGACGTTACAAGCCATATTACTGCCGGTACAACCTGTAGGTGCAGGGTGGTTATTTATTTCAATCCAAGCCATCTATTATACTGATCAATGGTGAAAACATTGGTTGTTCAAATAGTACTATGGCAACCGGTTACCATAGATGAATTCCATATATATATATATATAGGGCTATATGTATATACACAGCTGTGTATTACATAGTAGGCACTGTCGCCATAGCCCAGAATAGCTATGACGACGGGTGAAACCGTCGCTATAGCAAAAAAAATCGTCGCCATAGCCTACTATGTAATACACAGCTGTGTACACACATTTTTTCCATATATATATATATATATATATATATATAAAGTGTTAGGTTCCTGCAGTTATTATCTTTCTCATTTTTTAGCCGCATTTAGATAAATAAACAGTTTGGAATTTTTTTACACTTTATATAATTACATTTTTGGTCCTTTCCATGTGATATTTTTTATCTGAATTTGTTTATTCGTTAATTTCTGTGTTTGGCCATAGTTTATTGTAACCAAATGTTATAAGAGGAAACCAAGATATGAGATATGTGAGAGGAAAGGTTGGAGAGATAATTACACAACAGAGTAAGTAAACATGGTATTTAAAAAAATGTTGGCTGCCGCTGCAACCTGTAGCCGCAAAAAAATTCATGAAAGGTAAAAATAAAGGCAAAAGTTGACAACTTTGTCATAAAGTTGTCATAAAAAGCTACTATCTCCGTTCCTAAAAGATTGTTGTTTAAGTTTTTGCACATGGATTAAGAAAGTATCATTTACCAAGTAAAATTTGTTTGAAATTCAATCACTACCCTTTTATGAGAAGTTGAAAACCATTAATATAAGGAAGAGAATTTCTTGGGACAATGAGAGAAGGTAGGGGTAATATAGGAAAGTAAATAATTTATTCTCCTCGAAAGTTATAAACGACAAACTTTTTGGAACACATTTTTTCTTCTAAAACGATAATCTTTTAGGAACGAAGGGAGTATTAAAGATGTAAGCTGCCGAGGGAGCCTGTAGCGGCAGGGAAGGTTTATTATATGAGGGGAAATTATGTAATAAGCCAACAGATTTGGAGAGTTTGGACTGTCATTACAGCCTGTAGCGGCAGGGGATAATTTTTTATTTTAATTTGGGCCTTATAATGTATGGATCAACGGCCGTAAACTTGATTGTTGAACAGTGCCTATGGCAACCGGTTGCCACGGATTAAATCCCTATATATATATATATATATATATTAAGTGTTAGGGTTGTTGGTTTATATCTTGAGAGGTTTTAATGATGACAATAAATTGGGCTTGTATTAAATATTAGGCAAAACTACGATTTTCACTACTAAACTTGACACGTTTTACTTAATACACCACTGAACTTTTAATTTGTTGGATTACATCATTAAACTAATTAAAATTTTTTAATTGGGTCATTCCGTCCAAAATAGTTAACAGACGTTAAAGTGGCGCAGATGTGTCGCTGATGTGGCAAAAAAATAAATAAATTTGCTTATGTGGCAAAAAAAAATCAAAAACAGATTTTTTTTTAAAAAATTAACATTTTAAAGTTTTAAAAATAACAAAAACAAAATAAAATACAACAAAAATTTAAAAAAAAAATTAAAAAAATATTTTTTTTAAAAATATATTTTTTTTGAAAACAGATTTTTTTTAAAATATATTTCTTTTAAAAACAGTTTTTTCAAAAATCAATTTTTTTTTTCAAAACAGATTTTAAAAAAAATAGAATTCTAAAAAAAAATATACTTTTTAAAAAAAACATTTTTTTAAAAAAAATAGTTTTTTTTAAAACAAGTTTTTAAAAAAAACAGATTTTAAAAAAAGAGAATTTTAAAAAAAAAGATTTTTTAAAAAATGGAACTTTAAAAAAAACAGATTTTTCAAAAAAGTAGAACTTTTTTTAAAATTTTGATTTTAAAACAGTTTTTAAAAAAAAATCTATAAAAATATTTTTTTTAAAAACAGTTTTTTTTAAAAAAAGCAGATTTTTTTTTAAAAATAGATTTAAAAAAAACAGAATTTTTTGAAAAAACTGATTTTTTAAAAAAATTGAATTCTAAAAAAAATAGAATTTTTTTAAAAACAGATTTTTTAAAAAATAGATTTTCTAAAAAACGGTAGAAATTTTTTTAAACAGATTTTTAAAAAACGGTAAATACTTTTGGAAAAACGGTAGAATTTTTTTTAATTTTTTTTTATAAAAATAGAATTTATAAGATTTGTAAAAAACGGTAAAAAAATTTTTAAATAGCGGTTTTTAAAAAAATTCTATTTTTTTTAAAAAATGTTTTTTTAAAAAAATATTTTTTTTAAAAATATATATTTTTTAGAATTCTATTTTTTTTTAAAAAAATGATTTTTTGAAAAAACAATTTTTTTAAAAAAATATATTTTAAAAAGTTCCATTTTTTAAAAAAATCTGTTTTTAAAAATTTTCTTTTTTCAAAAACTATTTTTTAAAAAAAACTGTTTTAAAAAAAATTCTATTTTTTTAAAAAAAATATGTTTTTTTAAAAATTATATTTTTTTAGAATTCTATTTTTTTAAATCTGTTTATAAAAAAAATTGATTTTATGAAAAAACTGTTTTTTAAAAAAATTCAATTTTTTAAAAAAAATCTGTTTTTAAAAAAATCTATTTAAAAAAACTGCCTTTTAAAAAAAATAAATCTTTTTAAAAAGTTCGTTTTTTTACAAATTCTATTTTTTAAAAATCTATTTTTTTTAAAAAAAACTGTTTTAAAAAAATTTCTATTTTTTAAAAAAAATATGTTTTTTAAAAAAATTATTTTTTTAGAATTCTATTTTTTAAAAAAATTCAGTTTTTCAAAAAAAATCTGTTTTTTTAAAAAAAACTGTTTTAAAAAAAGCTGTTTTTAAAAAATTTGTTTTTTTAAAAAAAATTGTTTTTAAAAAAACTGTTTTTTAAAAAAAAATCATTTTTTATAGAATTCTATTTTTTTAAAAAAATATGTTTTTTAAAAAAATATATTTTTTATAGAATTCTATGTTTAAAAAAAATATGTTTTCAAATTTTTTTTTTTAAAAAAAAATCTGCTTTTTAAAAAAAAATTAATTTAATTTTTTGTTTTATTTTATTATGCTTTTTGTTATTTTTAAAACTTTAAAATGTTAATTTTTTTTTAAAATCTGTTTTTGATTTTTTTTTGCCACATAAGCAATTTTTTAATTATTTTTTTGCCACATCAGCGCCACATCTGCGCCACTTTAACGTCTGTTAACTATTTTGGACGGAATGACCCAATTAAAAAATTTAATTAGTTTAATGATGTAATCCAACAAATTAAAAGTTTAGTGGTTTATTAAGTAAAACGTGCCGAGTTTAGTGGTAAAAATCATAGTTTTGCCTTAAATATTATAATTAGGTCTTTTGCCTTATTGCTATTGGACTGGGTCATGTAACCAATATTTGTTTGCTGGAATCATTCGAAGTCTTGACCCAATAGCTCATTACCAATCAAGTCTTGTATTTGAATTCAAAATTAATTGATTTCCTATTATATCTCTTGTGAAGATTATTCTAAAGATACTTTTATATAATAGGAGTCTATTAAGGAGTCTTATGGTAACTAGGCAAATTATTCCTTCCTTATTCTTAGCTGTTTGTTTTGAATATATATACTCCTTAATATCAGCTGGGTCTTTGAATTAGTTTTGGAATCAATTATTCAATCTTTTCAAAACATATTCTGTTGCTCCAACTATGATTGATTTATGCTAATCTATTTATCTGTTAGGAGCTAATTTGAGAGAAAGATCGGTAATTGATTCTCTGTGTTATTCATATAGCCGTGACCCTCCTTAGTATATATATATCTTCTTTTCGGCTAGAACAGGTACACAAGGGAATATACATCAGCAAGGGAAAAGCAGTAATCATCTTTAGTCTTATTGATTGATTGTATTCCTCCTTTGAGAGCTTTAACTGTCTAGAATTTTCCAGCAAGTTAGCATCTCTTTGTAAGTTCTTTATTAGCTGGAAAATAGCCATTGTAAACCAATATCCTTTGTTACAAGTTCTGTTCACAAGTATTTTTTGGAGTGGTCGATCCATTAGGGGATAAGGTCTGTTCAAAGAGCTTTTAAGGTTGCAAAGGTGCAAGGGTTACAGAAGTGCAAGAAGGGGCAGAGGTGTCCATACAAGGAGGAAAGCTTTTGTTGAACAGGGAAGTTGTTATTATTGTATTTAATTTGAGTTTTAAATATTAATAAAAAGAGTCTCCAGTACCAATTGGTATTAGACGTGGATTACGCCACTAGATAGAGGATAGGGATTGAACCACGTAAAAATCCTTGTGTCTATGGTCTGATTATCTCGTGTTTTGATTTGATATTATTTACTGAATAACTGAATTTAATATTGCAACGTAGATTTTCTGGCAGTGCGAAATACACTTATCCAGACACTCCTCATATCACTTTATTATGTTTGTGTTATAAGAAAAGTGAAATTTGGTTTTAAAGCAGACACAATAAACTATTTTCCAAACTGTCTGTTTAGTCCAGTATCTGAAAATTAAAAAAATTGGTCATTGTTGATTACTTTTGGCTTAGACACCTATTCACCCCCCTTCTAAGGTGTGCTTATACATGGAATTACATTTGGTATCAGAGCAAGGCTCTACTAATATTGATCTTTGCAGGTCGTAGGGAAAGATCCTATGGCACACCTCAATTTTCAAGAAGGTCAATCAACAAGTCGACCACCTCTGTTGCTTGGAAGTGTAAACTTCAACTTTTGGAAGTTCAGAATGATGATTTTTCTTAAGCGAGACCCATGGGAGTGGTGGGTTGTTGAAAATGGGCTAGCCATTCCAAGACATGATGATGGGAGACCAAAGAATCTCATGGAAATGGATTTCAATGAATCATACATGGTATCCTATGACTCCAAAGCCATGAACACGCTGCTGAGTGGAATGATTCAAGCTGAAATCGATAAAGTCTCTGCGTGTACTATTGCAAAAGAAATATGGGACACAATCATCATGAGCCACGAAGGAACAACTAAAGTAAAAGAAGTCAAGCTGAGCATGTTGATGTAAGAATATGAACTTTTCAAGTTAGAGAAGAATGAATCAATCAAAGAAGCTCAAGCTAGATTCCTCACACTGATGAATTCACTAAGTATGCTTGGCCGGAAAATTGATCAAAAGGAAATAAACAGAAAATTACTTAGAGTCATGCCCAGACGATTTGCACCAAAAGTTACAACCCTTACAAGACTCAACAACAATCAGTACTATGGAAACTCTCACTCTGTTTGGAGAGCTTGAAGAATTTGAGAATCAACTAAAGAGGTATGATGAAGAAGATGAGGGACCAAAAAGGAAGACCTTAGCATTACAAGTGGAAAGCTACATGGAAGGTGATGATGAAGACTCCAATGAAGAAATAGCTATGATGACCCGAAATTAAGAGAGCTGATTAGAAAGAAGAACAAATCAAAATTCCAAGGCAAAACATTCAACAACAAGAAGGACTTCAAACAAAAGCCACAAGAAGAAACTTGTTATGAATGTGGAAGGCCATGTCACTACAAGAGAGAGTGTTTTCAACTCAAAAATAAGAACAAAGGAAACAATTCAAAAGGAAAAACATTTATGACATGGAGCGATGATGAATCCGATCATGATGATCAAGATGATGAAACTGATCAACTATGCTTCACTGGGTTAAACAGTCAAGAATCATCCGAGGTAAACACTGAACTTGGCGAAATTACTATTTCTGATTATCTTGTTTTAAAAAATGAAAACATTCGTATTAAAGAGAAAAATGCTCGTTTAAAAAATTGGATAAATGATCTAATGAAAGAAGTAGAAACTTTGATGGAGGAAAAACAAGAAATAGTTAAAGATTGCACATCTAGTGAAGTATCTAAGTTAAATGCTAAAATTTATCATTTAGATAACTATAACAAAATTCTATATAATCGTGCAAACAAGTTGAATAAAG
Source organism: Panax japonicus (assembly GCA_020205505.1). Classification (NCBI taxonomy): domain Eukaryota; kingdom Viridiplantae; phylum Streptophyta; class Magnoliopsida; order Apiales; family Araliaceae; genus Panax; species Panax japonicus. The sequence goes on from CM035100.1 coordinate 49,733,353, forward strand.
AAAACAATGCTCTTAAAAAGGAAAATGAGAATTTAAAAGAAAGTTTAAAATGAGAGATACATGTATTGATGCGTTTAATGATGGAAAAATAGTTAACGTACAAAATACTAATGAGGAAGAAATAGTTTCATTAAAAAGGGATCTTGCTAAATTTGTTTAAGGAGAAGAAAATCTAAATATGATGTTGGGAGTTCAAAGGTCAAGTCTAGTCAAACAAGGTATTGGATACAATCCTGTCAAGAACATAAAAAGTAATACTAATAAAATTAGAGTAATAAATAATAAACCAAGGAACAAGCCTCTTTATTGCTCACCTTTTGTTACTTGCAAAAAATGTGGTTTAAAGGGACATTTTGATACTAATTGTAATAAAATGAAAATAAAACAAGTTTGGGTAAAGAAAGGAGAATTACTTGCTACTAACAAAATTGGACCCAAACAAATGTGGGTACCAAAACGATGAGCTACTTCTTTGTTTTGTAGGTGTGTTTTAAAGCTAAAGTACTATCACATAAATGGGTCCTAGATAGTGGATGTTCTAGATACATGACGGGTGATAGTACTAAATTCATCTCATTAACTACTAAGAAGGGAGGAACTGTTACCTTTGGAGATGACACCACATGCCAAATCGTCGGTAAAGGTAAAATATGAAATGGTAAGGTTTTCATTGATAATGTCCAACATGTTGAAGGATTGAAATATAATTTAATTAGTGTAAGTCAAATAATGGATAGTGGTCATAAAGTAATATTTGAAAAAGATAAATGTGCTATTATTCATGCTTCACATAATGTTCCTTTAGTAGCCAATAGGGAAGGTAATATATATACAATCAACTTCGAAAATCAAGATGAAGATATTTGTTTAGCTGATATTCAAGATCAAACCATTCTATGGCATAGAAGGTTAGGGCATGTGTATATGGAGTTAATTAACAAGCTAGTTTCAAAAGAGCTTGTCAAAGTATTACCAAAGCTGAAATATGAAAAGACAGGCATATGTAATGCATGTCAGCTAGGTAAGCAAGCAAGAAATTCTTTTATAAGCAAAAATCAGGTATCAACTTCTTCTCCTCTTCAATTATTGCATCTTGATCTATTTGGACCCGAGAGATATGCTAGTTTAGGAAATAATCATTATGCTTTTGTTATTGTGGATGATTTTTAAAGATTTACATGGGTTTTATTCTTGAAAACTAAAGATCAAGCTTTTGCAGAATTTGAAAGGCTCATAAGGAATGTTGAAATAAAACACAACATCAAACTAATTAGTATAAGGAGTGACCATGGTGGTGAATTTGGAAAGGACCTTATACCATATTGTAATGAGAAAGGTGTTACACATGAGTTCTCTGCACTAAGAACACCATAACAAAATGGAGTCGTGGAACGTAAAAATCGTACTCTCCAAGAAACTTCAAGAACTTTGCTTCAAGAAAGTAAACTGCCTAAGAGATTTTGGGCAGAGGCTGTAAGTACTGCATGTTATATTTTAAATAGAGTTCTACTTAGACCCATTTTATTAAAGACACCATATGAGTTATTAAACAAAAGGATCCCTAACATTGGTTATTTTAAAGTATTTGGTGCTAAATATTTTGTTTTAAATACTTATGGAAATCTTGGTAAATTCGATGCTAAATCAACCGAAGAAATCTTCCTTGGGTATTCATTGCATAGTAAAGCATATAGAGTTTATAATCTTGATAAGTCAAAAGTTAAAGAATCTGTGCATGTTATTTTTGATGATCTTAACATTGATCTGTCAAAAGAAGAGAGCGAGATTACTATAGAAAAAGATACCCAGATTCGTGGAACTGAAATAGCTGAATCCAGGAAGACTGAGCCATCTGCATCAGAAGAAAGATCAAGCGAATCAGGAAAACAAACAAAGGAAAATTGACATCCTGAGTCGTCTGGTTTAGAAGAAAACGCAGACTTGCAAACATTTGAATCCAGACAGATCGAACCGTCTGCTTTAGAAGAAAACTCAGATGATCAGACCGAGACAACAACTCACAATCAAGAACAGGAAGCAGAGGAGCAAATGTCAAATATCAGACTTCCCAGATCAACCAGAACTGTGAGAAACCATCCTCCAAACCTGATCATAGGTGATCCCAATACTTGGATGAACACTAGAAGAAAATCAAGGAATTACTGTGCATTTTCAGCCTTCCTTTCACAAATAGAACCAAAGAGTGCCAAAGAAGCAATCGAAGATGAAAATTGGTCTATTGCCATGCAGGAAGAATTAAACCAATTCGAAAGGTGTCAGGTATAGGAACTTGTTAAACATCCTAAGGATGCTTATATTATTGGTACAAAATGGATTTTCAAAAATAAACGAGATGAAAATGGCATTATCACTAGAAATAAAGCTAGATTAGTAGCTCAAGGCTATACCCAACAAGAATGAATAGATTTTGAAGAAACGTTTGCCCCTATTGCAAGGTTAGAAGCAATAAGAATCTTATTAGCCTATGCATGCTATAGACAGTTTAAATTATATCAAATGGATGTTAAAAGTGCCTTTTTAAATGGTTATCTAAATGAAGAAGTATATGTTAAACAACCACCCGGATTTGAACATAAAAAATATCCACACTATGTGTTTAAACTGAAAAAGGCTTTATATGGATTAAAACAAGCTCCAAGAGCTTGGTATGAAAGATTAAGTAAGTTTTTACTAGATAATGGTTTTAATTACGGTAAAATTTACTCTACTCTTTTTATTAAAACCAAAAACAAGGACTTACTAATTATTCAAATTTATGTGGATGATATAATTTTTGAAGCTACTACTAACTCTTTGTGTGAGTGGTTTTCCCAATGTATGCATAATGAGTTTGATATGAGCCTTATGGGTGAGTTAAATTATTTCCTAGGGCTTCAAATCAAACAATCCAATGAAGGGATTCACATTCATCAATCCAAGTACGTGAAAGAGCTATTGAAGAGATTTGGTTTTGAAAATACCAAACCAAAGTCAACCCCAATGAGCACAACTGTCAAGTTAACAACCGATACTACAGGTAAAGATGCTGAGGTAACTATATATCGAGGTATGATCGGTAGTTTACTTTATTTAACTGCATCAAGGCCAGATATTATGTATAGTGTATGCTTATGTGCTAGATTTTAAGCTCAACCCAAAGAGTCTCATCTTCAAGTGGTAAAACGAATATTTAAATATTTATCTGGGATAATTAATCTTGGCTTATTCTACCCTATATCTCCAAGCTTTGAACTAATTGGATATTCAGATGCCGATTATGCAGGGTGCCAAGTTGATAGAAAAAGCACAAGTGGTGCTTGTGAATTTTTAGGGCAAAGCCTTGTAGCTTGGCACAACAAGAAACAAACATCAGTGGCACTGTCAACTACGGAAGGTAAATATTTGGCGGCAGTTAGTTGTTGTTCACAACTTTTGTGGATGATACAAACTCTTCATGATTTTAATGTGATATGTGAAAATGTGCCTATTATGTGTGACAATACTAGTGCAATTGATATTTCAAAAAATCTGGTGCTTCACTCTCGTACTAAGCATATTGAAGTGAGACATCATTTTCTAAGAGATAATGTTGGTAAAGGATTAATAAAATTGGTATTTGTCCCTACTGAACATCAATTAGCTGATATTTTTACAAAACCGTTAGGTGAAGAACGTTTTTGTTCCTTGAGAAGAGAACTTGGCATGTATATCTGTTCCTAAATGGTCCTTGTTTGCCTATAGTACTAATAACTAATATATAATCAAAATAAAAATTATTATCTAATGTGCTGTTTGAATTTAAATATTTATTTTGGTTATTTGTTTGTCTCAAGGGCATTCTAGGACTTTGATCTAATTTATTTTCACGGGAACAAAACACTACGGGGTTTGGATTTGGAAAATTCCCGATCAATTTTTTCTTAAAACTTTTGGTTACCTCTCTTTCTCTTTCCTTTACCCGATCATTTTTATCTTTCCATAAACCGTTCGTCTTCCCTTCTTAGCACTCTCTGCTCTTCTTCCCATCTCGACAGTTAGGGGTTAGTCGTCAAATTGCTTTTCTTTTGGCCTCAATGGCGAAAACGAGAGGAGGGCATACGGTCAACACCTACCTAAAATCGGCTCGAAAGGAAAAGGAAGCAACCAAGGGACCAAGGACAACCCGTCGCTCAAACCGACTCACAGATCTGGGGATTTCATCCCAGAAGATGAAACGCCAAGGAGAATCATCGAAGGGAAAAACCCATGAACATGTGAGTATCCCTGATTCACCCCCTCCAGTTCCTAACCCCCATGGTACTACCCTTACATTTTGTTCTCCGCAAATTTTCAAAACGATTCCAAATTCTTATGATGAACAAGACCATTGTTTATGGTAAATTTGTTGGCCCTGTCTTGTTTCATCAAATTGGGGTGTCTTCGTTATTTGAAGCTATTAGGCTTGTTGATATGTTACATCCTTCTCCCATAGCATATCCCACCTTAATTAAACAGTTCTTTGGTAACATGTCAGTCAAATCTGATACAATAGTCACTTATGTGCAAAATCACACTCTGTCTTTTGGGTCTGAGTTATTGAGTACTATTCTGAATATACCTTGTACTGGTATCTGCCCATTCACTCTGAAAGGACCTTTTGAATCTGATAATTTAAGTCTACTTGATCAGTTAAATTGGGGTAAAAATTCTTCTGAGTCTGAATTTGTAGAGTTACCTACTGTGGTAGAAACCTCTCCCATAAATAGTGTCATTCATAAAATTATTCGTGCCAATTTAGTTCCTCGAACTGGTGGCAGATCCGATATGACCTTTCAAGACCTCATTCTATCAGCATTAATCTTATCAGGGACGAAATTTAATTTTGCTTTGTTTATGATTAAAAATATGGAAAGTTGTCTTAAAAACAAAACAAAATGCTTTCCATATGGTGGTTTTATTACCAAAATCTTTGAGTATTTTAACATCTCCTTGGAAAATGACGAAGCAGTCAACATCACTGATACAATAGATGAAGCCACTCTTCATAAGTCCTTATTAAAGGAGAATGCTGATGGTCTGTTGGTATGGGACTTGGCTCACTCTTCAACTCTAGTTATTTCTTCTAATCATCATTCTCCACATTCCTTCCCTTCCAGTTCTGCCACTCCTCCTGACCCCAAGCATTCAGAACTCCTTCAATTTCTTCATGCTATGGACCACAAACTTGATTCTGTTATTACCATCGTTCACTCCCTCTCTACCAAGATTGACTCATTGGAGACCAAGCTTCAGGACATTGACACAAAGCTGGCAGAAGTCTTATTTGAGACTGTTCCTGTTGAAGAAAACTGATTTTTCTTTATAATGACAAAGGGGGAGAGTAGTTTTGGTGCTGTTTGGGACCTTTGAATCTTTATGAACTGGGTTAACATTTATTTTGATATGTGATGCATAATTTGTTGGGATCTTTTATGTATGAAAGTATTTGGATGATATTATTATGGGTTATCTGTTATTGTGTTGGTTGGATTTTATTTTGATATAATCTCTCATAACAGGTATATAATCAATAGGCATGAATTAAGGGGGAGTCATAAATTTAGGGGGAGCATATAAATTAAATATTGTCATCATCAAAAAGGGGGAGAATGTTGGTTTATATCTTGAGAGGTTTTAATGATGACAATAAATTGGGCTTGTATTAAATATTATAATTAGGTCTTTCGCCTTATTGCTATTGGACTGGGTCATGTAACCAATATTTTGTTTGCTAGAATCATTCGAAGTCTTGACCCAACAGCTCATTACCAATCAAGTCTTGTATTTGAATTCAAAATTAATTGATTTCCTATTATATCTCTTGTGAAGATTATTCCAAAGATACTTTTATATAATAGGAGTCTATTAAGGAGTCTTATGGTAACTAGGAAAATCATTCCTTCCTTATTCTTAGCTGTTTGTTTTGAATATATATACTCCTTAATATCAGCTGGGTCTTTGAATTAGTTTTGGAATCAATTATACAATCTTTTCAAAACATATTCTGTTGCTCCAACTATGATTGATTCATGCTAATCTATTTATCCGTTAGGAGCTAATTAGAGAGAAAGATCGGTAATTGATTCTCTGTGTTATTCATATAGTCGTGACCCTCCTTAGTATATATATCTTCTTTTCGGCTAGAACAGGTACACAAGGGAATATACATCAGCAAGGGAAAAACAGTAATCATCTTTAGTCTTATTGATTGATTGTATTTCTCCTTTGATAGTTTTTACTGTCTAGAATTTTCCTGCAAGTTAGCATCTCTTTGTAAGTTCTTTATTAGCTGGAAAATAGCCATTGTAAACCAATATCCTTTATACAAGTTCTGTTCACAAGTATTTTTCGGAGTGGTCGATCCATTAGGGGATAGTGTCTGTTCAAAGAGTTTTTAAGGTTGCAAAGGTGCAAGGGTTGCTGAAGTGCAAGAAGGGGGTAGAGGTGCCCATGCAAGGAGGAAAGCTTTTGTTGAACAGGGAAGTTATTATTATTGTATTTAATTTGAGTTTTAAATATTAATAAAAAGAGTCTCCAATACCAATTGGTATTGGACGTGGATTACGCCACTAGATAGAGGATAGGGGCTGAATCACGTAAAAATCCTTGTGTCTATGGTTTGATTATCTCGTGTTTTGATTTGATATTATTTTCTGAACAACTGAACTTAATATTGCAATGTAGATTTTCTGGCAGTGCGAAATACACTTATCCAGACACTCCTCATATCACTTTATTATGTCTGTGTTATAAGAAAAGTGAAATTTGTTCTAAAGCAGACACAATAAACTATTTTCAAACTGTCTGTTTAGTCCAGTATCTGAAAATTAAAAAAATCGGTCATTGTTGATTACTTTTGGCTTAGACACCTATTCACCCCCCTTCTAGGTGTACTTATACACAGAATTACAAGGGTTCCTGTAGTTATTATCTTTCTCATTTTTTTAGCCGCATTCAGATAAATAAACAGTTTGGAATTTTTTCACACTTTTTATATAATGATATTTTTTGTGCCTTGCATGTGATATTTTTATCTGAATTAGTTTATTCGTTAATTTCTGCGTTTGGCCATAGTTTGTTGTAAACAAATGTTATGATATGTATTTATTTTTATTCGACTTGCATAATTGAAGGAAAAAATATAATGCAGAGGAGTCAAAGTCCCTTGATATGTTTTACTAGCTAAGAGGAAATTAAAGGACGGTGTTTCTGAGACATGTTGAGTAATTTTTCTAACTGATCTAATGGTTTTAACTTCAATTAAAGAGGATAATTAAGGTCCAAGGATATGAACAGATGAATGGATGAAAGATAAGATGAAACTGGCAATAATATATCAAAGGGTTTCATTAAAATTCTGTTTCATTTGCTTATATACATTGAGAATATATAGCACAAGGTTAAAGTCCAGCTCAAAAGATGATAAAACCCCTTGTAAACTTGCACATTAAACTCAAAAGTAGAAGCAAAACATGATAAATTAAAGGGCAAATCTCATATAGCTTCGATGTCTCTTCATTGAGCACAGGAATTCACCCACCAGCAGCCAAAAGTTGTTGCTCTAGCTACATTCATCAAACAAGAAAAATTAATTACGAGAAAATTTTAATCATCGTTCAAATTTGATCTCAAACAAAATGACCCTCTCTACGTCTTGAAAAATTGCTTAATTCTTTGCTGCATTTTTCTTTTAACGAATATCAAAGTTTGATAGGATACACTTGGACAAAATATCATTGAGTAGTAGTCATAAAAATATTGACAAATAAGCAAGACTCTCTCTTTTTTTGGATAGAACTAGTATTGTACAACACTAGTAAATAAATTACCTTGAACAGAGTTTCTAGCTTGTTCTTTACTAGAGAATACTCATTCTTAACTTGCTGCAGACATTTTAAGCACCTGCATATAATATAAATAAGTACTAGCTTCTCATTAAGAAGTCAAAACTAAATTATTTTGATTTGTTTTGGTAAATTCTCAAATTGGCAAATGAGTTCATCCACTATGTGCAAAATATATGCCAAAGCTCTAACGACATGCTAAATTGAGCTAGTGCATTATTTAATTTGGGAAAGGCCATAAATAAACACCCAAAATAGTACATTCCAAAGTTTTGATCAATTATGTAAAGTCCTTAGTTTCCTTTGGCAATGCGATGATATAAAGCTGTGAAGAAAAACTTACCCTTCTATATTATGTTCTTCACAATAATTGCGGAAGGTAATGCATGCCCTTTGAACTCTTTGTGCTCCGATGCTGCCAAAGAAAAATAAAAATAAAGAAACATTGCACTAGGTCAGTTTTAATGTATGAAAGATGATAATTTTATATGCATCATTAGCTCCTAGTTATTTTTAAATCGCAATTGTAAAATTAAGAGTTTTCTACAAAAGTAAGTTGTTTATCGAACTTATAGTGGTGGTTGACATATGCACATGCTTTTGTTCTTGCTCAAGCACAAAATATTAAATTTATCCATACTTATTTATACATTGTCAAAAGAAGAAGAAGAAGGTACTAAATTATTAGTTGGAAGCTCTGAAACAAAACTAAAATGCTCAATTTAATTTCATGAATTTGCTGGGGAATGGGAAAAGGAAAAAAAATTTAAAGTAAAGAAAAAGTAAATTTCTCTCAAATATTGTAAGAACTAAAAAAAGGGGCAAGTGAATAACAAATAGTAAAGCTTTCCCTCTAGCCTTTTTCTCTTCAATTTTCCATTTTAAAAATAAAAATATGAAACAATGTAAACAAATTGCAGTCCATTATCATTTAATTTCCTCAATAAATCCTAAAAATAAATAAATAGAGCTTAGGATAAGAATTAATATTCTAGTATGTAAGTACATTCTGGATCTAGCTTAGTTATTCAATTCTCTGATATCTGATTCCTGTCCTAGAACTTTTCAAAGACAACTGCAAATACTATAATGGTGATTAAATTGGAATTTAGATTATCCAAACAAAACTTAGATTTTTTTATTAAGATATAATATCCATTGAATCAAATGGAAACCAAGAATTTCCCTCAAGGGACTCGTATTCCCTTTCGCATATAGGTTATATTATCGTTTTGAATCCTGGTACGAGAACTAAAATGGTTTAGATGCTTAGCATTCTACCATATGTAGCATGGTAGCATTTCTCGTACCCGATTCGTTTCAAATATTCGGTCCTGCGTTTTTGGTAACAAGCCTAACAATGGGTGATAATGCTGACACAACACATATCCAGAAACAGTCCAAATCTTAATTTAGGAAATTGATATTTTATTTCCATAAGCTCTGTCTCACATGAGTATACTCATTCACTAATAATGTGAGAGAAATCTTGTGGAACTAAAACTGTTACTTGTGAAAATATCAATGCTCATTTATTTATAAGTTATAACAAGAAAAATTACCTGGAGCTGCTACCTTTCAACTGGTGAACATGGGCATCAACCCTTTTGAAATCTACATTATTCTGATCTCTATATAAAATAGAGAACCAATAAAGAATAAAATAAAAACCCAAATTACTTCAGATATTAATGGTAAGATTCTTGATTTCTTTGAAATCATCAAGATTCAAAATAAAACTAAAAGAACCATAAAATAGCTACATACAAATAAAGCATAATAGGTAAATTTTCTCACAATGTTTGGGTTAGTTCATTTAAAAGCTTCTCAGAATCTTCAAAGAAGAGAGACACCACCTCAACTACAAAATCTGGGTTGCTCTCATCTTGCAGCTGCTGAAGCTGATTGAACTGATCATCTAGATATGCCTAATTTTCAACCCAAAAAAAAGAAGTAAATAAAATAAAATAAATAGAAAATCACCCATATCAGTAATATACAGACTAACCTCATTATACAAAGAAGTTGTGTAGTCAATTAATTGCCTTTGTAGCTGAATTACACCATCCATTTTAGCAGCCTTTTTTGAATCTCAAGTTCTTCAAACACTTTCAGATCTTTGTAGTACACTTTTCAGTGGGGGAGTTTATCCACTTTTTTTCTTGGAGAAAGCCCCAAAAGAAAAGACAGATTTGATAACTTCAATAGATATACACTATATATATATATTTTTTTCTGTTTCTGTTTCTGTTCCTTTCCTTCCTATCTGTCTTAGATTTGTTTCTAGTCTTTTAAATGGAAAGAATAAAAAACACATTATTTTTTAATGTTTTTATATATATGACCCACATATTAGTTAATAAAAATTCGATAAAATTAATAAATATGTGAACTCTACATATAGAAATATTAAAAAATAATATAAAAATATCAATTTCTTAAAAAAAATGGAGTCTCGCTTATGAATTACGAAAATTCTCAATCAAATTACTATTGCGATTTATGTCAATATATGAGATTAGGTAAAATTACAAGGTTAATTTATTATATTAAATAAATCGTTAAAATATTATTAATTATAATTATTCACGTAATTAATAACAAAAAAAATCAACATAAACATATATCATGTTTTTTAAAAAACAAAACAAAAAAACGCAAGTGTTTTGTTCTCGTTTTTTTATTGCTGAAATTTTTAATGAACATAAAAAGAAAAGATATATAAAAACCAAATTTGAACCTTAAAACTAAATAACAGAAGGAATTTTTTTATAATTTTTATTATACTCTAAAATACAAAAACCATAAAATAAATATTACTCTCTCTTCGATTTTACTTGTCTTAATTAGTTTTTAAAAATCAAATTGACCGATTTAAAAATTAATAATTAAACAAATGTATTAAAAATTTTGAAATCGAATAAATTAACTTTGATAATATATTCAATGTACTTTTTATGATAATAATTTTGTGCATATATCTAATACATTTAAGAATAAATTTTGATTCTAAATATATATGGGCAAATTTAACCACAAAAATCAATTAGTATAAAAAAAGTTGGACAGAGGGAGTAGAATAAATAATAATTTAATTATAAACTAAACTATTTTTTTATATGCAGAAAATCAGTTGCACATGAAAGGAAGCTAACAAGTTTTTATTTTTTTTGTTTCTAAAATATATGGGAAGTGCTTCCTCTCGTTAGTTATGGGCACTGTTACAACAAACCTTTATCTAGCTGTTGCAAGGTAAAATCCAAGAGCTGAGAATTAAAAAGGTAAGGGCCTGGCCGCTAATGGCTCCTATGTAATGCTATAAAATGAGCAAACAGTTCGGACTCGATTCGTACTCGCTCGACTAAAAGTTCGATTCAAGCTCGACTCGAAATATAAATGAGTCAAATATGAGCACATTTTAAAGTTCGATAAATTACTCGAACCTCCTCAAATTATAATTTTCTATTGATACTCGGATCATATTCGTTAGAAAAGTCCAAACTGTTCGAGCTCGATTCGGAATTGTGCTCGACTCGGTAGCTAAATGAGCCTCAATCAAACCTTATTTTATACTCGATAAATTCTGTGAACCAAATTTGAGCAACTCAATACTCGGATCGACTCGATTCAGTTTACACCCTTACTCCTATGACTAGGCTAAATTTTAATCAATTTCTATACTGGCTGAAGGAGGGAGTAGCGACCAGTCAAAACGACACCAGTATTGACTGGACGCTACTCTCTTTTGCGATCAATATAGTACCTGATTAAAATTGAAGGGATTTTTGGATACTTGGCCTGGCCGTAGGAGCCAATAGAGGCTCGTTTGACCAACTCTTAGGACATGCATCTAACATTTTACTCCATTCTCATCTATATGCTAAACAACCTGCAGAAATTTAGTTTTGGAGAGAATTTGCTAGTCTTTGAGATTAGAAGAAATCACTTGTCCAGGCAATCAATTTTCGGTAGGTCTTCATCAATGGCTTTCATGCCTGCTATAAATATATTTTTATCTAGTTCTTCTGAATCTCTTGCTATTTTAGATTGTAGAAATGAATCGAAGTATGTTAATGATGTTGAAAGTAGTAAAGAGGTAATGGTTCTTATGTTGGTCAATTGTTTTCTAAATTGGAAGAAGATGAAAATTTTTATAGATCATATGCCCAAAAAATGAATTTAAGATTAAGATTGCTACGAGTCGTAAACATACTCATAGTAATGATTTAACGTCAAGGTTATATGTATGTAAAAATGCTGGTAGACCAACTGTTGTAAAGAGTTCATTAGATGATGAGTGTGATAACGATAAGAAAAAATGACAACGAGACTTAATAGGTCGAACATTATGCAAAAGCTAAAATGTATGTTGTCCACGGTAAGAAAGAAGATAATTGGCGTATTTCGATTATTGAGTTGGATCATAATCATCGTTTAGTGACACTTACCAAAGTAGATTTGATTGGGACAAAAATATTACGCCGATAGTAAGAAAATTAATTGACACGTTAAATAAGGCGGGTATTGGACCAAGTAGGATGATGAAAGTTTCGAGTACAATGGGTGGAAGGATGCAAAATATAGGTTTTAGTGACAAGGATGTTCGTAATGTAGTTAGGGATTTAAGGCGTGACTCGGATGATGAAAATGATGCACATGCTACAGTCACTTATCTTAAAAAATTTGGTTCTAGCAGTACTAGTAAATTCTTTTTTCATGTCAAATCAAGTGAAGACAACCGCATAACTTGTATTTTGTGGGTAAACACTTGATCAAGATTTATGTATCAACGTTTCCGAGACGTGGTTACATTTGAAACTACATATAGGACAAATAGGTATAATATGCCATTTATTCCATTTACCGGTGTCAACCACCATTATCACTCTATTTTATTTGGATTTACATTGTTAAGGGATGAGACAGAACACACTTTCGTTTGGGTCTTAGAGATGTGGCTCAAAGCCATGGACTATAAGGATCCTGTAACCATCATCACTGACCACAATAAATCCATGAGCAATGCTATTAGTAGTGTACTCCTATCTACTCATTATTTATTGTGTTCTTGGCATATTAGCAAAACAATTCCAAACAAATTGCATCACCCATCGTTCAAAGATGATTTTAACAATTGTGTGTATAATTCATTGTCCATCGGCGAGTTTGAAGAGTGTTGGGAAATCCTATGAGAGAATATGATTTTTATCAAAATGAATGAATCATAAGTTTAAATAAATACTTTAAAACCTTTTCTTTTAAAGAGTGACTTAACAGATTTGTTAATTAATAAATTAATTAAGCACATCGGAATAAGTGATTTGATTATCCCTGTAAGACCCCAACTTTTATGAATAAAGATGAATTTTCTATAAATATCATTTTTGAATATTATGGAATGAATTTGATATAATGTTATAGTTGTGGGTAATATTTATAAATTTTGCAAAGTACACAAGTTGTTATATAATATTCGATTGGTCAGGAGAATATTCATTTTAACAGGGAATATTCGTATAACGGCACAATCATTGGTGGACCCCACAACGGAATTATTGTCGAATTGAGAAAACGACAAAAATACTTTATGAAAATAACGGCAGAAGTTTTACCGTTAACTGTTGAAACACTCGGTGTTAAAAGTACAGTAATACGCGTAGTTGCACAGTAGCACACAGTATTGATTATTGATGCTTACATGAGAAGTCACTCAGTTTTGTTCAATTATTGTTACAATAATTGCAACATAGTATCTCACGTTATTTGATTCAATTATTGTCAATATTTTATAATCAATAATTGAGATGACAAAGTTATTAATATTATTATTTACAATATTAACGATGTCTAGAAGTTCTGTCAAGGAGAGGTTTGGTCACCTAATTGCGTGCCAATGGAGAGAAATCCTTATTGGAAAGCCCCCTCTTTCCTGGGAATGACCTGGTCGATTAATATTGTGAATTATAATAATGATAATAAATGTTGTTAAAAATATTGAGGGAGTTTTTAAGAGGTATCTTGTTATAAATTTTACTTATTATTTAGATTTCCACTTACTCATTTTTCAAAATAATCGGTAGGAAGTTATTTAAATATTATAAAAGTGGGCCCACATGTGGGGCCCATATGTGGAAAACTGTATTGCTGGGAGGTTGTTTTTCAAATGGGTTGTCGGGAAAGGGTGGGAGAAAAAGGTCAGGATGGAGTTATCATTATTAGTATTATATATATATATATATATATATATATATATATATATATGTTTTTATATTATATGATATAAAATATATGTATATAACTTTGTTGACAATTGGGGCAAGAAGGAAAAACGGATTACGGGAGTGTATCACGTGAAATTTTTATCACATGCTATATATATATAATATATATAATATCTTTTATTTAAAAGATTTTGCTTTAAATCTGGACCGTCCGTTTAAAAGTAAATCAATCTGGTCCGTTCATGAATTAGTTACTATGCAGCCCATTCTTCTATAAATAGAAGCTCATTCCTTCATTATTTCTTACGAATTCACTGAAACTCTAGAGAGAGAAACTATAGAGAGAAAGAAGAAAAGTGTTCTACTACTTCACTACTTCTATATCCAGTACTCTTCTTGCTATGGTAAGGGGTATTATTTCTTTCTAATTCATGAAGAGAACTTCTGTTATTCCATTCTTTATTATTCTGTTGGAATAACCTGTATACGCGGGCTACCCTATACTTGGTGAAATTCTTTTGTTATTCCATTTTTATTATTCTGTTGGAACATCCTGTCTGTGCTTTACGCATGACTTGGTTCCGTTGTTTATTATTCTGTTGGAATATCCTGTCTGTGCGTTTACGCATGACCTGATTCCATTATTTATTATTATGTTGGAATATCCTGTCGGTGCGTTTATGCATGACCTGGTTCCATTATTTATTATTCTGTTGGAATATCCTTGTCGGTGCATTTACGCATGACCTGGTTCCATTATTTATTATTCTGTTGGAATAACCTGTCTGTGCGGTTTATCGCATGCTTGGTGATTTCTTTTATTATTCCATTCTTTATTATACTCAGTTGGTTAAAGTTTTGACTTCTATACTCCATGAAATTAGTGGAATATCCTTGATATTTACGATTCATCCAGTATCTTTTCATGAAAATATTCCCCTGAGCATTCTTGAATTTTTCTCCACAAAGAAGTATCATGTTGACAATTTGGACGTTATTGGTTCTTGGACAAATTAATTCTTGAACTTGTTTTATTGAATTCTTATATCATTGTCATCATCCTCATGTTTAAATTTTGTTGAAAGTCATCTGTGGCCTGTAGTGCATAGATGGACTTGGTATGATTATGACCAGGAATTATTCGGTGTAATCATGACCGTAATGTTACAAATGATGTGGGAAAAAGTTCTCATTGGCCTGTAGAGCATTAATGGACAGTTGTTGGCATGATCATGACCATTGATAAATATATGAATATCCTTGGTCGTAGTGCATGGATGATGTGGATTATTTATTAAGCTAAGTCTCAGTGATAAAAGAAATGAAAAACCTTTTTAAATCATAGAAGATAGTAGATTTTATTCTCTACTTGACTCTTCTAATGGATTGCTTGTTCTACTGCAGTTAAACTTGATGTTTGTTATATTTTATCAGTTTAACACTGTTGAAGGCTAATGATAATTTATTCTATATTATCTTAGTCATAATATTTCTTACTGGGCTAGTTGAGCTCGCCCTTTTGTTTTCATTGTTCTCTTCAGGAAATGAGAACGTAGTAGGGACTAGTCAGGGAACAGAGTGATTGTCAAGATGATAGCATTAGTAGTCCTCACTATTCTATGAAATAGTGTGATAATAAATGTAATGAGGACTCCATTGTGTTTGTCTAGATTACAATATTTGTATTAAAACTCACAGCAGATGTTTAGTCGTATTTTACATGACTGTTGTATAATTAAGTTGTATTTGAATTTTGTACCATGTATTTGGCGATTCAGAATAGGTGATGTATGCCTATTTTGGGGGCGTCACAGTTGGTATCAAAGCTTAGGGACATGATCCCTGGCTAAGATGTGAGAATAAAACTAGGAGGAGAAAGACGGGAAATTCCTTCGCTAATATGACCTACCTAAGTTTATTTGGTATTTAATTAGTCGGTCAGAATATAGGGATAATATGTTACATGTCAATTGACCTTTGTTTTGTGGCAGTATCTGAAAATGACATCCGAGAATGTTGAGAATAGCAATAGAGCACATGCGACAGTTGATTCACAACATATCAATAATCAGGATAATGTGCATCAAGAAGGCGATAATCCTCAAGCAAACAACAACACTGACCAAATGATGAATGATGGAATGTTCAGAGGCTTTATGCAATTCATGCAACAGCAGGCGAGAGCGGCTCCTGTCCAAAATGTAAGTGAAAACACTGGAAACTCTTGGACGGTCACTGCTAAACAATTCAAGGAGCTGGGACCACCGGAGTTTATTGGAGAGCCAAAACAACTTAAGGCGAAAGCATGGATAAAGCAGATCACCAAGATATTTGATGTCTTGAGGTACTCCGAAGAGCAAAAGGTTCCCTTTGCCACCTTTATGTTGCGAGGAGAGGCAGATTACTGGTGGGAATCGGTAAAACGTGCTCAACCTACCGCACTGAAGATGTCTTGGGAGAAGTTCCAAGAACTATTCAACGACAAGTACTTTCCCAAAAGTATTTGTCACATAAAAGAGGTAGAATTCATCAAATTGGAGCAGAATAATATTACCGTGTCGCAGTATGAAGCTAAGTTTGCTGAGTTGTCTCGGTTTGCGTCCCACTTGGTGGATAATGAAGAGAGAATGACGCGGATGTTTTTAAGAGGTTTAAAGCCGGAGATACGTCAACATCTTATTTCTCATAAACTGTGTTTGTATTCAGATGTTATAAATAGGGCTTAGTTAGTAGAGCGCGATAATGAGTCAACGCAACCAAAAGAGAGCAGCCGACAAAATGATAATACCTGGGAGAGCAGTCATCGAAGTGGTGACAACAAGCGTGGAGAGAATCAACAGGTCAAAAATGGTAACCACTTCGGTGGTAATCAAGGCCAAAACAATATAAATGGACATTTCAAGAAGAGGAGATTCAACAATGATGGAAAGACGTCAGCACCAGTACCCGTTGTTAAGGAAGGAGAACGACCACCTATCATATGCTTCAAATGCGGAGGGGAGGGACACATCAGTCCAAACTACGCGTTGCCGTCCAAAGCATGTTATAATTATGAAAGAGAAGGTCACTTAGCTCAATTTTGTCATTCACCGAAGACAAGTTCAGCTAGGATGGAGGCACCAAAGGCCGTCCCAGAAAAGTCAAAGACGGTAGTGCAAGGGAGAGCATTTGTTGTGACATCCCAGAAAGCAAGGAACCCAATTGAGGTCATCATGGGTAAGCTTATCATAAACTCTAGAGAAGTCTATAATTTATTTGATACCGGTTCTATCCATTCTTTTATTTCTCCTACTTGAGCTCAACGATTAATTTTGACTCTGGAGAAATTAGACTTTGACTTATCTGTGGAAACTCCGTTGGGAGAAACTTTCATTACATCCACTATTTATAAGTCTTGTTTGGTTCAAATCGGTACCTTCACATTACCTGTCGATCTCATTTTATTGAAAATACTTGCATTTGATGTGATTCTAGGGATTGACTGGTTAACTACTCATTATGCTAAAATTGATTGTTTTCGTAAGGTTGTTAGCTTTCATATTCCTAATCAACTTATTATACGAATTCAAGCGACCAAACCATTAAAATCAATCACGATCATCTCAATCCATAAAGCTATTCGTTTATTGAAAAACGGATGTCAAGCTTTCTTAGCTCATGTCACGGATCTAAACAAAAATACGTCAGTTTTGAATGATATTTCTATTGTTAATAAATTCCCTGACGTATTCCCCGAAGAACTTCCTACCTATCCCTAGAGCGTGAAATTGAATTTTGTATCGACCTTGAACCCGGTACAAAACCCATTTTCAAAGCCCCATATCGAATGGCTCATATTGAACTTTAGGAATTAAAGACCCAATTGCAATAATTGTTAGACATTGGTTTCATTCATCTTAGTACGTCTCCTTGGGGTGCTCCTATTCTATTCGTGAAGAAGAAAGATGGGAGTATGCGACTTTGTATTGATTATCGGGAGTTGAATCATGTCACCATCAAAAATAGGTACCTATTGCCACGTATTGATGACATGTTTGACCAGTTGCAAGGAGCCAAATTCTTTTCAAAGATTGATCTTCGTTCCGGATATCAGCAATTGAAGATTAGAACTGATGTCATTCTAAAGGCAGCTTTTAGAACTCGGTACGGGTATTATGAATTCCTAGTCATGTCCTTTAGATTGACTAATGCTCCTGCTGCCTTCATGGATATGATGAACCGAGTATTCAAGGAATATTTGGATCACTTTGTGGTTTTTTTTATTGATGACATCCTTATTTATTCCAAAAGCCGTGAAGATCATAAGCAACACTTGAGGCTGACACTCCAAAAGCTTCGTGAATACAATCTTTATGCCAAGTTGAAGAAATATGAGTTCTGGCTTGAGGAAGTAGCATTCCTTGGGCACGTAGTATCAAGTCATAGAATATCTATTGACCCGGCAAAAATTGAAGCAATTCAAATCTGGGAGCAACCTAAATCAGTGACCGAAGTACGTAGCTTTCTTGGTTTAGCTGGTTATTCTCGGAGATTCGTGGAAGGATTTTCTCAAATCTCTACTCCATTAACTCAGCTGACTCGGAAAGATACAAAGTTCGCTTGGAGCGAAGAATTTGAGAAGAGTTTTCAAGAACTCAAGAGGAGACTCATTTCAGCACCTGTTCTGACAATACCATCTGGCTCGGAGGGATTTGTCATCTACAGTGATGCTTTGGGCAAAGGGTTGGGATGTGTTCTCATGCAACATGGGAAAGTCATAGCCTATGCCTCGCGACAACTCAAAGAATATGAGAGGAATTATCCTACTCATGATCTAGAGTTGGCAGCTGTTGTCTTTGCACTTAAAATTTGGAGGCATTACTTATATGGGGAGAAAGTGGAGATCTTTATGGATCATAAAAGCCTCAAATATTTCTTCACTCAAAAGGAACTCAACATGCAACAACGACGTTGGCTTGAACTGTTGAAAGATTATGATCATGCCATCTAATACCATCTTGGAAAAACGAACGTGGTAGCTGACGCATTGAGTAGAAGATCATATGCAAGTACGAGTGCGATATTGTCAACGTAAATGCCGATTTTATGTGACTTGCAAAGGATGGAGATAGAGTTAAAGACTCCAGAGACCCATGTGATGATGGCAAATATATGAGTAGAACCGACTTTAATTGATAAAGTTAAAGTTGTTCAAGCTATAGACCTGGAGCTGATGCGTATGAGGAAGAAAGTGCAAGAAGGTGCTATGCCGGAAGCAAGAATCGATGAAGAAGGAATACTTTGAGTCAACTCCAGACTTTGTGTTCTTAACGACCTTGATTTAAAGTATAAAATCATGATGGAGGTGCACAACACACCTGTTGACGTCGGGATTTTTGGGTGTCCCTTTCCGTTACTTGTTCTTTGGTGTTCTCATTTTAGGTGAGATTTATTTGAAAAAACAAGTGAAAAAGGTCCAACATGTATAATGTCGACGATGGGACTGTTAAGAGTCGCCAGTTGGTTTTTTAAATGGTTGTACCAACACAACTGAGAAAAGGTTTGCACATTGACCCAGTCATGTGACACTGATATACGGGTCGGCAAAACCGAGATTCGTTTAGAGTCCGGGGACTTGGTTATGGGGGGGGGGGGGAAGGTGTTAGGCCCCCCCAACATCCGTGTTACCACAGTGACCGCCTCTTTTCAAGAAACTATTATATGAGTGTGTGTGTGTGTGTGGGTCAATGTGCTGTTATATGAAAGTTGTGCGAGGCCTCGTTCGATCCAATGAGATGAATCTGTGATCACATGATTCCTAGGCGCACAGAATATTGCAATTTGTATAAAAGCAATAAGCAGGTATATATATAAAAGCGGTAAATATATATATACAGATAGGATCACCAACCACGAAGCACCTCCATGGGAGATCAGAAATGTAAATAAAGTTGTAGATACGGTCAACCGCCACGAAGGAAACTCCAGGCGGGATATAATGTAAATAAAGCTGTAAATACGGTCAACTGCCACGAACTAAACTTCAGGCAGGACAAAATGTAAAGAAAGCTGTAAAAGCGATCAACTGCCACGAAGGAAACTCAGGCAGGACAATATATATATATATATATATATATATATATATATATATATATATATATATATGTGGGGTTCCATCCACAGCAACCGGTTGTTGGGAGCAACCCATTTTTGGCCAGCCGTAACAGCTTGTACCGGCCTTAGAATTTTTTTTTTTATAAGCCGTAACAAGCTGTACCGGCTGGCCAAAAAGGAGTTGCTCCCCAACAACCGGTTGCTGTGGATGGAGACCCTATTTATATATATATATATATATATATATATATATATATATATATAAGCAATAAACGCACCGGATGTAAAATCCAGGCTATATATATACATATATATATATATATAAAAGCGAATAAACGCACCAGACCGAAGTCTAGGCTCATCGAACAAAGTCCGGACAGACAGTTAATATATATAAGTATATATATATATATATATATATAATATATATATATATATATATATATATATATTAAAGCAGTAAACGCTCCAGACCGAAGTCTAGGCTCAATCGAGGCATAACTCGATAATGTTAGTCAATATATATATATATATATATATATATATAATATATATACAGACTGGAATGAAACCACGGACCGAAGTCCGGGCAAAAGCAAGCAACACGATTCTCAACGTATAGAAGGGTGTGTGCAAAGATGAAGAGAAAGACTCTAAAGTGTGTGAGAAGGCTTACAGCTGACTGATAAAAAGGGCTTCTATATCTTTAGAGTGGGTAAGCACTGGGCTTTTGTGGGTACAAAAGACTCTATATATGAGCTCACATGTGTTTGAAAGTGGGAAAATACACTATATGGTGAGTGCAGTGCAAATTGTGCAGGGTTTCCCCGTCTTTTTTCTCTTAAAAATAAGCACCCCAAGCCTCTTATTTATAGGTAAAAGGTGCTGCAGGTGTACCTGCGACTCAGCCGCAGGTGTACCAGAGGCGGATCAGGTCGGGTCCGCTCGGTTCTGTCGGGTCTGGTCATCTCGAAGTACGTGCACTCAGGCACTGTAATGTCCACTCGGATTTTGAGAAGTGCAATCCGGGCATCCGTTTTGAGGTATTCAGGACCTATTTCGGACTGCCGTTGTCGAGAGTTGTATGATGGCATGGGATTAGAGTTTGTACGAAGTCTTTGAAGATGGGACGATGCCCTCCGGTCTTCAAGATTCAACTTTCATCCGTTACCCCGCACAATAGTCACTCGGGATTAGTTAGCCTTGTGGGACATTGTTACGTAGAGACGAGATGTGGCATCGTGTTGGACGAGATGGCGATGTTGCCCCTCACCGGTGTTACTGCCGGATTGGGCCGATAAGCAGACGTTTCTCAGACTTCGCTGAGATTGGACTGATGCATTTGTTGAAGGTCCTCATTATCATCTTTGAGGTGTGCCTGTCTTCCCGATGTTATTCCCGTGGTGGCACAGTGTATTTCGTTGTGAGTGCCGAGATTGAAGCTGATGGCATTTGAAATAAGCATTTCCGGGGTTATCTCTGAAACTGCATTCCTTGGGGTTATCACCAAGGTTGGTGGCTATTCCCATGGTTGGGATTGAGACTGGATACCTCGGGGTTATCTCCGAGATTAATCGGTCTTCTCCGGTGTGTGTTCTGATATTGTATCTACAAGTCTCGGGGTTAAATCCGAGGTTGAAACCGTTCCTCCCAGATTGCGATCCGGGGTTAATGCTGAACTTTCGATAGTGTCCGGTATGGATTTGGATTGTCTTTCAGGGTTCTCTCTTAAAAAACGAATCTGTCCTCCTGTAATGTTAGTAACAGTAGTACAAAAAATTTCGAGTGTCTACAGATGCCCCTCTTTATCATACTCATGCATGGCGATGCATGGGTATGATAAAGAATCCTAGACACTTGAAACGCAACAAGATAAACATGGTACTATGGATATCAACATGATGCAAATGTATGATACATGTGTACAGGGTTATGGCCCAACATGCTGGGGATGATTGCTGGCTCCCTGTTGCTTCAACTGGGGATTGGCAATACTGACCAGATCTGATGTGCAAGTCGAATCTATTAGGATATTGGTGTTGGAGTTATCACCAAATTCCTGTGTTCTTGATAACTACTTGATACTGAAAGGGTATCTCTTATGTGTAAGAGATCTGTGGGGATAAAGCTTGATCTGTTTGAGGATGTGTATAACATATTCCATCATCTATCCTCTTGGATAATGTTGACCTCTCCTGGTTAGTATCGCCAGAATATGTCATAATTCTATTGGATTTACTGCCAACAGCAAATGCTGTCAGGGATGCCTGACCTTCATTGACGTGTGAATCAATGGCTGAAGCATCCTGTGGGATATACTGTCAAGGTTGCTTGACCTTCACTGACGTGTGAATCAACAGCTGAAACTCTGTGAAGAGATCGTCAAGGTTATTTGACCTTCACTGATGTGTAGATCAACGGAGCATTGCATTGTGACCCCCGCCGGGGATCCTCTGGGGAATCTGAGCAGCTGGGTATGAGAACCTTGAATAGCTCTATAGCTCTGACAGGTTTAAATGCTATCGACTGAAATGATGTAAGGTTGCTTGACCTTCGTTGATATGTGTGTCAACGGTTGAGCATGCGTTGCTATTCCCACCAAAGATATACGTTGTAACCCCCGCCAGGGACTCACATTGTAACCCCCATCGGGGATCCACTGGGGACGCATGAATACGTATGCAACTACCGAACGATTCTTAACGTTTCGATGGGTTTACCTGCCATCGGCTGAAATAATGTCAAGGCTGCTTGACCTTCTTTGATAGAGTTGTCAACGGATGAACGTGTTGTAACCCCCACCTGGGATCTACGTTGTAACCCCCATCGGGGACTCACGTTGTAACCCCCGTCGGGGACTCACGTTGTAACCCCCGTCGGGGATCTATGTAGGGTAATGACCCAGAGTCGACGGCATTGGACCTATATAAGGTATTGCCATATGTAATTTGTCATAACTGAGGTTATCGGCAGAGTATACCTTGTGTTCAGGAGACAACCAATGAGTGATGTACAGATTCAAAGTCTCATCTGAGAAGACCAAGATTGTATGCTATTTTGCTCAATCGCGTGGCATTTTTATTCCCGATTTGACCGTTCTAGCCCGTAAGAACTCCATTTCAACTCAAATTGGACTGAGCCGGAAGAGTGGGGCCCATATAGAGGAGCCACAGGTGCACCTGCTGCAGCCGTAGGTGGGCCTGCTGCCAGGCGTGGATGATAAATCCCAGCAGCCTGCCTTCACAAGTCACTTTTAACTTGTTTCTCTCTAGAAAAAACCGTGAGCCACTTCCAAATTTGCTTAATTCAGGCTGCTTTCTGCAAATTCTGTCACCATACAAGTGTTCTACACTATCCTGGTAACGTATGCATGTATTTTTTCCAGTTTCTGTCCGTTAGATTGTGAGATATTGCACGAAATGCATCTAAACACATAGTAGTGCTTATGTATGAACAAATGACTTGATAAAAAATATTCAACATAGTAAATGTTAGTATTAAATCATGCTGAACATAATGATGTGAAAAAATTTGACTTCTGAGACAGTCAAATTAGCACCTTTTTCTGCTATTTTTTGTCCTATTTGAGGTCCAATGAGCAAAAGGTAGAAAGGCAAAATACTCCTAGCATTGAGGTTGGCCTTATGTATAATGTTCTTGATTTTTTATGCATATATTCTGTATATGACTTTGGGGTAGGTGTGCTACTGAATGGCCACCTAGACATGCCTGTGCGCATATGGATAGTCCTATTTTCAAAGGGGACTATGGCGAATTTTTTCCAAATGTAGGCATTGGGTAGTCATGCATTCTAACTCTATTATATGTTAAAGTAAATGCATGCAAGCATATAGTCATATAATGCATTTTAGAAAGCTCCAGGTAAGGCAACACCACACCCTTTCTGAGGTAATTTGGAGACTTGTTGTCCAGATATTATGGATCCGGATCAGCCGGGCAGTTCTTACAGGACCGCTTCTGGCGTACGGCGGAGGGCTTCTGAAGTGCCTCAGTCCCCGTTCTGTCAGACAGCCTCGTCAGTTGGTGGAGGCTGTGATTCGTCCCGTCCAGGTAGATGTTCCAGACATTGAGGACAAGGAGGTGGATATTGCGGATCCCGCTCCTGCTATACATATCCCTCGCAGTGAGCTTCCGAGCATCCAGGTGGTGAACCCAGAGTTGCTAGGTGATTTGGGTAGACACCCATCGATGTACTTGAATGCTAACGAGGTATGACGTTAGACTTTATCTTCCTTCTTTCCTATTGATGAGGATTAAAAGGGTTCTGATGTTGATCTGTGCTTCATGCAGGTTCTAGGTTTTACACAGCCTTGGGGGAACTGGTTTAGCATCCACTCCATGTACCAGGCGCTTCATCTTGATTATAGAGCATTAGTGCATGAGTGGGGATTTGGGGCATTTTTCTCCATCCTTTCCCGTCGTTGTCCCTGGAGTTACCTCAGGGCATTGCCTGAGCGATAGTTTCATTAGACTCAGTCACTCCACTTGCTAGATTGCGAGGTGATGATGACGCCTATGGATTGGCGATTTATCACAGGTATGGAGTTTGGAAGGGAGCCAGTTCCCAGCATGATGAATATCACCCCTACTGCCGTCCGGTCCTTGTTAGGAGTTTCGGCGGGTGCGCTCAAAGGTAGGACTGTCCGTTCAGGTCCTTTGAGCGTAGATATTATGAGCGGGCTATTGAGTGAGTCCATGCCTAATGATGTCAGGATCAGGGATCGCGTTTTGCAGTGATTGTTCCTGATAATCATTTGAGGCTGCTTCATAGCAGATAACTCTTCCACGGTATCTTTCGCTCTGATCAGCACTACATGCGATGTGGACCGTATAGGAGAGTATGATCGGGGCTCTTACACCTTTGCCTATTTCCTCCGGGGCATGCGTCTGCACTCACAGGGTTTGACCGAGGCTTGGATATGATTTTATCCGTTTCTGCTGGTGAGTATTTCTCTTGTCTTTTCCGTTCACAGGTTAAGAGTATTTACTGATAGCAGATGTTTTGCCATTGTGTTGGCAGTTTTGGGCCTATGAGAGGCTTCCATGTTTGCGTCCTGTGAGTGTGTTAGGCTTTGATACCTATCCACGAGGACGACGATGGCATCATTCTATTTTACCAGAGGTCCCTATATCTGAGGGCTTTGCTCATTGCCGTATGCAGCTGGAGTTGCTGACGGCCGATGCCATCATATGGCTTCCATATTCAGGGTATCATTTGATCATCGGTTTTGAGGATGGACACCCTACTGGAGTAAAGTATTTGATTTCCACCCGGAGATTTCCTCTTTTCACCGATGGAGGCTGGGAGCTCTATTTAGGAGAGGGTGCTATCAGGAGCACCACAGGGGAGATTCGTATACCGATCTTGCCTCCTGTTAGGCGTCATTGGCCTGTATCACAGTCACCCGCCATTGATATTCCATTGTTGGGAGTTGACGATTTTGATTTATCCGAGGGTCCATGTACTCAGGAGATATTCCAGCGCTGGTGGCTCCCTCGCACTATTGGGGCCCAGTCCCGTGCCATACAGTTTATGGGGGACATGGTTCTTGGATCATTGATGATGAGAGATTGGGTAGCTTGTGTTCGAGCTCAACCCATATGACCCAGATTGATAGCTTGACCTGGCAGTTGGATCGAGCACAGATATTTATTCGGTATTTGGGCAGAGATCCAGCAGAGGCGGAGACATTTGTTCCTTCCAGCTCAGGTGCTGGCCCCTCAGACGACCCATTTGGTTTTGTCGGCGCAGATCCTCCCCTTTATAGGCCTGACATCCCTGTTGATAGAGATCCAGTGACTCAGGAGGAGTTACATCAGGTGGACAGGATTGACGATGTGGACATCGAGACCATTGTCTTCTTCTGATGTGTATTCTCGCTATATCTTTTAATAGGTCTCTGTTAGACATTGGGTGGCTGTTCCCCATTCTCGCTATATCTTTTGATAGGCCTCTGTTAGTAGTAGGGCGTTTGTGCCCCATTTTCATGTACTTGTAGCTGTATAGAGCTGATGTATTAGATGATGATATATTTAGGAATGTATGCACCATTTTTTAATTCCCTATATCATATTGCCATCCATTATCTGTTATGCATGTATCATGTTATGGATATGTATGTATGTCCAGAGATATTCGGTATTGACCCCTGAATGGTCTTATGACACGGCCCGCACAGATGTCTTCTTCGACAGTTAGCCGTATAAATCATACCCCACCGTCAGTGGTGGCATTGGGTATGCGCTCATGGTACGATAGCATGTCACCACCAGATAGGGTGACTGTAAATCTGTTATTGCAGCATACCATGACCCTTTTGGCATTTCAGGTTCCTGCATGATTTGTAGATGGGATGCTAAAGCATTGGCTAGCTGATAGACATGTATTTCTCTTTGTCACCCATGAGTTGACTCCTACTCTGGAGGAGTATACTAGTTTGACAATGCTGCCCCTAGACCGACCTTGCGTATACATGGTTTTGGGAGACATGAGTAGACGATTCATGGCTCTCACCGGATTGAGGCGCAGAATGGTGTAGGATAAGATGACATCTGGCCACGTGATCTCTCAGCGTTTTCTGTATGACAGATTTGGTGCGGAGGATAACTACTCACGACATTCAGGGGATTTCACTGTGTCGGAGGATTATTGGCGTTCGGCCAGAGTTGATGTACTGATACTATGTGTACTATTGTACGTGTACATGTCGCGGTACATGGATGAGATAGATATAGGCGTTATCATGGCGGTGAGAGCTCTCAGGGAGGGTCGTACCATTGTACCTATGATCGTGACAGAGACCTTGCGATCAGCGTCCTACTGCCGTACTTACCCGTCAGGTGTGTTTACTGGGAGTTTGGTCATGCTGTATGTGTGTTTTATGTCACACTTGCGACCAGTTGGTACCTTTAGACGACACGGGTATTATTTCTCCCATGAGGTGGCTATGTCGTATTCCTTTCAACCATCGGAGTGTGTAAATGCTCAGTCCTGGTCCGTATTTTTGACAGATATCCGAGATCCATTTTGCATACTGCTGTGCTCAGGGCTTTTCACACCATACAGCTTCATTACTCATGCTCCGGGAATGGATTTCCTCCCTTTGGCTGGCTTGAGGGGTGTGACGACTTATCATCCATTGGCCGTGATGTTGCAGTTTGACCAGTTCCAGGATTTTCATCCTTTCGAGGGGGCGGCAGGTCAGCGCTCGGCTTCTCGATACCTCTCAGCCGAGGACCGATCTCGTGTATACGCTTGCTGGGATCAGCATGAGCTAGCTGCTTTTCCTGCCAGTCGTCCCGGTTATTCCGCAGAGTACTCCGCATGGATGGAGATGGAGGTTTTATCGGCTGCAGCAGTATTTACAGTACCGGAGACTGAGTTAGACGATGTAGAGTCTATAGAGGACATTGATACCTACATCGAGGAGGATACCGCTGTTGGGTTGCCAGCATTTCGTCCGGATTCTCCTAGTACCAATACTTTTGTGATCCAGCACTCGGCACATTATTTAGAGCAGAGTTTTCATCTGATGACCTTTGAGAGAGACCAGATTCGATCTATGATGTCGACTGCTCTTGATGTGAGGGACGCCGCCTTAGTAGAGAGAGACGAGGCATTAGCTCGTAGAGATGCCGCTATTGTTGAGCGGGATGAGGCCAGGTCAGACAGAGACGTAGTGATAGTTAAGCGGGATAGTGCTATATCTGCCCAAGATGTGGCTGTCACAGATAGTACTGCAGCGAGGTCCCTTACCATTGGTATGATCGCAGAGATGAGCGCTTATATCGATGACCATATGGTCATCGTGCAGATGGCTAAAGATCTGTTGGGTCGTGTGGATATTCTTATCCAAGAGATTACAGCTTTACCTCCTTCATCTGAGAGGGATGCCATGTTGGTCTTGCTAGCTCGCATGTACCCTGATTCGTAGATGATCTTGTATTTACCTGCATAGACTGGCTTAGCCATTTTGTCATGTACAGTTCACATTGTATATATATCAAACAACATTATATATGATAGGGCAATATATTTTTTGGATCATTTCCCTTTTAGATATGCCTTGCTATTTGCTTGATATTTTGCCTGCTGCTTCAGGGCTTGTGATCTTGATGAATTTTGAATTCTTCTTTGGTGGATGGACATTGAGCTGTCTCTGGATAGTTCAGAATGGATCATTGATCTATGTGTATCCCTACCATCTTTGGTGTCTTGGGACTTATTTCTGAATGAAAATGTGGAGAGGAGTGTGGCTTTCCTCTCTAAGATTGACCGCACCACAAATGGTCGCCAGTACTTCTATTTAGGATAAGCCTAGTTAATTCCACCTCTTATGGTTTAGTATTGCTCTTCGAGGTATGACCACAGCTTAGATGGTCGCCGAATCTCCTATTTGGGAGGAGTTCAGGTAATTCCATCCCTTTGATCTGAAGCCGAATGAAATGTAGTGGATTGAAAGAAAATCCCAATACCCGCTAACAATGGTTTGTGTTTTGTAGGGGGTGAGACCGCATAATGAATGGCTGCCTACGTACTCCTATTGAAGAGGAGATCAGGTCTGCGTAGTTCGAACCAGGTGTAAGAGGTTCAACGCTGTATATGGCTGATATGGTGTAGGAATGTGTTTGGTTGTTTTTGTTTTTGTAAGGAGAAGAGGGTAGAAATGTTTTTGTTGTTTTTGTTTTATTGTGACCGGGCCATGTAACATGGTTGCCTACGTACTCCTATTGAAGAGGAGATCAGGTCGACGTAGTTCTCCCCTCAGCGCAAGAAGAAAAGCGTAATACCATGTGCAGGTCAGAGTGATGGGAGGAAAAAGTTTAATCCTAGGTTGAGGATAAACTGCAGGCAGGAGAAGTTTGATCCCATGTATGGGTAGCCAAACTGCGAACGCAAGAGGTTAAATCCGCGGTGGGATGACCTAAGTTGTATGAGCATAAAGGAGAAATCCAGGATTAAAGAACCGGAATGACTGATGACCGACCTTGCGTATACATGGCTTGAAGAGTATGTTTCCCTGAGGGGCAAAGTGTAGCAAGTTGTAGGTGGTAAAGGATTAAAGAACCGGAATGACTGATGACCTGATGATGATGCACCAGGGTGTTTGCTGGTTACTTCAGACATAATACCGTTTCACGGTGTCTGAGTTGATGAGTTGTGGAAATTCATTGCCGTCCATTTCTTGTAATCTGAGAGCGCATCCTGTCAATACATCTTTGACAATAAACGGGCCTTCCCAGTTAGGAGCAAATTTTCTTTTGGCTTGATCTTGATTGTCAAGAATCTTCTTTAGAACCAAGTCATGTTGTTTAAATTATCGTAGCCAGACTTTTTTGTTGTAGGATCTGGCGATCCTTTGCTGATATAGCTGGCCATGGAAGATAGCCGTGGTTCACCTTTCGTCTATCAGAGACAATTGGTGATACCTGTCTTGTGCCCATTGGTTTTCATCCAGCTGAGCATCGATCAACACTCTGAGAGATTCCATCTCAACTTCTATGGGGAGCACTGCTTCCATCCCATAGGTTAAAGCGTAGGGGGTTTCCCCAGTTGAAGTACGCATTGTGGTTCTGTAGGCTAACAGAGTAAGAGGTAACATGTTAGGCCAATCTTTGTGGTTGGCTGACACCTTTTGCATAATCTTCTTGATATTTTTGTTAGCCACTTCAACAGCACCGTTCATCTTCGGACGATAGATGACAGAGTTAAGATGTTTGATGTGAAATTTAATGCATAACTCCTCCATCATTTTGTTGTTGAGGTTTTTGGCATTGTCTGACACAATCACCTCTGGTTGTCCATATCGACAAACAACATTGTTTCTGATGAAAGCAATGATGACTTCTTTAGTGACCCTGGGGAAGGAGGTTGCTTCTACCCACTTGGTGAAGTAGTCGATCATGGTGAAGATAAATCGGTGACCATTACTGGCTTTAGGCTCAATGGGCCCAATAACGTCCATTCCCCACATTAAGAAGGGCCAAGGCGAACTCATATTGTGGAGCTCTCGTGGAGGGGCGTGTATAACATTCCAATGAATCTGGCACTGATAGCATCTTCGGACGTGGTCGTTACAATCAGTTTTGAGAGACAGCCAGTAATGTCCCATCTTGAGGACTTTTTTTAACAAGGAGGGGGCCACTCATGTGGGGGCCACAGACTCCGCCATGGATTTCATCCATAAGCCTTTGAGCTTGATCTTTGTCTAGATACCTGAGGAGACCTAGTCCTACATCTCTTTTATAGAGCACATCTCCACTCAGGTAGAACTTCATAGCAAGTCGATGGATCTGCCTTTTCTCAGTCAGGCTTGCCTCAGAGGGTGTAGATCCATATCGCAGATATTCCTTGATATGCTGATACCAAGGAGGTTGGATGGGAGGTAGCTCATGAGATACTTCTCCAACGTAATTCCCATAGGATGGGGCCTTGTGCAGGGAAATTGTGACGCTTGGCAAGTGTTCCTTGTCTGATATGCGAATCAAGGAGGCCAAAGTTGCTAATGCGTCCGCGAAATCATTCCTATTATGAGGAATGTGTAGAAAGGAGATTTTTTCGAACTCCAAAGCCATCTAAAAAACCTGCCGATGGTAAGGCAACAAATGTAGTTCCTTGGTTTGATAGACTCTGGTGGATTGTCTGATTACCAACTCTGAATCTCTAATGACAATTAACCGTTTGATGCCCATTGAATGGGCAAGTTTTAGCCCCATGAGACAACCTTCATACTCAGCCGTATTGATGGTGCTGACAAACTATAATTTGACGGCAATGGGATACTGCTCCCCCGTATCAGATACTAGAATTGCTCCAGCTCCAGAACCTTCTATGTTAACAACTCCATCAAAATACATCTTCCATGATTGGCGTGTATCGTACTGATGGTGTTGCTGTACTGTCATTACTCCTTCATTGGGGAAATATGTTTCCAAGGGTTTGAAATCCCCTGAAGGTGCGACGGCCATTTGATCTGCGATTCCTTGACCTTTGATGGACTTTTGAGTCACATATACAATGTCAAATTATTATAGGATCAACTGCCATCTAGACAGCCGACAATTCAACATGGGTTTGTTGAACACGTACTTGAGAGGATCCACGCGGGATATGAGATGGGTTGTATGACCATGGAGGTAATGTTGTAACCTCATGGAAGCCCATGCTAAAGCACAACACGTCTTCTCGATCAGAGTGTACTTGTGTTCACTGCTGCTGAACCTTTTGTTGAGGTAATAGATAGCTCGTTCTTGGCCTCTATCATCTTTCTGTCCCAGCATACAGCCCATGGCATTGTCACTTATGGACAGGTACATGAACAGGGGAACATCATCCCTGGGTGGTACCAAGATAGGAGCTTTGACTAGCTGTTTCTTGATTGTAAGGAAGGCATTCTGGAACTCATCATTCCATTTCATGGAGGAGTTCTTCCTTAATAACTTGAAGATTGGCTCACAAGTTGCTGTGAGTTGGGAGATAAACCTGCTGATAAAGTTGATCCTTTCCAAAAATCCTCGTATTTCCTTCTTTGTCTGAGGAATGGGCATTTCTATGATGACTTGGATTTTGGTAGGATCCAGCTCAATCCCTTTGTGGCTGACTAGAAATCCTAGCAACTTTCCTGACTTGATGCCAAAGGCGCACTTAGCTGGATTCAACTTCAAGTTGTACTTACGCAACCTGTTGAACAACTTTTCTGAGATGGTCTAGATGGTCATCCTCCTTCCGGACTTGACAATGATGTCATCCACAGTAGATCTCAATCTCTTTATGCTTTAAGTCATGGAAAAGAGCCATCATAGCTCGTTGATAGGTAGCTCCAGCATTGATGAGGCCAAATGACAACCGTCGATAGCAAAAAGTTCCCCAAAGAGTGATGAAAGCAGTCTTCTCACGATCTTCCTCGGCAACCATGATCTGATGGTACCCCGCAAAGCAATCAGTAAAGGAGTACAAGTCGTATTGCGCAGTATTGTCAATGAGAATGTGGATAAATGGCACGGGAAAGCTATCTTTTAAGCAAGCTTTGTTCAAGTCCTGGTAATCCACATAAATTCGCACCTTCCCTCTAGGTTTAGGCACAGGTACAATGTTGGATATCCACTCAGGATATGTAGACACCATGATGATGCTGGCTTGAAATTGTTTCACAATTTCTTCTTTCACCTTTAAACTCCACTCAGGTTTCAATCGCCTGAGCTTTTGCTTGATTGGCTTAAATCCCTCTTTAATGGGAAGGCGATGAAGGACAATGTCAGTGGATAAACCCACCATGTCTTCATGAGACCATGCAAACACATCCTGGAATTGGGTTAATAGCATAACCATGTCATTCTGTTGGTTTGGGATAAGGTCTAAACCAATCTGGATTAACTTAGGGCTTTCTAAGGTTCCGAGATTGAAAGAAGTGGTTTGATCAAGGTTGCGTTTGGGTTTGTCTTTGACCCATTCTTGAATTTCTGGATGCACCTCAATGTCATCCTGGAGATCCATCAAGGCTGAATTCATCTCTACATCAAAGGTACAATCCTTGCGTAGGAGAGGCATCGTATCCGTAAATACAGGCACATTTAAATTTAGAGTCCTAAAACAAAATATTCTTTCACTTAGTATATATGAAATGCGTTGATCATACATAATGTTAGCATATACCGACAAAATAAACTGCTAATACTGTACAGAAAAATAAGTAGTTATTGTATCTACAGGGCAGAAAAGAATTTCTGCCCGCTTTACCCTCGTCGACCAAAGCAAGGAATGCTATCCCAATTGGTAAGGGTAAAGTCCGGATGGACCACAGTGATGGAGGGATTGTCATCATCCTCTCTGTCGCGAATGATGGCCATTATGTCAGGGCAATCATTGTCTGAGGTGTATTTGTTGGTATGTTCATCATGGACGATGATGCGCATGCTCGACATCGGACAACGTTTTCCTTGATTCTCCGCTCCTCTTCTTCGACTGCGGGATCTGGAATAACGATTTTCTTTTCCTCCACCGGTTTCGGCTTAGGAAATAACATGGCCATGAAATTGGCTGGCACCTTTACTGGAGGTTGTGCGGACTCGGAGTTTGAAGGCGAAGCCAAACGCCACATGGTTGAAGTTGAAGGAATTTGATGATGCTTATGAGGATTCCTGTGACTAGAGCTGGCAGAATAGCCTAGTCCAGCTATTCCAACTTGCTTGGTTAATCGAATGGGGTACTGGATACCCTGGCCATCTTTACCCAACCCTTGTCCTGGCTTATGACCCAACGCCATCATTTCTTGAGTGGCTGACATCACCTCAACAAAAATATGGGGTTCGGGCAGTGGTGCTCCAATAGCGTGGTATTGGGTGTTGCTTATTTCCAAAGCATGAAAACTGACTGGTTCTACGTCTGTATTGGCATTAATGAACGGTATATCCCCATGCTGAGGAATCTCTGGTTCAGCGTTGACCGTGACCAGGCTATTGTTGATAATGTGCTTCAATTGTTGGTGAAGAGTGGAGGGGACTGCCCCAGCCATATGGATCCATGGTCGTCCTAAGAGCAGGTTGTATCCCGAATCTATCTTGAACACATGGAAGGATGCGCAGAATGTATGAGGGCTAATTTTGACTGGTAGTTCAATTACTCCAACCGAGTTATGGCGGGCTCCATCAAAAGCTTTGATGATAGTATGGCTACTCCGAATTCGGTTGAGATTGATATTCATCTTCACCAAGGTGGCATATGGGCAGATATTCAGAGAGGAACCTCCATCTATTAAGACTCCAGCCACCATATATCCGGAGGACAAACTGCAATATGCAACGGTTTACAATGACCAGTCCCTCCAGGCGGTATGTCATCATCAATGAAGGATATCACGTTAGTGTTAAAAATGTGATCAACCATGTGTGGAAATTTTTCTGTATCCACTGATGTCGGAAGATAGGCTTCTTCCAAAATCTTTAACAAGACCTTCCGGTGATTCTCGGAAGTTAAGACCATGTCCAAAATTGATATTTGTGGTGGAGCTTCCTTCAAGCTTAAAACCACCGAGGCTTCGTTATGACCCACAGCGCGGAGGAATTTTTCAATCTTCTCCTTGGGTATTTTCCCCTTTGATTTGGTGGTGGGGTTCATCACCCGATGGGGAAGATACAGTGGATTTTCCTTCGATACTGCAACAGTGGTATGTGAGGTGGATCCTTTACCTTCTCCATAATTCCACGGAACCTTGCGTAAGCTAACAATAGGATATTGTGCTTTGCATGGCAAGTTGATTGGCTCGGGAGTGGCCACTTTCAAAGGATTGCTTCGTCCTTTGAGCTGAATTATCGGTGTTGTGAGAATAGTATTAATCCCTTCAACTTCGGTAGATATAACTGCTACCACACTTTTCCACTTAGTAGGGCCTGCATTCTCACTTGCACGTAACACATTGTCGTTATCTGCTAGGAGCAGTACACCATTGTTGATTAGATTTTGAATAAGGTGGCGGAGTGCCCAGCATTCTTCTGTGCTGTGACTGTGAGACTGGGAGTGGTATTGACATACTCCATTAGAGTTGTATCATCCCAAACGGGGGTTGATTGGAGGTAGAAGGGAACTGATCCTTCCTTCATTGATTAAAATGTGAAGGATTTCCTCCATGGGTTGGCCCAAATAGGTGAATTCCCGTTTGTTGGCAAAATTCCGACGGGCTTTGGCATTTGCCCTCTTCGTCACTTTGTCTTCCAGCATTTAATTTTCTGAAAGGGACGAGGGAATATTCATGATGATTGGTAGAAGACTGGCATGCTCCTGGCTGATTAATTGCCGAGTCACTTGATGCTGATAAGTCACCAGTTCCGCCAATTGCTCAATTTGTTTGCAGAGAACTTTCATCTTTCATTCCATTGTGAACTAGAACTTAGCATAATCCCATCTGTCATCACCGTCTTTGATGGTCTGGGGGGAATCACAACTGAGGTTGGAACTCTGTCCACTGCTCCAATTAATCATGTTGACCTCTTCTTCTTTGTGTTGAGGAAGAGGGTTGTCTTGTACGTAAGGCTGATCGAGTTTGGTGACTACGATCTCTCCATTATCTATTAGGTCCTGGATCTTGTGTTTCAAGGCCCAACAATCCTGAGTATCATGTCCAAGTGCCCCGGAATGATAAGCACATTTCCTAGCAACATTGAAACCCCGTCCATTAGGGCTGGCTGGTGGAAGAAGATGCGTAATTTTCTTCTGTGTTGTTAGAAGATTAAGAATGTTCTCGAGGGTATCCCCTAAGGGTGTAAACACTCGATGGAGTTTGACTTCTCCACCTTTTGGTACTGCAGGGTTTGTAGACTCTACTGGAAAGGGAGTGTAGTTTCTCCTTTGAATGGGCATACTTTGATTGCCTTTTTGTCCCTGTAGTATCAGGGAAACATCTTCCACTTTCTTTTTATGGACCCTCCTGGGGTTGTTCCCATAATTTTCATATTGGATGTGATCAGCAACAGCTTTGAGTGCGGCTAGGTCTTGAATATTTCCTGACTTCACCCCATTTCAGCCATCTCCCCATGTTTAACCATTTCAGAAAACGGTTTGCCGATGCCGGCTAAAACTCTCCCATAGAAGGGAGCTTCTTGTATGTCTATGAATGTCATGACCATTTCTGATTCTGACATGGCAGGACTAACTTGGGCAGCCAGGCGTCTCCACCTTTGAGCATACTCTCTGAAAGACTCGTTAGACTGTTTCTTGATCTTGGTAATCTGATACCGATCAGGAGCCATTTGAGTTTGAAAACTGTATTGAGTGAGGAAGGCATGTGCTAGCTCTTCCCAGCTGTGGATTTTGAAGTTGTCTAATCTTGTGTACCACGAACGGGTTTCTCTAGTTAGACTCTTTTGGAACAATTGCATTCTGAGTTTTTCATCCTCTGCATAGGATCCCAGTTCTCCAATAAAGACTTTTAAATGTGTATAAGGATCCCCTAACCCGTCATATTTTTCAAAGTCAGGAGTTTTAAATTTTTCTGGATAGTGAACACCAGGAAAAATACATAGATCAGCATATAAAACACTCCCGTTTGTTCCAATTCCTTTGATAGTGCGAAGGGTCTCTTCCATTTGGAGGACTTTCTTTTTGATGTCACCATTGTCGTGATCTCCAGTGGAATGGGCAACATCCTGCGTTTTGTTGGTCGTATCTAACTGTGGCTCTGGTATGGTAATGACCGGAATTCCTCCTTGTGTGGAGGGCTCAGTATGTACGGGTATTTTCTGACCCTGTGTAGACTGGTGTAATTCTTTTAATAGAACATACAAATCTATAATTTGTTTGCTTAACTCGTCGAATTCTTTGCGAGAAACTGGATTAAGTTCAGTCTGGTCGGACGAGGACATGATTGACTGTAGGCCTGTTGCCTTTTTGGACTTTGACCGGGTAGTAGGTCCTATTGATTCCCTGCGAAAGACTGGCATAGTTTAGTCCTTAGGGAAAGTGTATAATGACATGCTATGTGATGTGTCCATTTTAGGAATTTTATCCTGCAAAATGGGTGTCAGCTGTTTGTAGCATGTATGTGGACATATTGCTTCATATTTCTCATTACATAGAGATAGATATGGAATGAAATTACAAGTAATTGTGTTTAAAAGTAATTGAAATGAGAGCATGAAGAGACTTTCCTTCATTTTGGGTTTATCAGAGGCTGACCTATCTTAGATTACTCTCGCGGCTTTTTGGCATGAAGGTTCTCAAATCATCACAATCTACTAGATGGAAAGTTAATCCGGTCTTTCAACTGGAGCGAATTTGGGTGGTGCCTTTCCTGAGCCTCAGAGAATTAGTTTTCTCACGAGTCCAGTAATCAAACACCGACGGGATAGCCTCCTGGTGGAGGGACCACACAACATACATTCACATACATTGTGTCTCACCGTATGAAATGATGACATGTACGAAGCACTAATATCATAAGAAGTTTATAGTGCGAATCACAAACATCACACGCAGATATGATGCGAAGCACTAAGCTCAAACAAGACATGCATTCGTACACATTCATCCAATGTAAATGCAACATCCACACACAAGCATATAATCAGTTTTGAAAAGATTGTAGTAGCTGCTTAAGTCCTCTTACTGGAGTCCCCAGCAGAGTCTCCACCTGTCGATGTCGGGATTTTTGGGTGTCCCTTTCTGTTACTTGTTCTTTGGTGTTCTCATTTTAGGTGAGATTTGTTTGAAAAAACAAGTGAAAAAGGTCCAACATGTATAATGTCGACGATGGGACTGTTAAGAGTCTCCAGTTGGTTTTTTAAATGGTTGTACCAACACAACCGAGAAAAGGTTTGCACATTAACCTAGTGATGTGACACTGATATATGGGTCGGCAAAATCGAGATTCGTTTAGGGTCCGGGGACTTGGTTATGCGGGGGGAAGGTGTTAGGCACCCCCCAACATCCGTGTTACCATGGTAACCGCCTTTTTTCAAGAAACTATTATATGAGTGTGTGTGTGTGGGTCAATGTGTTGTTATATGAAAGTTGTGCGAGGCCTCGTTTGAACCTATATACACAGGGTTTGAATTTATGTAAAAATTCAGTTTTTAGCAATATATGGCAATGATGTTTTATAAAAGAGGTTTTTTAAACCCTGATGCTCAATAAGAATTGAGACCTTTTACACCTCCATTTTTATTAAGTGAGCAGCTGGATTGATTTTATTTGACGGATGCGAGGCATCCGTATGAAAAATAATACATCCAAAAATAATGCCGACTTCCTCGTGGGTATGGAAACCATCTGAGGAAATACAGACATCGCTGAATAATTTACAAGCTGCTTACAGCTGTGAATGTCCATCACGGGAACCGAATCTAGATCCAATGAGATGAATCTGTGATCACATGATTCCTAGGCACCTAGAATATTGTAATTTTTATAAAAGCAATAAGCATGCATATATATAAAAGCGGTAAATATATATATACAGACAGGATCACCAACCACGAAGCACCTCCATGGGGGATCAAAAATGTAAATAAAGCTGTAGATACGGTCAACTGCCACGAAGGAAACTCCAGGCGGGACAAAATATAAATAAAGCTGTAAATGCAGTCAACTGCCACGAAGTAAACTCCAGGCAGGACGAAATGTAAAGAAAACTGTAAAAGCGATCAACTGCCACGAAGGGAACTCCAGGCAGGACAATATATATATATATATATATATATATATATATATATATATATATATATATATATATATATATACAACACGGATCAGGTCCGGGAGTCCGGACCTAATCCAAAATTTGGACCCTATTTATTTTTTTGGTAGAACAACTAAAATAAAATAAAATAAAATTATGGAACTAAATTTTTTCCATAATACAGTGTTTTGGGTGTGTTTTTAATACCTACACCAACCAATGTATGTACAGTCTGCCCAGACTGTACAGATATATTTTGTTATACGTATCCAAATCACACCCAAAACACTGTATTATGTAAAAATTCAAGTTCCATAAAATTTTTTTTTAGTTGTTTTAAAAAAAAGCAAAAAAAAAAGGTCCGAATTTTGTTAAAATCCGGGAGTCCGGACCTGATCCGGACTCTCTCTCTCTCTCTCTATATATATATAAAGACTGGAATGAAACCACGGACCGAAGTCCGAGCAAAAGCAAGCAACATGACTCCAACGTGTAGAAGGGTGTGTGCAAAGATGAATAGAAAGACTCTAAAGTGTGTGAGAAGGCTTACAACTGACTGATAAAAAGGGCTTCTATATCTTTAGAGTAGGTAAGCACTGGGCTTTTGTGGGTACAAAAGAGGCTATATATGAGCTCACAGGTGTTTAAAAGTGAGAAAATACACTGTATGGCGAGTGCAGAGCAAATTGTGCAGGGTTTTCCCGTCTTTTTTCTCTTAAAAAATTAGCACCCCAAGCCTCTTATTTATAGGCAAAAGGTGCCGCAGGTGTACCTGCGGCTCAGCCGCAGGTGTACCAGAGGCGGGTCGGGTCGGCCCGGTTCTGTCGGGTTGGGTCGTCTCGAAGTACGTGCACTCAGGCACTGTAATGTCCACTCGAATTTTGAGAAGTGCAATCTGGGCATCCGTTTTGAGGTATTCAAGACCTATTTCGGACCGCCGTTGTTGAGAGTTGTACGATGGCATGGGATTAGAGTTTGTACAAAGTCTTTGAAGATGGGACGATGCCCTCCGGTCTTCAAGCTTCAACTTTCATCCGTTACCTCGCACAATAGTCACTCGGGATTGGTTAGCCTTGTGGGACATTGTTGCGTAGAGACGAGACGTGGCATCGTGTTGGATGAGATTGCGATGTTTCCCCTCACCGGTGTTACTGTCGGATTGGGCTGATAAGCAGACGTTGCTCAGACTTCGCTGAGATTGGACTGCTGCATTTGTTGAAGGTCCTCATTGTCATCTTTGAGGTGTGCTTGTCTTCCCGATGTTATTGCCATGTTGGCACAGTGTATTTCGTTGTGAGTGCCGAGATTGAAGTTGATGGCATTTAAAACAAGCATTTCTGGGGTTATCTCCGAAACTGCATTCCTTGGGGTTTTCACCAAGGTTGGTGGCTATTCCCATGGTTGGGACTGAGACTGGATACCTCAGGGTTATCTCCGAGATTAATCGGTCTTCTCCGGTGTGTGTTCCGGTATTGTATCTGCAAGTCTCGGGGTTAAATCAGTGGTTGAAACCATTACTCCCAGATTGCGATCCGAGGTTAATGCTGAACTTTCGGTAGTGTCCGGTATGGATTTGGATTGTCTTTCAGGGTTCTCTCTTAAAAGACGAATCTTTCTCCCTGTAATGTTAGTAACTGTAGTAGAAAAAATTTTGAGTGTCTACAGCACCGTTTGCAATCCATCCTCGGAGTACCAAAATGTATCATGATCTTCGTCATACATTTTGGTGGAGAAATATGAAGAGAGAGATAGCGCTGTTTATCTCAAGGTGTCTAACGTGTCAACAAGTCAAGGCGGAGCATCAAGTACCAAAAGGTCCATTGCAACCACTTCAAATTATAGAATGAAAGTGGGAGCACATTACCATGGATTTCGTTACTGGTCTTCCCAAGGTTTCTCAAGGCATAGATGCAATTTGGGTCATTGTTGATAGATTGACCAAGTTTTCCCACTTCTTACCTATACAAGAAACTTATACACTTGAACATCTTGCTCGTATGTACTTAAACGAGGTTGTAAGATTGCATGGTATGCCAATATCCATAGTGTCTGATCGAGACCCAAGATTCACTTCACGATTTTGGGTTAGTTTACAAAAAGCTATGGGCACGGACTTACGATTTAGCTCGGCATATCATCCTCAGACGGACGGGCAGTCGGATAGGACTATTCAAACTCTTGAAGATCTATTAAGACTCCGTGTCCTTGACTTCAAGGGAAGTTGGGACAAGTTCTTACCATTGGTGGATTTTTCCTACAACAACAATTATCAAGCAAGTATTGGCATGACTCCATTTGAGGCGTTGTATGGAAGAAAGTGTCATTTTCCAGTATGTTGGGATGAGGTTGGTGAAGCAACATTGTTGGGACCGGAGTTGGTACGTATAACTACGTAAAAGATTCAAACGATCCGATAACGTATAAAAACCTCACAAGATCGACAAAAGAGTTATGCTGATCTTTATCGAAAGGACGTGGAATTCGATATAGGAGATCATGTGATGTTATGTGTTGCTTTATGGAAAGGAGTTACGAGATTTGGAAAGAGACGAAAGCTCAATTCTCGATTCATCGGCCCATTTTTAATCCTCAATCGAGTAGGAAATGTGGCCTATAGACTCGCTTTTCCACCAAGTATGTCTCGTGTTCATAACGTTTTTCACATATCCATGTTACGTAAATATGTGGAAGACCTGAACCACATTATTGAGTTAGAACTGGACGAAATAGCGGAAGATTTGACATATGAAGAGGTTCCTGTTCAAATCTTGGATAAGAAGAAACTTATTCTACCCTCCAAGGTTATACCTCAAGTCAAAGTTTTGTGGAGAAACCACGATGTTGAGGAAATGACTTGGGAGTTAGAATCTGAAATGAAATCAAGGTATCCTTACCTCTTCGATATATCAGGTACGTACCCTAATTTCGAGGGCAAAATTTCATAAGAAGGGGATGTTGTAAGACCCCAACTTTTATGAATAAAGATAAATTTTCTATAATATCATTTTTGAATATTATGGAATGAATTTGATATAATGTTATAGTTGTGGGTAATATTTATAAATTTTGCAAAGTACACAAGTTATTATATAATATTCGATGTGTTGGGGAATATTTGTTTTAATAGGGAATATTCGTACAACGACATAATCATTGGTGGACCCCACAACGGAATTATTGTCGGATTGAGATAACGACAAAAATACTTTATAAAAATAGCGACGGAAGTTTTACAGTTAACTGTTGAAACACTCGGTGTTAAAAGTACAGTAATACGCGTAGTTGTACAGTAGCACACGGTATTGATTATTGATGCTTACGTGAGAAGTCACTCAGTTTTGTTCAATTATTGTTACAAGTAATTGTTGCATAGTATCTCACGTTATTTGATTCAATTATTGTCAATATTTTATAATCAATAATTGAGATGACAAAGTTATTAATATTATTATTTGCAATATTAACGATGTCTAGAAGTTCTGTCAAGGAGAGGTTTGGTCACCTAATTATTCATCAATGGGGAGAAATCCTTATTGGAAAGCCCCCTCTTTCCTGGGAACGACCTGGTCTATTAATATTGTGAATTATAATAATGATAATAAATGCTGTTAAAAATATTGAGGTGATTTTTAAGAGGTATTTTGTTATAAATTTTACTTATTATTTAGATTTCCACTTACTCATTTTTCAAAATAATCGAAAGGAAGTTATTTAAATATTATAAAAGTGGGCCCACATGTGGGGCCCATATGTGGAAAATTATATTGCTGGGAGGTTGTTTTTCAAATGGGTTGTCGGGAAAGGGTGGGAGAAAAAGGTCAGGAGGGAGTTAGCGTAATTAGTATTATTATATATATATATATATATAAATATATATGTTTATATATTATATGATATAAAATATATGTATATAACTTTGTTGACAATTGGGGCAGGAAGGAAAAACAGATCACGGGAGTGTATCCCGTGAAATTTTTAGCACATGCTATATATATATATATTTAATATATATATATATATATATATATATATATATATATAATATATTTTATTTAAAAGATTTTGCTTTAAATCGGGACCGTCCGTTTAAAAGTAAATCAATCTGGACCGTTCATGAATTAGTTACTATGCAGTCTATTCTTCTATAAATAGAAGCTCATTCCTTCATTATTTCTTACAAATTCACTGAAACTCTAGAGAGATAAACTATAGAGAGAAATAAGAAAAGTCTTCTACTACTTCACTACTTCTATATCAAGTACTCTTCTTTCTAAGGTAAGGGCTATTATTTATTTCTCATTCATGAAGAGAACTTTCTGTTATTCCATTCTTCATTATTCTGTGGAATAACCTGTATACGCGGGCTACCCTATACTCGGTGAAGTTCTTCTGTTATTTCATTTTTATTATTCTGTTGGAACATCATGTCTGTGCTTTACGCATGACCTGGTTCCATTGTTTATTATTCTGTTGGAACATCCTATCTGTGCGTTTACGCATAACCTGGTTTCATTATCTATTATTCTGTTGGAATATCCTGTCGGTGCGTTTACGCATGACCAGGTTCTATTATTTATTATTCTGTTGGAATAACCTGTCTATGCGGTCTATCGCATGCTTGGTGATTTCTTTTGTTATTCCATTCTTTATTATACTCGGTTAGTTAAAGTTTTGACTTCTATACTCCATGAAATTAGTGGAATATCCTTGATATTTGCGCTTCATCCAGTATCTTTTCATAGAAATATTCTCCTGAGCATTCTTGAATTTTACTCCACAAAGAAGTATCATGTTGACAATTTGGACGTTATTGGTTCTTGGACAAATTAATTCTTGAACTTGTTTTATTGAATTCTTATATCATTGTCATCATCCTCATGTTTAAATTTTGTTGAAAGTCATCTGTGGCCTGTAGTGCATAGATGGACTTGGTATGATTATGACCAGGAATTATTCAGTGTAATCATGAACGTAATGTTATAAATGATGTGGGAAAAAGTTCTCATTGGCCCGTAGAGCATTGATGGACAGTTGTTGGCATGATCATGACCATTGATAAATATTTGAATATCCTTGGCCGTAGTGCAAGGATGATGTGGATTATTTATTAAGCTGAGTCTCAGCGATAAAAGAAATGAAAAACCTTTTTAAATCATAGAAGATAGTAGATTTTATTCTCTACTTAACTCTTCTAATGGATTGCTTGTTCTGCTGCAGTTAAACTTGATGTTTGTTATATTTTATCAGTTTAACACTGTTGAAGGCTAATGATAATTTATTCTACATTATCTTAGTCATTATATTTCTTACTGGGCTAGTTGAGTTCACCCTTTTGCTTTCATTGTTCTCTTCGGGAAATGAGAACGTAACAGGGACTAGTTGGGGAACAGAGTGATGGCAAGATGATAGCATTAGTAGTCCTCACTATTCTATAAAATAGTGTGATAATAAATGTAATGAGTACTCCATTGAGTTTGTATATTGTCTAGATGACAATATTTGTATTAAAACTCACAACAGATGTTTAGTCGTATTTTACACGACTGTTGTATAATTAAGTCATTTGAATTTTGTACCATGTATTTGGCGATTCAGAATAGGTGATGTATACCTATGATAGGTCAGCCTCTGATCAACCAAACACGGAAGAAAGTCTCTTCATGCTTTCTCATTTTAAATTACTTATAAAAACAATTACTTGTAATTTCATTCCATATTCATCTCCCTGTAATGAGAAATATGAAGAAACATGTGTACATACATATTTAAATAAAACATGTTATCCTGGATTACAAACAGCTAACATCCGCCTTGCAGGATAATATTCCTAGAACGGATACATAGCATGTAAACATTTACACATTCCCTAAGGACTAAACTACACAAGTCTTTTGCAGGGAAGCAATCGGACCTATCACCCGATCAAAATCCAAAAAGGCCACGAGCCTACAGTCAATTATGTCGTCATCACTGTAGACACTCGAAATTTTCTGTGCTACTGTTACTAACATTGCAGGAGGACAGATTCGTCTTTTAAGAGAGAACCTTGAAAGACAATCCACATCCATGTCGGATACTACCGGAAGTTCAGCATCAACCCCGGATCGCAATCTGGGAGTAACAAATCCAACCTCGGATATAACCTCGAGGCCAGCAGATACAATACCGGAACTCACACCGGAGAAGACCGATTAATATCGGAGATAACCTCGAGGTATCCAGTCTCAGTCCCAACCATGGGAATAGCCACTAACCTTGGTGATAACCCCAAGGAATGCAGTTTCGACGAAAACCCTAGAAATGCTTGTTTCAAATACGACCAACTTCAATCTCAGCTCTCACAACAAGATACACTGCACCAACCCGACAATAACATTGGGGAGGCAGGCACGCCTCAAAGATGACAATGAGGACCTTCAATAATTGCAGCAGTCCAATCTCAGCGAAGTCTGAGCAACGTCTGCTTTATCAGCCAAATCTGGCGATAACACCGGTGAGGGGCAACATCATCATCTCGTCAAAAATGATGCCACGTCACGTCTCTACGCAAC
Source organism: Panax japonicus (assembly GCA_020205505.1). Lineage (NCBI taxonomy): Eukaryota > Viridiplantae > Streptophyta > Magnoliopsida > Apiales > Araliaceae > Panax > Panax japonicus. The sequence continues at coordinate 49,778,268 of CM035100.1, forward strand.
GATGTGACACAAGGCTAACCAATCCCGAGTTACTATTGTGCGGGGTACATCACCTATTCTGAATCGCCAAATACATGGTACAAAATTCAAATGACTTAATTATACAACAGTCGTGTAAAATACGACTAAACATCTGTTGTGAGTTTTAATACAAATATTGTCATCTAGACAATATACAAACTCAATGGAGTACTCATTACATTTATTATCACACTATTTTATAGAATAGTGAGGACTACTAATGCTATCATCTTGCCATCACTCTGTTCCCCAACTAGTCCCTGTTACGTTCTCATTTCCCGAAGAGAACAATGAAAGCAAAAGGGTGAACTCAACTAGCCCAGTAAGAAATATAATGACTAAGATAATGTAGAATAAATTATCATTAGCCTTCAACAGTGTTAAACTGATAAAATATAACAAACATCAAGTTTAACTGCAGCAGAACAAGCAATCCATTAGAAGAGTTAAGTAGAGAATAAAATCTACTATCTTCTATGATTTAAAAAGGTTTTTCATTTCTTTTATCGCTGAGACTCAGCTTAATAAATAATCCACATCATCCTTGCACTACGGCCAAGGATATTCAAATATTTATCAATGGTCATAATCATACCAAAAACTATCCATCAATGCACTACGGGCCAATGAGGACTTTTACCACATTATTTGTAACATTACGATCATGATTACACCGAATAATCCCTGGTCATAATCATACCAAGTCCATCTATGCACTACAGGCCACAGATGACTTTCAACAAAATATAAACATGAGGATGATGACAATGATATAAGAATTCAATAAAACAAGTTCAAGAATTAATTTATCCAAGAACTAATAATGTCCAAATTGTCAACATGATACTGCTTTATAGAGTAAAATTCAAGAATGCTCAGAAGAATATTTCCATGAAAAGATACTGGATGAACCGCAAATATCAAGGATATTCCACTAATTTCATGGAGTATAGAAGTCAAAACATTAACCAACTGAGTATAATAAAGAATGGAATAACAAAAGAAATCACCATGTATGCGGTACTTCGCATAGACAGGTTATTCCAACAGAATACTAAATAACGGAACCAGGTTAGGCGAAATTCGCACCGACAGGATGTTCCAACAGAATAATAAAGAATGAAATAATAACAGAAATCACCATGCATGCGGTACTTCGCATAGACAGGTTATTCCAACAGAATACTAATAAGGACGGAATCAGGTCCGACGTAAAACGCACAGACAGGATATTCCAATAGAATAATAATAAAGACGGAACCAGGTCTGGCGTAAAACGCACAGACAGGATATTCTAACAAAATAATAAAGACGAAATCAGGTTCGGCGTAAAACGCACAGACAGGATATTCCAACAGAACAATAAAGAAGGAATAATATAAGAATTTCACCAAGTATAGGGTAGCCCGCGTATACATGTTATTCCAACAGAATAATAAAGAATGGAATAACAGAAGTTCTCTTCATGGATAAGAAAGAAATAATACTCCCTACGGGTACAAAAAATAATATTCCATACCTTGGAAAAATTGGATACTGGAATAGTGAGGTAGCAGACTTCTCTTCTTCTTTTTCTCTATAATTTTTCTCTATAATAATCGTTCTAAAGCTTTTGTGAATTGATGAGAAATGAAGGAAGAATGAGCTTCTATTTATAGTAAAATATAGTTTCGATAATTGCACGTTTTGGGGCTCGAAATATTACAGTATAATACCTTCCTCTTTTTCTTCATTTTTAATATAGTCATGCAAGTATTATCAAACTTGCACCAACTCCCCTAATAGTAAATAATGTGAATCAATAGTAAATCATATGACTCAATAGTTCTAATCATGTGATAAAACAATTACAGTAGAGTACCTCCATCTATACCTCTATTTTTAACTTAGTCATGCAAGTATTATCAATTTTTTGCACCAACTCCCCTAATAGTACAAGAATGTGATTCAATAGTACACACATGTGAACAAATAATTATATAAGTATGTGAATTAGTAGCAATTAATTGCTCATTTATCCGATAAATTACCAGATTTATTAATATAACCGCTAGACATCAATTATCATCGGAATAGAAGTCAATTTTCACTAACACAAACAATTCCAACCTAATGAAACTATTTTTATCAACAAAATTAATTTTGAAATTTCGAAATTTGACTTTTCCCGAAAAAGTCAACTATTGACTTTTTTACCAAATAGTGAATCCCGTAAAATTTTGTGTTTATAAACTATTTTTACTAATTTCATTGTTTCGGACTCAAATATCATGTCCGCGTCTCCAAATTCAACTCCGAACACAACTTCAATTTTAATAACATTCATCATTAATATTATAACTCACAATATTTAACAACCAGGTCGTTCCCAGGAAAGAGGGGGCTTTCCTATAAGAATTTCTCCTTATTGGCACGCAATTAGGTGACCAAACCTCTCCTTGACAGAACTTCTAGACATTGTCAATATTGCAAATAATAATATGAATAACTTTGTCGTCTCAATTATTGATTTAATAATATAACATATTATGCAGATGATACTGTGACAATAATTGAATCAATAATATGAGAGATATGATGTAGCAATTACTGTAGCAATAATTAAGTATAACTGAGTGACTTCTCACGTAAGCATCAATAATCAATACCGTGTGCTACTATGCAACCACGCGTATTACTGTACTTTTACTACCGAGTAGTTCAACAGTTTTAACGGTAACACTTCGCTGTTATTTTTATAAAAACATAATTCTGTCATTTTCTAACTATGGCAATACTTCCGTTGTGGGGTCCACCAATGATTGTGCCGTCGTACGAATATTCCCCGACCAATCGAATATTTTATAACAACTTGCATACTTTGAAAAATTTATAAATACTACCCACAACTATAACATTATATCAAATCCACACCATAATATTCAAAAAAATATTTCGATAAATTTAAATCTTTATTCATAAAATCAGGGGTTTCACAATCTCACCTCCTTATGAAATTTCGCCCTCAAAATTTACGTACGCACTTGATATGCCAAAGAGGTGAGGATACCTTGACTTCATTTCAGATTCTAACTCTTGAGGTATAACCTTTGAGTGTTGAATACGATCATTCTTATCCAAGATTTTAACACGTATCTCCTCATACGTTAAATCTTCTGCTATATCGTCTACTTCTAATTTAATAATATGGTTCAGGTCATCCACATATTTACGTAACATCGATACGTGAAAAATGTTATGAACACGCGACATACTTGGCGGTAAAACGAGTCTATAGGCCACAATTCCTACTCGATCGAGGATTTCAAATGGGCCAATTAAATCGAGGGTTGAGATTTCCTCTCTTCGTCGATTCTTACTTCTAGAATAACGCCCTCTTGAACCTTCTTCATTCATCAGCTCCGGGTGTATAGCTTGAGCGAATTTAACTTTATCAATTGAAGTCAATTCTAATCGTATATTCGTTATCTTCACGTGGGTTCCTAGAGTCTTTAACTCTATCTTCATACTTTGTAAGTCGTACGAAATGGGTCTTTGTGTTAACAACATCGCACTCATAAACGCATACAATCTTCTACTCAACGCGTCAGCTATCATGTTCGCTTTCCCACGATGGTATTGAATGGTACGATCGTAATCTTCAACATCTCGAGCCAACGTCTTTGGCGCATGTTACGTTCATTTTAGTTGAATAAATATTTGAGGGTGTTAGAAATGAGTTTTATACTGGGGTCAATACAAAATTCGATTTCACGCTCTAGGGGTAGGCTAAGAAGTCTTCAAGAATACGTAAGGAAATTTATTAATAATAGAAATATCATTCAAAACTGTGACTCTCATCCAAGACTTGGGTAACACGTCACATTGATACCTATCAACTTGTCATCGTTATTCATAGTGTCGCCTACAGAAAGTCTGGCTTCGGTGCATTCCACACAAGGAAGTCAACAACGAAAGGACCAAGGCTCTTTACTTATGGTTTGATATGACCATGATTGACTTTAGTGATTTGGTTGCTTGAATTCGCATAACAGGTTGGTTAGGAATATGAAAGCTAACAACCTTACGAAAAACATGATGAGTAGTTAACCAATCGATTCCTAAAATCACATCAAAGGCAAGTATTTTCAAAGAGATACGATTGACAGGTAACGTGAAAGTGTTGATTTGAATAAGATTTATAAATAGTGGAGGTAATGAAGGTTTCTCCCAACTGAGTTTCAACAGATAAATCAAAATCTAACTTCTCCAGAGTTAAATTCAAATATTGAACACAACTAGATGAAATAAAAGAATGAGTAAAACCGGTATCTAACACGGTATAGACTTCGCAAGAGTTTATGACTAACATACCCGTGATAATTTTATTCAGGTTCCTCGTCACAAAAAAAATGCTCTCTTAAACTACCGGCTTTGGCTTGTCTGGGACATCCTTTGGCATCACTATCCCAGCTGGAATTGAATTCACCATACGATAAAATCGAGGTAGGTGACCTTCTCTTCCGCAATTAAAACACACTTTGGATTGCTACGTACAATTTGGACGGATGTGTCTCTCATGTCCGCATTTGAAACATACGACCGGTGTTCATTCTTCTTCCTTTGAAACAAGTGCTGGTTCCGACGTCTTCACGTCATTGTTGAACCTTCTCTTCTTGAAATGTCCATTCTTATTGTTTTGGACATGATTACCACCGAAATGGTTACCATTCATGGCATGATAATTTCCCCCACGATGGTTATCATTGTTATGATGGCTGTTGCCACCGGTACGATTACTACCATGTTGTTGGTCGTTGCCTTTTGGTTGTGCTGACTCGTTATCGTGTTCCAATAACTGAGCCATATTCACAACATTTGAATATAAACAAAGTTTGTGAGAAATGAGGTATTGACGTATATTAGGTTTCAAACCTCTTAAAAATATTCGCGTCATTCGCTCCTCATTATCGACCAAATAGGATGCAAACCGAGATAACTCGGTAAACTTAGCCTCGTACTGCGACACGGTCATATTGTTTTGCTCCATCTTGATGAACTCCACCTCTTTCATGTATTTTCGGGAAAGTACTTGTCGTTGAACAGCTCTTGGAACTTCCCCCAAGACATTTTGAGTGCGTCAGTCTGGGTGCATTTTATAGATTTCCACCAGTAATCTGCCTCTTCATGCAACATAAAGGTGGCAAAGAGAACCTTTTGCTCCTCTGAGCATCCCAAGACATCAAATATCTTAGTGATCTACTTTAACCATGTCTCCGCCTTAAGTGGTTCTGGCTTTCCCAAAAAGTCCGGTGGTCCCAACTCCTTAAACTGCTTAGTGGTGACCAACCGTGGGTTTCCATTGTTTCCTCCTGCATTATGAACATGAGTCTCTCTCTTCTGGTGTTGCATAAATTCTAAAAAGCTCCTAAAAGTACCGTCGTTCATCATTTGGTCAGTGTTGTTATTTACAGGAGGATTATCGCCATCCTGTTGCACATTGTCCTGATTATTGATCTGTGGAGACTCAACGGTCTCCTGTGCTCCATTACTATTCTCAATATTCTCAGATATCATTTTTAAATACTGCCACAAAATAAGGGTTAAATAACATATCACATAATATCCTATACTCTGACCGACCAATTAAATATCAAATAAACTTAGGTAGGTCATACTAGCGAAGGAATTTCCCGTCTCTCCCCTCCTAGTTCTTATCTCACATCTCAGCCAGGGATCATATCCCTAAGCTTTGATACCAACTGTGATGCCCCCAAAAATGGAATACATCACCTATTTTGAGTCGCCAAATACATGGTACATAATACAAATATAATCTTAAATATACAACATGAGCTGTGAGTTAGAATTCAAATATTATTTACTAGAGAGTATACAAACTCAAAAGGAGTCCTCATTACTATTATTATCACACTATTTCACAGAATAGTGAGGACTTCCAATGCAAACATCTAGGACCATCACTCTGTTCCCCGACTAGTCCCAGTTACGTTCTCATTTCCTGAAGAGAATAGTGAAAGAAAGGGTAAGCTCAACTAACCCAGTAAGAAATATTATGACTAAGATAATGCAGAATAAATTATCATTAGCCTTCAACAGTATAACAACAGATAGAATATAATAGACAACAAATTTTAGATCAAAAACCGCAGAGGAATAAAAAATCCATTAGAAGAGTCAAGTAAAATATAAAATCCACTATCTTCTATGATTTAAAAAGTTTTTCACCAACTTTATCGCTGAGACTCAGCTTAATAAATAATCCACATCATTAACTCATCCCTGCACTATAGGCCAAGGATATTTTTAGTATCACAACTGTAAGACCCCAGTTTTTTTTAAATAAAGATGAATTTTCTATAATTATTATTTTTGAATATTATGGAATAAATTGGATATAATGTTATAGTTGTGGGTAATATTTATAAATTTTGCAAAGTACGCATGTTGTTATAAAATATTCGTTTGGTCGGGGAATATTCTTTTTGTCGGGGAATATTCGTACGACGGCACAATCATTGGTGGACCCCACAACGGAAGTATTGTCGTAGTTAGAAAACGACAAAATTATCTTTCTATAAAATAACGGCGGAGGTGTTACCGTTAAAACTGTTGAACTACTCGGTAGTAAAAGTACAGTAATACACGTTGTTGCATAGTAGCACACAGTATTGATTATTGATGCTTACGTGAGAAGTCACTCAGTTATACTCAATTATTGCTACAGTAATTGCTGCATCATATCTCTTATATTATTGATTCAATTATTGTCACAGTATCATCTGTATAATATGTTATATTATTTAAACAATAATTGAGACGACAAGTTATAAATGATTAATAATTGTTGAAAGATTAAATATGTGCTGATTAAAAATAAAATGATTTCTGGTAATTTTTATTCAATCCTTGATGTATATAAAGAGTCTATTATTAGACGTTTGTGTTAAGTTGAATTATTTATGGGGGGCCATATGTCATCATCTAAGAGTCTTTTTCATAAATAGTAATTACCTTTGTAAATAGTAATTACCTTCGTAAATAGTAATTACCTTCGTAAATAGTAATTATCTTCGTCAATAGTAATTACCTTCGTAAATAGTAAATACTTTCGTAAATAGTAATAAATCTTCTATAAATAGAGGCCTAGGGCTTCATTATTTTTCACGAATTCGCTCAAGCTCTAGAGAGAGAAAGTATAGAGAGAATAAGAGAGAAAGAAGAAGAGTATTCGGTTACTACACTACTGCAGTATTCAATCTCCTAATAATGTAAGGGTGTTATTCTTTCTTCTTGAAGAGAACTTATGTTATTCCATTCTTTGTTATTCTGTTGGAATAACCTGTAAAAGTGGCATACCCTATACATGACCTATATACGCGGTATACCCTATACTTGGTGAAATCCTTATGTTATTCCATTCATTATTATTCTGTTGGAATAACCTGTATACGCGGTTTACCCTATACTTGGTGACATTCTTCTATTATTCTGTTGGAACATCCTGTCTGTGTGTTTTACACCGGACCTGGTTCCATTATTTATTATTCTGTTGGAACATCCTGTCTGTGTGTTTTAGACCGGACCTGGTTCCATTATTTATTATTCTGTTGGAATATTCTGTCTGTGTGTTTTACACCGGACCTGGTTCCATTATTTATTATTCTGTTGGAATATCCTGTCTGTGTGTTTTACACCGGACCTGGTTCCATTCTTTATTATTCTGTTGGAATATCCTGTCTGTACGTTTTACGCCGGACCTGGTTCCGTTATTTATTATTATGTTGGAATAACCTGCTTGTGCGGTCTATCGCATGCATGGTGATTTCTTTTGTTATCTCATTCTTTATTATACTCAGTTGGTTAAAACTTTGACTTCTATACTCCATAAAATTAGTGGAATATCCTTGATATTTGCGCTTCATCCAGTATCCTTTCATGGAAATCTTCTTCTGATCATTCTTGAATTTTACACCACAAAACAATATCGTGTTGACAAATTTGGACGTTAATAATTCATGAATAAAATAATTCTTGAAATTGTTTTATTGAATTCTTATATCATTGTCATCATCCTCTTGTTTATATTTTGTTGAAAGTCATCTGTGGCCTGTAGTGCATAGATGGACTTGGTATGATTATGAACAGGGATTATTCGGTGTAATCATGACCGTAATATTACAAATGATGTAAAAATTAAAAATCCTCATTTGCCCGTAGTGCATTGATGGACAGTTGTTGGCATGATCATGACCATTAATGAATACACAAATATTCTTGGCTGTAGTGCATGAATAATTGTGGTCGTGATACTAAAGAATATCCTTGGCCGTAGTGCGGGGGTGATTCGATGATGTGGAATATTTATTAAGCTGAGTCTCAGCTATAACGATGATGAAAAACCTTTTAAATCATAAAAGATAGTAGATTTTATTTTCTACTTGACTCTTTTAATGGATTGCTGGTTCCGCTGTAGTTAAACTTGATGTTTATTATATTTTATCAGTTTAACACTGTTGAAGGCTAATGATAATTTATTCTGCATTATCTTAGTCATAATATTTCTTACTGGGCTAGTTGCGCTCACCCTTTATTTCACTGTTCTCTTCAGGAAATGAGAATATAGCTGGGACGAGTCGGGGAACGAAGTGATGGACCAGAGAATAGTATTAGTAGTCCTCACTATTCTGTTAAATAGTGTGACAATAATTGTATTGAGGACACCTTTTGAGTTTGTATGATCTCTAGTAGACAATGATTGTATTCAAACTCACAGTTATGTTTTGTCGTATTGTACACGACAGTTGTATTAGTAAGTTGTATTTGAATTCTGTACCATGTATCTGACGACTCAAGATGGGTGATGTATACCTAATTTTGGGGGCGTCACAGTTGGTATCAGAGCTTAGGGATATGATCCCTGGCTAAGATGTGAGAATAGTACTTGGAGGGGAGAGACGGGGAATTCCTTCGCTAGTATGACCTACCTAAGTTTATGTGCTATTTTATTGGTCGGTCAGAATATAGGGATAATATGTTACATGTCAATTAACCTTTTGTTTTGTGGCAGTATCTGAAAATGACATCTGAGAATGTTGAGAATGGCAATGGAGCACAGGCGATCGTTGATTCACCGCATATCAATAATCAGGATAATGTGCATCAGGAAGGCGAAAATCCTCATGCAAACAACAACACTGACCAAATGACGAATGATCAAATGTTCAGAGGTTTTATGCAATTCATGCAACAGCAGGCGAGAGCAACTCCTGTCCAAAATGTAGATGGAAACGCGGGAAACTCTCGGGCGGTCACCGCTAAACAGTTCAAGGAGCTGGGACCATCGGAGTTTAAGGGAGAGCCAAAACCACTTATGGCGGAAACATGGATAAAGCAGATGACCAAGATATTTGATGTCTTGGGATGCTCTGAGGAGCAAAAGGTTCCCTTTGCCGCATTTATGTTGCGCGGAGAGGCAGATTACTGGTGGGAATCAGTAAAACGTACTCAACCTGCTGTACTGAAGATATCTTGGGAGAAGTTCCAGGAGCAGTTCAATGACAAATACTTTCCCGAAAGTATTCGCCACATGAAGGAGGTGAAGTTTATTAAGTTGGAACAAAATAATATGACCGTGTCGCAATACGAGGCAAAATTTGCAGAGTTATCACGGTTTGCGTCCCACTTGGTGGATAATGAAGATAGAATGGCGCGAATGTTTTTAAGAGGTTTGAAGCCGGAGATACGTCAACATCTTATTTCTCATAAACTGTATTTGTATTCAGATGTTGTTAATAGGGCTCAGTTAGTGGAGCGCGATAACGAGTCAACTCAACTAAAAGAGAGCAGTCGACAAAATTATAATACCAGTGAGAGTGGTCATCGAAGCGGTGACAACAAGCGTGGAGGGAATCAGCAGGCCAGAAATGGTTACCACTTCGGTGGTAATCAGGGCCAAAACAATAAGAATGGACATTTCAAAAAAAGGAGATTCTACAATGATGGAAAGACGTCAGCACCAGCACCCGTTGTTAAGGAAGGAGAAAGACCACCTATCATATGTTTCAAATGCGGAGGGGAGGGACACATCAGTCCAAATTGCGTGATGCCGTCCAAAGCATGTTATAATTGTGGAAGAGAAGATCACTTAGCCCGATTTTGTCGTTTACCAAAGACAAATTCAGCTAGGATGGAGGCACCAAAGGCCGTCCCAGAAAGGTCAAAGCCAGTAGTGCAAGGGAGAGCGTTTGTTGTGACCTCCCAGAAAGCAAGGAACCCGAATGAGGTCATCACGGGTAAGCTTATCATAAACTCTAACGAAGTCTATACTTTATTTGATACCGGTTCTACCCATTCTTTTATTTCTCCTACTTGCGCTCATCGATTAAATTTGACTCCGGAGAAATTAGACTTTGACTTATCTGTGGAAACTCCGTTGGGAGAAACCTTCATTACATCCACTGTTTATAAGTCTTGTTTGGTTTAAATCGGTACCCTCGTATTACCTGTAGATCTTATTTCATTGAAAATACTTGCATTTGACGTGATTCTAGGGATTGATTGGTTAACTACTCATCATGCAAAAATTGATTGTTTCCATAAGGTTGTTAGCTTTCATATTCCTAATCAACCTATTATGCGAATTCAAGCGACCAAACCATTAAAATCAATCACGGTCATCTCAAGCCATAAAGCTATTCGTTTATTAAAAAACGGATGTCAAGCTTTCTTAGCTCATGTCACAGATTTAAACAAAAATACGTCAGTTTTGAACGATATTTCTATTGTTAATGAATTTCCTAACGTATTCCCCGAAGAACTTCCTGGCCTACCCCCAGAGCGTGAGATTGAATTTTGTATCGACCTTGAACCCGGTACAAAACCCATTTCTAAAGCCCCATATCGAATGGCTCCTATTGAACTTCAGGAGTTAAAAACCCAACTGCAGGAATTGTTAGACATTGGCTTTATTCGTCCTAGTACTTCTCCTTGGGGTGCTCCTGGTCTATTCGTGAAGGAGAAAGATGGGAGTATGCGACTTTGTATTGATTATCAGGAGTTGAATCATGTCACCATCAAAAATAGGTATCCATTGCCACGAATTGATGATCTATTTGACCAGTTGCAAGGAGACAAATTCTTTTCAAAGATCGATCTTCGTTCCGGGTATCACCAATTGAAGATTAGAACCGATGACATTCCAAAGACGGCTTTCAGAACTCGGTACGGGCATTATGAATTCTTAGTCATGTCCTTTGGATTGACTAATGCTCCTGCTGCCTTCATGGATATGATGAACCGAGTATTCAAGGAATATTTGGATCACTTTGTGGTCGTCTTTATTGATGACATCCTTATTTATTCCAAAAGCCGTGAAGATCATGAGCAACACTTGAGGCTGACACTCCAAAAGCTTCGTGAATATAAGCTTTATGCCAAGTTGAAGAAATACGAGTTCTGGCTTGAGGAAGTAGCATTCCTTGGGCACGTGGTATCAAGTCATGGAATATCTGTTGACCCAGCAAAGATTGAAGCTATTCAAATCTGGGAGCAACCTAAATCAGTGACCGAAGTACGTAGCTTTCTCGGTTTAGCTGGTTATTATCGGAGATTCGTGGAAGGATTTTCTCGAATCGCTACTCCATTGACTCAGCTGACTCAGAAAGATACAAAGTTCGGTTGGAGCGAATAATGTGAGAAGAGTTTTCAAGAACTCAAGAGGAGACTCATTTCAGCACCTGTTCTGACAATACTATCTGGCTCGGAGGGATTTGTCATCTACAGTGATGCTTCGGGCAAAGGGCTGGGATGTGTTCTCATGCAACATAGAAAAGTCATAGCCTATGCCTCGCGACAACTCAAAGAATATGAGAAGAATTATCCTACTCATGATCTAGAGTTGGCAGCTGTTGTCTTTGCACTTAAAATTTGGAGGCATTACTTATATGGGGAGAAAGTGGAGATCTTTACGGATCATAAAAGCCTCAAATATTTCTTCACTCAAAAGGAACTCAACATGCGACAATGACGTTAGCTTGAACTGTTGAAAGATTATGATCATACCATCCAATACCATCCTCGAAAAGCAAACGTGGTAGCTGACGCATTGAGTAGAAGATCACATGCAAGTACGAGTGCGATATTGTCAACGCAAGGGCCCATTTTGTGTGACTTGCAAAGGATGGGGATAGAGTTAAAGACTCCAGGGACGCATATGACGATGGCTAATATACGAGTAGAACCGACTTTAATCGATAAAGTTAAAGCTGTTCAAGCTACAGACCTGGAGCTGATGCGTATGAGGAAGAAAGTACAAGAAGGTGCTATGCCGGAAGCAAGAATCGATGAAGAAGGAATACTTCGAGTCAACTCCAGACTTTGTGTTCCTAATGACCCTGATTTAAAGTATAAAATCATGATGGAGGCGCACAATACACCGTTTGCAATCCATCCTGGGAGTACCAAAATGTATCATGATATTCGTCATACATTTTGGTGGAGCAATATGAAGAGAGAGATAGCGTTGTTTATCTCAAGATGTATAACATGTCAACGAGTTAAAGCGGAGCATCAAGTACCAAAAGGTCCATTGCAACCACTTGAAATTCCAGAATGGAAGTGGGAGCACATTACCATGGATTTCGTTACCGGTCTTCCTAAGGTTTCTCAAGGCATAGACGTGATTTGGGTTATTGTTGATAGATTGACTAAGTCTGCTCATTTCTTACCGATACGAGAAACTTATACACTTGAACGTCTTGCTCGTATGTACATAAACGAGATTGTAAGACTGCATGGTATGCCGGTATCCATAGTTTCTGATCGAGACCCAAGATTTACTTCACGATTTTGGGTTAGTTTGCAAAAAGCTATGGGCACAGACTTACGATTTAGCTCGGCATATCATCCTCAGACGGACGGACAGTCGGAGAGGACTATTCAAACTCTCGAAGATCTATTAAGACTCTGTGTCCTTGATTTCAAGGGAAGTTGGGAAAAGTTCTTACCATTGGTGGAGTTTTCCTACAACAACAGTTATCAAGCAAGTATTGGCATGGCTCCATTTGAAGCGTTGTATGGAAGAAAGTGTCGTTCTCCAGTATGCTGGGATGAGGTGGGTGAAGCAACGTTGTTGGGACCGGAGTTGGTACGTATGACTACGGAAAAGATTCAAACGATCCGACAACGTATAAAAACCTCTCAAATTCGACAAAAGAGTTATGTTGATCTTAATCGAAAGGATGTGGAATTCAATATAGGAGATCATGTGTTGTTACGTGTTACTCCATGGAAAGGAGTTACAAGATTTGGAAAGAAAGGAAAACTCAATCCTCGATTCATCGGTCCATTTTTAATCCTCGATCGAATAGGAACTGTGGCCTATAGACTCGCTTTACCGCCAAGTATGTCTCGTGTTCATAACGTTTTTCACATATCCATGTTACGAAAATATGTGAAAGACCCGAACCACATTATTGAGTTAGAACCGGACGAAATAGCGGAAGATTTGACGTATGAAGAGATTCCTGTTCAAATCTTGGATAAGAAGGAACATATTCTACGCTCCAAGGTTATACCTCAAGTCAAATTTTTTTGGAGAAACCACGATGTTGAAGAAATGACTTGGGAGTTAGAATCTGAAATGAAATCAAGGTATCCTTACCTCTTTGACATACCAGGTACGTACCCTAATTTCGAGGGCAAAATTTCATAAGAAGGGGAGGTTGTAAGACCCCAGTTTTTTTTAAATAAAGATGAATTTTCTATAATTATTATTTTTGAATATTATGGAATAAATTGGATATAATGTTATAGTTGTGGGTAATATTTATAAATTTTGCAAAGTACGCAAGTTGTTATAAAATATTCGTTTGGCCGGGGAATATTCTTTTTGTCGGGGAATATTCGTACGACGGCACAATCATTGGTGGACCCCACAACGGAAGTATTGTCGTAGTTAGAAAACGACAAAATTATCTTTCTATAAAATAACGGCGGAGGTGTTACCGTTAAAACTGTTGAACTACTCGGTAGTAAAAGTACAGTAATACGCGTTGTTGCATAGTAGCACACGGTATTGATTATTGATGCTTACGTGAGAAGTCACTCAGCTATACTCAATTATTGCTATAGTAATTGCTGCATCATATCTCTTATATTATTGATTCAATTATTGTCACAGTATCATCTGTATAATATGTTATATTATTTAAACAATAATTGAGACGACAAGTTATAAATGATTAATATTTGTTGAAAGATTAAATATGTGCTGATTAAAAATAAAATGATTTCTGGTAATTTTTATTCAATCCTTGATGTATATAAAGAGTCTATTATTAGACGTTTGTGGTAAGTTGAATTATTTATGGGGGGGGCCATATGTCATCATCTAAGAGTCTTTTTCATAAATAATAATTACCTTTGTAAATAGTAATTACCTTCGTAAATAGTAATTATCTTCGTAAATAGTAATTACCTTCGTAAATAGTAATTACCTTCGTCAATAGTAATTACCTTCATAAATAGTAAATACTTTCTTAAATAGTAATAAATCTTCTATAAATAGAGGCCTAGGGCTTCATTATTTTTCACGAATTCGCTCAAGCTATAGAGAGAGAAAGTATATAGAGAATAAGAGAGAAAGAAAAAGAATATTCGGTTACTACACTACTGCAGTATTCAATCTCCTAATAATGTAAGGGGTGTTATTCTTTCTTCTTGAAGAGAACTTATGTTATTCCATTCTTTGTTATTCTGTTGGAATAACCTGTAAAAGTGGCATACCCTATACATGACCTGTATACGCGGTATACCCTATACTTGGTGAAATCCTTATGTTATTCCATTCATTATTATTCTGTTGGAATAACCTGTATACGCGGTTTACCCTATGCTTGGTGACATTCTTCTATTATTCTGTTGGAACATCCTGTCTGTGTGTTTTACACCGGACCTGGTTCCATTATTTATTATTCTGTTGGAACATCCTGTCTGTGTGTTTTACACCGGACCTGGTTCCATTATTTATTATTCTGTTGGAATATCCTGTCTGTGTGTTTTACACCGGACCTGGTTCCATTCTTTATTATTCTGTTGGAATATCCTGTCTGTGCGTTTTACGCCGGACCTGGTTCCGTTATTTATTATTATGTTGGAATAACCTGTTTGTGCGGTCTATCGCATGCATGGTGATTTCTTTTGTTATCTCATTCTTTATTATACCTAGTTGGTTAAAACTTTGACTTCTATACTCCATGAAATTAGTGGAATATCCTTGATATTTGCGCTTCATCCAGTATCCTTTCATGGAAATCTTCTTCTGATCATTCTTGAATTTTACACTACAAAACAATATCGTGTTGACAAATTTGGACGTTAATAATTCATGAATAAAATAATTCTTGAACTTGTTTTATTGAATTCTTATATCATTGTCATCATCCTCATGTTTATATTTTGTTGAAAGTCATCTGTGGCCTGTAGTGCATAGATGGACTTGGTATGATTATGACCAGGGATTATTCGGTGTAATCATGACCGTAATATTACAAATGATGTAAAAATTAAAAATCCTCATTGGCCCGTAGTGCATTGATGGACAGTTGTTGGCATGATCATGACCATTAATGAATACACAAATATTCTTGGCCGTAGTGCATGAATAATTGTGGTCGTGATACTAAAGAATATCCTTGGCCGTAGTGCGGGGGTGATTCGATGATGTGGAATATTTATTAAGCTGAGTCTCAGCTATAACGATGATGAAAAGCCTTTTAAATCATAAAAGATAGTAGATTTTATTTTCTACTTGACTCTTTTAATAGATTGTTGGTTCCGCTGTAGTTAAACTTGATGTTTATTGTATTTTATCAGTTTAACACTGTTGAAGGCTAATGATAATTTATTCTGCATTATCTTAGTCATAATATTTCTTACTAGGCTAGTTGAGCTCACCCTTTATTTCACTGTTCTCTTCAGGAAATGAGAATATAGCTGGGACGAGTCGGAGAACGGAGTAATGGACCAGAGAATAGTATTAGTAGTCCTCACTATTCTGTTAAATAGTGTGACAATAATTGTATTGAGAACACATTTTGAGTTTGTATGATCTCTAGTAGACAATGATTGTATTCAAACTCACAGTTATGTTTTGTCGTATTTTACACGACAGTTGTATTAGTAAGTTATATTTGAATTCTGTACCATGTATCTGACGACTCAAGATGGGTGATGTATACCTAATTTTGGGGGCGTCACAGTTGGTATCAGAGCTTAGGGATATGATCCCTGGCTAAGATGTGAGAATAGTACTTGGAGGGGAGAGACGGGGAATTCCTTCGCTAGTATGACCTACCTAAGTTTATGTGCTATTTTATTGGTCGGTCAGAATATAGGGATAATATGTTACATGTCAATTAACCTTTTATTTTGTGGCAGTATCTGAAAATGACATCTGAGAATGTTGAGAATGGCAATGGAGCACAGGCGATCGTTGATTCACCGCATATCAATAATCAGGATAATGTGCATCAGGAAGGCGAAAATCCTCATGCAAACAACAACACTGACCAAATGACGAATGATCAAATGTTCAGAGGTTTTATGCAATTCATGCAACAGCAGGCGAGAGCAACTCCTGTCCAAAATGTAGATGGAATCAGGTCCGGCGTAAAACGCACAGACAGGATATTCCAATAAAATAATAAAGACGGAATAATAGAAGAATTTCACCAAGTATAGGGTAGCCCGCGTATACAGGTTATTCCAACAGAATAATAAAGAATGGAATAACAGAAGTTCTCTTCATGGATAAGAAATAAATAATAATCCCTACGAGTACAACAAATAATATTCCCTACCTTGGAAAACTGGATACTGGAATAGTGAGGTAGCAGTCTTCTCTTCTTCTTTCTCTCTATAATAATCGGTCTAAAGCTTTTGTGAATTTGTGAGAAATGAAGGAATAATGAGCTTCTATTTATATGAAAATATAGTTTTGATAATTGCACGTTTTGGGGATCGAAATAATATAGTATAATACCTTCATCTTTTTTTTTATTTTTAATATAGTCCTGCAAGTATTATCAAACTTGCACCAACTCCCCTAATAGTAAATAATGTGAATCAATAGTAAATCATGTGACTCAATAGTTCTAATCATGTGATAAAAACAATTATAGTATAGTACCTCCATCTATACCTCCATTTTTAACTTAGTTATGCAAGTATTATCAATTTTTTTGCACTAACTCCCCTAATAGTACAAGAATGTGATTTAATAGTACACACGTGTGAACAAATAGTTTTATAAGCAGGTGAATTAGTAGCAATTAATTGCTCATTTATCCGATAAATTACCCGATTTATCAATATAACCCAGACATCAATTATCATCGGAATAGATGTCGATTTTCACTAACACAAACAATTCCAACATAATGAAACTATTTTTATCAACAATATAAATTTTAAAATTTCTAAGTTTGACTTTTCCCAAAAAAGTCAACTGTTGACTTTTTGACCAAATCCCGAAAATTTTTGTGTTTATAGACTATTTTTACTAATTTCATCGTTCCGGACTCAAATATCACGTCCGCGTCTCCAAATTCAACTCCGAACACAACTTCAATTTTAATAACATTCATCATTAATATTATAACTCGCAATATTTAACAACCAGGTCATTCCCAGGAAAGAGGGGGCTTTTCGATAAGGATTTCTCCTTATTGACGCGCAATTAGATGACCAAACCTCTCCTTGATAGAACTTCTAGACATTGTCAATATTGCAAATAATAATATGAATAATTTTGTCGTCTCAATTATTGATTTAATAATATAACATATTATGCAGATGATACTGTGACAATAATTGAATCAATAATATGAGAGATATGATGCAGCAATTACTATAGCAATAATTGAGTATAACTGAGTGACTTCTCATGTAAGCATCAATAATTAATATTGTGTGTGCTACTATGCGACCACGCATATTACTGTACTTTTACTACCAAGTAGTTCAACAGTTTTAACGGTAACACTTCCGCTGTTATTTTTATAAAAAGATAATTCTGTCATTTTCTAACTACGACAATACTTCCGTTGTGGGGTCCACCAATGATTGTGTCGTCGTACGAATATTCCCCGATAAAAAGAATATTCCCCGACCAATCGAATATTTTATAACAACTTGCATACTTTAAAAAATTTATAAATACTACCCACAACTAAAATATTATATCAAATCCACACCATAATATTCAAAAAAATATTTCGATAAATTTAAATCTTTATTCATAAAATCTGGGGTTTCACATCTACTATCTTGCAGATTACGATTCTGCCTTGATAGCTCTCGAGTTTTCCTTGACTCTCCTGATAGACTACGATTTTTGGTGCAGTGCTCAATAATCAGACAAGCCTATCTATTACATCATAAGATCAACCTAACATGCTTGATCTTTCTATATTTATAGTCTTTGTACATCATTTCTTTTTAAGGACTTTAACAAAGCTGTTTTGCTTATGTAGGATCAACCTAACACATTTGATCAATTCATTCTAAGTCCTCTAATATATGTTTCTATTATCTATCCAAGGACTTTACAGCTTTTCTTAATACAAGCATACTTGCATATTCATTCATATATATCATAATCAAATCATATGTAAATAGGAATAACATTCACATGCTTATTCCTGACAATATATATATATGCATGTGAGAATGAGGGACTGAAGTAACCAAAATGTATTTGAATGCTTTTTTTTCAAAAAAGCAATGTAGCATTGTTTTGATTGGTGGAAATAGTTGGTGGAGAAAATGGTCTGCAAATGTATTTCAAATTATGTTTTCTCATGCGTGGGGCCTCAACCTTGGAAATGAGGGATTGTTGGGAAGAAAGGAAATGGGAGAAATTAGGCAGAGAAAAAGAAAGGGAGTTAGTCAGGTTAGGCAGGTTAAGCAGGCAACCTGCTTAACTTTTTCTCCCTCCGTTGCACTATAAATAGGGGGTAACCCCTCCTTCCTAAAACTCACCTTCAATATCAGAAATTCTTATTATATAGTATTGTGAGTATTTTTCTTGAGTATAAGTATACTTTGAGTGTAGTTTTTTTATGCGAGATTTTCTCAGAATAATATCTGATATTCCAGTCAAATTCAGTTTCTACTATGGTAAATGATATTATTTTATTTCAATACTCGTAATAAATATTATTTTCTTTCATACTCCATATTATGAAAGTGAAATTATTTCATTTCATATTCCTAAATTTAAACTTACTATGGTAAGTATTGTTTCTATAATTCCTGAAATGATTAGAAATTCCCTAAGTTTTGCGCTTCATCTAATATCATTTCATGGGAATATTGTTCTGAACTTTCTTGATAAATTTCCATATTTTCATGTCGGGTTACAATTCACAAAGTACTATTCACGGGGTACTATTCACAAAGTACTATTCACGGGTAAGGTTGTAAATGAACCAACACAGTTCAGACTCGATTCAGGCTCGACTTGAAAAAATACGAGCGAGAATCGTATTCGTTAATAATATGATCCAAATCTGAGCATTAAAAATAGTTCGAATAAAAATATGAGTAGAATTTGAGTAAATTTATACTCGACTCATTTAAGATTCAAACTACTCGAATTTTTGATTGTGATTCAATACATACTCGGTTAATACATATTCAATTAGACGTTTGATACATTCTCTTATAATATATACAAATTTAAATCAAATTAAGATAATTAGTTATTATTTTGTTTTGTTTTTAATTTTAATTATGATTTTATATTTGTAAAGTGTAATAATAAATATATTTTGTCATTTTTAAGTAAAATAACAAATTCGATTTAGAAATTATATTTATTATAAAACTAGTTATTATGTAGAGACTTGAATTAGAGCTTTAATTTGAAGCTCGCGAGTAGTTTGAATAAATATTCGAGTTGAGTCGGATCGAATTCGAGTAATAAATATTCGAGTCGAGTCGAGTAGAGTCGAATCTAAGTAGGAATTTTCAAAACTAATTCGAGCCGATTCGAGTACGAATTTATCATTTCGAGCCGAATTCGAGTAGCTCTCTGTTTGCTCCGGTTCGACTCGTTTACACCCTTATTCACGGGGTACTATTCACGACAAAAAATGATTCTTTTATGTCATAATTATTTTTGATACATGAAGATCATTCTTGAATTTTACTCCACTAATAGTTATCATGTTGACAATTTAGACATTATTTTCGAACTCTGGATAAATTTAATTAGAATTCTCTAATATTTATCATTTATCTCACTTGATTGAATCCTTATATCATTGTCATCATCCTCATGCTTATATTATACTGGAAGTTATCTTTGGCCCGTAGTGCGAAGATGGACTGTTGATTGGTATGATTATGACTAGAAATTATGTATCGGTATAATCATAACCTTTAATGTTACAGAGAAGGTTTGTGGTGAAAGTCCTCTTTGGCCCGTAGTACATAGATGGACAGGTGTTTGGCATGATGATAACCACTGGTGATACGAATGAATATCATTGACCTGTAGTGCATGGATAATTCATTGATTTGAAATATTTATTGAATGATATCACAGGGATAAAATATTGATGATGAAATTTTAAATCATAAAATATAGTAGATATCATGCTCTACTTGACTCTTCTAATGGATTGTTGTTTCCGCTGCAATTATTGATCTAAAACTTGTTGTCTATTGTACTCTATCAGATTTTTTTCTGTTGAGGACTAAGGATAATTTGTTCTACATTATCTTAGTCATAATATTCTTTACTGGGCTAGTTGAGCTCACCCTTTTCTTTTTTGTTCCATTGTTCTTCTCAAGAGGCAAGAATATAGTTGGGACTAGTCGGGGTGTGGAGTGATAGTTCAAGACAGTTATTATAGTAGTCCTCACTATTTTCTAAAATAGTGTATCAATAATTATAATGAGGGAAAAATGTATGTACACAGCTGTGTATTACACAGTAGGCTATTACGACGGTTTTTTGGGCTATAGCGACGATTTCAACTGTCGTCATAGCTATTCTGGGCTATGACGATAGTTTACCGTCGCTATAGCCCAAAAAATCTGTCGCCAAAGCCTTACTGTGTAATACACAGCTGTGTATATACATATAGCCCTTATAATGAAGACTTTATTTGAGTTTGGATATTGTCAACAAGACAATATTTATACTAAAACTAGTACATGTATTGTCGTATTTTGTACGACAGTTGTATTAATGAAGTTTGTATTTGGTTTCTGTACTATGTATTTGGCGACTCAGAATTGGTTGTGTGGACCTATTTTGGGGGCTTCACACTGGTTCACAAGTTTTTATCACACAGAGTAGGGGAAAAACAAAGGGAGAAACTCTCTTGAAGATGACAAATCCAGGGGAAGGTTAAGAGATAGAAACGAAGTAATTTATTTTCACTACCAGAAGCCGGGTCACATAAGACGAGAGTGAAGATTTTTAAAGAAAGAACAGTCTAAGAAAAAAGATGAGGATAAAGATTTGATTGTGTATCTATCTGACGTTGATGTAGCTATTGTTTGTGATGATAAACCCAAGTGCCATGTTAATGATTGGATTATTGATATGGGTGCTTCATTTCATTCTACTTCGCGTGGTGAGATATTCACATCCTACACTACTGGTGATTTTGGCTATGTACGGATGGGAAACGAAAGTGCATCAAAGATTATAGGCGTTGGAGATATTATTTTGGAGACTAATAGTGGTTGTATGTTGATACTGAGAGAAGTTAGATGTGATAACCCGAAGTTTCAGAAAATTATTAAAATAAGAGTTAGTAAATAAAATTCTTATTATAAGATATGTTGGGTTCAAATATGAATGTATATATGTGTTATATATTTTGAATTTTGGATTATGTGGGAAGAAATTATATATAAGATTTTATAGTTAATTAAACTATTAAAGAAATAAGAGTTTGAACTTGAAGTTTAATCTCTAAATTATTGAAGAATGTAGTAATTGATATTGTAAAGTCAAAAAGGAGATTGATTTTAGTTAGTATAATAAGTTAGCATATAAGAAGCATGTTTAAGGATTTGTGAGTTACGTTTATGTTTCTATTGAAGCAGAACATGTCTGCGTTTGAACTTAAGGTGGCGCGACTGTGACACCCCAGATTTTATGAAAAATTATTTAATTTTCTCGAAATAATTTTTTTTAATATTATGGTGTGGATTTGATATAATGTTACAGTTGTGGATAGTATTTATAAATTTTGCAAAGTAAGCAAGTGGTTATATAATATTCGTTTGGTCGAGGAATATTCGTTTTAACAGGGAATATTGTACGACGGTACAATCATTGGTGGACCCCACAACGGAAGTATTGTCGTAGTTAGAAAACGAAAAAATTATCTTTCTATAAAAATAACGGCGGAGGTGTTACCGTTAAAACTGTTGAACTACCCGGTAGTAAAAGTACAGTAATACGCGTGGTTGCATAGTAGCACACACAATATTAATTATTGATGCTTACATGAGAAGTCACTCAGTTATACTCAATTATTGCTACAGTAATTGCTGCATCATATCTCTCATATTATTGATTCAATTATTGTCACAGTATCATCTGCATAATATGTTATATTATTAAATCAATAATTGAGACGACAAAGTTATTCATATTATTATTTGCAATATTGACAATGTCTAGAAGTTCTATCAAGGAGAGGTTTGGTCACCTAATTGCGCGTCAATAAGGAGAAATCCTTATCGGAAAGCCCCATCTTTCCTGGGAATGACCTGGTTGTTAAATATTGTGAATTATAATATTAATGATGAATATGTTCGTGTTGATTAAAGATGAATTTTATAGTTCTATTGTGTTGGAATTATTTGTGTTAGTGGAAATCGACATTTGTTTGATAATAATTGATGTCTGGAGGTTATATTGTTTAATAGGGTATTCGGGGCACTTTTCGTGTCGGAGTACTATTCACGAGTAACTATTCATGAGTTACTATTCACAAGTTACTATTCACGGGGTATTATTCACCAATAAAATATATTTCTTTTCGGTCCAAATTATTTTTGGGTATAATATTATTCCATGAGGAGATGTGCTAATTTTTCAGACCGTTGGTTGAAGTTATAATAGTAAATCAATATGGATCACTAGTTTAAAGTTTTAATAGTAAATCAGTATGGACCGTTGCTTTACGTTTTAATAGTAAATCAGTATGGACCGTTGCTTTAAGTTTTAATAGTAAACCAATATGGACCGTCCGTTTAAAAATAAATCAATCTGAACCGTTCATGAATTAGTTACTATTCAGTCCATTCTCCTATAAATAGAAGCTCATTCCTTCATTATTTCTTACGAATTCATTGAAACTCTAGAGAGAGAAACTAAAGAGAGAAAGAAGAAAAGTATTCTGCTACTTCACTTTTCCAATATCCAGTTTCTTCTAAGGTAGGGAATATTATTTGATGTACTTGTAAGGGGTATTCTTTCTTTCTTATTCGTGAAGAGAACTTCTGTTATTCCATTCTTTATTATTCTGTTGGAATAACCTGTATAAGCGGGATACCCTATACTTGGTGAAATTCTTCTGTTATTCCATTCTTATTATTCTGTTGGAATAACCTGTTTATGCGAAGTACCGCATACATGGTGAAATTCTTCTAATATTCCGTTCTTTATTATTTTGTCGGAATATCCTGTCTGTGCGTTTACGCCAGACCTGGTTCCATTATTTATTATTCTGTCAGAATATCATGTCTGTGCGTTTATGCCGGACCTAGTTCCATTATTTATTATTCTGTTGGAATATCCTGTCTGTGCGTTTACGCCGGACCTGGTTCCATTATTTATTATTCTATTGAGAATAACCTATCTGTGCAGTCTATCGCACGCATGGTGAATCCTTCTGTTATTTCATTCATTATTATTATGTTGGAATAACCTGCCTATGTGGATTACCATATGCATGGTGAATGATACTGTGTATTCATTCCTTATTAAATTATGAAAATGATCTGTATACGTGGATTACCGCATGGCGGGTGAAAATCCATTTGAAGTTTCATATATTATATTATACTCAGTTGGTTAAAACTTTGTCTTCTATACTCCATGAAATTAGTGGAATATCCTTGATATTTGCGCGTCATCCAGTATCTTTTCATGGAAATACTCTTCTGAGCATTCTTGAATTTTACTGCACAAAGCAGTATCATGTTGACAATTTGGACGCTATTGAGTTCAGGATAAATTAACTTATAAATCTTTAAAATTTATTCTTGAACTTGTTTTATTAAATTGTCGTCATCCTCATGCTTATATTATGTTGAAAGTCATCTTTGGCTTACGTGCATAGATGGACTTGGTATGATTATGACCAGGGATTATTCGGTATAATCATGACCGTAATGTGACGAATGATGTGGTAAAAGTCCTCATTGGCCTATAGTTCATTGGTGGACAATTGTTGGTATGATTATGACCAGGGATTATTCGGTATAGTCATGACCATTGATCATTACATGAATATCCTTGGTCGTGGAGCAGGGATGATTTGATTTTATTTATTAAGCCGAGTCCCAGCGATAAAAGTGATGAAAAACCTTTTAAATCATAAAAGATAGTAGATTTTATTCTCTACTTGACTCTTCTAATGGATTGCTTGTTCCGCTACAGTTAAACTTGATGTTTATTATATCTTATCAGTTTAACATCGTTGAAGGCTAATGATAATTTATTCTGCATTATCTTAGTCATAATATTTCTTAATGGGCTAGTTGAGCTTACCCTTTCTTTCACTGTTCTCTTCAAGAAATGAGAACATAGCTAGGACTAGTTGGGGAACAGAGTGATGATCTTAGATGGTGCATTAGTAGTCCTCACTATTCTGTGAAATAGTGTGATAATAAATGTAATGAGGACTCCATTGAGTGTGGATATTGTCTAGATGACAATATTCGTATTAAAACTCACAACCTATGTTTTGTCGTATTTTACACGACTGTTGTATAATTAAGTTGTATTTGAATTTTGTACCATATATCTGGCAACCCAAGATTGGTGATATATACCTATTTTGGGGGCGTCACAGTTGGTATGAAAGCTTAGAGATATGATCTCTGGCTGATATATGAGACACGAACTAGGAGGGGAGAGACGGTGAATTCCTTCACTAGTATGACCTACCTAATTTTATTTGGTATTTAATTGGCCGGTCAGAGTATATGGATAATATGTGACATGTTAATTAATCCTTGTTTTGTGGCAGTATTTGAAAATGGCATTCAAAAATGTTTGGATAAGCAATGAAGCACATGAGATCGTTGAGTCAGCTTAACCAAAAGGTAACGACCAACAACACGATAATAATCATACCGGTAGCAACGGCCATCAGAACAATGATAACTATCGTGGGGGAAATTATCATGCCAAGAATGGTAACCACTTCGGTAATAATCGTGGCCAAGATAATAGAAGTGGAAATTTCAAGAAGAAAAGGTCATTTAGCTCGATTTTGTCGTATAGTGAAGTCAAGTCCTGCTGGGACGGTGGCACCAAAGGCGGATACGGATAAAACATAGTCGGTGGTTTCAGGAAGAGCATTTTTCACGACTTCTTAAAAAGGCGAGTGACCCGAACGAAGTTAGCACGGGTTAGTTAATTATAAATTCTTGCGAAGTCTATACCTTATTAGATACCGGTTCTACCCATTCTTTTATCTCTCTTGCTTGCGCTCAACATTTAAATTTAACCCCAGAGAAGTTAGACTTTGACTTATTGGTTGAAACTTCGTTAGTAGAAACCTTCGTTACCTCCACTGTTTATAGATCTTGTTGATTCAAATTGACACTTTCATGTTACATGTCGATCTTATCTCTTTGAAAATACATGCCTTTGATGTAATTTTAGGAATCGATTGGTTAACTACTCATCATGCTTTTCGTAAGCTTGTTAGCTTTTATATTCCTAACCAACCTGTTATGCGAATCAAAGCAATCAAACCACTAAAGTCAATCATTGTCATATTAAGCTATAAGTAAAGAGCCCCGGTCCTTTCTTTGTTGACTTCCTTGTGTGAAATGCATCGAAGCCAGACTTTCTGTAGGCGACGTCGTGAATGATGATGGCAGGTTGATAGGTATCAATGTGACATAATATCCAAGTCTTGGATGAGGATCACAGTTTTGAATGATATTTCTATTGTTAATAAATTTCCTAAAGTATTCTTGAAGACTTCTTAGCCTACCCCTAGAGCGTGAAATCGAATTTTGTATTGACCCCAGTACAAAACTCATTTCTAAAACCCTTAAATATTTTCTTCACCTAAAACGAACGTAACATGTGCCAAAGATGTTGACTTGAGCTGTTGAAGATTACGATCATACCATTCAATATCATCGTAGGAAAAGCAAACGTGGTAGCTGATGCGTTGAGTAGAAGATCGTATGTGTTTACAAGTGCGAATATACGAACCCCGTGAAGATAACGAATATACGAGTAGAATCGACTTTAATCGATAAAGTTAAAGCCGTGCAAGCTACATACTCAGAGCTAATGAATATGAAGAAGAAGGTTTAAGAGGGCGTTATTCTAGAAGCAAGAATCGACGAATAGATGAAATCTCAACCCTCAATTTAATTGGCCCATTTGAAATCCTCGATGAAGTAGGAACTGTGGCTTATATACTCGTTTTACCGCCAAGTATATCGCGTGTTCATAACGTTTTAACGTATCGACGTTACGTAAATATGGGGACGACCCCAACCACATTATTAACTTAGAACCGGGCGAGATAGCAGAAGATTTAACGTATGAGGAGATACGTGTTAAAATCTTGGATAAGAAGGATTATATTCGACACTCAAAGGTTATACCTCAAGAGTTAGAATTTGAAGTGAAGTCAAGATTCCCTCACCTCTTCAGCATACCAAGTACGTACGTAAATTTTGAGGGCAAAATTCCATAAGGAAAGGAGATTGTGAGACCCCAGATTTTATGAATAAATATTTAATTTCTCGAAATAATTTTTTTAATATTATGGTGTGGATTTGATATAATGTTATAGTTGTGGATAGTATTTATAAATTTTGCAAAGTAAGCAAGTGGTTATATAATATTCGATTGGTCGGGGAATATTCGTTTTAACAGGGAATATTGTACGACGGCACAATCATTGGTGGACCCTGTAAGACCCCGAATTTTATGAAATAAAAGTATTCAATTTTTCTTATAATTACAATTCAGTAAATGGTTAAATTGATAAAAAGTTAAAGTTAAGGGTGATATATGAATTTTTTTTCAAAATACACAAGTGGTTATAAAATATTCATTGCTGTCGGGGAATATTCGTTTGGTCATGGAATATTCTTTCTGTCGGGAAATATTCATACGACGGCGCAACCATTTGTGAGCACCATAACGGATAACTGTCGGATGAAGAAAACGAAAAATTTGAGTTTTTATAAATAATGGCGTAATCATTACCGTTAACACTGTTGGAATACCCGGTGGGTAAAGTAAAGTAATACGCGTTGTTGCACAGTAGCACACGGTTTTGCACAGTATTTTTGAATTATTGATTCTTATGTGAGAAGGCACTACTCAATAATTGTTACAGTAATAACTGTTCAAAATTTTATTTTATTGATTCAATAATTGCTGCGTTGATATTTTATATTATTGTTGTTTCAATAATTATCAATGCACAATATTTCCCATTATCAGATCAATAATTCATATTATTTGAATAATATTATTAGATAGCATTATTGGCAATGTCTAGAAAGTTCTGTCAAGGAAAGGTTTGGTCACCTATTTGCGCGCCAGTAAGGAGAAATCCTTATTTGAAAGCTCCCTCTTTCCTGGGAACTGCCTGGTTGTCATAATTGTGATTCTGTAATATTTTTTGTGAATAATTAATTATTGATTTATATGATAAGGAAATATTTATTTGATGCGGATATAAATGATGGATTTATTTATGTGGTTATAAATGAATGAATTAATGTTGAGATATTTTATCAGTATTTTATTCGATTGGAGGTATAAAAAACTCAAATCCGACCGTTGGATCGTTGTGATTTTTGGATATGTTATACATATATTAGTCGAATATATGTCCACAAATTTTGAACCGTTAAAAATTAACGTATGATTTGTTATGAATTTTAAGAGGTGTTGAAAATCATCCGTTTGTGGATTTTGAATATTTTCTGTCGGGAATTTGGAAAAACTTAAAGCTACAAAGTTGTAGAGAATTCGATTATGTGTGAAATGGACATAAAAATCATTTTTTTCTGATGAACGAACTATGTTCTATGAATTGTTGAAGTTTCAGAAAATAAAATAATTTTTATTAAAATTGGGTGGGATCCATTTTTATTAAAAAAAACATGTGGGCTGCATGAAATTTTATATTTGGCTGCTGATGGCTTTCAAGATGGGTTGGTATGTAGGAAGAAAAATGATTAAATTAATATTTTATTATTTTAGTCTCCTTTGGCGTTCTAACATTTTCCTATATATAGGTGCTTATGTTAGAATTGAAAATCACACCAGAAACATAAGTTTTCTCTCTCTCTATATTATCAAAAATATTTTTGTGAGTATTTAGATACTTTGAGAGTTGCTATTCGGTGCAAATTTCCTTCGGCTTTACATCTGATATTCCAGTCAGATGTACTGCTCTTTTGAGGTAAGGGATTTTAAGGGTTGTTATGTTTTTCATGTTTCGTAACTTTTCAGACCTTCAAAAATTCTGGAAAAATTAGAAATGATAATTTGATGAGTTTTATTGATTGTGTCCAAAAATGGCGATTTTTGGATGTATAGATTAAGAGTTATGAATTTTACGGGAAAAGACTATTTTAAAAGAAAACCATTATAACTCCTTGTGGTTAACTCCAAAATTGGTGAAATTTTTATTAGGAGTACATGTATATAACAGAAGTATACTCCGTAAATTTCGGAATTTTTGGATAAAATTACAATTTATGATAAATGTCTAAATATTCAGCTATTTTGGCCATATAAAAAATAGTACTCCCTTCGCCCCATAGTTATAGGCTAAATTTCCATTTTGAGATGTCCCAATATATAGGCTACTTACTATTCATAAAATTTAGTTGGTTCATTATTTTACTTTTATGCCCTTATAATAAATATTCAACCATTACTCTTTTTTTTGAAGAAACAACATTCAATTTCATTATTTTTATCACCACATTTAATGTTGTTGTATTCTCTTTGGTTAAAGTTTTATGGTTATGGACTTTAATGGTCAGTACACGTCAATCAATAAAATTGAGAGTTTCAGTATGATAAGTAAGGAGTAATTAACTTATTTATTAATTTAACATTAAGGGGTATATGTAGAAAATTATGTTAAAAATTGCCACTTAAACTGATTTTCTTAAACTTTGTGCCAAAAGAAATCAGCCTATAACTATTAGACGGAGGGAGTAAATGAATTTTAAAAATTCTGGGAAAAATATATGTTCAATATGGGACTATATTCTGCTAAATCCCAGAAAAGAAATATTTTTGGGACTGATTTGGTATTTTTCATGAAAATAGACTAGTTATGAGTAAATGAAATAAATATGTTATGTGAATTAAGAAAATTAGAAAATATGATTTTATGTCTTGAGAATCCTACATGAGATATATGCAGATTTTTGATGAGGGTTTTGGTTATTGGTGATGAAATCTTATGAGTTTGGCATTTAAGATGATTAAATGTATTATTTAGTAAAGTGTAAACAATTAAAATAAATTGTTTATAAGCTTAAGAAATATTATTCTTTCAATATCATTATACCGAAATATTGGTATAGATTTTATTGTGGAATTTCTACTTTTTTAATGTCGGAGTTACTATTTATGAGTTACTATTCATGAGTTACTATTCACGGGTACTATTCACGACAAAATTAGTTTCTTTTTCTGACCAAATTATCGTTGATTTATGAATCTTACTCTTGAAATTAAATTCATGTTTTGATTATATTATTTTTATTATCATATATAACATTTTTATAACCTTAGTGATGAAATTTCTCTTTGACTTGAGTGTAAAGACGGGTAGATTATTTGTATAATCGTGACTACGGGTTCTCTTTGGCCAGTAGTACAAAGTTGAATCGTTGACTGGTATGATCATGACCATTGAATTTACAATTGAATATTTTTAGCTTAAGTGCAACGGTGAATTGATCAACATGGTTATAATTATGGTTTATATATATTTTGAAATAATTATATATTTCTTTGAGATATTAATATATTTGGCTTGTAGTGCAAAGATGAATTACTGATGAATATCTTTGGCCCGAAGTGCAAAGATTACCTATTATTGAATATCTTTGGCATGTAGTGCAAAGATGAATTATTGTTGAATATATTTGGCATGTAGTACAAAGATGACCTGTTGTTGAATATCTTTGGCCTGTAGTGGAAAGATTACCTGTTGTTGAATATCTTTGGTCAGTAGTGCAAAGATGAACTGTTGATGAATATCTTTGGCCCGTAGTGCAAAGATGAATTTATTAGTATGATTATGAACAGGAACTGTGATTTGGTATAACCACGATCTTTGATGTTTCAGGTAAAGACATGTGATGAAAATTATCTTCGTCCTGGATGCGAAGAGGAATTTAGAATCACAATTATGATTATGAGTTATTCATATGATTGTGTACCAGAACTGTTGATTGATGTTACAGGGATAAAGCATTGTTGGCGAATTTTTAGCATGGAGAAGATAATAGACTTAATGGTCTTTTTGACTCTTCTAATAGATTGCTCATTCCGCTGCAACTATGGTTGAAATTTTTTATCATCTACTATATGTTCTAAATCTCTGATTTATTATTGATGAAGGCTATTGATAATTTATTTATCTTTAGTCATGATATTCTTTACTGAGCTAGTTGTGCTCACCATTTTGCTTCACAATTTCTTTCTGGTAATAAGAGTGTAGCTGGGTCGAGCGGGGGTAACAGGGGAATAGAACGGTGGTCATCATTTAGTAGTTATATTTGGTGAATCAAATAGGGTGAGGTGAACCCAACGTTGAAAGGGTGTTTTTCCACTATCATACGAGATGTCTAAAGACATACAACCTCGTGTCATCATAAGACAGGGTTGTGCACATCCACTTACTAAGTATATCTACGAGCACTACCTATATGATCTTGAAGTTTATTTGAAGTATAATTCTCAATTAGAGACAGTAGAGATAATTATATGTCAAGAGAAGACTCACCATTGGAAAGAATATGATAGTAATCTTCTCATTTTTCTTTGGGGTCTATTGGGTCAACCAAGGATATTTCTGTGGGCATATGATATCTATCATAACCTAGACGCATGGCCTCCAATGTACGATGGTTTCCTTGAGCACTTTCCAAAGATTTTAATTTCTAAAACAGTTTTTGACTATACCTTTATGTAAGGTGCCATTGTGACGTGATATCCAAGGTTGGGATGAGAGTCACAGTTGGTATATATTTATATCAAAACTCACAGCATATGTGTTGTTGTATTTTGTACGATAATTGTTGTAATAAAGTTGTAGTTGTTTTCTGTACCATGTATTTGGCGACTCAGAATAGGTTGGATGGACTGGACCTATTTTGGGGTTGTTACAGTTGGTATCAGAGCTTAGGGATATGGTCTCTAGCGGAGAACGGGGAATAGAACTAGGAGGGGAGAGATGAGTAAATCCTTCGCTAGTATGTCCTATCTAAGCTTATTTGTTGGTAGGTCATAATATACGAATATTATTTGATACGTTAATTTATTTTATTAACCCTTGTTTTATGGCAGTATTTAAGAATGGTTGCTGAGAATGTTAACAATGGAGTGAATGAGACCGTGGGGATATCTATAATCACCAACCATGATAATGTGATGTCAGGCGAAGAAGGAATTAGAGATATTCTTGTGGTGAGGGAAGAATTAATAGTTACACCCGAGCTAGACGTAGAGGTAGCAGCTGAGAGTGAGTAAGAAGAAGAGCCTGAGGAGAATTTATTAGAAGAATTTTATGATCAAAACGTAGAATTACAAAATCGTATTCATGAGTTAAAAGAGCAGGTTGAAGAACGGTAGGCGGTCGTAGAGTAAAAGGATGCAATAATTCAAGCTTGTGTTATCCGATATATGATGCTTGAACAGAAGCATTCTTTGGCAGAGTATAAGATGATAAAGCTGGAATCTGAGCTGAAAGAAGAAACAACTGAACGAGTGAGAGTGAGTGATGCATGGGTAAAAGCCGCACGACGCGTTGATATTGTGGAAAGAGATGTCCGATCTAAGAAGGCTAAAATAGATGATATGTATTTCTCTTTTTGGACAGCAATTGGGATAACCCAACATCGAGTTTTGAATTACCCTGTACAGAGCGGTCAACCTCAATTAGATATGGATCGAAGATTGGTGATTCAGATCATGAATCATGAGTACGACGAAGCAGTTGAGGGTAGAATATGCCCTATAGAAAAGTATATTACAACGGTAGTGATGACGCCAAATGCTTCCCCAGACAAGTCAAAGCCGATTAGTTCAAGGTAGAGCGGTCGTTATGACTTCCCAACAAATGAGGAACCCAAATGAAATTATCACGGGAGATGAGCAATGGAGAAATCATGATGACCCAGGAGATAAAATCTGAAATGAAAGCAAGGTATTCTCAACTTTTCAAAATACCAGGTATGTAAATTTCGGGGACAAAATTTCATAAGGTGGGGAGATTGTAAGACCCCGAATTTTATGAAATAAAAGTATTCAATTTTTCTTATGATTACAATTCAGTAAATGGTTAAATTGATAAAAAGTTAAAGTTAAGGGTGATATATGATTTTTTTAAAAATACGCAAGTGGTTATAAAATATTCATTGTTGTTGGGGAATATTCGTTTGGTCGTGGAATATTCTTTCTGTCGGGGAATATTCGTACGACGGCGCAGCCATTTGTGGGCCCCATAACAGATAACTATCGAATGAAGAAAATGACAAATTTGAGTTTTTATAAATAATGACGTAATCATTACCGTTAACACTATTGGAATACCCGGTGGGTAAAGTAAAGTAATACGCGTTGTTGCACAGTAGCACACGGTTTTGCACAGTATTTTTGAATTATTGATTCTTATATGAGAAGGCACTACCCAATAATTGTTACAGTAATAACTGTTCAAAATTTTATTTTATTGATTCAATAATTGCTGCGTTGATATTTTATATTATTGTTGTTTCAATAATTATCACTGCACAATATTTCCCATTATCAGATCAATAATTCATATTATTTGAATAATATTATTAGATAGCATTATTGGAAATGTCTAGAAAGTTCTGTTAAGGAGAGGTTTGGTCACCTAATTGCGCGCCAGTAAGGAGAAATCCTTATTGGAAATCCCCCTCTTTCCTGAGAACTGCCTGGTTGTCATAATTGTGATTCTGTAATATTCTTTGTGAATAATTAATTATTGATTTATATGATAAGGAAAAAATTATTTGATGCGGATATAAATGATGGATTTATTTATGTGTTTATAAATGAATGAATTAATGTTGAGATATTTTATCAGTATTTTGTCGGATTGGAGGTATAAAAAACTCATATCGGTGTTTTTAAAGCTCTATTGCGTGAGTTATAATTTTAATCCGAACGTTGGATCGTTGTGATTTTTGGATATGTTATACATATATTAGTCGAATATATGTCCACAAATTTTGAACCGTTAAAAATTAACGTATGATTTGTTATGAATTTTAAGAGGTGTTGAAAATCATCCGTTTGTGAATTTTGGATATTTTCTGTCTGGAATTTGGAAAAACTTAAAGCTAAAAAGTTGTAGAGAATTCGATTACGTGTGAAATGGACATAAAAATCATTTTTTCCTGATGAACGAACTATGTTCTATGAATTGTTGAAGTTTCGGAAAATAAAATAATTTTTATTAAAATTAGGTGGGATCCATTTTTATTAAAAAAAACATGTGGGCTGCATGAAATTTTATATTTGGCTGCTGATGGCTTTCAAGATGGGTTGGTATGTAGGAAGAAAAATGATTAAATTAATATTTTATTATTTTAGTCTCCTTTGGCGTTCTAACATTTTCCTATATATAGGTGCTTATGTTAGAATTGAAAATCACACCAGAAACATAAGTTTTCTCTCTCTCTATATTATCAAAAATATTTTTGTGAGTATTTAGATACTTTGAGAGTTGCTATTCGGTGCAAATTTCCTTCGGCTTTACATCTGATATTCCAGTCAGATGTACTGCTCTTTTGAGGTAAGGGATTTTAAGGGTTGTTATGTTTTTCATGTTTCGTAACTTTTCAGACCTTCAAAAATTCTGGAAAAATTAGAAATGATAATTTGATGAGTTTTATTGATTGTGTCCAAAAATGGCGATTTTTGGATGTATAGATTAAGAGTTATGAATTTTACGGGAAAAGACTATTTTAAAAGAAAACCATTATAACTCCTTGTGGTTAACTCCAAAATTGGTGAAATTTTTATTAGGAGTACATGTATATAACAGAAGTATACTCCGTAAATTTCGGAATTTTTGGATAAAATTACAATTTATGATAAATGTCTAAATATTCAGCTATTTTGGCCATATAAAAATAGTACTCCCTTCGCCCCATAGTTATAGGCTAAATTTCCATTTTGAGATGTCCCAATATATAGGCTACTTACTATTCATAAAATTTAGTTGGTTCATTATTTTACTTTTATGCCCTTATAATAAATATTCAACCATTACTCTTTTTTTTGAAGAAACAACATTCAATTTCATTATTTTTATCACCACATTTAATGTTGTTGTATTCTCTTTGGTTAAAGTTTTATGGTTATGGACTTTAATGGTCAGTACACGTCAATCAATAAAATTGAGAGTTTCAGTATGATAAGTAAGGAGTAATTAACTTATTTATTAATTTAACATTAAGGGGTATATGTAGAAAATTATGTTAAAAATTGCCACTTAAACTGATTTTCTTAAACTTTGTGCCAAAAGAAATCAGCCTATAACTATGAGACGGAGGGAGTAAATGAATTTTAAAAATTCTGGGAAAAATATATGTTCAATATGGGACTATATTCTGCTAAATCCCAGAAAAGAAATATTTTTGGGACTGATTTGGTATTTTTCATGAAAATAGACTAGTTATGAGTAAATGAAATAAATATGTTATGTGAATTAAGAAAATTAGAAAATATGATTTTATGTCTTGAGAATCCTACATGAGATATATGCAGATTTTTGATGAGGGTTTTGGTTATTGGTGATGAAATCTTATGAGTTTGGCATTTAAGATGATTAAATGTATTATTTAGTAAAGTGTAAACAATTAAAATAAATTGTTTATAAGCTTAAGAAATATTATTCTTTCAATATCATTATACCGAAATATTGGTATAGATTTTATTGTGGAATTTCTACTTTTTTAATGTCGGAGTTACTATTTATGAGTTACTATTCATGAGTTACTATTCACGGGTACTATTCACGACAAAATTAGTTTCTTTTTCTGACCAAATTATCGTTGATTTATGAATCTTACTCTTGAAATTAAATTCATGTTTTGATTATATTATTTTTATTATCATATATAACATTTTTATAACCTTAGTGATGAAATTTCTCTTTGACTTGAGTGTAAAGACGGGTAGATTATTTGTATAATCGTGACTACGGGTTCTCTTTGGCCAGTAGTACAAAGTTGAATCGTTGACTGGTATGATCATGACCATTGAATTTACAATTGAATATTTTTAGCTTAAGTGCAACGGTGAATTGATCAACATGGTTATAATTATGGTTTATATATATTTTGAAATAATTATATATTTCTTTGAGATATTAATATATTTGGCTTGTAGTGCAAAGATGAATTACTGATGAATATCTTTGGCCCGAAGTGCAAAGATTACCTATTATTGAATATCTTTGGCATGTAGTGCAAAGATGAATTATTGTTGAATATCTTTGGCATGTAGTACAAAGATGACCTGTTGTTGAATATCT
This sequence comes from Panax japonicus, assembly GCA_020205505.1. Lineage (NCBI taxonomy): Eukaryota > Viridiplantae > Streptophyta > Magnoliopsida > Apiales > Araliaceae > Panax > Panax japonicus. Next base: position 49,814,363 of record CM035100.1, read on the forward strand.
TTGGCCTGTAGTGGAAAGATTACCTGTTGTTGAATATCTTTGGTCAGTAGTGCAAAGATGAACTGTTGATGAATATCTTTGGCCCGTAGTGCAAAGATGAATTTATTAGTATGATTATGAACAGGAACTGTGATTTGGTATAACCACGATCTTTGATGTTTCAGGTAAAGACATGTGATGAAAATTATCTTCGTCCTGGATGCGAAGAGGAATTTAGAATCACAATTATGATTATGAGTTATTCATATGATTGTGTACCAGAACTGTTGATTGATGTTACAGGGATAAAGCATTGTTGGCGAATTTTTAGCATGGAGAAGATAATAGACTTAATGGTCTTTTTGACTCTTCTAATAGATTGCTCATTCCGCTGCAACTATGGTTGAAATTTTTTATCATCTACTATATGTTCTAAATCTCTGATTTATTATTGATGAAGGCTATTGATAATTTATTTATCTTTAGTCATGATATTCTTTACTGAGCTAGTTGTGCTCACCCTTTTGCTTCACAATTTCTTTCTGGTAATAAGAGTGTAGCTGGGTCGAGCGGGGGTAACAGGGGAATAGAACGGTGGTCATCATTTAGTAGTTATATTTGGTGAATCAAATAGGGTGAGGTGAACCCAACGTTGAAAGGGTGTTTTTCCACTATCATACGAGATGTCTAAAGACATACAACCTCGTGTCATCATAAGACAGGGTTGTGCACATCCACTTACTAAGTATATCTACGAGCACTACCTATATGATCTTGAAGTTTATTTGAAGTATAATTCTCAATTAGAGACAGTAGAGATAATTATATGTCAAGAGAAGACTCACCATTGGAAAGAATATGATAGTAATCTTCTCATTTTTCTTTGGGGTCTATTGGGTCAACCAAGGATATTTCTGTGGGCATATGATATCTATCATAACCTAGACGCATGGCCTCCAATGTACGATGGTTTCCTTGAGCACTTTCCAAAGATTTTAATTTCTAAAACAGTTTTTGACTATACCTTTATGTAAGGTGCCATTGTGACGTGATATCCAAGGTTGGGATGAGAGTCACAGTTGGTATATATTTATATCAAAACTCACAGCATATGTGTTGTTGTATTTTGTACGATAATTGTTGTAATAAAGTTGTAGTTGTTTTCTGTACCATGTATTTGGCGACTCAGAATAGGTTGGATGGACTGGACCTATTTTGGGGTTGTTACAGTTGGTATCAGAGCTTAGGGATATGGTCTCTAGCGGAGAACGGGGAATAGAACTAGGAGGGGAGAGATGAGTAAATCCTTCGCTAGTATGTCCTATCTAAGCTTATTTGTTGGTAGGTCATAATATACGAATATTATTTGATACGTTAATTTATTTTATTAACCCTTGTTTTATGGCAGTATTTAAGAATGGTTGCTGAGAATGTTAACAATGGAGTGAATGAGACCGTGGGGATATCTATAATCACCAACCATGATAATGTGATGTCAGGCGAAGAAGGAATTAGAGATATTCTTGTGGTGAGGGAAGAATTAATAGTTACACCCGAGCTAGACGTAGAGGTAGCAGCTGAGAGTGAGTAAGAAGAAGAGCCTGAGGAGAATTTATTAGAAGAATTTTATGATCAAAACGTAGAATTACAAAATCGTATTCATGAGTTAAAAGAGCAGGTTGAAGAACGGTAGGCGGTCGTAGAGTAAAAGGATGCAATAATTCAAGCTTGTGTTATCCGATATATGATGCTTGAACAGAAGCATTCTTTGGCAGAGTATAAGATGATAAAGCTGGAATCTGAGCTGAAAGAAGAAACAACTGAACGAGTGAGAGTGAGTGATGCATGGGTAAAAGCCGCACGACGCGTTGATATTGTGGAAAGAGATGTCCGATCTAAGAAGGCTAAAATAGATGATATGTATTTCTCTTTTTGGACAGCAATTGGGATAACCCAACATCGAGTTTTGAATTACCCTGTACAGAGCGGTCAACCTCAATTAGATATGGATCGAAGATTGGTGATTCAGATCATGAATCATGAGTACGACGAAGCAGTTGAGGGTAGAATATGCCCTATAGAAAAGTATATTACAACGGTAGTGATGACGCCAAATGCTTCCCCAGACAAGTCAAAGCCGATTAGTTCAAGGTAGAGCGGTCGTTATGACTTCCCAACAAATGAGGAACCCAAATGAAATTATCACGGGAGATGAGCAATGGAGAAATCATGATGACCCAGGAGATAAAATCTGAAATGAAAGCAAGGTATTCTCAACTTTTCAAAATACCAGGTATGTAAATTTCGGGGACAAAATTTCATAAGGTGGGGAGATTGTAAGACCCCGAATTTTATGAAATAAAAGTATTCAATTTTTCTTATGATTACAATTCAGTAAATGGTTAAATTGATAAAAAGTTAAAGTTAAGGGTGATATATGATTTTTTTAAAAATACGCAAGTGGTTATAAAATATTCATTGTTGTTGGGGAATATTCGTTTGGTCGTGGAATATTCTTTCTGTCGGGGAATATTCGTACGACGGCGCAGCCATTTGTGGGCCCCATAACGGATAACTATCGAATGAAGAAAATGACAAATTTGAGTTTTTATAAATAATGACGTAATCATTACCGTTAACACTATTGGAATACCCGGTGGGTAAAGTAAAGTAATACGCGTTGTTGCACAGTAGCACACGGTTTTGCACAGTATTTTTGAATTATTGATTCTTATATGAGAAGGCACTACCCAATAATTGTTACAGTAATAACTGTTCAAAATTTTATTTTATTGATTCAATAATTGCTGCGTTGATATTTTATATTATTGTTGTTTCAATAATTATCACTGCACAATATTTCCCATTATCAGATCAATAATTCATATTATTTGAATAATATTATTAGATAGCATTATTGGAAATGTCTAGAAAGTTCTGTCAAGGAGAGGTTTGGTCACCTAATTGCGCGCCAGTAAGGAGAAATCCTTATTGGAAATCCCCCTCTTTCCTGAGAACTGCCTGGTTGTCATAATTGTGATTCTGTAATATTCTTTGTGAATAATTAATTATTGATTTATATGATAAGAAAAAAATTATTTGATGCGGATATAAATGATGGATTTATTTATGTGTTTATAAATGAATGAATTAATGTTGAGATATTTTATCAGTATTTTGTCGGATTGGAGGTATAAAAAACTCAAATCGGTGTTTTTAAAGCTCTATTGCGTGAGTTATAATTTTAATCCGAACGTTGGATCGTTGTGATTTTTGGATATGTTATACATATATTAGTCGAATATATGTCCACAAATTTTGAACCGTTAAAAATTAACGTATGATTTGTTATGAATTTTAAGAGGTGTTGAAAATCATCCGTTTGTGAATTTTGGATATTTTCTGTCTGGAATTTGGAAAAACTTAAAGCTAAAAAGTTGTAGAGAATTCGATTACGTGTGAAATGGACATAAAAATCATTTTTTCCTGATGAACGAACTATGTTCTATGAATTGTTGAAGTTTCGGAAAATAAAATAATTTTTATTAAAATTAGGTGGGATCCATTTTTATTAAAAAAAACATGTGGGCTGCATGAAATTTTATATTTGGCTGCTGATGGCTTTCAAGATGGGTTGGTATGTAGGAAGAAAAATGATTAAATTAATATTTTATTATTTTAGTCTCCTTTGGCGTTCTAACATTTTCCTATATATAGGTGCTTATGTTAGAATTGAAAATCACACCAGAAACATAAGTTTTCTCTCTCTCTATATTATCAAAAATATTTTTGTGAGTATTTAGATACTTTGAGAGTTGCTATTCGGTGCAAATTTCCTTCGGCTTTACATCTGATATTCCAGTCAGATGTACTGCTCTTTTGAGGTAAGGGATTTTAAGGGTTGTTATGTTTTTCATGTTTCGTAACTTTTCAGACCTTCAAAAATTCTGGAAAAATTAGAAATGATAATTTGATGAGTTTTATTGATTGTGTCCAAAAATGGCGATTTTTGGATGTATAGATTAAGAGTTATGAATTTTACGGGAAAAGACTATTTTAAAAGAAAACCATTATAACTCCTTGTGGTTAACTCCAAAATTGGTGAAATTTTTATTAGGAGTACATGTATATAACAGAAGTATACTCCGTAAATTTCGGAATTTTTGGATAAAATTACAATTTATGATAAATGTCTAAATATTCAGCTATTTTGGCCATATAAAAAATAGTACTCCCTTCGCCCCATAGTTATAGGCTAAATTTCCATTTTGAGATGTCCCAATATATAGGCTACTTACTATTCATAAAATTTAGTTGGTTCATTATTTTACTTTTATGCCCTTATAATAAATATTCAACCATTACTCTTTTTTTTGAAGAAACAACATTCAATTTCATTATTTTTATCACCACATTTAATGTTGTTGTATTCTCTTTGGTTAAAGTTTTATGGTTATGGACTTTAATGGTCAGTACACGTCAATCAATAAAATTGAGAGTTTCAGTATGATAAGTAAGGAGTAATTAACTTATTTATTAATTTAACATTAAGGGGTATATGTAGAAAATTATGTTAAAAATTGCCACTTAAACTGATTTTCTTAAACTTTGTGCCAAAAGAAATCAGCCTATAACTATGAGACGGAGGGAGTAAATGAATTTTAAAAATTCTGGGAAAAATATATGTTCAATATGGGACTATATTCTGCTAAATCCCAGAAAAGAAATATTTTTGGGACTGATTTGGTATTTTTCATGAAAATAGACTAGTTATGAGTAAATGAAATAAATATGTTATGTGAATTAAGAAAATTAGAAAATATGATTTTATGTCTTGAGAATCCTACATGAGATATATGCAGATTTTTGATGAGGGTTTTGGTTATTGGTGATGAAATCTTATGAGTTTGACATTTAAGATGATTAAATGCATTATTTAGTAAAGTGTAAACAATTAAAATAAATTGTTTATAAGCTTAAGAAATATTATTCTTTCAATATCATTATACCGAAATATTGGTATAGATTTTATTGTGGAATTTCTACTTTTTTAATGTCGGGGTTACTATTTATGAGTTACTATTCATGAGTTACTATTCACGGGTACTATTCACGACAAAATTAGTTTCTTTTTCTGACCAAATTCGTTGATTTATGAATCTTACTCTTGAAATTAAATTCATGTTTTGATTATATTATTTTTATTATCATATATAACATTTTTATAATCTTAGTGATGAAATTTCTCTTTGACTTGAGTGTAAAGACGGGTAGATTATTTGTATAATCGTGACTATGGGTTCTCTTTGGCCAGTAGTACAAAGTTGAATCGTTGACTGGTATGATCATGACCATTGAATTTACAATTGAATATTTTTAGCTTAAGTGCAACGGTGAATTGATCAACATGGTTATAATTATGGTTTATATATATTTTGAAATAATTATATATTTCTTTGAGATATTAATATATTTGGCTTGTAGTGCAAAGATGAATTATTGATGAATATCTTTGGCCCGAAGTGCAAAGATGACCTATTATTGAATATCTTTGGCATGTAGTGCAAAGATGAATTATTGTTGAATATCTTTGGCATGTAGTACAAAGATGACCTGTTGTTGAATATCTTTGGCTTGTAGTGGAAAGATTACCTGTTGTTGAATATCTTTGGCCAGTAGTGCAAAGATGAACTGTTGATGAATATCTTTGGCCAATAGTGCAAAGATGAATTTATTAGTATGATTATGAACAGGAACTGTGATTTGGTATAACCACGATCTTTGATGTTTCAGGTAAAGACATGTGATGAAAATTATCTTCGTCCTGGATGCGAAGAGGAATTTAGAATCACAATTATGATTATGAGTTATTCATATGATTGTGTACCAGAACTGTTGATTGATGTTACAGAGATAAAGCATTGTTGGCGGATTTTTAGCATAGAGAAGATAATAGACTTAATGGTCTATTTGACTCTTCTAATAGATTTCTCAGTCCGCTGCAACTATGGTTAAAATTTTTTATCATCTACCATATGTTCTAAATCTCTGATTTATTATTGATGAAGGCTATTGATAATTTAATTATCTTTAGTCATGATATTCTTTACTGAGCTAGTTGTGCTCACCCTTTTGCTTCACAATTTCTTTCAAGTAATAAGAGTGTAGTTGGGTCGAGCGGGGGTAACAGGGGAATAGAACGGTGGTCATCATTTAGTAGTTATATTTGGTGAATCAAATAGGGTGAGGTGAACCCAACGTTGGAAGGGTGTTTTTCCACTATCATACAAGATGTCTAAAGACATACAACCTCGTGTCATCATAAGACAGGGTTATGCACATCCACTTACTGAGTATATCTACGAGCACTACCTATATGATCTTGAAGTTTATTTGAAGTATAATTCTCAATTAGAGACAGTAGAGATAATTATATGTCAAGAGAAGACTCACCATTGGAAAGAATATGATAGTAATCTTCTCATTTTGCTTTGGGGTCTATTGGGTCAACCAAGGATATTTTTGTGGGCATATGATATCTATCATAACCTAGACGCATGGCCTCCAATGTACGAAGGTTTCCTTGAGCACTTTCCAAAGATTTTAATTTCTAAAACAGTTTTTGACTATACCTTTATGTAAGGTGCCATTGTGACGTGATATCCAAGGTTGGGATGAGAGTCACAGTTGGTATATATTTATATCAAAACTCACAGTATATGTGTTGTTGTATTTTGTACGATAATTGTTGTAATAAAGTTGTAGTTGTTTTCTGTACCATGTATTTGGCGACTCAGAATAGGTTGGATGGACTGGACCTATTTTGGGGTTGTTACAGTTGGTATCAGAGCTTAGGGATATGGTCTCTAGCGGAGAACGGGGAATAGAACTAGAAGGGGAGAGATGAGTAAATCCTTCGCTAGTATGTCATATCTAAGCTTATTTGTTGGTAGGTCATAATATACGAATATTATTTGATACGTTAATTTATTTAATTAACCCTTGTTTTATGGCAGTATTTAAGAATGGTTGCTGAGAATGTTAACAATGGAGTGAATGAGACCGTGGGGATATCTATAATCACCAACCATGATAATGTGATGTCAGGCGAAGAAGGAATTAGAGATATTCTTGTGGTGAGGGAAGAATTAATAGTTACACCCGAGCTAGACGTAGAGGTAGCAGCTGAGAGTGAGTAAGAAGAAGAGCCTGAGGAGAATTTATTAGAAGAATTTTATGATCAAAACGTAGAATTACAAAATCGTATTCATGAGTTAAAAGAGCAGGTTGAAGAACGGTAGGCGGTCGTAGAGTAAAAGGATGCAATAATTCAAGCTTGTGTTATCCGATATATGATGCTTGAACAGAAGCATTCTTTGGCAGAGTATAAGATGATAAAGCTGGAATCTGAGCTGAAAGAAGAAACAACTGAACGAGTGAGAGTGAGTGATGCATGGGTAAAAGCCGCACGACGCGTTGATATTGTGGAAAGAGATGTCCGATCTAAGAAGGCTAAAATAGATGATATGTATTTCTCTTTTTGGACAGCAATTGGGATAACCCAACATCGAGTTTTGAATTACCCTGTACAGAGCGGTCAACCTCAATTAGATATGGATCGAAGATTGGTGATTCAGATCATGAATCATGAGTACGACGAAGCAGTTGAGGGTAGAATATGCCCTATAGAAAAGTATATTCCAACGGTAGTGATGACGCCAAATGCTTCCCCAGACAAGTCAAAGCCGAGTAGTTCAAGGTAGAGCGGTCGTTATTACTTCCCAACAAATGAGGAACCCAAATGAAATTATCACGGGAGATAAGCAATGGAGAAATCATGATGACCCAGGAGATAAAATCTGAAATGAAAGCAAGGTATTCTCAACTTTTCAAAATACCAGGTATGTAAATTTCAGGGAAAAAATTTCATAAGGAGGTGAGATTGTAAGACCCCGAATTTTATGAAATAAAAGTATTCAATTTTTCTTATGATTACAATTCAGTAAATGGTTAAATTGATAAAAAGTTAAAGTTAAGGGTGATATATGATTTTTTTAAAAATACGCAAGTGGTTATAAAATATTCATTGTTGTTGGGGAATATTCGTTTGGTCGTGGAATATTCTTTCTGTCGGGGAATATTCGTATGACGGCGCAGCCATTTGTGGGCCCCATAACGGATAACTATCGAATGAAGAAAATGATAAATTTAAGTTTTTATAAATAATGACGTAATCATTACCGTTAACACTATTGGAATACCCGGTGGGTAAAGTAAAGTAATACGCGTTGTTGCACAGTAGCACACGGTTTTGCACAGTATTTTTGAATTATTGATTCTTATGTGAGAAGGCACTACTCAATAATTGTTACAGTAATAACTGTTCAAAATTTTATTTTATTGATTCAATAATTGTTGCGTTGATATTTTATATTATTGTTGTTTCAATAATTATCACTGCACAATATTTCCCATTATCAGATCAATAATTCATATTATTTGAATAATATTATTAGATAGCATTATTGGAAATGTCTAGAAAGTTCTGTCAAGGAGAGGTTTGGTCACCTAATTGCGCGCCAGTAAGGAGAAATTCTTATTGGAAAGCCCCCTCTTTCCAGGGAACTGTCTGGTTGTCATAATTGTGATTCTGTAATATTCTTTGTGAATAATTAATTATTGATTTATATGATAAGGAAATATTTATTTGATGCAGATATAAATGATGGATTTATTTATGTGGTTATAAATGAATGAAATAATGTTGAGATATTTTATCAGTATTTTGTCGGATTGGAGGTATAAAAAACTCATATCGGTGTTTTTAAAGCTCTATTGCGTGAGTTATAATTTTAATCCGAACGTTGGATCGTTGTGATTTTTGGATATGTTATACATATATTAGTCGAATATATGTCCACAAATTTTGAACCGTTAAAAATTAACGTATGATTTGTTATGAATTTTAAGAGGTGTTGAAAATCATCCGTTTGTGAATTTTGGATATTTTCTGTCTGGAATTTGGAAAAACTTAAAGCTAAAAAGTTGTAGAGAATTCGATTACGTGTGAAATGGACATAAAAATCATTTTTTCCTGATGAACGAACTATGTTCTATGAATTGTTGAAGTTTCGGAAAATAAAATAATTTTTATTAAAATTAGGTGGGATCCATTTTTATTAAAAAAAACATGTGGGCTGCATGAAATTTTATATTTGGCTGCTGATGGCTTTCAAGATGGGTTGGTATGTAGGAAGAAAAATGATTAAATTAATATTTTATTATTTTAGTCTCCTTTGGCGTTCTAACATTTTCCTATATATAGGTGCTTATGTTAGAATTGAAAATCACACCAGAAACATAAGTTTTCTCTCTCTCTATATTATCAAAATATTTTTGTGCGTATTTAGATACTTTGAGAGTTGCTATTCGGTGCAAATTTCCTTCGGCTTTACATCTGATATTCCAGTCAGATGTACTGCTCTTTTGAGGTAAGGGATTTTAAGGGTTGTTATGTTTTTCATGTTTCGTAACTTTTCAGACCTTCAAAAATTCTGGAAAAATTAGAAATGATAATTTGATGAGTTTTATTGATTGTGTCCAAAAATGGCGATTTTTGGATGTATAGATTAAGAGTTATGAATTTTACGGGAAAAGACTATTTTAAAAGAAAACCATTATAACTCCTTGTGGTTAACTCCAAAATTGGTGAAATTTTTATTAGGAGTACATGTATATAACAGAAGTATACTCTGTAAATTTCGGAATTTTTGGATAAAATTACAATTTATGATAAATGTCTAAATATTCAGCTATTTTGGCCATATAAAAAATAGTACTCCCTTCGTCCCATAGTTATAGGCTGAATTTTCATTTTGAGATGTCCCAATATATAGGCTACTTACTATTTATAAAATTTAGTTGGTTCATTATTTTACTTTTATGCCCTTATAATAAATATTCAACCATTACTCTTTTTTTTGAAGAAACAACATTCAATTTCATTATTTTTATCACCACATTTAATGTTATTGTATTCTCTTTGGTTAAAGTTTTATGGTTATGGAATTTAATGGTCAGTACACGTCAATCAATAAAATTGAGAGTTTCAGTGTGATAAGTAAGGAGTAATTAACTTATTTATTAATTTAACATTAAGGGGTATATGTAGAAAATTATGTTAAAAATTGCCACTTAAACTGATTTTCTTAAACTATGTGCCAAAAGAAATCAGCCTATAACTATGAGACGGAGGGAGTAAATGAATTTTAAAAATTCTGGAAAAAATATATGTTCAATATGGGACTATATTCTGCTAAATCCTAGAAAAGAAATATTTTTGGGACTGATTTGGTATTTTTCATGAAAATATACTAGTTATGAGTAAATGAAATAAATATGTTATGTGAATTAAGAAAATTAGAAAATATGATTTTATGTCTTGAGAATCCTACATGAGATATATGCAGATTTTTGATGAGGGTTTTGGTTATTGGTGATGAAATCTTATGAGTTTGACATTTAAGATGATTAAATGCATTATTTAGTAAAGTGTAAACAATTAAAATAAATTGTTTATAAGCTTAAGAAATATTATTCTTTCAATATCATTATACCGAAATATTGGTATAGATTTTATTGTGGAATTTCTACTTTTTTAATGTCGGGGTTACTATTTATGAGTTACTATTCATGAGTTACTATTCACGGGTACTATTCACGACAAAATTAGTTTCTTTTTCTGACCAAATTATCGTTGATTTATGAATCTTACTCTTGAAATTAAATTCATGTTTTGATTATATTATTTTTATTATCATATATAACATTTTTATAATCTGAGTGATGAAATTTCTCTTTGACTTGAGTGTAAAGACGGGTAGATTATTTGTATAATCGTGACTATGGGTTCTCTTTGGCCAGTAGTACAAAGTTGAATCGTTGACTGGTATGATCATGACCATTGAATTTACAATTGAATATTTTTAGCTTAAGTGCAACGGTGAATTGATCAACATGGTTATAATTATGGTTTATATATATATTTTGAAATAATTATATATTTCTTTGAGATATTAATATATTTGGCTTGTAGTACAAAGATGAATTATTGATGAATATCTTTGGCCCGAAGTGCAAAGATGACCTATTATTGAATTTCTTTGGCATGTAGTGCAAAGATGAATTATTGTTGAATATCTTTGGCATGTAGTACAAAGATGACCTGTTGTTGAATATCTTTGGCCTGTAGTGCAAAGATTACCTGTTGTTGAATATCTTTGGCCAGTAGTGCAAAGATGAACTGTTGATGAATATCTTTGGCCAATAGTGCAAAGATGAATTTATTAGTATGATTATGAACAGGAACTGTGATTTGGTATAACCACGATCTTTGATATTTCAGGTAAAGACATGTGATGAAAATTATCTTCGTCCTGGATGCGAAGAGGAATTTAGAATCACAATTATGATTATGAGTTATTCATATGATTGTGTACCAGAACTGTTGATTGATGTTACAGGGATAAAGCATTGTTGGCGGATTTTTAGCATATAGAAGATAATAGATTTAATGGTCTATTTGACTCTTCTAATGGATTGTTCGTTCCGCTGTAACTATGGTTGAAATTTTTTATCATCTACCATATGTTCTAAATCTTTGATTTATTATTGATGAAGGCTATTGATAATTTAGTTATCTTTAGTCATAATATTCTTTACTGAGCTAGTTGTGCTCACCCTTTTACTTCACAATTTTTTTCAGGTAATAAGAGTGTAGCTGTGTCGAGCGGGGGTAACTGGGGAATAGAACGATGGTAATCATTTAGTAGTTATATTTGGTGAATCAAATAGGGTGAGGTGAACCCAACGTTGGAAGGGTGTTTTGCCACTATCATACAAGATGTCTAAAGACATACAACCTCGTGTCATCATAAGACAAGGTTGTGCACATCCACTTACTGAGTATATCTACGAGCACTACCTATATGATCTTGAAGTTTATTTGAAGTATAATTCTCAATTAGAGACAGTAGAGATAATTATATGTCAAGAGAAGACTCACCATTGGAAAGAATATGATAGTAATTCGGCCGTTGGATCGTTATGATTTTTGGATATGTTATACATATATTAGTCGAATATATATCCACAAATTTTGAACCGTTAAAAATTAACTGATTTGTTATGAATTTTAAGAGGTGTTGAAAATCATCCGTTTATGGATTTTGGATATTTTCTGTCTGGAATTTGGAAAAACTTAAAGCTACAAAGTTGTAGAGAATTCAATTTCGCGTGAAATGGACATAAAATTCATATTTTTTTGATAAACAAGCTATTTTCTATGAATTGTTGAAGTTTCCAAAAATAAAATAATTTTTATTAAAATTAGGTGGGACCTATTTTTTTAAAAAACATGTGGGTTGCATGAAATTTCATATTTGGCTACTAATGCTTTCAAGATGGTTGGTACGTAGGAAGAAAAATGATTAAATTAATATTTTATTATTTTTGTCTCCTTTGGCGTTTTAGCATTTTTCTATAAATAGGTGCTTATGTTAGAATTGAAAATCACACCATAAACATAAGTTTTCTCTCTATATATTACCAAGAATATTTTTGTGAGTATTTAGATACTTTGAGAGTTGCTATTCCGTGCAAATTTCCTTTGGCTTTACATCCGATATTCCAGTCAGAAGTACTGCTCTTTTGAGGTAAAGGATTTTAAGGGTTGTTATGTTTTTCATGTTTCATAACTTTTCAGACCTTCAAAAATTCTGAAAAAATTTAAAATGATAATTTGATGAGTTTTATTGATTGTGACCAAAAATGACAATTTTGGATGTATTGATAAGAGTTATGAATTTTACGGGAAAAGACTATTTTAAAAGAAAACTCTTATAACTCTTTGTGGTTAACTCCAAAATTAGTGAAATTTTTATTGGGAGTACATGTGTATAACAAAAGTTTACTCTGTAAATTTTAAAATTTTTAGATAAAATTACAATTTATGATAAATGTCTAAATATTCGGCTGTTTTGGCCATATGAAAAATAGTAAATGAATTTTAAAAATTTTGGGAAAAATATATGTACAATATGGGACTATATTCTTCTAAATCCTAGAAATGAAATATTTTTAGGATTGATTTGGTATTTTTCATGAAAATAGACTAGTTATGAGTAAATGAATTAAATATGTTATGTGAAGTAAGAAAATTAGAAAATATGATTTTATGTCTTGAGAATCCTATATGAGGTATATGCAGATTTTTGATGAGGGTTTTGATTATTTTTGATGAAATCTTATGAGTTTGGCATTTTAAGATGATTAAATGCATTATTTAGTAAAATGTATAAGCTTAAGAAATATTATTCTTTTAATATCATTATACCGAAATATTGGTATGAATTTTATTGTGGAATTTCTATCTTTTTCATGTTGGGGTTACTATTCATAAGTTACTATTCACGGGTACTATTCACAACAAAATTAGTTTCTTTTTCTGACCAAATTATCGTTGATTTATAAATCTTACTCTTGAAACTAAATTCATGTTTTGATCATATTGTGTTTATTATCATATATAACATTTTTATAATCTTAGTGATAAAATTTCTCTTTGACTTGAGTGTAAAGATGGGTAGATTATTGGTATGATCGTGACTATGGATTCTCTTTGGCCAGTAGTGCAAAGTTGAATCGTTGACTGGTATGATCATGACCATTGAATTTATAATTGAATATTTTTAGCTTAAGTGCAAAGGTGAATTGATGAACATGGTTATAATTATGGTCTATATAAATTCTGAAATGATTATATATTTCTTTGAGATATTAATATCTTTGGCCTGTAGTGCAAAGATGAATTATTGATGAATATCTTTAACCCGTAGTGCAAAGATGACCTATTATTGAATATCTTTGGCCTGTATTGCAAAGATGAATTATTGTTGAATATCTTTGGCCTGTAGTACAAAGATGACCTGTTGTTGAATATATTTGGCTTGCAGTGCAAAGATTACCTGTTGTTTAATATCTTTGGCCAGTAGTGCAATGATGAACTGTTGATGAATATCTTTGGCCCGTAGTGCAAAGATGAATTTATTAGTATGATTATGAACATGAACTGTGATTTGGTATAACCATGATCTTTGATGTTTTAGGTAAAGACATGTGATGAAAATTATCTTCGTCCTGGATGCGAAGAGGAATTTAGAATCAAAATTATGATTATGAGTTATTCATATGATTGTGGACCAGAACTGTTGATTGATGTTACAGGGATAAAACATTGTTGGTGGATTTTTAACATGGAGAAGATAATAGACTTTATGGTCTATTTGACTCCTCTAATGGATTGCTCGTTCCACTATAACTATGGTTAAATTTTTTTATCATCTACCATATGTTCTAAATCTCTGATTTATTATTGATGAAGGCTATTGATAATTTAATTATCTTTAGTCATGATATTCTTTACTGAGCTAGTTGTGCTCACCCTTTTGCTTCACAATTTCTTTCAGGTAATAAGAGTGTAGCTGGGTCGAGCGGGGGTAACAGGGGAATAGAACGGTGGTCATCATTTAGTAGTTATATTTGGTGAATCAAATAGGGTGAGGCGAACCCAACGTTGAAAGGGTGTTTTGCCACTATCATACAAGATGTCTAAAGACATACAACCTCGTGTCATCATACGCGTGGTTGCATAGTATCACACGGTATTGATTATTGATGCTTACATGAGAAGTCACTCAGTTATACTCAATTATTTCTACAGTAATTGTTGCATCATATCTCTTTCATATTATTGATTCAATTATCATTACAGTATCTTCTGCATAATATGTTATTATTATTAAATCAATAATTGAGACGGCAAAGTTATTCATATTATTATTTTCAATATTGACATTGTCTAAAAGTTCTTTCAAGAAGAGGTTTGGTTACCTAATTGCGCGCCAATAAGGAGAAATCCTTATCGGAAAGCCCCCTCTTTCCTGGGAACGATCGGGTTGTTAAATATTGTTAATTATAATATTAATGATGAATAAGTTCGTGTTGATTAAAGATGAATTTTATAGTTCTATTATGTTGGAATTATTTGTGTTAGTGGAAATCGACATTTGTTTCGATAATAATTGATGTCTGGAGGTTATATTGTTCAATCAGGTATTCGGATCACTTTTTGTGTCGGAGTACTATTCATGAGTTACTATTTATGAGTTACTATTCACGAGTTACTTTTCACAAGTTACTATTCATGAGTTACTATTCACGGGGTATTTTTCACCCGTAAAATATATTTCTTTTAGGTCCAAATTATTTTTGGGTACAATATTATTCCATGAGGAGATGTGCTAATTTTTCAGACCGTTGGTTGAAGTTATAATAGTAAATCAATATGGATCGCTGGTTTAAAGTTTTAATAGTAAATCAGTATGGATCGTTGCTTTAAGTTTTAATAGTAAATCAGTATGGACCGTTGCTTTACGTTTTAATAGTAAATCAGTATGGACCGTTGCTTTAAGTTTTAATAGTAAACCAATATGAACCGTCCGTTTAAAAGTAAATCAATCTGGACCGTTCATGAATTAGTTACTATTCAGTCCATTCTCCTATAAATAGAAGCTCATTCCTTCATTATTTCTTACGAATTCACTGAAACTCTAGAGAGAGAAACTATAGAGAGAAAGAAGAAAAGTATTCTGCTACTTCACTTTTCCAATATCCAGTTTCTTCTAAGGTAGGGAATATTATTTGTTGTACTCGTAAGGGGTATTCTTTCTTTCTTATTCATGAAGAGAACTTCTATTATTCCATTCTTTATTATTCTATTGGAATAACATGTATACGCGGGATACACTATACTTGGTGAAATTCTTCTGTTATTCCATTCTTATTATTCTATTGGAATAACTTGTTTATGCGAAGTACCGCATACATGGTGAAATTCTTCTAATATTTCGTTCTTTATTATTCTATCAGAATATCATGTCTGTGCGCTTACGCCGGACATGGTTCCATTATTTATTATTCTGTCGGAATATCATGTATGTACGTTTACGTTGGACCTGGTTCCATTATTTATTATTCTGTCGGAATATCATGTCTGTGCATTTACGCTGGACCTGGTTCCATTATTTATTATTCTATTGGGAATAACCTATCTGTGCAGTCTATCGCACGCATGGTGAATCCTTCTATTATTCCATTCTTTATTATTCTGTTGGAATAACCTGTCTATGTGGATTACCATATGCATGGTGAATGATCCTGTGTATTCATTCCTTATTAAATTATGGAAATGATCTGTATACGTGGATTACCGAATGGCGGGTAAAAATCCATTTGCAGTTTCATATATTAAATTATACTCAGCTGGTTAAAGCTTTGGCTTCTATACTCCATGAAATTAGTGGAATATCCTTGATATTTGCGCTTCATCTAGTATCTTTTCATGGAAATATTCTTCTGAGCATTCTTGAATTTTACTGCACAAAGCAGTATTATGTTGACAATTTGGACGTTATTGAGTTCAAGATAAATTAACTTATAAATATTTAAAATTTATTCTTGAACTTGTTTTATTGAATTGTCATCATCCTCATGCTTATATTATGTTGAAAGTCATCTTTGGCTTACGTGCATAGATGGACTTGGTATGATTATGACCAGGGATTATTCGGTATAATCATGACCGTAATGTGACAAATGATGTGGTAAAAGTCCTCATTAGCCTGTAGTTCATTGGTGGACAGTTGTTGGTATGATTATGATAAGGGATTATTCGGTATAGTCATGACCATTGATGATTACATGAATATCCTTGGTCGTGGAGCAGGGATGATTCGATTTTATTTATTAAGCTGAGTCTCAGCGATAAAAGTGATGAAAAACTTTTTAAATCATAGAAGATAGTAGATTTTATTCTCTACTTGACTCTTCTAATGGATTGTTTGTTCCGTTGCAGTTAAACATGATGTTTATTATATTTTATCAGTTTAACACTGTTGAAGGCTAATGATAATTTATCCTGCATTATCTTAGTCATAATATTTCTTACTGGGTTAGTTGAGCTCACCCTTTCTTTCAATGTTCTCTTCAGGAAATGAGAACGTAGCTGGGACTAGTCGGGGAACAGAGTGATGATCCTAGATGGTGCATTAGTAGTCATCACTATTCTATGAAATAGTTTGATAATAAATATAATGAGGACTCCATTGAGTGTGGATATTGTCTAGATGACAATATTTGTATTAAACCTCACAGCCTATGTTTTATCGTATTTTACACTACTGTTGTATAATTAAGTTGTATTTGAATTTTGTACCATGTATCTGGCGACCCAAGATGAGTGATGTATACCTATTTTGGGGCCGTCACAGCGACCGCGGCACTCTCAAGCCTAAGACCAGTGCGACCGCGCCGGTCTGCAGACGGTTCAGGATGAGTTTGTGTAATCTGAACTTTAAGATTTATATAATAGTGGCTAATATGCCGTAATAAGGATCATAATTGGTTGCAATTGTCCATGAACGGATTGAAATAGCAAAGCATGAATTGAATGAGGGTTAGTTATGGAAATTAACTAAACAAGAATAAATATTTGTTAACTTAAATTAAGTTAAAAATTATATTCTGGAATAATATAGTTCGACTATTAAAGCCTTGTGTGGCAGTGGCATGATGGTAAATTGAATAAAAAAATTTAATTCACTTACATAAGATGGTCACATTAATATATGTATTTTGCATAAAGTGGATGAAAGGAATATGTTAATTAAGATTGTAATTTAATATATTACATAGTATGATAATATATGAAATGGTGTAATATTTGAAAGATGTTAATGGAAAATAAGTGATGGATAATAGAAGAAAACCAATATATCTATAAGTTTATATTGGTTAGAGATTTATATATTAGATTAATATTTAAGATGTGGTTAAATGTAAAGTTTGAAGAAGTTGTCTTAGGACAATCGGATAATTATACTTATAATTTTATAATTTAAATAATGGAGTAAATGTTAACTATTCTAAGGGTATTGATTATTTTTGTAAACAAATGTATTATATTTATAAGTTCATTAATGTATAATTATTCAAGATAAGTTAAATAATTTAGTATTAAAGTAAAGTGTGTCACACAAACTTTATAAATAACGTGGAATTGGGGAAAAGGCAAATGTGGCCTAGACCCCTAATATTTTATTGTTGAGATTATGAGTTTGAGTTATATAACTCTAGTAAGTGGGATAAATGAGCCTTGTGTGGCATGAGTATTAATGTTAAACTAGACTAAAGGTTTAACTGGAATTATTAAAAGAGAATTAATGGAAAGGGAATAAATGATTAATATTGATCATTGTGATATTTATGTCTGATAGGAAATGATGGGTTGAGAATACCCAACTAAATTATATTTAGCCCAATTAAAATATTATTTAAATTATCCCAATGTACATGGGATATAAGATTATATTGGTGTATATTTAAAATATAAGTATACTTCCTATATGTGGGTAGGTACAAATATATGTGTATATATGTGCCCATAATTTTATTTAATGTAGTAATATTAAGTCATTATAATTGATTTAATAAGCCCAAAAGGAATTTACTTTAGTAGAATGAGACCCATTTTACTGATAAATTAGAGAGTAATAAGTATTGTCTCAATTTATGTGTCTCAAAAACTCTTCAGACACATAAATAGACCATTGGCTTATGCTACTCCTACAATGTCAATCTCTGAGATTTTAATTGATGGTGAAAAAGAATAGGAAGTGGCCTCAACAATGAATTGCCACTATTCTATGAAACCATAATTGTCCACCATTTTCTTCTTCTTTCTGCTAAAAAAAATAAGTGGACAAAGCTTTGGTACGGGTATTGAATTCCCTATAAATGGAAGACCCTCTCTTCTAAGTTTAATTTGATGAGTTCTGATAAGTTTCCTATAAAGAGTGAGTTGCTAGTAGTGTGAGTAATCTGAGTTGGAAGCAAGGATTGCCAATTTAGATTCAAAGGATGTAATGTATTTATGAATGTTATTAATTTTAAGTTGATAAATTCTTGAGAATTAGCACGAATTTCTTAGGTAATGGAATGTCATGGTATTATCAGAGTTGTATGTTCGATATGGTGTCAATGTAATGTTTTAAGCATGATAAATAGAAGTGTTGTGACGCCCCCAAAATAGTTATACATCACCTATTCTGAGTCGTCAAATACATAGTACAGAATACAAATACAACTTAATTATACAACTGTCGTGTAAAGTACGACAAAACATAAGCTGTGAGTTTTAATACAAATATTGTCGTCTAAACAATATACAAACTCAAATCCAATATTATTACATTTATTTTCTACTATTTCACTGAATAGTGAGGACTACTAATGCTATCATCTGGTCCGTCACTCCGTTTCCCGACTAGTCCATGCTACGTTCTCATTTCCTGAAGAGAATAATAAAAATAAAAGGGTGAGCTCAACCAGCCCAGTAGGAAATATTATGACTATGATAATGCAGAATATATTATCGTTAGCCTTCAACAGTGTTAAACTGATACAATATAACAACCATCAAGTTTAACTGCATCAGAACAAGCAATCCATTAAAAGAGTCAAGTAGAGAAAAAAATCTACTATCTTTTATGATTTAAAAGGTTTTTCATCACTTTTATCGTTGGGACTCAGCTTAATAAATAATCCACATCATCGAATCACCCTTGCACTACGGCTAAGGATATTCTTTAGTATCACGACCACAATTATCCATGCACTACGGGCCAAGTATATTTGTTTATTCAATAATGGTTATGATCATGCCAACAACTGTCCATCAATGCACTACAGGCCAATGAGAACTTTTTCCCACATCATTTGTAACATTACGGTCATGATTACACCGAATAATTCCTGTTCATAATCATACCAAGTCCATCTATGCACTATAGGCCACAGATGACTTTCAACAAAATTTAAACATGAGGATGATGACAATGATATAAGAATTCAATAAAACAAGTTCAAGAATTATTTTATCCAGGAACTAATAACGTCCAAATTGTCAACATGATACTGCTTTGTAGAGTAAAATTCAAGAATGCTCAGAAGAATATTTTCATGAAAGGATACTGGATGAAGCGCAAATATCAAGGATATTCCACTAATTTCATGGAGTATAGAAGTCAAAACTTTAACCAACTGAGTATAATAAGGAATGGAATAACAAAATAAATCACCAGGCATGCGATAGACTGCACAGGCGAGTTATTCCAACAGAATAATAAATAACAGAATCAGGTCCGGTGTAAAATGCACAGACAGGATATTCCACCAAAATAATAAAGACGGAATCAGGTCCGGCATAAAACGCACAGACAGGATATTTCGACAGAATAATAAAGACGAAATCAGGTCCGGTGTAAAACGCACAGACAGGATATTCCAACAGAATAATAAAGACGGAACCAGGTCCGGCGTCGAACGCACAGACAGGATGTTCCAACAGAATGATAAAGAATGGAACAACAAAAGAATTTCACCAAGTATAGGGTAGCCCGCGTATACAGGTTATTCCAACAGAATAATAAAGAATGGAATAACAGAAGTTCTCTTCATGGATAAGAAAGAAATAATACTTCCTACCTTTAGAAAAACTGGATACTAGAATTGTGAGGTAGCAGACTTATCTTCTTCTTTCTATAATAATCGGTCTAAATCTTTTGTGAATTGGTGAGAAATGAAGGAAGAATGAGCTTCTATTTATAGAAAAATATAGTTTCGATAATTGCACGTTTTGGGGCTCAAAAAAATTCAGTACAATACCTCCAACCTTTCCTTTATTTTTAATTTAGTCATGGAAGTATTATCAAACTTTCACCACCACTCCTAATAGTAAATAATGTGATTCAATAGTAAATTATGTGAATCAATAGTTCTAGACATGTGAAAATACGAATTACAGTATAGTACCTCCATCTATACCTCCATTTTTAACTTAGTCATGCAAGTATTATCAATCTTGCACCAACTCCCCTAATAGTAACAAGAATGTGAAACAATAGTATACACTTATGAACAAATAGTAATAATCATGTGAAATAATAGCAATCAGTTGCTCATTTATCCGGTTAAATACCCGATTGGTCAATATAACCTCCAGACATCAATTATTATCGAAATAATTGTCGATTTTCACTAACACAAATAATTCCAACACAATGAAACCATTTTTATCAAAAATATAAATTTCAAAATTTGACTTTTCTCGAAAAAGTCAACTGTTGACTTTTTGACCAAATAGTGAATTCCAGAAAATTTTGTGTTTATAGACTATTTTTACTAATTTCATCATTCCGGACTCAAATATCATGTCTGCTTCTCCAAATTCAACTCCGAACACAACTTCAATTTTAATAACATTCATCATTAATATTATAACTCACAATATTTATCGACCAGGTCGTTCCCAGGAAAGAGGGGACTTTCCAATAAGGATTTCTCCCTATTGGCGCGCAATTAGGTGACCAAACCTCTCCTTGACAGAACTTCTAGACATTGTAAATATTTTAATTTAATAATATGAATAACTTTGTCGTCTCAATTATTGATTTAATAAAATAACATATTATGCAGATGATAATATGACAATAATCGAATCAATAATATAAGAGATATGATGCAGTAATTACTGTAGCAATAATTGAGTATAACTGAGTGACTTCTCATGTAAGCATCAATAATCAATACCGTGTGATACTATGCAACCATGCGTATTACTATACTTTTACTACCGGGTAGTTCAACAGTTAACGGTAAAACTTCCGCCGTTATTTTCATAAAATATTTTTGTCGTTTTCTCAATTCGACAATAATTCCATTGTGGGGGTCCACCAATGATTGTGTCGTTGTACGAATATTCCCTGTTAAAACGAATATTCCCTGACCAATCAAATATTATATAACAACTTGTGTACTTTGCAAAATTTGTAAATATTACCCACAAATATAATATTATATCAAATCCACACCATAATATTCAAAAATATATTTCGAGAAAATTTAATCTTTATTAAAAAAGTTGGGGTCTTACAAGTGTAATGTTTGTTTGGGCTGGAATTTTCAAAGCAGAGTCCATGTCTAGGCTTGCACCGAAGTGGGGCGGCCGCGCCACTTCCCAATACAAACCCAGCGCGGCCGCGCCGTCTGTCAGTCCTGAAATCCAACTTCTGCTATAATGTGATTTTCTGATCATGTTAGTGAAAGTAGTATGCACACAAGCCAATCATGTTTGATGATAAAGCATATACTTTGTAACAATCTTATTCATTTATTAATAAAAAGTATTAATTTATTGAAGACTTTTAATTATCTACATGGTGCTGCTTTATAATATGCGATAAACCCATAGTTTTATGCAATGCTTTTAGAATAATGATGATGCTCATTCTAATTAGATCTAAATTCTTATAAACATAAAACTAAAATAGTTCACAATCATTGGATTACTAAATTAGGGATTAGTGAATCCAGATAGATTGGTACATACGTTGCTTGCTCATTGGATGAGGATGATTGATCTCATGATCATTTATGTGGAGACACTAAAGCAAGTATGTAAGTGTTTATTAGAGAATAAGTTCACTGAACGTGGCTCGCTAAGGAATACCTAATGGAGTTTTACTTGCCTATCAATAGGAATTCTTGTAGTGATAGTAGTACAAGTGATCTTTGGACTTGAGATCAAGATAGTATCTTGTGTATGATGAGTTATACTTTAAACTATTCCTTAAGACTCTTAGGGTATATCAAAGGGTATGCTTGGGTATAATAAGTTATACATGGAGATAATGTATGATCAATAAAGAATCTAACACTTCTAGTAAAAGAAGAGAAATGTCATATGTGATTCGATAAATGACAACCCAGTGTTGCATCTTTTTTAGTCTTAATAAAAGAGCTCTAACTCATTCAAGCATTCATGCGTCAACAAGTAATACATAGTAAGTAAAGTATCGATCCCACAGAGAAAGTTGTTTAATTCAAATCACTATGCATTAATTAATTCACTATATTTATATGCTCAAACTAACGACTAAGATTGGTTTGTTCTCGAATTATAAATAACATCTAAAATAATAATAACACGGAATAAATCAAATCTGGAATTAATGGGATCCTAACTTCATTTAATACTTCATTCAATCGCCACTATCATGCATGACTTGTTCACATATCACAGAAAAGTAGCCAAGAGTACTAAAAGAGTATTAGCCATTTTTCAATGCACTAAAACCTACTTACACAGCATCCACAGATGGTAGACTCTATTTAATCATCAATATAACCAAAATCACTATATGTCTATGTGAAATTGCAACTATATTGATTTTAAGTTCAAGCCCTTATTCTAACTTATACGGTGAAACATTATATGTATATCTGGTTCACAAAATACATAAGCCATATAACACAGCCCTATATACGTATACTATTATGATTACAATCCATATTTATATGTTCATTGTCAATTCCATACAAATACTGAAACGAATGGTGATCAAGCATTCATACATGTAAAACAATCATGATAGACATCCCATATGATATGTAAAACAATCAAGCATGTAAATATGCAATCAAACTACATATTAAAATCCATTAGAATCCCATAATGGAGTTTAGTTCATGACTGAACCAAAAGCCATTATGGGATCACATCTAAACATGATTAATAATCAAACAATTGAAAGATGAAAGGTAGAAACAATCAAACCCAATTGTTGAACATAGATCAATATTCAAATCCTCATAAGATTCCAATAATAATAATAATAATAATAATCCACTCTGGTAGAAAATCCCAAAAAGAAGTAGAAGAGTAGAGCTTTGGCATCCTTCTACGTTGGAATCTCCCCAAGAGAGTAAACCTTAATTACGACGTAAAGAATATAACTAAAATTGAATAATTATCAAGTGATACCCCTGACACCAGTCAGACATTGTTTTTAAATCAATTACAACCCTTAAAAATTGGAAATAAAATAAAACAAGTCAACAGCTTTAGGCCTCGCGCGCCGCCGCGCGCTCTTCCAGCCTATTACTCGCGCGGGCACGAGACTAGCAGTAAGTCCTGATGTTCATCCAGGCTCTTGCGCGGGCGGGCGCTCCCTAGGCTTGTCATGCTCGCGGTCGCGTAACTTGCAGTAGGTCCATGGTTTGGCTGGGTACTCGCGCAGGCGCGCGCCTCCAAGCTCTCTTTGCCGCGCGGTCGCGCGGCTTGCAGTTGCTGTCTTCTGATCCTGCTCTTGAGCTTGGTTCTGCAATGTTGCTGCCGCTACTGAAATGTCCTATGTTTATCCATGCTCCGCTCAATCCTAGCCATGCACATCCTATCTTTTGCCTTATCTAGGCATCCATTAGCCTCGTGCCCTATAACACCACTAAAATAGGCCGATTCATGAACTTGTTCACCAAAAGGAGTTTTAAGTATGTGAAATGCAAATTAACATAAAATGCAGCTAAAACCTACTAAAATGTATTTGATATGGGCACAGTTCGCATGAATTGGTACTCCATAAGTAGGTATAAAATCTACTTATCACCAAGTAGTCCTTGGCCAAGGCAGAATGAAATTAGAAAGGAGTTTCTAATTTGCATTATTTGGAGTTGTGCATTTAAGAGTCAAAATACATATAATTAAATAAATTAAGACTTAACAGTAATTCCATGTCTTATATTTAATTGGGACATTGTATGGTGAAAGGATTGAATTGTACGGTAACTATTTACTCAAATGTTCTTTTATGATTAATGTTGAAACCTATATTATCTGGAAAGTCGTTAATCGCTAGGGAGGTTTATCCCTATTGTAGAATAAATATTATTTAGTTAAATAAATTAATATTTTAATTTATTTATTTAAATAAGATTAGAATTGTTCTAATTGATTTATTCACAACCGGTTTAATATGGAGAACCTAAAGGGTTACACCATAAAAGAACGAATGATTATTTAAGAAGTTAATGGCATAATCGTAATAATAAATTACGTATATTTAATTTAATCTATGGTGATAGAATAAATTAAATAGCTTAATATTTATTATTTAATATTTTGAAAATAATAAATATAAATTAATAAGAGGTGTCTTATTATTATTATTACTATTATTATTATTTAATTCCTAAATGAGTTTGGTAATTAATTAATAAAAGTACTCTCATATTCTTAATAAGATTAGGAGACAAATTAATTAAAAGAGTTTAATTAATTATTCCTAATAAGATTGGGAGTCTAATTAATTAAAGGAGAGTTTAATTAATTAAAATAATACTCAATTCCTTAATTGTTAAGGAGGGTTGTCCACATCTATAAATAAGAGGAGTCTTATTATAGGTGGGTGTGATTGACATTTTCACAAAAACATGTGAATACGTAATTCCAATAGTTGGGAGAGTACACCATTTTCTATAAGAGATAGAAAAACTAGGATTTTGCCAAATACACATCTTCTTGAATCTTTTTTTTTCCTTGGTGGATCACCTCTAGAGGCCAAACATGTTGATCAAAGGAAGGAACCAAACTCGGTATATTCATGTTGAACGTGAAAAGATTTGGAGGTGAACTATTACCTGAGGAAGCTCGAATCTTCAAGGGTATGATTCTTGATCTTTATCTTTTCATTTAATTAGTAATTGTGCATAAAAGATGATCCGGATATATGGTTTGTAAAATTTTAAAACTCTATTTTATCACGTTTCCGCTTACTTTTTGTAATTTGATTGCGTTAATAAATATTACAAACCTAACAGTGGTATCAAAGTCAAATATTTATGCGAATTATTAATTATTTTAATTTAATATGTTTATTGATATGTGTTTAGAATAATTTAAGTGGACATAATTTGTTGTATAAAATTTATTTAAAATAATATCTATTTTTGAAAATCGTGATTTCGCTGCATCATGTTCCTTCGGTTAACGTAATATTATATATTATCGAAACCTGTTTGTTCACGCCTTCACGGAATGTTTTTATTATATATATATATATATATATAGAAAGTAATCATCTATAGTTAAATGAATCATGTAATCCTAATGCCACGTGAAGTCAACAATCATATATATATATATATATATATATATATATATATATATATATATATATATATATATATATATAATAATCTTAATAATTTTATAATTAAAATAAAAAAATTATTTTAATATTAAAATAAAAAGTTTATTTTAATCTTAAAATAAAAAGTTTATTTTAATTTTAAAATTGGATTTCATGCTAACTAATTAGAGTTGGAATTGGATTCCATGATAACTAATTAGAGTTGAAATTGGATTCCATGTTTTCTAAAATAAAGGAGTTTATTTGTGAATAGAAAAGTGAATCCATGTTTCCTTAAATAAAGGAGTTTATTTAGATATGAAATAAGATTTCATATTATTCAAAATAAAGGAGTTTATTTGTGAATAGGAAAGAGAATCCGTGTTTTCTTTAATAAAGGAGTTTTTTTTACTTGGAATTGGATTCCATAATTAATTAAAATAAATGAGTTTATTTTGATTAAAGATTTTGATTAAAATAAAATAGTTTATTTTATTCAAAATAGGATAAATTAAAATAAAAGAGGTTTATTTTGATTTAAATTTGAATTAAAATAAAGGAGTTTATTTTGATTCAAAATTAGATTTTATGCTAACTAATTTTGTCCATTAAATGATATCAATATATATATTGAATGTTTATTATTCATGAGATGAATGTTATTTATTGATACATATGATAATGTGTATGATAATAAATGAGATTGATTATGGACTATTGACCAATGTATTGGATTTTATTTTAGTTGGATGCATAATTGTATGAGTTTTATTAAATGGGGTCTGCGTACCTCGTCTTCTATAATTTTTTCTTAATATAAATTATAACTCCCTCTTATGTACTTCCTCTTGACTGCTGATCAAGGTTTCTATTTATAGTTTTATAATAGGAATAGTTAGAATTAATTTTGAAGAATTGGAGATCAAGGAGCAAGGAGCGCTTGAAGACCTGTTTGTAATGGAGCCCAGGTTTAAATGTAATAGTTATATTTAAATATTAATTCTTGCATTACTGGGGTTTGACCTTTTGGTTCACTTGGTGGCTCTAGTGAACCAAACTAGAATAAAAGTCCATAATCAATCCGGGTAGAATATAGTATTCTATATTTGCATACTTATACTATATATATTATATATTATGCAAACATGCTTCGCATGTTAATTAATATGATGCGTATTTTATATATATATGTGCATGCGCGCTAAACAAGATGAGACAAATTAATAACAAAACCCCTCAAATATTTTATATTAAGTTGTTACATTCAAAGATATTTGGAATATCGAACGTCGCCTTCCAGCATGATAGAAACAATAGAGTATTGAATATTTAATATGAGTTTGTTGTGCACACACAAGGCAAGTATTAAATATTTACGATGTTGTTTTTATTACATATGATGTTTATAAGGAATTGAACATTACTGCTTTGTTGTGCACACACAAGGGATATAGTTTTATCTTCACTTATATAGAAATGTTGGGTCTGACTTAACTTAAATCATTTTAGTTCGGATGTGCACACACTTGACCATTATGATTTAAGAGGCAAAATACAAGGAGTTGCATAATTGATGTAATTGACAAGAGTTATCTACCTATTTATTTATATATAGTTTGTTGTACACACACAAGACTATATACATTTGAAATGAGATTCTTATTCTCACTAGCAAATATTTAATTAGATTTTGCCGAACTATATAAGTGAGGGTAATATAGTTTGACAAAAAATAGTGGGAGATACCAATTTAAAATAAGACCTAATTTATTTTGGTAATTAATAAAAGAATGTATGCTAAAATGTTGTTAAGTACAAATTCATTAACAGAATTTTACAATATCTAAATTACTATCACTGCGAAGCATATTAGATGATATTTAACCGGACCGAATTAAACGGTTTGGTTAAGGAATTTAAGAATAGTTCTCATGGCTGAAAAACTATCTTATGTCCTTAATATGCCTTTCTTTGCAATGGTTGCAGATAATGTCTCTGAGGAAGAGATTTCTACTTTTAGAAAGTGACAAGATAATGCACAGTTGGCTCAATGCATCATGCTCGTATCCATAAGGTAACGACCTTCAACGTCAGCATGAAACTATAGATGCTCATATTATACTCATGCACGTCAAGTAGTTGATGGTGAGAAAAGTAGGATTAATAGATATTAGATATCTAAGGAGCTCTTTCGATCTAGAACGACTGAATGCATTACAGCAAAGACACATGTCCTAATGATGATCAATTTGATTAAACAGTTAGGACAACTGGTTTTGTAATAGCTGGAAAGTTAAGCCAAGATTTGATCTTGCACTCACTCCTGGACTCCTTTCACAATTGTTGTGATTTTTTTATATGAACAAGCTAGATATCAGCTTCGCTGATTTGCTTAACATGTTAAAAAATGTTGAGAGTCACTTTAAAACCAAGAAATACCAAGTCTTACTGGTAGGGTCAAAGGATCTTCTAAAAAGAAAAACGATTCTAAGAAGGTAAATAGAAAAGGCAAAAACAAAGGATAATAAGAACAAAACTGATACGGATAGCCAAGAATTTTGCTTCCACTACAATAAGCCTGGACACCGGAAAGAAACTTCAAGAAGCATCTTGCAGAGGCTAACCAGAAGAAGCTTAGTGAAGTTTCAGTTACAAATATAGTTTTTGTTCATGATTAAAATAAATTTTTCTTTAGGTCAATGTTCTACTTGGGTATTGGATATCGACTTTAGTTATCATAAATATAGATTTATGAAGGGACCAAACAGAAGTAGAAAGTTAAACAAAGATAAGTAATCTTATGTGTGAAAAATGATGCAAAAGTTGTCACATTAGCCATTAAAACTTAAAGTTTAGCATTGCCTACAGGCAAATCTATTAAGTTAATAAGTTGTTATTGTATTCCAGTTCTCGTTAGAAAAATTATTTCTATTTTTTTGTTGGACAATGAAATCTTTGGTATTATATTTAAGAACAATTGTTGTTCTATTTATAATAATAATGTTTTGTATAGAACAGAAATATTACTTAATGGATTTTGTATACTTGACTTACGTGAAAAATTATTTTACAAATAGAACAAAGTAGTATAAGAAAAGGAGATGATCATTCAAAGAGTTGAATGTGTGTATTTGCTAAAATACAAATATAAATTATTTGAAAAGTTCAAAGAATTCAGAAGTGAAACTAATTGATAAGTATTAGAATTCTTTGATCAGATTGAGGAAGGAATACTTGTGCAATAAGTTTCTAGATCATCTCAAATGGTTTTCTCATAATGGACGCCTCCTAATACGCAATAATTGATTGATGTATCTAAAAGGAAAAATTGTACCTTGTTGGACATGGTGCGATCCATAATGATTTTATTAATATTCCAGTATCCTTCTAGGATAATGTCCTAGAAATGGCTGCATATCAACGAAAAAGGTAACCTCAAAATTTGACCCCAAGACTCTATAAGAGTTATGGACAGGGAAGATTCCTAATCTTAAGTATGTTAAGATAAGGGGTTGTGCAACTTATGTGAAAAGGTTTTAAATGATAAGTTTGGGACAAGATTTGACAAGTATAAATTTTGTGGGACATCCTAAAGTAAGTTTAGGATATATGTTCTATAATTCTACCTAGCAAAAGGTGTTTGTTGCGAAATATACTACCTTCTAAGATAAAGGTGTTTATCATTAAAGGGTCTAGTGGGAGGATATTAGATCTTGAAGAGTTCAAGAAATACAAAATACTATAAGTCAAATAAGAATAACCTGTAGATAGACCTATTGTACCACAACCGAATTGTAAATTTGGAATAGTACCAAAGATACCTGGGAGGTATGGATTCATCACGGATGATGATGATGAGTTACGCATCATAGAAGATGATGATCCAGTTACATACGATGAGGTAAGAGTTGTAGACAATCAGAGAAATGGATTGAAGTAAGCTTCTCAAAAATGGAACATTCGCTTTGATGAAACAGATCAAAATAGTTTGATTTTATCAAAAACAAGAATGAACCTAGTGCGCACAAAAGGGTCAGTGGGAGCACCGTGACATTCCTAATATTATATGTTGATATACTATAGATAAGGAATGGCATACTAATGCTACAATCAGTAAAGATAAAGTTGTCTAAACATTCCTCCATGAATGATTTGGGAAGAGTATCTAAATTGGGAATACAAATCTATATAGATAGATTTAAAAGGATGCTCGACTTAACCCAAAAAACATATATTCATTTGATGCTAAATTCGTTTAGCATGGCAAACTCCATATGATGTCTCATGTTGATGAGCCCTGGAGTGTATCTATCTTAATAGTCCCCATAGACTTATAAAAGAACGATCGCATGAGTAACTATCATGTCTTCAATGAAATATACGAGACCTGATGCTGATTAGTCATATTCTGAAGAAGTTCACTATGAGTCAGTGAAAAACATCTTAAAATACTTAACCGACACTAAGGATGTGATCATATTCATGGTGAGTCTGAATTAAAACTAGAGGGCTTAACAGACTCAAGTTTTTAGACAGACCAAGATGACATAACATCCACTTTAAGGTAAAGCATTACCTTGAACGGTGGTGCAGTGAATTGGAAAGGTTTAAAACAGCAAAGAGTTGTTGGTTTAGTGATAAAGACAAAGTATATAGTTGTAAATGAAGCTGCAAGTTGATTGTTTGGATGAAAAGTTCATTACAGAACTAGGAATAGTTCCTAAGTCTCATCTTGGATCTAAACATTTTTTGTAGTACTTTCATTCGATTATAGGAATTATTGAAAGATGAGAAATCACTATAGAGATAGTGGACTCTCAAGAACAACATTACATATCCATTAACTAAAGCTAATCCAACAGCAGGATAATCGTCACTTAGAGAAGAAATGTATGAGATACCATGGCGATTGGCTTTAGTGCAAGTAAGAGATTGAAAGTAGTATGCACACAAGACAATCATGTTTGATGATAAAGTATATACTTTGTAATGATCTTATTCATTTATTAATAAAAAGTATTAATTTATTGAAGGCTTTTAATTATCTACATGGTGCTGCTTTATAATATGTGGTAAACCCATAGTTTTAAGCAATGTTTTTAGAATAATGATGATGATCATTCTAATGAGATCTAAATTCTTAAAAAACTTAAAACTAAAATAGTTCCCAATCATTGGATTACTAAATTGGGGATTAGTGAATCCAGATAGATTGGTACATACGTTGTTTGCTCATTGGATGAGGATGATTGATCTCATGATCATTTGTGTGGAGACACTAAAGCAAGTATGTAGGTACTTATTAGAGAATAAATTCACTGAACGTGGCTCGCTAAGGAATACCTAATGGAGTTTTACTTGATTGTAAATAGGAATTCCTGTAGTGATAGTGGTACAAGTGATCCTTGGACTTGAGATCATCATAGTATCTCGTGTATGATGAGTTATACTTTGACTTATTCCTTAAGACCCTTAGGGTATATCAAAGGGTATGCTTGGGTATAATAAGTTGTACATAGAGATAATGTATGATCAATAAAGAATCTACCACTTCTACTAAAAGAAGAGAAATATCCTATGTGATTCGATAAATGACAACCTAACAGTCCTTGGCCAAGACAGAATGAAATTAGAAATGAGTTTCTAATTTGTATTATTTGGAGTTGTGCATTTAAGAGTCGAAATACATATAATTAAATAAAATAAGACTTGACAGTAATTACATGTCTTATATTTAATTGGGACATTGTATGGTGGAAGGATGGAATTGTACGATAACTATTTACTCAAAGGTTCTTTTATGATTAATGTTGAAATCTATATTATCTGGAAAGTCGTTAATCGCTAGGGAGGCTTATCCCTATTGTAGAATAAATATTATTTATTTAAATAAATTAATATTTAATTTATTTATTTAAATAAGATTAGAATTGTTCTAATTGATTTATTCACAACCTGTTTAATATGGAGAACCTAAAGGGTCACACCATAAAAGAAAGAATAATTATTTAAGAAGTTAATGACATAATCTTAATAATAAGTTAAATATATTTAATTTAATCTATGGTGATAGAATAAATTAAATAGCTTAATATTTATTATTTAATATTTTGGAAATATTAAATATAAATTAATAAGAAGAGTCTTATTATTATTATTACTATTACTATTATTTAATTCTTTATGGAGTTTGGGAATTAATTAATAAAAGTACTCTCATATTCCTAATAAGATTAGGAGATAAATTAATTAAAAGAGTTTAATTAATTATTTCTAATAAGATTGGAAGCCTAATTAATTAAAGGAGTTTAATTAATTAAAATAAAACTCAATTCCTTAATTGTTAAGGAGGGTTGCCCACATCTATAAATAAGAGGAGTCTTATTATAAGTGGGTGTGGTTGACATTTTCACAGAAACATGTGAATACGTAATTCTAATAGTTGGGAGAGTACACAATTTTCTATGAGAGATAAAAAAACTAGGGTTTTGCCAAATACCCTACTTCTTGAATCTTTATTCTTCCTTGGTGGATCACCTCTAGAGGCCAAACACTTGGGTGGCTAACGTTGATCAAAAGAAGGGACCAAACCTGGTGGATTTAAGTTGAACGCGAAAAGATTTGGAGGTAAACTAGTACTTGAGGAAGCTCGAATCTTCAAGGGTATGATTCTTGATCTTTATCTTTTCGTTTAATTAATAATTGTGCATAAAGGATGATTCAGGTATATGGTTTGTAAAATTTTAAAACTCTATTTTATCACGTTTCCGCTTACTTTTTGAAATTTGATTGCGTTAATGAATATTACAAACCTAACAGTTAGGTTGGTTTAAAAATGCATATAAATAGCCCTAACACATGGATTGAAGTTACCTTAGTTATAGTAGGTCACTATAACTTGGTTTAGTTTAAGTTTTAAAGGAAACTTATAAGTTTGGAAAGACAAACCTTGTTTAAAATAAACTTACTTGAATTCTAATTTTGTGAGCAAGTGTAGATAACTTAAATATGTATGAAAATGAGTCTAACATGTGGTATAAGGTTACCTTGCATATAATGAGTTGTGTTAGCTTGGTATTAATGATTTTCGAAAGAAAACTTGAAGTTTTGAAAATGAAACTTGACGAACTTTGTGTCTTTTTAAGTTTCGACTTTGGGAACATGTGTATGTAACCTAGTTATGTGCGCAAAGGGATAAGGAATGTGTTTTCAATATATATTTCATATAAAAGGTTGTCAAGTTTGGTTTATTATGTGTTTTAAAGGAAAATTTAAAAGTTTTATAAACTATTTTTGATGAGCATTGTATTAATTACATTATGACCTTATGAGCAATCATGACAGTACTTTTTATGCCTTTAAGCATGAATGATATGTGCATCCAATTAGTTAAGTATGTAAGCTATTCAAGCATGTTTAAAGAAAGGATTATACTAATTATGTGTAAATGAGTATGATACACATAAGAGTGTGTATTAAGGATTGTTTAGTATCGTTATGTGACTTAATGACTAACATTGCTAGTCCTTTGTTTAATAAACCTATTTAGTCTGGATTAAAGAGTTTTGAAAAGGAAGATTTAAGCTTGAATTGAGTTTTATCTCAAAGTCTATGGTAAATAACTGAGATGGTGTTCAAATGGGTCCATATACTTTTGAACATGTTAATCCTAGTTGTGCCAAAAAAAACTAAAAGTTTTAGAAGTTAACTTCAATGTTAACAAGTGTGGGAAACAAAATTTTTTCTAAACACTGTCTTTATGTGTCTTTATTGTGTTCAAAGATATTAAGGTGCTAATAAGAAAATTGGACCTTTGAAAATCTATATTCTAATTCTAGTAGGGAGTAGCACGACCGCACTACTCCCAAGCTTATTATCAGTGCGACCGTGCCGTGCTGCAGAGTGGTTAAGAACAGTTTGTTAACTCTCTAGAATTTAGAGCATGTCTATATATATACTTTAAAGACCGTAAAAGATGAAATAAGATTGCTTCGAAAGAATAAGCATGAGAGTAGAATGGACTAGACATAGTTATCCTAAGAGTATATTGAAGAAGTGAAATGAAACAATGTAAAATTTATTATTACATTAAGAATATATGAATGTATATGACTGATAGGTATAAATTCATGATTATATAATTGTGTAGGGATACACAAAGTGCAGATAGCTATAATTAGTTAAGTTGTAGTTGATACACTACAAGAAAAAGGCCTAACAGCGACCAACACTATCAGCGACCGCAAAATCGGTTGCTGATATTCGTAACAGCGACCGACATCTACGACCGGTATGTAATCTAGTCGCTAAATTTTAACAGCGACTGCATGCGGTCGCTGATCAGTCGCTAGTATAAATTTGCCACTAAAATTTTGGCTGGAAATGTTGGCGCCAAGATTTTGTGCGACCACTTAATATTTGCGACCGCATGCGGTTGTTGATAATTCCATGTCATTAAAAATCAGCGACCACATGCGGTCGCAGATAGCGGTCGCTGATCAAAATTTGTTTTAACAGATTCAGTCACTCACTCGACACAGCAGACGCAAAAAAAAGAGGGAGCTCAGACCAGACGGAGAAAAAAGGGGGAGAAGAGAAGAAGAGGAAGAGATGTCGGACGTCGGCTGCCGCCACCGGTCCACCGCCACGGGAGGTACTCAGTTTATATATATATATATATATATATATATATATATATATACATACATACATACTTCCCTTTCTCTCTCTCTTTTTTATATATGTATATTCTACATTGAAATTATTTCAATGAAACTTTTAAATTGAGTTCAATGCTTGATATTATCATTATTTGTTTATGGATTTTGAGTTGAGTCTACTGCATTATTACTTTTTCCTCAATCTGATTTATGTGATGTAATTTGCAGTATAAAGAGGTTCTAGGAAAGGGGGCTTCCAAAAAAGGGGACTTTATTTGTAGTATAAAGAGGTTATTCTTTTATTTTCAGTCAATTTGTATAGCTATCATATTATTGGTATTGATTAATTTTATATATTGCTTAGATATTGAAAAAAACATAAGCATGTTGATTTAAGAGCATTGAAGAAATACAAAGGGGATGTTTTGGTCAAAATTATAAAAAACATGAATACAAAGTATATAGCAATTATTTGATGTAAAAATATTTATAATGGAAGGCTTGGGGACTGTTAGTATAATTTAGTACTTAATCATTCCTAAAACACCTTGTATGAACTGTTTTGGATTTGAAGAAATTTGCTAACTGATACAAGCATGATAATGGATATATAGAGTAATTTTATTATTATGATTTTAAAGTTGTTTGAATGCTTAAAGGTTTCTTTTGCCTACATGTGGATTGTTTATGAAATTATAGTCAAATCTATGCCTATATGAGAACTATTATAGCAAATTTTTGCAACTAAAGTTTTAAGACAATATGGAGTCCCTATATTGTCTACACATATCATTTAAAAGGTGTTCCTTAACTTAGTTGTGGTTTCTGTTGTGTATTGACTAAATTTCATGTTTAAAAGCCATGAAAAGTAAGCTTTAAGTGGCAACTAAGACCTAAGTATAGAATTCTCATACCTAGACCGTGTGGGCAAGTTTCAATAGTCATAATATGACATAAGTAAGCTACACAAGCTAAAGAAACCAAGCCTAAATTGTTTTGAGCATTAAACTTGTGAAAAGTCACATTTTAAGCCCAAAATTGGACTGTTTTGGGTGACCTTTAGTACCTGATCTTATAAGACTATAATGAACTCATATAAAATTGCTAACTCATGCTTGTGATGATTTCTAATCATTGTAATGACCAAAGCTACTATTAAAATCAAGTTAGGATCTATTATCGAGCCTAAAGTGAGCTTTAATAGGTTAAAATTTGCTAAATGACCAAGTAAAGTGAGATGATGATAAAAGTATCCTTAGGAAACTAAAATACACATGCTTAGACTATCCAAGTAGTCAAAATTTGAGAAATGGAGAAGTGTCAAAAACAGTTATTTGTTAAAAAGTGAGAAAACAAGCCAGTTTGAGCCCAATTTTGAGAAGCTTAAATGAAATGGAAAAGAAACCTAAACTTTGATTAAATTACCTTGATGTATGGATACAAAAAGAAAATGAATTTCGATACAAGCCAGTTTGTTTTGGCATGTATCCTTGTTCAATTCCCGAATAATCATATATGATGCACACTCATGTTATATATGTACATATACATCTATATGTATTTATAAGCATCATAAATGGGATTGAGTTGAATTGTAAATCTCTAACAAAGGAATACAATAATTCATGTCAACATAGGTACCGTGGAATCATGGACCTCTATTCAGACCGTAGTTGGATGGCACGACGAAAGTCAAGTGCCCAGGTAGGTGCTACAGCTGAATTTAGAGCTGGTTGCCAAGTGTTTTTGGAGTATGCGTATAGTCACCCGGAATGTATGAATGGTAAGTCGCAGATACGATGTCCATGTTTGAAGTGTAAGAATGTAAATTATATGGACAGAGACATGGTAAACTATCATTTACTTGTTTCTGGGTTCATGAGAAATTACGAAGAATGCTGGTGGGCACATGCGCAGAGAAGAGATGGTGGCATCACACAAGTACACAATTTGGGCAGTAGTACTCATCGTATGAATGAAATAGTTCATGATATTGCAGGGCCAGATTTTGATTGGGAGCAAGGTAGAGAGAAACCTATGAATTCTGATGCCAAAGACTTCTTTAAGTTGTTAGACGAGGGTAGCGAGCCATTGTGGCATGGTTGCACCAAACACACTATATTGTCTGCAGTGGCGACATTACTTAACATCAAGGCTGATCACAACATGAGCCATGAGTGTTTTGAGTCGCTCTTGAATTCCATTAAGAGTATGTTGCCTGACGGTGAGAAATTACCTGGTAACTATTACTTTTGTAAGAAAATGGTGAAGAAGTTGGGTCTTGGATACCAAAAGATCGATGCATGTCCCAACGATTGCATGTTGTTTTATAAGGAAAATGAACAGTTGACAAGGTGCACGTTTTGCAGTCATGATCGGTTTAGGCCTAATAAAGAGGGTGTGACTACAAAAATATCAAGTATACCGTTTAAGATTCTAAGGTATTTTCCAATAACACATCGACTAAAAAGATTGTACATGTCTTCAAGAGCAGCTGAACATATGAGTTGGCATGCGAAATCTCCAGCTAAAGATGGAGAACTAAATCATCCCGTAGATGGGACCAGACAGGGACCAACGATTCCAGCTAATGTACAAGTCCTAGCTATGGGACCAGACAGGGACCAAGTCACCCACAATGGTTACAAAATAAATGGTTGTGAATTTCACACAAAGGCATATGGGCGCGGTAAAAGAACAACGAACTCTAGAGTGTGTGTCCAAGGAGATTGTTACAATGAGCTTGGTCATGCCTTTTATGGGGAGTTGGAGGAAATCGTAGAGTTGTTGTACAAGGGCACGTATGGGGGTTATATTCACTTATTCAAGTGCCGTTGGTTTGATTCAGAAAAAGGGATACGTGTTGACAGACATGGAATCATCGATATTGACCTCCATAGGTCTACGTACTCCAACGAACTGTTTGTTTTACCAACTCAAACAGTACAAGTTTACTATACTCCTAGTCCTGTTAGGAAAAGGGATAGACTGCCTACAGATTGACAAGTTGTAATTCATACTCCCGCGCGTAGTCGTGTCCAAGTAATAGACGAGGATTTCTACCAAGAGGAAATGCTTCAGAGACCTCCTATAATAAATATAGAGGACAATAATGATGTAATCCAGTTCGAGGGTGGAGATGAACCTGATGAATTGGATCCCGAGACAGTTATTGTGCCAGATGACAGTGATATTGAGGAAGAGTTATTGACTGACACTGACACAGAATCTGAAGAAGATGGTTATGAATCTCCGATACTTTTACAAAATGATTCTGACTCATCAGACAACGATTTTCATTAAAATGTATGTTTAGTTATAATTGTACAAAATGTATTTTTATGTTCATGTTCATGTAGTCATGTTCATGTAGTCATGTTCATGTAGTCATGTTTATGACCTCCTATAATAAATGTATGTTTATGTTCATGTTCATGTTCAGACAACTATTTTGCAGTCATATTTATGTATCTTTCACTTATGATAATCGTAGTTAACTATTTCATACAATTAATTATCATTCATAATTTCATACTAACATCCTAATTTTTTTATTTATAGATGTCTTCTGAACCTGCAGCACGAAAGCGCGGGTTGGGTCGGGGCCCTAATCATGTGCCGAAGGCCCCGGCTAATCCAGATGATCGCATTCTTATACAGATCCGTCCTCCTTCAGAAAGCACGTAAGTTAAACATCGTGTATGTATAAGGGTTTAATATTTCCATTGTTATAAATATATTTTAATGTAAATTACTATATATTGTAGTGATTTTCAAGATAGTAAAATTGTGAAGTGCATTTCACAATTATGCTTACAGAACTGGCCTACGCCAGTGATTACATGGGCGAGCACACCTCTCGCCCATAAGGATGCAGTTTGGACTGAATTTCAGGTATATTTTTTTATCACTCTGATAGGTAATACATAGTTAATCAAATAATATTGTTTAGTAATATAACAGTTTTAATATTATTATTGTTATTTTATTTGCAGAAACGGTATAGATGGGATGACACACAAGCATCAGTTATTCAGACACTAT
This sequence comes from Panax japonicus, assembly GCA_020205505.1. Taxonomy (NCBI): domain Eukaryota; kingdom Viridiplantae; phylum Streptophyta; class Magnoliopsida; order Apiales; family Araliaceae; genus Panax; species Panax japonicus. Next base: position 49,853,187 of record CM035100.1, read on the forward strand.
TCTGGCAGAAATGTGCCATCCGAACTAAAGATAATTTGAACAAGGAACGACAAAAAGCCCTACACAATGCTGAGATTGACCATCCAGGACAGGTGAGCAATATATGCATGAGCATAGCCCCTGGTGGTGCGCACAACCCATATGGGTGCAGATGTGTGACCAGTGGAGAGCTGAGAGCTGTTTCAAGAGGCGCAAGACTGCCGCCTCGAACAGATCCTCAGGTGTATTAGACGGCGAGAAGGCAAAAGGCACGTATCGGGGCGGCAGTATATCACAGCTGCAGCACATTGCTGCCAGGGTACGTATGTTATGTTTACAGTAATCATTTGTAGCTAAAATATCATATGTTTACATAATAATATGAGAAAATGAATTGTAGGAGTCTAAGTCTCAAGGTCAACCTATCAATTGGTTGGATGTGTATGTTGCCACCCATGATGGTCTGCCTGAGGCTGTTCAGATAGCGGTAATAAGTTCACTTTATCCTAATATGTTGTTTTAAATTGTGACGACCTTTTTTAGTATTTTTTTAATTTATTTTAAACTATTTAATTGTTCATCTTCTGACAGGACACTTATAAGGGCTTAATGAACGAGCGATATCCTGAAGGCACCCCGCGTCCGTCGATTGATCAAGAATTATGGGAGAGGGCGTCCATCGTGAAGAAAAATTATGTCAAAGGCCAAGGACAAAGACGGCGTCCGACCATCAGTGGCACAGGCAGCTCTGCCACCCAGTCTACACAGTCATCAGGTTATCCAGCCTATCATACTCTTGCTGACTGTGTGAGAGCGATCTGTCAGGATCATGATCTTCTTCATATATTGGGCGGGCATCTGCAGTCTCTGAGTCCTGATGAGTTGGCGGAGGCAGTGGCGGCAGCGGCAGCAGGAGCAGGAGCAGCACGACAGCAGGAGCAGGTATATATATATGTATATATATATATATATTGTTTATTATATAGCTACATTGTCATATATGTTTATAGTCTCTAAGTCAATGTCTTACTTATATGTAACATATATGTTTTATTACTTTGTTAATTACAGGATCCTAATTTGGATGATCCATGAAGAGCGCCTAGACTTGTTTTTTTTAGATTTTTAAAGCCTTGTACTCTTTTAGATTCATTATTTGGACAATTGTATTGGTTTATATGGATGTTTATGATATCGATTGTATTGTGTTGGATGAATGTTTTGTATTGTATTTGATGAATGTTTATTCATGGATGAATGTTTTGTATTGTATTGGATGGATGTTAATATGGATGCTTGTTTATATATATTGTTGTGTTGGGATTGAAAACAGGTACAAAGCAGGTTATTTTTGGGAAATCAATAAAACAGGCAAAATTATTTAAAAAAAAAATATCAGCGACCGCATGCGCTAGCGACCGCATGCGGTCGCTATTGTCCGTCGCTGCCACGTGTGCCACGTCACACCTGACGAATGACTCAACATACGTCAGAATAGTGACGGTATCGGTCGCAGAGTGCGGTAGCTAATTATTCAGTCGCTATTGTTGGTCGCTAATGTCCTCCCAGCGACCAGATTATTTGCGACTAGTATCAGCGACCGTATGCGGTCGCTGATACTCATCCGCGACCGTATGCGGTCGCTGATATGCGGTCGCTGATAAGCTTTTTTGTTGTAGTGATAATCTACGAGCCATACAAGTCTTTCATTTCCTATTTGCTCTATATTGTTGATAACTGTTTATTGATATAGAATGTCAAATTATATATGAAATGAATATGAGATATGTATATGTTTTGTAAGTTAATCTCTATACTCGTTATGTGAGAGGCAACATGCGTATGTGTTTAAATGTTTATGATTGTATAAATTGAGTATGATCATATGTGTTATGTGATGCATAAGAACTGTTAGAATTATTGGGCTGTCGATCTCACCCTTGCCAATAACAACTTTTGCAGGTTAAAGACTCACGGTAAAGTTACGTGCTACTTGATTGATAGACTTCAGTAGTATCACAAGGAGATTGATTTGTTTACCTGAAATTATGATCTCGAACCATGTTTTAGGTTTTAGATGATGTATTTTATAGTTGTTGAACTCTTGTAGAGTTGTGAAGTCTAACTATTAATTATATAAAGAACATCGAATTAAGATGTAAATTTTATAATGTAACTCTGATGAATCAAAGTATGGAATAAATTTGATTCCAAGATATGTAATGATGAAGGTTTTGATTTAGGGAAATGAATAAAGAATTCAAAAAAGTTTTTATTATTTATGCATCTTATTAAGTACAACGTCGAATATGATGTAAAGACAAGAATGGTTAATGACCTAGATTGGGAATTGACTTAAGAAGACTTTGGGATCGATTCATAGATCCTGGAACTAAAAGGGAATTAATATATTATCTTGTATTAAAGCTAAGTTATATTCATTAAATTATGAATGGAAGTTATTAATAGTTAGACGAAGATAGTATTGTGACGCACCAGGTCCGAGGTAACGGATACCCGAATTTGGGAGCGTTATAGGTTGGTATCAGAGAAATAGGTTATATACCTTAAGTAAGAGTACCTTAGGCTATAACCTTAGAGAGAGAAAGCAATAATGATAAAGGATAAACTCAGATAGAGTTTAAGTGAAAAAATTCATAAAGAAGAGATTAAAATATATATGAAAGATTCAAAGAAGAATCCTAAAGTATCTAGAAGATGAGGATCAGGAGTCACCTGACTCTAGTAATAAAGATGAAAAATGTTATTAAATAGACGATATCTATAAGATAGATATGTTAAAAGTAGTGGGAATAAACTTAAACAGATAGTTGATGAATTCAGGAAATTCATGTGAAATAAGATAAGATAATGTGATAGGTTCAAAGAAGAACCTGAAGAACCAGAGGATCGGGGAACACCTGAGGTTAGTAATAAAAAGATTATGATCAAAAATAGAAAGAATCATAAGGTAAACCGATGGTAAAATAGGATCACCTTGTGATCAGATTGAGCTATGAATTGATAAATGGTCTATAATGACTGAATGATTATAGCTTGATGCTTTAAAGAGAATGTACATGTAATTCAGTAAATACGCACACCTAGAGGGGGGATTGAATAGGTGTTTATACTTAAAGTAATAAACAGTGATGAATTTTTGCAATTTTCTGCTACAGGATTAATTCAGATAGTTGTGCCTGTCTATTTTGGTGTCTGGATTAGTGTATCTATAAACTGATTTAACACAGAATGCAGAACTTTAAACCAACACAAAATAAAAGTGCAGAAATGTAAAGACACTAAGATTTTTACGTGGTTCATCCCCTATCCTCTATCTAGTAGCCTAATCCACGTCCAATCCCAACTAGGATTGGAGACTCTTTTTATTGATATTTAAAACTCAATACATAAATTACTCCCTGCTACAAAGAAGCCTCTAAAATAATGTTTAACACCTATATCCCCGATTTGCACCTCTGCAACTTGTACACCACTGCACCTCTTATCACCTCTGAGACCCTTGAGCCTTCTATGAACAGATTGACTAAACCTAGAAACCTCATGCCAAAACTATGCTTGAATACATTGATTTACAGTGAATGATATTTCCAGCACACAAAGATAGAATCAATAAGAATAAATGACTGAATAAAAAAAGATGATAAGCTTTGATGTAATCTCTCAGTTTGATTGTTGGTTCTAAGTTGTGTCTTGTTCAGTCGAAGAGAATGAGTATATATAACAATACATGCAACGACTATAACATCTGCTAGCTAATATTTCTTAGTCCTATTAGCAGCCATGCACCCATGATTTTAGCAGCTTTGAATCACAAGAAAGATATTAAGCAGATATGTGCCACCTATTTGATTTTGAAGAGCTGAAATAAAGGAATGAAACTCTACCCACAATCAACTGATTAGTAGCGGAGGTAAATAAGGATAGTAGTTACTGTAAGACTCCTATTCAAAATAAGATACCAAAATATCACTAACTAATTGTGGGCTCCACTAAGCAAGATAAACTCCTTAATTAAATTATCACCCACGAGATATACTGATGAAACAGAGGAGCCAATTTTACCTAGCTGTTATTATAAATACCAACATACCTTAATCAGCTCCAATTCAAATCTTCCTTAATTAGCTCCAAATCAATACTTCAATTCAAATGTGAACTGACTTTAAATCATTCCAACATATCAACGTAATGAAGTCAGTAACAAATGTCCATGAAATAACCATAACTCATGCATATCATTTATCATATTATAACCCATACTCCATGCATATTTAATAAAATAACACATCATAAACCATGCACACTTAAATTAGTCATCAATCAAAACATCGTATAATCAAAAACTAACATTCTCCCGCTTTTTGATGATGACAATTTACGCACTACTTTTACCAATCATATGTTCCCCCTAAATTTAAGCTCCCCCTAAATTTATGCATATGAGATTTCCATAACAGATAGGGAAACATAAAACAAATAAGGGAGACATATATAATATCTAAATAGATAAGCCCATGCATCACATATATATCATATCCCAAATAAAAATAGTTAGAAACCAATAACATCATTAGTAGCATAGTCTAATATAAAACCAATACAAAACATCCAAAAACCACTATCCAAAAACCACTATCCAACAGATTCTTTTATCCTCTTCTTGTCCCCTTATACTTCTCCCCCATTGGCATTATCAAAAAGATGGGAGTCAGGGAGCAGCATCAGGTGCAGGTGCAGGCTCATAGAGAACATCATCCAGTCTCTTGTCGAATTCTTGGATTTTAACCACATATCGTTGTGATGAGAAACCAATACTTCCATCCGTTCGGAGACATAATCAACCTTGTTGTTAAACTCTTGAATTTGTGTGGAGACTGTTTGAAGGGCGAAGTCAAACCGAGTGCCCATATCTTAGACAAGTTGAAAAAGAGTAGAGAGTTGAGCATTGGAAGGAGGAGGAAGATCAGTGGAATCTGGTACATTAGAAGTAGGAATAGGAGAAGAGTGTGGAGATGGTGGAGTTGAAGTAGAAACCTTCTCAACTTCCCAACATAATGTTCCAGCAGAATTCACAGTCAATTTAGATTGAGACATGATATATTTATCAATCACAACAGAAATTTGGACGACATCTTCATTGGCAAACGAAATATCAAAGTGGGCAAGAATTTTGGTAATAAAACCCCCATAAGGAAAACACTTTGTTTTATTTGTCAAACAACTCTCCATGTGTTTAATCATAAGCAACGCAAAATTAAACTTTGTTCTAGAGAGTATTAAGGCAGAAAGAATTAAATCTTGATATATCATATTGGATCAACCCCCATTCCTAGGAACCAAATTTGCACGAATCATGAGTTTATGAATGACATTATTCAAGGGGGGTAGTTTCACTTATAGTGGGTAAGCCAATAAATTCAGCCGAGGAACACTCTTTCACAATTCGTAACTGTTCAAGGACAGTTAAATTGGCAAATTCTATGGGTCCCTTAAGGGTGAAAGGACAGAATCCAGAACATGGAATATTAAGAATAGAGCCCAAAATAGTAGAGGCAATGACCAATGATCTGTGTTTAACAAAAGTTGTTATGACATCATCCTTAACAGACATATTCCCAAAAAATTGTTTAATGAAAGTTGGATATGCATATTTGGGTGGACTCAACATAGCAGAGAGGTTCACTTTTTCAAATAAAGTTGTGACCCCAATTTGTTGGAATAGGGCATGATCAACTGATTTCCCAAACGTTTTATTGAGCATAATATCTTGAAATCGCAGAGCATAACGAGAGGAAGTAAAAATTAGGGGAGTACCATGTGTTTGAGAAGTCGAGGAAATCAGATGGTCCGAGGAGGAGGAGAAATCGGGGATGAGGATGGGGTCAGTTGATTTCCCTTTCAAACGATGCTTCAAAGATTGTGTTGACAGAACCCCCAAATCAGTCGATCGACGTTTGAGAATCCGATTAGAGTGTCGGCGTAAGGAATGAGTTGGGATAGTCTATCGCTTCCCTGCCGGTGTTGACCACCTGACCGCCACAGGTTTTAGCCATTGTAGAACTCCTTAAAACCCTAGGTTGTGAGAGGAAGGAAGGAAGCCGAGAATAACAGTAAGGGAAATTTGAAAGAGAGCAAAGCTCTCGTCTCAGGCAATAAGAAGTAGAGTTGTATTCCCGCGCAAGGACTAAATGACATAAAAACCCACTAATATCCTTTATGTTATTTTAATAGATAGTCACACAAATTTTAACATATTGCAGTTAAACATATAATGGAACTTGACACTCAATAAAAATTGCACATATGTCAAAATAAATTTCTAGAAAATACATATATATATATATAATTTGTATTTTTAATTAATATGTATATATATATAGATATATATATTTTATTTTTATTTTATTTTTATTTTATTTTTTATTTTTTATTTTATTAATTTTTAAAGGCATAAAAATATGATAATTAAGCACAGACAGAGATTCCAAGTTCTCTTCTCAAGGTACAAAAACGTTCCTCACTTAAAGATTTTGTAAAAATGTCAGCCAATTGATGTTCAGTAGAGACAAATACTAACTTTATTAATCCTTTAGCAACATTATCTCTTAAAAAATGATGTCTCACTTCAATATGCTTAGTACGAGAATGAAGCACGGGATTTTTAGAGATATCAATAGCACTAGTATTGTCACACATAATAGGCACATTTTCATAACTAACATTTAAATCATGTAATGTTTGTATCATCCACAGAATTTATGAACAACTACCTGCCGCCAAATATTCACCTTCCATAGTAGACAAGGCAACAGATGTTTGTTTCTTGTTGTGCCAAGCTACAAGGCTTTGACCTAAAAATTCACAAGCACCACTTGTGCTTTTTCTATCAACTTGGCACCCTGCATAATCTGCATCTGAGTATCCAATTAGTTCAAAAATTTGAGATATAGGATAGTATAAGCCTAAATTCATTGTGTCATCCAAGTATTTAAATATTCGTTTTACCACTGTAAGATGAGATTTTTTTGGTTGAGCTTGAAATCTAGCACAAAGGCATACACTATACATAATATTCGGTCTTGATGCAGTTAGGTATAGTAAACAACCAATCATACGTCGATACATTGTCACGTCAACATCATTACATGTAGTATCTACGGTAAGCTTAATAGTAGTACTCATTGGTGTTGACTTTGGTTTGGTATTTTTGAATCCAAATCTCTTCAATAGTTCTTTCACATACTTGGATTGGTGAATGTGAATCCCTTCATTTGATTGTTTGATTTGAAGCCCCAAGAAATAATTTAATTCGCCCATAAGGATCATATCAAACTCATTATGCATACATTGGGAAAACCACTCGCACAAAGAGTTAGTAGTAACTCCAAATATGATATCATCCACATAAATTTGAACAATTAATAAGTCCTTATTTTTGGTTTTAGTAAAAAGAGTGGAATCAATTTTACCACGATTAAAACCATTGTCTAATAAAAACTTACTTAATCTTTCATACCAAGATCTTGGAGCTTATTTTAATCCATACAAAGCCTTTTTCAATTTATACACATGATGTGGATATTTTTCATGTTCAAATCCTGGAGGTTGCTTGACATACACTTCCTCATTTAAATAGCCATTTAAAAATGCACTTTTCACATCTATTTGATATAATTTAAATTGTCTAAAGCATGCATAGGCTAACAAAATTCGTATGGCTTCCAACCTTGCAAAAGGGGCAAAAGTTTCTTCATAATCTATACCTTCTTGTTGATTATATCATTGAGCTACCAATCTTGCCTTGTTTCTAGTAATTATGCCATTTTCATCAAGTTTATTTTTGAAAATCCATTTTGTACCAATTATAGAAGCATCTTTAAGAGATTTGACAAGATCCCATACCTAACATCTTTCGAATTGGTTTAATTCTTCCCGCATGGCAATAGACCAATTTTTATCTTGGATTGCTTCCTTGGCATTCTTTAGTTTCATTTGAGAAAGTAATGCGGAGAATGCACAATAATTCCTTGTTTTCCTTCTTGTGTTCATCCAAGTGTCAGGATCACCTATGATCAGATTTGGTGGATAATTTCTCACTGTTCTAGATGGTAAACGAAGCCTTACTGCAGTCATTTGCTCTTCAGGTTCAGGTTCTACAACGTCAAGCTCTACTTCAAACTGATCATCTAATTCTTCTTCTAATGCAGACGGGTTAAGCTGTCTGACTTAAGGCGTCTGCATGTCTGAGTTTTTAACCGGGGCAGATGACTCAGTTTGTCTAGTTTTATTTGTTTGCTTTCCACGTTCATCTGACTTTCCTTCTGATGCAGACGGCTCAGGCTATCCGGATTGAGCTGTCTGTTTTCCACTAATCAGAATGTCTTTTCCTGCAGAACCTTCATTTTCTTCTTTTGATAGGTCACAGTTAAATTCATCAAAAACAACATGCACGGATTCTTTAACTTTAAATTTATCAAGATTATAAACCCTGTAAGCTTTACTATGCATTGAATAACCAAGAAAAATAGCTTCGGTTGATTTTGCATCAAATTTTCCAAGATTACTATTAGTATTTAGAATGAAACATTTAACACCAAACACTTTAAAATAATTAATATTTGGAATCCTGTTGTTTAGCAACTCATATGGTGTTTTTATTAGGATGGGTCTAATTAGTACTCTATTTAAAATGTAACATGCAGTACTTACAGCCTCTACCCAAAAACTTTTAGGCAATTTACTTTCTTGTAGTAAAGTTCTTGCAGTTTCTTGAAGAGTACGATTTTTACGTTCCACCACTCCATTTTGTTAAGGCGTTCTTGGTGCAGAAAACTCATGTGTTACACCTTTCTCACTGTAATATGGTATAAAATCTTTTCCAAATTCTCCACCGTGGTCACTCCGTATACCAATTAGCTTGAGGTTGTGTTTTGTTTCAACATTCTTTATAAGCTTTTCAAATTCTGCAAAAGCTTGATCTTTAGTTTTCAAAAATAAAACCCATGTAAATCTTGAAAAATCATCAACAATAACAAAGATATAATGATTATTCTCTAGGCTAGCATATCTCTCAGGTCCAAATAAATCAAGATGCAATAATTGAAGAGGTAAAGAAGTTGATACCTGTTTTTTGCTTTTAAAGGAATTTCTTGCTTGTTTACCTAACTGACATGCATCACAAATACCTGTCTTTTCATATTTTAACTTTGGTAAACCTTTAACAAGGTTCTTTGTAACTAACTTATTAATCAATTCCATATGCACATGCCCCAACATTCTATGCCATAGAATAGTTTGATCTTGAATCGCAGCTAAGCAAATATCCTCATTTTTATTTTCAAAATTTATAGTATATATATTACCTTCTTTGTTAGCTACTAAAGGGACATTATGAGAAGCATGAATAATAACACATTTATCTTTTTCAAAAATAACTTTATGACCACTATCCATTAGTTGACTTACACTAATTAAATTATATTTTAACCCTTTAACATGATGGACATTATCAATGTAAACCTTACCATTACCAATTTTACCTTTACCGATGATTTGGCATGTGGTGTCATCTCCAAAAGTAATCGTGCCTCCTTTCTTTGAAACAAGTGAGGTAAATTTAGTTCTATCACCCGTCATGTGTCTAGAACATCCACTGTCAAGTACCCATTTATGTAATGGTACTTTAGCTTTTAAGCATACCTACAAAACAAATAAGTAGCTTATCGTTTTGGTACCCAAATCTGTTTGGGTCCGGTATTGTTATTAGCAATTAAATCTCTTTTATTTATCCAAACTTGTTTTATTTTAATTTTACTACAGTTTGTATTAAAATGTCCTTTTAAACCACATTTTCTGCAAGTAACATAAGGTGAGCAATAAAGAGGCTTGTTCCTTGGTTTATTATTTATTACTTTAATTTTATTAGTCGTGCTTTTTATGTTTTTAACAGGATTATATCCAATTCCTTGTTTATCTAAGCTTGACCTTTGAGCACCCAACATTATATTTAAATTCTCTTCTCCTTGAACAAATTTTGCAAGATCCTTTTTCAAAGATATTATTTCTTCCTCATTATTATTTTGCATGTTTATTATTTTTCCATCATTAAAAGCATCTATACAAGTATCTCTCATTTTCAAGATTTCTTTTAAATCATCATTTTCCTTTTTAAGGCTATTATTTTCTTCATTTAATTTGTTTGCACGATTATATAAAATTTTATTATAATTATCTAAATATCCAATTTTAGCATTCAACTTAGAAACTTCACATGATGTGCAATCTTTAACTATTTCTTTTTTTTCCTCAATTAAAGTTTCTACTTCTTTCATTAAGTCATTTATCTAACTTTTCAAGTGAGCATTTTTCTCTTTCATACGAAGGTTTTCATTTTTTAAAACAAGATAGTCAGAAATAGTAATTTCTCCAAGTTCAGGACTTACCTCAGATGTTTCCTCATTGTGTATTTCGGTGAAGCATAGTTGAGCAGTTTCTTCTTCTTGATCTTCATGATCAGATTCATCATCACTCCATGTCATTAGAGTCTTCCCTTTTGAACCATTTGCTTTGTTCTTTCTTTTTAGTTAGAAGCAATCTCTTTTGAAGTGACCAGGCCTTCCACATTTGAAACAGGTTTCCTCTTGTGGCTTTTGCTTGAAATCTTTCTTGTTGTTGAAAGCTTTTGTTGGTAATTTTGATCTATTCTTCTTTCGGATCAGTTCCCTCAATTTTTTGGTCATTAAAGCTATTTCTTCTTCCGAGTCTTCATCATTGCCTTCTATGTAACTTTCAGCTTGTAAAGTCAAGGTCTTCTTCTTAGGTGCCTCATCTTCTTCATCATACAATTTTAGTTGGTTTTCAATCTCTTCAAGCTCTCCAAATAAGGTAGGAGTTTCTATTGTGCTGATTGTGACTAAGTCTTGAAGTGTAGTGACCTTTGGTGCGAATCGCTTTGGCATGACTCTAAGAAGCTTTCGGTTGATTTCCTTTTGATCAATCTTTCTACCAAGCATGCTTAGAGAATTCATTAGAGTGAGGAATCTTGCTTGGGCATCTCTAATTGATTCATTTTTCTCCAATTTGAATAGTTCATATTCGTGCATTAGCATGCTCAGCTTAACCTCCTTTACTTTAGTAGTACCTTCGTGGCTCATGATTACTGTGTCCCAAATTTCCTTAACCGTAGTACAAGAGGAGACCTTATCAATCTCTGACTGAACCATGCCACTCAAAAGTGTATTCATATCTTTGGAATCATAGGATACCATATACGATTCATTTGAGTCCATTTCCATGAGATTCTTTGGCTTGCCATCATCATGTCGCGGAATGACTGGTCCATTTGCGACTACCCACCATTCCCATGGGTCACAGTTCAGATAGATCTTCATTATGAACTTCCAAAAGTTGAAGTTTTCACTTCCAAGCAACAACGGTGGCCTACTTGTTGACTGACCTTCTTGAAAGTTTAGGTGTGCCATAGGATCTTCCCCTACGACCCGCAACGATCAATATTAGTAGAGCCTTGCTCTGATACCAAATGCAATTCAGTAAATACGCACACCTAGAGGGGGGTGAATAGGTGTTTATACTTAAAGTAATAAACAGTGACGACTTTTTGTAATTTTCTGCTACAGGATTAATTCAGACAGTTGTGCCTGCCTGTTTTGGTGTCTGGATTAGTGTATCTATAAACTGATATAACACAGAATGCAGAACTTTAAACCAACACAAAGTAAAAGTGCAGAAATGTAAAGACACTAAGATTTTTACGTGGTTCAGCCCCTATCCTCTATCTAGTAGCCTAATCCACGTCCAATCCCAACTAGGATTGGAGACTCTTCTTATTGATATTTAAAACTCAATACATAAATTACTCCCTGTTACAAAGAAGCATCAAAAATGATGTTTGACACCTATGCCCCCGGTTTGCACCTCTGCAACTTGTACACCACTTCACCTCTTATCACCTCTGAGACCCTTGAGCCTTCTATGAACAGATTGACTAAACCCAGAAACCTCAAGCCAAAACTATGCTTGAATACATTGATTTACAGTGAATGATATTTCCAGCACACAAAGATAGAATCAATAAGAATAAATGACTGAATAAAAAAGATGATAAGCTTTGATGTAATCTCTCAGTTTGATTGTTGGTTCTAAGTTTTGTCTTGTTCAGTCGAAGAGAAGGAGTATATATAACAATACATGCAACGGCTATAACATCTGCTAGCTAATATTTCTTAGTCCCATTAGCAGCCATGCACCCTTGATTTCAGCAGCTTTGAATCACAAGAAAGATATTAAGCAGATATGTGCCACCTATTTGATTTTGAAGAGCTGAAATAAAGGAGTGAAACTCTTCCCACAATCAACTGATTAGTAGCGGAGGTAAATAAGGATAGTAGCTACTGTAAGACTCCTATTCAAAATAAGATACCAAAATATCACTAACTAATTGTGGGCTCCACTAAGCAAGATAAACTCCTTAATTAAATTATCACCCACGAGATATACTGATGAAATAGAGGAGCCAATTTTGCCTAGCTGTTATTATAAATACCAACATACCTTAATCAGCTCCAATTCAAATCTTCCTTAATTAGCTCCAAATCAATACTTCAATTCAAATGTGAACTGACTTTAAATCATTCCAACATATCAACGTAATGAAGTCAGTAGCAAATGTCCATGAAATAACCATAACTCATGCATATCATTTATCATATTATAACCCATACTCCATGCATATTTAATAAAATAACACATCATGAACCATGCACACTTAAATTAGTCATCAATCAAAACATCGTATAATCAAAAACTAACAGTACTATGAAATAGTACGAGATAAACTCATGAGGAGTTATAAAAGATGAGATACAAAAACTTTGTATCGAGCAAAAAGAAAGTTAAGAGTGAGATAGAGTTAGGTGAGATTTCAATTGAGGACTCAGGTGATGACTGAGTTATACAAACCTTTGTATGGACGGATGCTTATGCTTATAATCAGTTTATTACACTGATAATCATTGGAATGTTATGTCACGCTATCAATGTACATATGGCGGAAAGGTGATTCTTTTCTCATATTTATATTTGATAGTTAGAGACTATAATGATTAAGTTAGAGAATATTAAGATTAGGCGTGAGTTCTTAAAACTCATGCTGATGGTATGTTTGTGAATCATAGTCAAATGAATGTTTTTGAGCCCCTAAGCGTATGGACAGTCCCTGATTGGTTCTTGGACTACGTATTTCTAGGACAAACTCCTAAACTCATATTATTGTGGTAAGTTCCTGAACTTCCAAGGTGTGGTAAGTTTGATGAACTACATTGGGAATAGATATGTTATATATCATGAATTAAGAAATTTTGGTATAGTAAGTATTAATGGTGTTAAAGATTAATGGAATGAGGTAATGGGGTAAAGATTGAAGTTGATGGAGAAACATAGATTTTCTAAATCTTCTAGCTATGCTAGATTTTCAAAATTTATTGACTTCGTGCTAATATTTGCACTTCGATTTTCTTGAAAAAAATTGGATCGAATGATTGAACCAATGAGCTTTAAAAACAATCTCGTTATTCACATGTTTATGCTATTTGTTTCAGCTAAGACAAAAATGATTTAAAAATTTTCAAAATGTATTTTTGGACCATGTGCATCATTTAAATATGGTGTAGAAAATGGTAAACGATGGAGTCGTCAATGCAGTCGAACCTAGTGTTGGTTGTGATCGAAAGATCTCAGCCAACTATGGTATGATGTAATATGACAAAGTCACAAAATGGCAGAACCCTCAACGTACTACTAATTTGGTACGGTATCATGACGTCATAAAAGAATTTTTGGTTTTCTTTTAAATTATGAAGAAGGTCAATTAAGTTGGCTAAATTATTTTGATTGATGACCAAGTTGTTGAAAGTCTAACCTATTTGATTCGGCTAGACGGCTGTTGAAAAATATTTATGGAATTTAAGCATTCTTGAGTATTTATGTCGAACCAGATTGCTCGGGTGCAGATTCAGATGTTGAAAGGATGAGGTGAACAACTTTATAAGGGGACATGTTTTAGGAGACAATGATTCCGAGTGTAACGCATATAGTCATTACAATGGACTACGTTTGTGTACAACGAGTGGTACGATAGGTTGATCACATAGAGTACTTGTATAGGGTGTTTACATTCTTTGTGATTGATAAACATTATGTGGAAAGGGTTTATAGTGTGAAGGATTTTGTTAACGCACTAGTAAACCTAGAGAAGATTTCACGGTCTTGTGACCCCTCAGCATAATTTGGAATCTAAGTTATTCATACTACTTCCCAATTATTGAATAATTATGGAAGATTGTTATTCTTTTGAAGGGTTAATGGGATAAGGAGGATATTCCTTAGAAAGAAGAAAGTGGTAGAATACGATGTGTAATAATGATTGAATTGCATAAACTATAATAATTAAGAACGGAATAAAATTCTAGAAGAGAAAAGATGAAATTATTTAAAGAGTATATAATCTTCAGAATGGAACCAAGTAGAGAAGTTTTGGTGATTCCGAGGACGAAATCCTTATAAAGGGGAGAGAATGTGATAACCCGAAGTTCGAAAAATTATTAAAATAAGAGTTAGTAAATAAAATTCTTATTATAAGATATGTCGGGTTCAAATATGAATGTATATATGCGTTATATATTTTGAATTTTGGATTATGTGGGAAGAAATTATATATGAGATTTTATAGTTAATTAAACTATTAAAGAAAAAAGAGTTTGAACTTGAAGTTTAACCTCTAAATTATTGAATAATGTAGTAATTGATATTGTAAAGTCAAAAAGGAGATTGATTTTACTTAGTATATATAATAAGTTAGCATATAAGAAGCATGTTAAAGGATTTGTGAGTTAAGTTTCTCTTTCTGTTGAAGCAGAACATGTCTGCGTTTGAACTTAAGGTAGCGCGACCGCGCCACTCTCAAGCCTAAGATCAGTGTGGCCGCACTGGTCTGCAGACGATTCAGGATGAGTTTGTGTAATTTGAACTTTAAGATTTATATAATAGTGGCTAATATGTCATAATAAGGATCATAATTGGTATTGCAATTGTCTATGAACGGATTGAGATAGCAAAGCATGAATTGAATGAGGGTTAGTTATGAAAATTAACTAAACAAGAATAAATATTGGTTAACTTAAATTAAGTTGAAAATTATATTATGGAATAATATAGTTCGAATATTAAAGCCTTGTGTGGCAGTGGCATGATGGTAAATTGAATAAAAAGAGTTAATTCACTTACATAAGATGGTCACATTAATATATTTGTTTTGCATAGTGTGGATGAAAGGAATATGTTAATTAAGATTGTAATTTAATATATTACATAGTATGATAATATATGAAAGGGTGTAATATTCGAAAGATGTTAATAGAAAATAAGTGATAGATAATAGAAGAAAACCAATATATCTATAAGTGTATATTGGTTAGAGATTTATATATTAGATTAATATTTAAGATGTGGCTAAATGTAAAATTTGAAGAAGTTGTCTTAGGACAATCGGATAATTATACTTATAATTTTATAATTTAAATAATGGAGTAAAGGTTAATTATTCTAAGGGTAATGATTATTTTTGTAAATAAAGGTATTATATGTATAAGTTCATTAGTGTATAATTATTCAAGATACGTTAAATAATTTAGTATTAAAGTAAAGTGTGTCACACAAACTTTATAAATAACGTGAAATTGGGGAAAAGTCAAATGTGGCCTAGACCCCTAATATTTTATTGTTGAGATTATGAGCTCGAGTTATATAACTCTAGAAAGTGGGATAAATGAGTCTTTTGTGACATTAGTATTATAGTTAAACTAGACTAAAGAGAATTAATGGAAAGGAAAAAATTATTAATATTGATTATTGTGATATTTATGTGTGATAGGAAATGATGGGTTGAAAATACCCAACTAAATTATATTTAGCCCAATTAAAATACATGTGGTATAAGGTTACCTTGCATATAATGAGTTGGGTTAGCTTGGTATTAATGATTTTCGAAAGAAAACTTGAAGTTTTGAAAATGAAACTTGACGAACTTTGTCTCTTTTAAGTTCCGACCTTGGGAACATGTGTATGTAACCTAGTTATGTGCGCGAAGGGATAAGGAATGTGGTTTCAATATATATTGCATATAAAAGGTTGTCAAGTTTGGTTTATTATGTGTTTTAAAGGAAAATTTAAAAGTTTTATAAACTATTTTTGATGAGCATTGTATTAATTGCATTATGACCTTATGAGCAAGCATGATAGTATTTTTTATGCCTTTAAGCATGAATGATATGTGCATCCAATTAGTTAAGTATGTAAACTATTCAAGCATGTTTAAAGAAATGACTATACTAATTGTGTGTAAATGAGTTTGATACATATAAGCGTGCGTATTAAGGATTGTTTAGTATCGTTATGTGACTTAATGACTAACATTGATAGTCCTTTGTTGAATAAACCTATATAGTCTTTATTAAAGAGTTTTGAAAAAGAAGATTTAAGCTTGAATTGAGTTTTATCTCAAAGTCTGTGGTAAATAACTGAGATGGTGTTAAACTTGGTCCATAGACTTTTGAACATGTTAATCCTAGTTGTGCCAAAAAAAACTAATTAAAAGTTTTAGAAGTTAACTTCAATGTTAACAAGTGTGGGAAACAAAATTTGTTCTAAACACTGTCTTTATGTGTCTTTATTGTGGTCAAAGATATTAAGGTGCTAATAAGAAAATTAGACCTTTGAAAATCTCTATTCTGATTCTGGTAGGGAGTAGCGCGACCGCTCCACTCCCAAGCTTATTATCAGTGCGGTCGCGCCGTGCTGCAGAGTGGTTAAGAACAGTTTGTTAACTGTCTAGAATTTAGATCATGTCTATATATATACTTTAAAGACTGTAAAAGATGAAATAAGATTGCTTCGAAAGAATAAGCATGAGAATAGAATGGACTAGCAACATAGCTATCCTAAGAGTATATTGAAGAAGTGAAATGAAACAATGTAAAATTTATTATTACATTGAGAATATATGAATGTATATGACTGATAGGTATAAATTCATGATTATATAATTGTGTAGGAATACACGAAGTGCAGATAGCTATAAGCAGTTAAGTTGTAGTTGATAATTAATTTACGAGCCAGGCAAGTCTTTCAGTTCCTATTTGCTCTATATTGTTGATAAATGTTGATTGATATCGTAACAATCCAAGATGTTATTTGTAATTTAAAATATTTATTAGGTTAAATAAATATTTTATTGATGTAGTTGTTTGTAGATAATTACGAATTAAATTTATTAGATAATACTCTTATTTACTTTAATAGTTAGAGAGTTAAGTCTTTATTTTTTTTAAAGTGTTTTGCCAAACATAGCATTATGGCTTTTGAATTTTGAATTTGAACTATAATAAACAATATAAATAAAATAAATCAAAATAATAAATAAAATATATTTTTATAACGGATGTACGTTTAAGTTTTTTTATAACTGTTATTTTAAGTGTGCGTATAATGGTTATCAGTTTTTATTCTTACGCATAAGTCATAGTTGGTTTTACGTGAAAAGAAATTAGCTTATACTAATACTCAGAAGAAGAGAGAATAGAGAGAGTTTGAGAGAAAAGTTATGTGATTCCAAAATAATTTCTGTGTTTTCGTAAGGATTGTTCAAGCAAAAGAATATATACTTACATAACCTTAATATTATATATAAATGTATGTTCTATGTCATGAATTTCAAGTCTCTATGAATTCAAAATTTTTGGATTGTTGTTAATACAACTGAGTTATTGTGTTTTTGTGTAATTGTGATGTTAGAATTCACATTTAGACAAGAATTAGTGTGCTAATTACGTAGAAAGAAAGAAAATTATTTACAGTGCATGTTTATGTATATGGCTTGTGAAGTACCAAATTTGGTGGTTAATTGGTAAACTAATCTGTAAATTAAGCCTTTAATATATTAATTCAGTAAGAAACAAAGCGGATGCAATTTGAATGAGTTAATTTGGTGTATTATTGAGACCTTAGTGTTAATTTTGTTAAGGATGTCAAAAATGGAGTTTTTGCATAAAACATATAATTCAAAGGTTTTAAATCTGGTGTTTATGTTGTTTATATGGGTAAAAATATGTTAGAGACCTTAAGTTGTGTTTCTATGAAGTCTATGTAAGTTATACGTGTTAAATTGGTTGCTAGAAAGTAAGCTGCAGGCCAAATTAACTTTGTTTGTGTTCTTCGCGAAAACTGAATGAATGTAACTGTAATTCGGCGTCGCATCACCAGTTCTCGCGCCGCAACTCCAGGTCTCGCGCTGCAACGGCTATTACAGGCATGTGTCTAGCGTCGTAGCGCCAGCGCCGTGCCGCAACACCGGTTAGCAATATTGGCTAGAAAGTTTGTTTTAATTATACAAAATCTGTAATTGTTGTTAAGGTGCAATGTTATGACTGTTAAAATGTGATTTTTATATTATGGTGTTATAGTACCAAGAGTGAGAATATTATAAGAAATTAATGAGTTATGTTATTGCATTAATAGTGTGACTTGACTATATGATTAAAACTAAGCCATACATGAAATAGGTACTTAATTATGTACAAAGTACATGTAGTAACTAATTATGTCATGATGACATGTGTATAGGATATTGAGAATCGAGTTATTACAGTTTAGCTTACACGCAAGACAAGTTTCCGAACTCTAACCTCTATTTGAGTTTGTTATAATTACCTTTACATTGAGCAAGTAATTCCTAATCCTATTTATACAACTTAATTATACTCACGCAAGCTTTTTAACCTAACTCTTACTTTGAGAAGGTTTCCTACTTTTAACTTGTTTCTTAGTATGCAAGTTTCTAAATTCTGATACACTTATATTGAACAAGTTTTATTGTTCAACTTGTTATTTATTATGCATGTTCAACAACTCAATTATGTTACTAAACAAAAATCTAGCCTTAGCTTAATATTGGTCAAGCAAGGTATGTTATGTTATTCAATACTTATGCTTTTAGTTCATTTCTAAAGCATGACCTTAATATACAATGTTGATTCATTTATGACTTATTCCATAGCATATTGTTATTACATCTTTATTCAACTAATCCTTAGTTAATGTTCGTTAAACTCTAAATTAGCTTGAAACTTATCCAAACCAAACTTACTTTGGTGCGGACTTGTATTCTAAATACTGAGATGAACAACCCTATTACAGGGGATAATTTATACAAAGCGTTTAGATGTTTGTGCACAATACATTGTACGAAGGGCTTATCCCCCTAAGTACGAGAAGTCCCTACAGTCCTTTGGACATAGTTCGTGGTCTTGTGACCCTCAGATATATATATATTTCAAATTTTGTTCCTAATTATCATTGATAAAGAATAGTATTCAGTTCTGTTGAGCCTATTCGTTTGACAGTTGTTATGATTTTATTATTCATTGTCACTTCAAGTGAGCATTTGTTTGCTCACTCTTGCTTATATAATTATTACAGCTAAAGTTGAGAAGGTCGATGAACCTACCACCAGTAAAGAGAAAGGAAAGATGAACAAGTATTGAAGACTTGTAATGTGTGGATTTCTATATTGTCAGACTTTGTTTTAATTGTTGAGATATAATTATTTAATTTTCCGCACTTGATGTTTTCATTTATAGGCTAGATAACCTGGGAGATTTTATTGAACTTATTGATGTAATCCTTTAATGGGAAGGTTTATTGTTAAATTTTATTATATTTGGGTAGTTAGAAATGAATGTTTTTATCAAGTGAACACCAAATCTTGTTAGAATGAAAGTACCCAGATTTGGGAGTGTCACAAATATGGAATGTCAAATTATATATGAAATGCATATGAGATATGTATATGTTTTGTAAGTTAATCTTTATACTCGTTATGTGAGAAGCAACATGCGTATATGTTTAAGTGTTTATGATTGTATAAACTGAGTATAATCATATGTGTTATGTGATGCATAAGAACTGTTATAATTGTTGGGTTGTCGATCTCACCCTTGCAAATAGCCACTTTTGCATGCTAAAGACCCACGGTAAAGTTACGTGCTACTTGATTGATAGACTTCAATAGTATCACAAGAAGATTGATTTGTTTACCTGAAATTATGATCTCGAACCATGTTTTAGGTTTTAGATGATGTATTTGATAGTTGTTGAACTCTTGTAGAGTTGTAAAGCTGTACTATTAATTATTTATGCATCTTATTAAGTACAACGTCGAATATGATGTAAAGACAAGAATGGTTGATTGGGAATTAACTTAAGAAGATTTTGGGATTGATTAATAGATCCTGGAACTAAAAGGGAATTAATATATTATCTGGTATCAAAGCTAAGTTGTATTCATTAAATTATGAATGGAAGTTATTAATAGTTAGACGAAGATAGTATCGTGATGCACCAAGTCCGAGGTAACGGATACCTGAATTTGGGGGCGTTACATCAACATGTTCCTGATATTCGTTTTAATTTGATCTCTGCTGGTAAGCTTGATGAGAATGGTTATAAAAGTTACTTTGGTGAAGGTCATTGGGAGCTCACCAAAGGGTCTCTAGTGGTGACTAGAGATAAGAAGGTAGACACTCTTTACACGATGCAGACGCATATGAGAGGTGTTGAATATGTAGGAGTTAGGCGAAAAAAGGTGTGGTACAAAGATGTGCAAGATGGGAGTAAAGCCTTACATGAGAATCACGAGAGAAAAGCTCTTCGCTTTAAATGGGTATCAAAAGTGAAGAAGGAAAGTGATAGCTCGCAGGCAGTGTACAAAGCAGATTTGAATGAATTTGGCAAGCAAAAATCTATCAAGTTTGAGTTAGATCCTCCCATTAAGAAGAACCATGCCGATGAGACAAAGTCGGACATGACAATAGTTGAAAATTCCAAGAAGCTTTAGTTGAGCCAAGACTTCGTTGGCATTAACTCCGAGTAAGGAGTTGTAGTTGGTGATCCCTCATCTCATGGGTTTGAAAGAGGAGATTGTTAGGTGTGGGTCCTCACCCATGAGATAGAATTCAAGATAGAAAAGAATTGATTTTCTTTGTGAGCAAGTAAGTGGGTTTACTTGATATTAATCCAATTAGAAATTGGGTTAATGGAAGTAATATTGGAATTGGAGGTTCCATGAAAGGAATCCAAGTTGAAAAGTGATTTACTTGTTAGATTTGTTGGTGACCAAGACAAGGAGATGTGATTCCCTAATTTGATTAGGATAATAAATTATTTATAATTCATAGGAATGGATTAGGAAGAGTACTATAAATAAGGCTATGAAGGAGTCTTATTTGATATATGAGATAAATTTGGTAGCAAGAAGATACCAAAAGAATAAATTAAGAGAATTACAGTTTGTTGTTCGTCGGTATCCTGTCGCCATCTCCAGTTCAGTTGGAAGTTTGAAAACTTTATTGCTTGGGGTATTTTTGGGTGGTGAAGTTAATTAGGTTTTTCAACCTAATTAAAGGTAAATTTGTACTACCTCAATTTATTGTGTAACCTCAAGTTTTAGGACATAAAACTTGAGAGGATTATTGTAAGCTCATTATTAGTGATATAGTGGAGATTCAGAGTTTGACCCGTGGTTTTTACCTCTTAGTTTTAAAGAGTTTTCTACATAAATTTGGTATCTTACTTGTGGATGATTATTTGTTATCTTTGTTCTCATAATTGATTTTGTTGATTTCATATTTAATTGCACAAAGACAAAAAAGTATTTTCTAAGATAGAGATTATTTTAGACATTTTTTTTCCAACATACTAAAGAGACCCTCCCTCAAGTTTTTTTATTACGTTCTTTCATTTGATTGTCTTTTTTTTTTCCCTTTTATAGGGTATTATTTCTCTTGATTTAGAATTTTTTTCAATATATGGAGCATTCTTCTCCTAATTTGAGAATTTTTTTTATTTTATAGAATCTTTTTCAAATTTATGAGTTCTTCGTGGAAGTGTTTGATTTGCGTTAATCGGTGAAAATAAATCTATTCAGATTTTGATGTAAACTTCTCACGACGGCCTTCTTTTTCTTTTATAGGGTATGTTATGTTATTCAATACTTATACATATTACTAATATTTATCCACATAAACAGACAATTAAAAAAAGGGAATGGTTAAATCCACAACAGAAATTGTTATTTTCACAACAAAAGTGTTGTTATAGATCCTATAGCGACAATTTTCACCGTCGCTATACATCTACAGCGATACTTTTATTATAAAAATAACAAAAAATGTTGTGAATTTAACAATTACCTTAAAAAAATCAAAGTAAACATTTGCCTTGAACTACACAACTGGAGTATTCCTATCTCTGCTCAAACCGTTCTCCTAAATAAGACTTTTTTTGGTGAGGTATCCAAACACTCGGCAGGACACTTTGCACTTAAAATAAGACTTATTTTAACTCGTCCTGTTTATTGATTTATAGGCTTAATATATTTTCAGTCCTTATATATTTTGCTTGTTTCAAAAAACAAAAAATTAAATAAAGAAGAAAAAGAAGGAACTCTTTTGTTTGTCAAGAACTTTTAAAAGGAAATGATATATATATATATATATATATATAATTCGATCTTCTCCAGCAAATTAGAGGGAGCGAACTAAGAACAAACCGATTATAGTAACGATTTTTTCCGTCGCTATAGAATAGAAAACCGGCTTTCTATGTTATAACGACGAAAAAATCCGTTGTCATAACCAGTTTGTTCTTAATTCGCTCCCTCCAGTTCGCTGAAAAAATGGACTAATATATATAGCACGGATTAGGTCCGGACTCCCGTACCTGATCAAAAACGGAACCCAATTTTTTTTATTTTTTTTTAAAAACAACTAAATTTGTTTTTTAATATTTTATAGAACTGAAATTTTTTCATAATATAATATTTTGAGGGTGATTTGGATACCTATACCCAAAAAAATGTATGTACAGTCTGCACAGACTGTACATACCTGTTTTGTTATACGTACCCAAATCACACAAAAAACATTTTATTATGAAAAAAATTTAATTCCATAAAACATTAATTATTTTTTTTAATTGTTTTAAAAAAAAGCAAAAAAAAATAAAAAAATCCGAACAGGACTAAAATACGAGCTTCCGGACTGGAATCGGACTCTATATATATATATACACACGGTCCGGATCTTAAGCTCACCTCTTATCCAACTCACCCGAGCTCACCCCCTTTAGCTACGGACCCGGCAACGGTTCGGTGATACAACCGTCGTCTATACTTTTAGCGACGCTATATGTTGTCCGTCGCTAAAAGTATAGACGACGGTTGTATCACCGAACCGTCGTCGGGTCCGTCGCTAAAGGGGGTGAGTTGAATAAATGGTGAGCTTAAGATACAGACTATATATATATATATATATATATATATATATATAGTCCGGATCAGGTCCGGACTCCCGGATTTTAACAAAATTCGGACTTTTTTTTTGTTTTTTTAAAACAACTAAAAAATAAAATTATGAAACTTGAATTTTTACATAATACAGTGTTTTGGGTGTGATTTGGATACGTATAACAAAATATATCTGTACAGTCTGGGCAGACTGTACATACATTGGTTGGTGGAGGTATTAAAAACACACCCAAAACACTGTATTATGGAAAAATTTTAGTTTCATAAAATTTTTTTTTTAGTTCTACCAAAAAAAAAAAAATAAGGTCCGGATTTTGGATCAGGTCCAGACTCCCGGACCTGATCCGTGTTCTATATATATATATATATATATATATATATATATATATATATATATATATATATATCCACAGCAACCGGTTGTTGGGGAACAACTCATTTTGGCCAGCCACTACAACCTGTACCGGTCTTAGATTTTTTTTATAAGCTGGTACAGATAGTAGCGGCTAGCCAAAATAAATTGCTCCCCAACAATCGATTGTTGTGGATGAAATTCCATATCTATCTAATAAAATACAAATGATTTTGAATTTCCCGCTCACTCAATAAATCATCTGGGCCGTCCAAAGTTTGAGATAAATCCAACCGTCCATACATCTATCTAATAAAATACATCTATCTATCTAATCTATGTAATAATGATTTTGAATTTCCCGCTCACTTAATAAATCATTTGGATCGTTCTAAGTTTGAGATAAATTTCACTGCCCATACAGTGCCGGAGGCACGAGACTCAGCTAGTATATATATATATCATAGTATCTCACTGAGTGAGGTTGAAGAATTGAATCCATTCACTGAGTGACAGGTGATGGACCACTTTTTGTTGCACAACTTTTTGCTCATTTTGAAATGTGGGGCCACATCGATCAAGATTTTTTCTTCACATGTCCTTTTCTATCCGATAGGAAAGGTTGTAATAAAAAATGTACTTCTAAGTAATTGTCACATAGATCCTATATCTATCTATATGAAGAAAAAATCATGTAACAAATGAGATTTTTATTTGTACAAATGATACTTCAAACTTGGAACTAGTATGAAAAAAATAACGACACTTCTTTATCTTTTGAATTATTCTAAGATCTTTGGTCTCTACCCCTGACCTGATATAAGAACTGTACAGCAGAATGATTTCATTATTCCTCTTTTTATTTACCTTGAAGAATAAATAGTGTTACAAAGCATAGACAAAGAACCTTTCCACACAAATCAATTTTGCCATGAATTTTTAATATACACTATGTACAGAAGAATTAGAAGGGAGGAAACTAAGCATCTTTTATTTGTTTCCTCCGGCTAAGCTGGGATGATACAATAAAATATGTCACCTCACGTCTGTCAGTTAGTTGCATGTCTTCTAGAAAGCAATATCTGGAATTTTTTATCCACCTGACCTTTGATTAACCTATCAACAATGTTTCGACCACAAATGTGAGGGCAGTAGCACAGATCTGACATCGAGAAGGCAGTTACACATCAACCTGCAACAAGAAAACACAAATGTGAAGTCCATTAGGATTAAGTGAAAACCATGGGGAGCTTCAGGTCCTACATATTGGCATGAAATGGATCTTAGAAGATTTATTCAGATAAAATATTGGTTTATAAGACAAACTACATACTACTGTATTGGAACCGAAACCGCACCAAAAACCGCACGAACCGCACCAATTAAAACCGCACCAACGGTTCCGGCGTATGTGGCGGTTTTAGGTGGGTTGAATAACCAAATTTACGGTTCCGGTTTGGTTACTAGCCAAAACCAAACCGCATAAAACCGAAACCGCACCATATGTGTATGTATGTATTATCTCTAGTAAATTCTAAAGTTACTTTTCACTTGAACACGCTCAGAGAACACCCCAGTCTTGCATTGTCATTTTCTCACCAATTGAAAGAAGATGTTAGAGGTTATAGAGTCAAAAAATTAAGCAATTGGGTTTTGGAATTTTGAATTTGTTTGATGCGTTATTGGAGGGGCTTATAGTTGAGGGGCTCGAGCACTTGATGCATTGGTTAATGTCAATGCTATAATTGTAATAGTCTAATAGATTATTTTTAGTCCTCCCTGCAATATATTTTATTCTATCTTCAGTATATACTTTTAATTTTTAGGGAACTGGATAAACATTCTTGCTTGTTATCGAATAGTCTCCGTTGTTTTATATAGCGCATATTTTAGTTTTAAAGCATGCTTGATATAATTCTCATTGTCGACTTTGTCACTAAGTTAATTGCTCGATGTAAGTTTTATGTTAAATTTTATTGAAGGCTTAAACTTTTTTGTTGTTTCAATTGGTTTTGGAACCGAAACCGCACCAATTAAAACCGCACCGCACACTTTAAAACCGAACCGCACCAATCACAAGCGGTTTCGGGTGCGGTTTTAAATTTTTCAAACCGCACCTAAGCGGTTTCGGGTGCGGTTTGGACTTCAAACCGCACCAAACCGCACCATGCTCACCCCTAACTGTCATTGCTTGTAGAAGACGGATGGGATTACTGTTTAAGTAACCAACTCATCTAAAAGCTTTAGATGTTAGAAAGAAGCCGCAACAATGTATATCAAGCTAACACCCCGCTCAAGTGCATACACAGGGAGGCAAATTAAATGCATAAGCATCAAAAATATCAATATAATGGGCAATGTGCAGCGGGAAGGCTTGAACACAAGACCTTACACAACATACAGAATCATAAAAGGCAACATGTTGTCTGGAAGAATTGAGCCCAAGATTTTGCACACTCAAAAGTTCTGATGCCATTAGGTAACCAACTCTCTAAAAGTATAAGCTATTTAAAAGAGGACAGCTAACAATTATCAAAGAAGCAAGTTCCTTGAGATCACCTACCTTCTTCAGAGAAAGCAAATACACCTCCAAGCATGTCGTCACTCTCCCCATCATCCTCGGAATTCGCCTTGTTGTAAGGACTAGTGCTGTTGTCAACATCAGTTCCAACTTCTGTTAATTTATGACATTTATCATGACTTCCAGCTTTACAGTACCCCTCTTGAAAATATTGCCCAAAATCTAGTTGGGCGTGCATATCTTCATGCACTAGCTCCTCATCAAGAATGTCCATACTTAAATCAGAATGGTTAGAATTTGTGTTTGAAACTTCACCAGTGACATCGCTACTAGAAGACAGAACCTCTCTAGTTATAGTTCCTCCATTTGAAAGGGAGCCCTTCTTGTAAGAAGATGAATGATTAATAATGTAATCTTCCTCAAGATTAGAGATAATAGCTGCAGATAGCTCAGGAGAAATTGAAGAATCAACTCCACTAAAGAAACATTGCTTCAGTGGAGGCGATACTAACATAGAACTTGGGCCCTCAATCTTATCATTCTCATTCACAAATGGGGAAAAAGGAGGATAAGATTTCATTGCAGCCATTTCTTCC
The DNA here is from genome assembly GCA_020205505.1 of Panax japonicus. NCBI lineage: Eukaryota > Viridiplantae > Streptophyta > Magnoliopsida > Apiales > Araliaceae > Panax > Panax japonicus. Next base: position 49,880,093 of record CM035100.1, read on the forward strand.
TTTATTGGCACAACTGCCAGTGCTCTTGGTGATCCTGGTAGAAATTCCAATTATACAAGTCATATTAACAGCAGATACACAAAAAAGTACAATTGTAATAAAGCATGAACTTTATGTACCGGCATGTGAATTTCCAACTGAGCCAGGTGACATCAGTTTAGCATAGGAAAACACATCGTCTGAAAACTTTTCTTTACCACCATCACTTGCAGAAGATGAAGGTGAATATCTACCCTTAACAAAGCCACTGCAGGAAACACATAAAAGAAAAAAAGCATCTTATAACATACTACCACCATTCCCTAAAAAGAGCCTCATTTGCAAAATTTACCAACTTTAAGGATATATTTTTCTTCCATAGTTAACCCTAAATTTGCTGACGATTTAGTTTAGTAGTGATGACATGATAATGAAATTGTTTGATAAATTCTAGAATCAATAGAAATAGTACTCCTTTATGGAACAAAAAGAAATAGCAAATGGGACGACTCCTTTTTGTGTAATGAGGTAGTAGTAAAGATTTGAGACTATCAAAAGAAATCCATGGATGTGTGAGGGGAAGGGGGAGCCAAGGATTGGTTATGGCCGCGATCAAGTTAGCAAGGCAAAGTCATAATTTGAAAAATGATCTTATGGCCACGGATAAAGTTAGCAAGTTATCAAGTACTAGTATTTCATTTGGATTCATTATTATTATTAAATAGTATAATATCTATTCTTCAAGTTCTTGAATTTTATAACCAGTTCGAAAATAGAATAGCATAAAAGAAATAAATGTGAAAATGGGAAAATGGGATGCTTTATTACCCACCAAGTATCAGCATATCAAATAGGTACTTGTAAATAAAGCTTGTGGAACACTGAAACATGCATACAAGTTAATTATGGAAGAAAAGAAGAATGTTTCCGAACCGAAAAATCATTGAAGCAAATTAAAGAGTATCAATATTTCAATGTAAATCTTAATCTTAAGTATAGCTACTATATCTTTAACTAGCCTCCATAGAATGCCTAATGTTTTGACATATTTTAAGCAGTGCATCAGATCCGAAACGCAGAACTCAAGAAATAGGAAGTTATGACTTGTAATAAGCAACGCATTATAAATGTAGAACAAAAGAAGACAACTGCCATACTAGGATCTCCTCAAGATGACTAATCAAGTGATCCCATTCTTTTCCCAGACGCATATGTTGGCAAAACCCGGTCTTCATAGATGAAGCCACTAAAATATTTTATTTTTATATTATTCATAATTTATAATTCGAACAAGTATACAACAGCATTCTAAAGCCTTGGCTCGCTATTTCCGCTCGCTGGTCCCTACCCCAGAGTTCAAGATATCCTAATTAAACTACCTCCGAATGTGCACAATGTCAATGATAAAAGCAACAACGAAATCAATCATATTAAATTTTATAAAAAGAAAAACTAAATACATTGAATCCAATTCTACAAGATGTTAGCACGAAGAAATTCTACAAAAAAGTTAAAATAAATTAATTAATTAATACAAAGAAAGAAAGAAAAAGTAAAGAAACTTGACTTTATTGGATTCAACACAAGGATCCCAAATCTATATCACACAAACTAACCAACAAATACTCCCTCCGTCCCATAATAAACGTCCTAGTTTGACTTTCATAGTCAAATTGACCATTTTTAAAATTAATAAAACTTTAAAAAAAATCGAGATATACGGTTAGAGATTATGATCATAATAACTACGAAGAATGTACTACTAATGCCAAGTTTCGTAATTTAAAAATTCTATATATATATTTTTAATTATTTATTTTTAAAATAGTCAATTTGACCACGAAAGTCAAATTGTGACGTTTATTATGGGACGGAGGGAGGATGTCATTCCAGCCACCAGAACCAATGACACTACCAACAAGTTAATAGTTAGTTGCTAGAGCCTGAGAAGCCAAAAGATCATGATGAGAACAGCAAACAGCAACGTTTGAAGTACCTACAGGGTCTAAACAGTTACAAAAATAGTATAACCACACACTATATCAAATGTAAAGCATGTACCTGCTATTACAACAAAAAAAGTTTGTATAGGAATGAATCATATACCAACAAAAAAGTAATCAAAATAACCTAGTACAGACAAAGAAAAACACTGGCATATGCTTCATTTTTAATGATATGTAACACTTTAAAATGTACTCCCTCCATCCAGATTTAATTGGGCTACTTTATGTTTTGTTATGTCCAACAATACGTGAGATCATTCTATTATAACCATTCATCTCTGTATCCAATGATAACACATGCAAAACTTTGCACATATGTATAAGACAAATAGTTACTCATTATTGTCACTTTGCTAGTTCAAAATAACAAAATAGATCAATCAAAAATTACTGATGTTCATCATAGCTCAACAAACTCTATGGAAGCTCCTATAAATCTCCTTAGCAGTCTTAACTTCTATAGAAGCTCATTACGCCTGGTATTGTGGACTCTTCATTCAGGGTGAAGTACACATGTCAACAAAAGTTGACGCGGGTGTGCGTGTGGTAGCTGAACACTCCAAAATAGTGTAAATTGAAAACAACTAAAAAATAGGAGAGTCCAGTGTCAGACACTTCCCACATCAGACAAGTCCACGTAACATAGATAGGGCCAACAAGGCATCCAAGGAGTAGCATGACAGCACATTTAAGTCGCAAAATCTTACAGTGCCTTCAACAGAGATTCTATAAGATACCCATCAATAGCAAAAGCTCACTAACAGCTTGTATAAATTATTCTGTGCTTGGTAGGTAGGAAAACAAGAAAGAAGATTACAAGAAAAATATAAGAGAAAGGAGGTTGCTATTCAATAGTAAATACAAGGTTAGGACAGAGAAGCAAGAAGAACAAGCAAATCCGCCCGCCCTAACATTTTCATTCAGTCTGATGGTGTAAAAATTAAGAGAAACTTTATTTCAAACTAAGCCCTTCAAAAAAATATACAAGAATGAACAATAAAACTAAGGAGGTGTTTGATAAAAACTGAATAAATCTGAATGAGCTGAATCTGAATGAAAAAAATTGTTTGATAATTGACATGTCTGAAACATTTGAATGACAAAACTTTATTATTTACCCCCTCTAAAAAAATTCAAAATTGTTGTAAATTTATTTAATATTACTTGATATAATATTAATATTTTTTAAAATAAAATTACTTTTTTACTTCATTTAGCTGCTCATTCAGCCATTCAGTTCAAAAAATCTGACTTAGCCATTCAGCTCGTCTATCTTACCGATTCAGCCATTCAGACTAAACAAACGCACTGACCGATTCAGCCATTCAGATTCAGATCCATTCAGCTCCATTCAGCTCTAAACAAACACCCCTTAAATTATACATACTAGATCGTGACGACACACAGGATTTGTGTTATGTTCCTATTAAGAGTTGAGACAAAAGAGTTACATGGTAATAGTTATAGTAAATAATTTAAAAGAAGCCTCTGAACACGGTTTAAATTTCAGAGTGAAAATAAATTTAACTCTAGACATGTGGTAAGTAGAAATATGCCGTGTGACAACTAAAGGAGATTGCCATACCCAAATCCTATATCCCCCTTATAAAGAACAGATTATGTCCTTTATCTTTCCATTTCACCTCAAACAAAAACTTAAGAAATTAAATAAATAAATATATACATAAATATAAATAAATAAAAAAAGATTGTTCCTTAAGTCCTATTATTTCCTCTCATTTGACTTCAATAACCAAAACAAAACTCTAATCAAAACTCATTAGTTGTCATGAGCCATATTACAACAACATACGAAAGAACCCAAAAGCCTAGTTAATCATATGAATAGTTTGTCAGTATTGTACGACAATCGACAAGTATCGTAAAATACATATGATACAAGGGCAATACGATTAAGTATCGGTAGCATATTAGAAAATGAGTCGTAGAATACGATACAACACACTTATCCAACAATAAGATACAATTTACGATACATTTGATACATTTTTAAGTTAGAAAGGAACCTGATAAGAGTTATAATAATAAATTAAAGTCTTTTTCCCCGTAAAAGTGGTGTTCACATGATATATACAATAACAAGTATAAAAAATTACTAGGTTTCTTATCTTTCTCTCAAATGACTTTATCTCCCCCTTTTTTCACGTCTCATTCTCATATGTAGACATAAATAACTAGTTTTATAGTTGTCTTTTACCCTAAACATTACGATTTGGAGCTTAATTATACTTTGACTTTATGCTTATAAGGATGAAATGAAGATCTAAAAAGTAGGAAAAGAACCCCAAATATATTATATGATGAATTCATGCAACAAATCTGCATACATGCTAAGCATCACAGACACATCTGACACAGCAACACGTAGGAATACACGCACAAACACATACAAATAATTTACATATATTGTCCGAGATTACTGTTCAGAATTACATAATGAAGAAATCAATATCCAAAAACAAAAGAGGCCCTTTTTATATTTTATAACCAGGAAAGTGATATTTCCACAAGGTCCTCTTCACATAAATAGTTAGTGAATCCCACATTCATATGATGAGGCCTTGCGGGAATTAACCTTTGGTGACATTCCATTCTCGAATCACACCATCCATCTGTGAGTTGTCAAACTTTCTTCTCTTAGGAGAGAAAAGAACAGTTCATGGCATGTTCTTGATGCTCACAAGAATGTAGACAAAGGTCATCTAAAGACATCCAAGCTAAATAGATATTGTATCAGAAAGTGTGTTTGATTGTTGTCCAAGTATCCAATAAAATTCATTTTCATAAGTACGTCGCTCAAACACACTCCTTATAAGGTATGCATCTATGCTACTTCACAGAGCATGTAAAAGTAAAAGTGTATGGCTGGATGAACGCCAGTTAAAGCAAGCCGACAGAAGAATGTCAGTAAAAACACGTCTTTGAATCGATTAAAATTATTAAGCATACTTCCTCTAGTTCAACAGATAATATAATGGAAGGCTTAATAAGGATTATTAGGGATGAACCTGAAGATATTAACAAATAGCTCTCTCATTACCTGCCATCACCCCATTCGGGATGGATCCTCTGGAAGTGGTCAAAAACTGGCAGCAGATCCTTCTGCCTTATTTCAATCTCTTGAGCTGGAAGCTTTTCCATTTCAATCTCTCCGCCATTATGCACAATACTGAGATTTTCCTCTTCAAATCCCAGATAATTCAGTGCATAAAATGATATCTAGAACAGGTGGCAAAATCATAAGCACGTATTGAAAGACATTCATGTGATGGGAGCATCAAAGATTGAGAACTGCAACAAATACCTTGGACTTTTGCCAAACTGGTCTCCTTCCAGATCTCAACCGCACCTCTGCATTTGAAATATACGAAATGGATCGATCATGGGGTTTCATCATATCCTTTTCCCCACTATCATGATCTTCATAATCAGAATTATCAAACACTAATTCTGCAGCACCTTGTCTGCCAAGAGTACTCCCGCATATGATTTCCTCTCTATCAGGCCAATCTGTTCTTCGGCAAACGTCCCACCATTGAACAGGACCAACTGTCACCCTTAACTCCTCCTCTTGCCCCTCCCCCAGTGAGCTTGTCCCATTTCTCAAAGAAGATTCACTTTGTTCTCCCCCCACTGAAGATAGCAGTTCATATTGAATTACATTACCTGAAGGAGTATAAACCATTAGGTGCTCCAATGCATTTGCATGCAAGAGGGAAGTTAGTGAATTGTGACGTACAGAACTGTGAAAAACTGCAGCAACAACACCAGATGGTACTGACACCTTTCCTGCAGCTGAGGATGCAGCATTGCTTACTGTATTAAGCCATCCAGAATTCTTTATCCTGCTAACCACAGATAAAGTGATAGGAGAAGGTGGTGGCAGAGAGGTCTGGTTTGTCATGAAAGATGAAGTAGACCACCATGGTACAGAAAGAGTATGTAAGAGGGTGTGCCCATTAAGATGACAATTTTGCATTTGAAGGCCAGTCTCACCACCAAAAGGGGATAGAACATAAACATGGCCAGTTCCCCTGGATGAAACAATTGCTATCCACTGACTATAAGGACTAAAACAGATGTCTTGAATCACCTGATACACAAAACATAAAAAACATAAATACATAGCATTTATATAAAGCAACATCTTCAAGAAAACAGGGATGTGAAACAGAAATGGAAGAAACATACAGCTGAAGTCATGCCTCGGTGGAGCTTGTAAAGGTGCACGTGAGAAGAACTCCAATTATAGTTATGTGTTCCTGATCCATTTTGCAAGTAGGATGGCATAATTCGAAAAATATTTATATTGTTCCCATGTATAGAGGCAGTAACCAGAAGAGTTCCACTTGGGTCAAAACATAGGGCAGATATGGGACTTGTATGCGCCCTAAACTGTGACACAACAGCTCTGGATCCAAAATCTTTTATGACAACCTGCAATAAATGATTTACAGAAAGAGCAAATTCAAAATTCTGGTAGTGAGCAAAAGCATAAAATAGTTCAGAGTTTGAACGTCATGCTGCAAATTTGTAAATCTCAAAACTATGAGAGCTTCCACATTCGAGAAAAATATATAGAACCACAAAAATCCAGAAAAGACTTACTGTCCCAGCAGCATCTGTTTCACTTGAATGTGCTGCAGCCCGACCAACTTTCCAGCTTGAATTTGACGATACAGGAGAGCTTGAGCCATCAGGAAGAAGCTCATGGCAGTATTTGGATAAAGTTTTGTATCCCATGTCACCTAAATTAATTAGTCCGACAGCTAATTGCTTACTAGATTCCATAGCATACCGAGCTACCAGATTTCCATTGCTAGGTGAAGTAGAAGGACTAACATCTGGAGATGGACTTAAACTTTGAGGGCTTAAGCGTCCTTTGTTTGATAACAATGGATTATTGGAAGCATAAGCTAACCACCTAGGGCCCACTGCCATAGGACCATAACCAATATTAACTCCAATATATCCTTGGACTCCCAACTGAGGGACGGGATAAGTAAGCACACTGAACTTATTCTCAAGTGTGAGCGCATCAAAGCAATAAATCTGGTAAAAACAGTCATAGACAAAAATCAGGGTGGAAGTTTTGGAACTGATTTTTTATCGTACAAGAACACTGCCTCTCCCTCTAAGAACTTTGACTTGTCCAACGTTTTGTAGAACATCTCCCAGGTATAAAATTATCTATACCACACCAAATTCAAGTTCATATATTTTTGGTCGATGAATTCTAGCATCTAATACTCGCATTATAACAAAAATAAAGTAACAATGGATAGAAGTAAATGCTTACTTGTGCTGCAAGACCGACAGCTACTATTTTTGGGCTACATCTAACCATATACACAGCTGATCGGAATCTCAAAACATGGACATAATTGTGAGACCTTAATGAGTAAAAACGGACAGCTGTAGGAGAGTGTATAGGGGCTCCCATTTGAGGCTCAACATAATAATCCCTCCCATTTTGTGATGGACCTGAACTACTTGTCTCCTCACTTGCCACAACCAACAACAAGGGATGTGAAGCTCTAAATCCTTCACGGACATCAGATTTTGCAGGGTTAGGCAGCATCTGCATAAACGTGACTGCATCGTCCACGCCTCGAAACCAGTTCACGGATATTAGAAGCATCTTCAACATCAAGAACCTGAAACCCATTGGAGTAGCCAAGTAGTAGGACACGCCTCCCTACAGACAGACTAACTTCTAATCTGTCAAAGCAAGCCCATAACACCTGTTTGACCAAAAAAATACATAGGGTGCAGGTAAATATATGCGATAGATGTAAGAAGAAACTAGAATAAACCAAATTAGAAAACAAAAGAAAAGAAAAATATTTCAACCTATCAGAATCTAATATGGAATTGATATTCCAATACTCTGCTGCCTATAATGTATAAACATATATTTGCTTTCTTAACAATACCACACGCCCAACCAGACTTACAATTTCCAGATAAGGACTAACTTGTCTATATGTTACAACAAATTCGTGTTCAAGGGGGATCTGGATACAACTCAAGCTTACAGCTGGTCAGGTCGCAAACACAACCCATATACACACATATTTACAAAATTATAGCCGTCATCCAAAGGTTTTACGTGTATATACACTTTGTATAAAGAAGCAATTTTATTAGATATGCAAAGAGAAAATACAATCACAAGGGGAACAAGGAGTCCACCACCCTATAAGAAATGTATATAATAAGAAAATGCTCAAAAGAGCTAGCTCTCTAATCTCTACAAAGACCAGACACATAATCACCCCAAAAGAACCCTTAAAATCACGCAACAAAGACTTTACATAGCTATCCTGTAAAGACAGAGCATTACGCTGTGTCCAAATCCCAAAAATAAAAACAAAAGAATAAAAAAGAATTAGAAAAGAAAACTTTGCACACTTCCAAACTCCAAAAAATTTTAAAATTTTAGAATCCTTCCTCTCTTCACCGAGCAAGCAACAAATCCTCCACCGAGACAGGATACTTCAACTCCTCTCCAACACTCCAAAAATAGAGTTACACAATTTTATATAAATTAGCAATATCTATAGTTTATCCTAAATAATAAATAAGCTCGTCCCTATAAAAAGACCCAAGTGAACATTAATAACTACCCAGTCATCCACTATCCCAAACATATCTACTACTATCCTTAAACATAACAAAATTTTAAATAAAATACTATTTACCCTTACAATAAAACCCAAATAACATTTAACCTATAAAAAGTCAATTAGCCAAATACAATAATATATTTACAATACAATCCCATTTCCCATTTCTCATTTTGTTGATTGAAAGAGAATAGCGTCTTTTTTTCGCTCAAGTTTTTAATGTTATATATCAAGCCTTGTTTATTTAACATGCTTCTACGTGATTATATATACTTGTTGGCTGCAATGGGAGTTCGTTTGGTTACACCAGCCTCATCCCTTCAGAGCTCTTCGCATTCTTATGTTGATCTACATTGAGTTACTCCCCCCCCCCCCTCCCCTCCCAAAAAAACAAAAAACAAAATGAAAATCATGTAAATGAAAATGAAAATGTAATCTAAGCTCAATAACTTTCTCAAAGATAAAAAAAAGTTGATTAATATCCCAAAGATTCCGGTTTCCCCTATAATGCTATAACTAAATACTATATCTGTCCAGTCCCATTTATTTACTTTCCTAGTCAATTTGCGAAATGCTAAAATTCAAAATTGATGTCTGATTGATGCAATACCTAATATTATAAACTACTTAAAACATATTACTAATTTAAAATTTCTTATTTTGAAACTTAAAATAAATGCACATCAAAATTAGAATATATTTGAAATAGTTTACATTATTGACTATTGCAACAATCAAAATTAAATAAATTCACATCACATGGGAATTTTCTTTTTTCGGAACCCTAAGGAGAAATATCTTTCTTTTAGCATCATATCCCTTCCTCCAGTGGTCATCCAACTCAAAACACTACAATTACTAAAATAACATTAAATCATTTCAGTAAGTAACAATGACATACTTTAACATAGCTCAAAATAAATAAATAAAAGACAAAAAAATAAAAATAAACAAATACTTATAATTTCATTTTCCCCTAGTTTATATCCAATAAAAACACTATCAAAGATCAAAACTTTAATCAACTAAACCCATATAACAACTTTACAAATATATAAATAATACAATATGTAAACTGATCGTGGAAATAGTTAAAAGCACCTGGTCTTTGTGAGGATCATCGGAGTCGTCGGAGATGGAGACCGCGACGGAAGCACCGGCAGACCGGACATTAGACGACACCGTTTTGATACAAGACGAAATAAGTCTGAATGAATTTGGTATGAAGCCATTTGTAGTGCCCTTATTATTACTGCTGTTGTGGTTTCTCTTCATAATCAACCAAGTCCTTTCAAGATTTTTTACCGGCTACCGGTGGAGTTACCGGGAACTACTTCTCCACCACCACTGCCACCGCCAGTCGCCGCCTCTATCCACCGGGTTAGGCAAATTGAGAATTCAATAGGGCATTTAAATCGGGACTGAATCGGATAAGTAAAAGCGGAGATAACACCGGCGAGAATTTGGTATTGGTATGTTGTGCTGTATTGGGTTTGACCTGAACAAAGACGGTTCATATTTTTTTCTCTCTATATCTATCAATCTAATATCTAATATCTAATTCCCTCTCTTCCATTATACTCTACTTGTTAATTGCGTTGTAAGCATGTTTTAATTTTATTTTTTTTCAAAATTTTTAGAAATGTTATAAGATAAAATTATGTTCGCTTATGAAGTTTTTGTTACATATAACCATAAATTTATTTTTAATTATAAATATCGATATAGTTATAAATACTCACTTTGTCTCACTGATAAAAGTCCTTATTATTATTTTGAATAGTCTCACGTTAAATGTCTATTTTCTTTTAATAACCTAAACTTTTACATATTTTTTTCTATTATGTCAGTAGCATTAAATATCTAATACTTTTATTATTCGAATTCTCTCACCATATTTAATAAATAAGAAGAGAGAATATTTTGAATTGAATATCTAGAAAGTCACTCTATCACCTATATTAAAAATAATTAATGATATATTATTATGACCAATTTTGTCATTTCATTTATCTTCTTAATATGCGTGAAAAGTCCACTAGGACTTTTATCTTAGAACGGAAGGAGTATATGAAATAAAAAAGAATTAAAAATAATCATAATGTAATTTATTTGTTTAGAATTTTACATAAATCGTTGTTTAATTAATTTTGTCATAAATAAATGAAATGGAACTATTTTTCTTTTAAAGAAATAAATGAATCAAACTTGAGTTTATGTAAACGATAAAATTTGTTACCCCGAATAATCACCAAACAATCCGTGAGAAACCTGCAAATGGAACAAAAGACTACCAAAAAGTTTGATGGTCGGGGCTGTCTGGAGATAGTTTCGATTTGAGAATCAGTACAAGCTAAAAAGGTCAATAATTATGATCGTGTATTTATAGTTGAGCACACCTCCTTAATTTTTGTGTGCCCTTCCCACAGTAGGAATATGATTCTTTATGTAAAGTTATATGATTAGATTGGATTTGGTTTCTTTAGAAATAAGAAGTCAAATTAGATATGAGAATTATAAGTTAATTAGAATTATAAATCCCTCAAAAGTCGAGCCTCCTTACTAGAATATCCTGCCATGTGGCGTGGCTCATTAGATTATTCAGACCCACAAAATCGAGCCCCAATATTTCCCCGACTCTCTTATTACAAGGAACTTAAAATAAGAGAGTACATCAATTAGTCATGCAGGACGTTAGCCAAAGAGTGTTTAGTCCTGAAAAACGTCAGCCTAAAGGGCGTGTAATCCCGGAGGATGCCTGTCTGCTAAACGTTTAGTCCGATGGACGTTTGTCCGTCCCAAAGAACGTTATCCCGGATAACGTTCGGGAGAACATTTGTTCGTCTCGAAGAACATTGTTCGTTCGGGAGAACATTTGTCCGTCTCGAAGAACGTTGTCCATTCGAAAGAATGTTTGTCCGTTCCGGAGAATGTTTATCCTTTCGAGAGAACGTTTTGTTGGAACTTGTGGCTCATATTATGTGTATGAGAAGTACTGAGAAGTTTTTGAAAAAGGCCAATGTCGAGCGAAGCGGATCAAAGTGAGGGAAACGAACTGAAGGTTTGGGGGTGTGGGGATGTAGTCCCCCATGGTATGGTATGATGTTACAAGGGTATTATGGGTATTCATACTATAATGCTAATTAGGGTTGGGATAGAAGTAGCGGTTATATATATACTCTCTATTGTAAAAACCATATGTACTAAGATAATAAATAAAACGTCTCTCTCCGCTCCCGTGGATGTACCCGAGTTTGGGGAACCACGTACATTCCTGTGTTAATTCTTTACTATCATGTGCGTGTGTGTGTGTGTGATCCAATCCTAACAGTTTGTTCGTCCCGAAGAACATTTATTCTTTCGGGAAAACGTTAATTCGTCCCAAAGAACATTTATCCTTTTCGTGAGAATATTAGTCCTTATTCAGGTAGTCACTCCCCATGTCGTTCCCGACCACAAGTTAAATGTAGATAACCGACCTTATATCTCTGTAATATTGCTACCCCTAAGGGAGACTTTTAATTTAGGTTCTAAATAACCTCCTGACCTTATATCTTTCGCGATATTGCTCCCAAACCCCTAGGGAAGCTTTATATAGAGGTTCTAGAGAACTGTTCGACTTTATATCGCCATAACAACGCTCCCGATCCTCTAGGGAGGCTTTATGTAAAGGTTTCAAAAAATCGTCTGACCTTATATCACCGTAGCAACGCTCTCGATCCCATAGGGAGGCTTTATGTAGAGGTTTTAGAGAACCGTCCGACCTCATATCCGTCAAAGGTGGATAACCGACCTTATAACCGTCGAATGTGGATAACTGACCTTATAACCGTCGAAGGTGAATGACCGACCTTTATAACCGTCGAAGGTAGGTGACCAACCTTGTAACCACTAAAGGTGAGTGACTGACCTTATAACCGCCAAAGGTGAATGACGGACCTTATAACCGCCGAAGATATATAGTCGACCTTATTACCATAGAAGGTTTATAGCCGACCTTATTACCGCTGAATCCCAAACTTTGTTTGTCTGACCAGGTTGTCGAAATGTATTGGGTTTTTAATGAATTGAAATGATACATCGACGCAACTGAATGTTGAACCACGCAAGAATGCATATAATGCCTTTTCTTTTTATTGAATGAAACTAATATGAGTGTCGAAGCAAAAGTTTGAAGAGATGTCAAAACATATATATATGCTCCACGGAGGGGGTTAATACCAAATCCTTGAATTCGTTGGAGTAGGTGTGCGAGTTGGAGAGCTAGTGCATAAGGACGATGAGGGCGGGTGTAGGCGTGGTGGGGCTTGCAATGGCGCAGAGCAGTGCGTGGTATGGCATGCGGGGGTGCACGAGGACAATTGGGGCAGCAGGGGCGCGCAGGGTGTGCGGGATGCGCGAGGGCAGTTTGTAAGACCCCAACTTTTATGAATAAAGATTTAATTTTCTCTAAATATCATTTTGAGTAATAAGGTGTAGATTTGATATAATGTTATAGTTGTGGGTAATATTTACAAATTTTGCAAAGTAAGCAAGTTATCATAAAATATTCGTTTGGTCGGGGAATATTTATTTTATCAGGGAATATTCGCACGACGACACAATCATTGGTGGACCCCACAACGGAATTACTGTCGGAGTTAGAAAATGACATAAATAACTATTTATAAAAATAACGGCAAAAATTTTACCTGTTAAACTATTGAAATATCCGGTGATAGAAGTACAGTAGTATGCATGGTTGCATAGTAGCACACGGTATTGCACAATATCTTTGATTATTGATGCTTACGTGAGAAGTCACTCAGTTTTATTCAATTATTGTCACAGTAATTGATGCATAATATCTCACGTTATTTATTCAATTATTGTCACAATATTTTATATTATTAAATTAATAATTGAGACGACAAAGTTATTCGTATCATTATTTTCATTATTGACAAAGTCTAGAAAGTTCTGTCGAGGAAAGAGGTTTGATCCCCTAATTGCGCGCTAATAAGAAGAATTCTTTATCGAAAATCTCATTCTTTCCTGAGAATGATCTAGTTGTTAATATTGTGAGTTATAATATTAATGATGAATAAATGTTATTAAAAATGTGTTTAGTGAAGCCAAGTGAATTGAGATAAATATAGGGTTTTTTTATGAAGTATTTGTTGTAAATTTGACTTATTATATGGACCTCCACTTACTCATTTTTCAAAATTGTCGGTAGAAAGTTATCTCAATTTTGTTTTATTACTTATATATATGTGTGTGTACGGGTGTGTGTGCGCGTATGTGTGTGAGTGATATATATATATATATATATATATTATAAGTTTTATTTTTTATATAAAATAGAATATATATTATATTTTATTATGCATAGTGTTGCATAATACTGCATAGTGTTTGCAGAGTGCTGCATAGTGCAGTATAGTAAATCAAAAGAAAAAAAATTCAGCCGAACGAATTCGGCGCCCTTGATAGTTTCACTGTGCAGTCTGTGATTATTTTCCTAAATAGTATCCTTACGTTCTCCTATAAATAGTATGCTTAGTTTAGAAATGAAAATAATATCCAGAATCAAATAATTCTTCTTCTATAATATGGAGTGTATTTCTTTTGAGTTTAAGGAAGCCTTGAGTGAAGAAAATAGTACAACTTTTTTTCAAGAATATCTCCGCTATACCAGTTAGAAATACTCTCCTTTTAAGGTAAGGGATATTATTTTTGTTCAATATTCGTAAGAAATAATATTTTCTTATATACTCTGTAGAATGTAAGTAATATTATTTCGTTTCATATTCCTAATTCTACACTCATTTTTGATAAGTATTGCTTCTATAATCCTTGAAATTAGTAGAATATCCGTGAAATTTGCGCTTCATCTAGTATCGTTTTACAAAAATATTTTTCTGAACATTCTTATTAAATTTTAATATTTTCATGCTGGGGTACTATTCACAGGATACTATTCACCCGAGGTACTATTCACAATAATAATTGATTTTTTTTATCCAAATTATTTTTGATACATGAATATTATTCTTGAAATTTACTCTACAAAGCAGGTATCATGTTGTCAATTTGGATATTCTTGAACTCTGGATAAATTGAATTATAAATCTTTAAAATTTATCCTTGCTCTCACTTAATTGAATTTTTATATCATTCTCATCATCCTCATGCTTATATTGTGATGAAAGTCATCTTTGGCCCGTAGTGCATAGATGGACTGTTGATTGGTATGATTATGACCATGAATTATGTATCAGTATAATCATGACCTGTAATATTACAAATGATGTGGTAAAAGTCCTCATTAACCCGTAGTGCATTGATGGACAGTTGTTGACATAATCATGACCATTGGTGATAATAACGAATATTCTTTGTGTGAGACCCCAAATTTTAAGAATAAAGATTTAATTTTCTCGAAATATTTATTTTTTGAATATTAAGGAGTAAATTTGATATAATGTTATAGTTGTGGATAATATTTATAAATTTTGCAAAATAAGCAAGTGGTTATAAAATATTCATGTTGTCAGGGAATATTCGTTTGGTCGTGGAATATTCTTTCTGTTGGGGAATATTCGTACGATGGCGCAGCCATTTGTGGGCCCCATAACGAAAAATGGTTAGATGAAGAAAACGACAAGTTTGAGTTTTTATAAATAACGACGTAATTGTTAGTGTTAACATTAGTTGCAATACCCGGTGGTTAAAACACAGTAGTACGCGGTGTTGCACAGTAGCACACGGTAATGCACCAATTATTGATTCTTACGTAAGAAGTCACTACTCAATAATTATTACAGTAATTACTGTTCAATATTTTATTTTATTAATTCAATAATTGCTACGTTGATATTTTATATTATTAGTTGTTTCAATAATTGTCACTACACAATATTTTCCATTATCAGATCAATAATTCATATTATTTGAATAATATTATTAGATAACATTATTGACAATGTCTAGAAAGTTCTGTCAAGGAGAGGTTTGGTTCACCTAATTGTGCGCCAGTAAGGAGAAATCCTTATTGAAAAGTCACCTCTTTCTGGAACAGCTTGGTTGTTAATATTGTGATTCTGTAATATTATTTGTGAATAATTAATTATTGATTTATATGTTAATGAAAATATTCATTTTATGCGGATATAGATGGAGAAAATTTTTAATGTGACAATTGTTTAAAATTGATATTTTATCTTTTCTGATAAAATAATTCATTTAAATATATTATTATATTATAATAATATAATAATGTTGATATTTTTACAATGAATGTGTGATATATGAGTAAATGAGGAGGAAGAGTGTTTTTGTCACAAAAAATGTTTAACACATGTTTTGTGTGTTGGTGGACCCTATTTTTGACTAAAATTTGATTATAGCCTGCAAAATCGTCCGTATATGAATTTCGGTAAATTTCTGTTTAGAATTTGGAAAAACTTAAACTTGTAAAGTTGTAGATAATTAAATTTCCTATGGAATAAACATAAGATTTGAATTTTTCTGATAAAATGGTTATTTATTATGAATTATTGAAGTTTTGAAATATTGGGTCTGAATTGATTTTGTTGCATTAAATGATAAAAACATGTTTTTCATTTTGGTGGGCCCTACATGTGTGGTAAATGAGCTGAAATCAGAATCAAGAGGTGGGTGTGAATTTTTTTTATAAATATATTATTTTATTAAATTTTCTACTTTGGTGTTCTAAGCATTTCCCTTATAAATAGGGTGCTTAGGTTAGAATTAAAAATCACACCAGAAACTGAATCTTCTCTCTCTATATTATCGAGCGTATTCTTTTGAGTATTTTGATACTTTGAGGTTGCCTATACGGTGCAAGTTTCTTTCAGCATTATATCTGATATTCCAGCCAGAAGTACTATTCTTTTGAGGTAAGGGATAGTAAGGGATGTTATTTTCTTCGTAAATGATATTATTTTCTTCAATGTCATTATGCTGAATTATTGATATGAGTTTTATTGTGGAGTTTTTAACTTTTTCATGCCGGTATACTATTCACGGGGTTACTATTTCGAAGTTAGTATTCACTCGGTTACTATTCACCCGGGGTACTATTCACGATAAAAATTGATTACTTTTCGGTCCAAATCATTTTTGATACAATATTATTCTTGAATTTTACTCCACAAAGCAGTATCATGTTAACAATTTGGACGTTATTGATTTCTAGATAAATTAAATTATAAATCTTTAAAAATTTATCCTTAAACTTGTTTTATTGAATTCTTATATCATTGTCATCATCCTCATGTTCATAATATGTTGAAAGTCATCTGTGGCCTGTAGTGCATAGATGGACTTGGTATGATTATGACCAGGGATTATTCGGTATAATCATGATCGTAATGTTACAAATGATGTGGTAAAAGTCCTCATTGGCCCGTAGTGTATTGATGGACAGTTGTTGGCATGATCATCACCATTGATGAATACACGAATATCCTTGGCCCGTATTGCATGGATAATTTAGTGGTCGTGATACTAAAGAATATCCTTGGCTGTAGTGCATGGGTGATTCGATGATGTGGATTATTTATTAAACTGAGTCTCAGCGATAAAAGTGATGAAAAATCTTTTAAATCATAGAAGATTATAGATTTTATGCTTTACTTGACTCTTCTAATGGATTGTTTATTCCGTTGCAGTTAAAAATGATGCTTGTTATATTTTATCAGTTTAACACTGTTGAAGGCTAACGATAAATTATTCTGCATTATCTTAGTCATAATATTTCTTACTGGGCTAGTTGAGCTCACCCTTTTTCTTTCAATGTCCTCTTCAGGAAATGAGAACGTAGCCGGGACTAGTCGGGGAATGGAGTGACGGTCCAGATAATAGCATTAGTAGTCCTCACTATTTTGTAAAATATTGTATCAATATTGTATTAAGGACTCCATTTGAGTTGAATACTGTCTAGAAGACAATATTCGTATTTAAAACTCTCAGGTTTATGTTTTGTCGTATTTTACACGACAATTTTATTATTAAGTTGTATTTGAATTTTGTACCATGTATTTGGCGACTCAAGATGGGTGATGTATACCTATTTTGGGGGCGTCACACTTGGCCCGTAGTTTGACGCCCCTAAAATAGGTATACATCACCCATCTTGAGTCGCCAAATACATGGTATAAAATTTAAATACAACTTAATTATACAACAGTCGTGTAAAATACGATAAAACATAATCTAAGAGTTTTTAATAAGAATATTGTCATCTAGACAATATCCACACTCAATGGAGTCCTCATTACATTTATTGTCACACTATTTTATAGAATAATGAGGACTACTAAAATAACCATCTGGATCGTCAATTCGTTACCCGACTCGTCCCAGCTATATTCTCATTTCCTGAAGAGAACAGTGAAAGAAAGGGTGAGCTCAACTAACCCAGTAAGAAATATTATGACTAAGATAATGCAGAATAAATTATCATTAGCCTTCAACAGTATAACAACTGATAGAATATAATAGACAACAAGTTTTAGATCAACAACTGCAACGGAATAAGTAATCTATTAGAAGAGTCAAGTAGAGCATAAAATCCACTATCTTCTATGATTTAAAAAGTTTATCATAAATTTTATCGCTGAGACTCAGCTTAATAAATAAAATCAAACCATCCCTGCATCACGGCCAAGGATATTCATGTAATCATCAATGGTCATGATTATACCGAATAATCCCTGGTCATAATCATACCAACAATTGTCCATCAATGAATTATAGGCCAATGAGGACTTTCACCACATCATTCGTCACATTACGGTCATGATTATACCGAATAATCCCTGGTCATAATCATACCAAGTCCATCTATGAACGTAAACCAAAGATGACTTTCATCACAGTATAAGCATGAGGATGATGACAATGACATAATAATTCAATAAAACAAGTTCAAGATAAATTTTAAAGATTTATAATTTAATTTATCCAGAAATCAATAACATCCAAATTGTCCAACATGATACTGCTTTGTTGAGTAAAATTCAAGAATGCTCAGAAGAATATTTTCATGAACAGATACTGGATGAAGCGCAAATATCCAGGATATTCTATTAATTTCATGGAGTGTAGAAGCCAAAACTTTAACCAACTGAGTATAATAGAATATATAAAACTGCAAATGGATTTTTGCCCGCCATGCGATAATTCATATAGACAGATCATTTCCACAATTTAATAAGGAATGAATACGAAGGATCATTCACCATGCATGCGGTAGTCCACATAGACAGGTTCTTCTAACAAAATAATAAAGAATTGAATAACACAATAATTCACGAGGCATGAGATAGACCGCACATACAAGTTATTCCAACAGAATAATAAAAAATGGAATAACAGAAGAATTCACCAAGCATGCGATAAACCGCACATACATGTTATTTCAACAGAATAATAAAGAATGAAATAACATAAGAATTCACCAGGCATGCGATAGACCGCATAGACAGGTTATTCCAATAGAATAATAAAGAATGTAATGACATAAGAATTCACCAGGCATGCGATAGACCGCACAGATAGGTATTCTAATAGAATAATAAAGAATGGAATAACATAAGAATTCACCAGGCATGCGATAGACCGCACAGACAGGTTATTTCAATAGAATAATAAAGAATGGAATAACAACCCTTACGAGTATTAAAAGAAAATAACTCTCTTCATGAATACAAAAGAAATAATACACCTTACCTTAGAAGAAACTGGATAGTGGAATAGTGAGGTAGCAAACTTCTCTTCTTCTTTCTCTCTATAATTTTTCTCTATAATAATTGCTATTGTGAGACTTAGTGAATTGTTGAGAATGAAAGAAGAATGAGCTTCTATTTATAGGAAAATATAGTTTCATTAATTGCACGTTTTGGGGCTCGAAATATTACAGTATAATACCTTCCTCTTTTTCTTCATTTTTAATTTAGTCCTGCAAGTATTATCAAACTTGCACCACCTTCCCTAATAGTAAATAATGTGAATTAATAGTTCATTCATGTGACTTAATAGTATAATCATGTGAAAAAACTAATTACAGTATAATACATTCATCTATACCTCCCTTTTTAATTTAGTCATGCAAATATTATCAATCTTGCACCAACTCCCCTAATAGTAAATCATGTGAATCAATAGTACACACATGTGAACACATAGTTATAAGCATGTGAATTAATAACAATTGATTGCTCATTTATCCGGTGAATTACCCGATTGGTCAATATAACCTCCCGACATTAATTATTATCAAAATAAATGTCGATTTCCTCTAACACTAATAACCCCAACACAATAGAAATATCAATTTCATCTTTAATCAATACGAACTTATTCATCATTAATATTATAACTCACAATATTTAACAACCAGGTCGTTCCCAAGAAAGAGGGGTCTTTCCAATAAGGATTTCTCCTTATTGACGCACAATTAGGTGACCAAACCTCTCCTTGATAGAATTTCTAGACATTGTCTATATTGTAAATAATAATATGAATAACTTTGTAGTCTCAATTATTGATTTAATAATATATAAAATATTATGCAGATGATACTGTGACAATAATTGAATCAATAATATGATAGATATGATGCAGCAATTACTGTAGCAATTATTGAGTATAACTAAGTGACTTCTCACGTAAGCATCAATAATCAATACCGTGTGTTACTATGCAACCATGCGTATTACTGTACTTTTACTACCTGGTAGTTCAACAGTTTTAACGGTAAAACTTTCGTCGTTATTTTTATAAAAAGATAATTCTGTCAGTTTTCTAACTACGACAATACTTCGTTGTGGGGTCCACCAATGATTGTGCCGTCGTACGAATATTCCCTGTTAAAACGAATATTCTCCGACCAATCAAATATTATATAACCACTTGCTTACTTTGCAAAATTTGTAAATATTACCCACAACTATAACATTATATCAAATCCACACTATAATATTCATAAATATATTTCGAAAAAATTATTATTTATTCATAAAAGTTGGGGTCTTACACGTAGTGCATGGATGATTCGTGGATGTGATACTAATGAATATCTTTGGCCCGTAGTGCATGAGTAATTCAGTGATGTGGATTATTTATTGAGCTGTGTTACAGCGATAAAATATTGATGATGAACTTTTAAATCATAGAAGATAGTAGATATCATGCTCTACTTGACTCTTCTAATGGATTACTTGTTTCACTGCAGTTAAACTTGTTATCTATTGTATTCTATCAGTTTTACATTGTTGAAGGCTAACGATAATTTATTATGTATTATTTTTGTCATAATATTCTTTACTGGGCTAGTTGAGCTCACCCTTTACTTTCATTGTTCTCTTCAAGAAATGAGAACATAGCTGGGACTAGTCGGGGAATGGAGTAACGGTCCGAGATGGTGGTTGTAGTAGTCCTCACTATTTTATAAAATAGTGTGATAATAATTGTAATGAGGACTCCATTTGAGTTTGGATATTGTCTACGAAACAATATTCAGTGTTACAACTCTCAGCTTATATTTTGTCGTATTTTACATGACAGTTGTATATTGAAGTTTGTATTTAAATTCTGTACCATGTATTTGGACGACTTAGAATGGGTTGTGTATACCTATTTTGGGGCCGTCACAGTTGGTATCAAAGCTTAGGGATATGATCCCTGGCTGAGATGTGAGGCTAGAACTAGGAGGGGGGAGACGGGTAAATCTTTCGCTAGTATGACCTACCTAAGCTTATTTGTTATTTAATTGGTCGGTCGAAATATAGGGATAATATGTGGCATGTCAATTAACCCTTATTTTGTGGTAGTATTTGAAAATGACATCTGAAAATGTTGAGATAAGTAATGGAGCACATGAGACTGTTGAGTCACCGACGATCAATAATTAGGATAATGTGCATCAGGAAGGCAATAATCCTCATGTAAACAAAAACACCAACCAAATGATGAACGATGGGATGTTCAAAAGCTTTCTATAATTCATGCAACATCAGGCAAGAAAGACTTATGTTCAAAATGTAGGTGGAAACACTGGCAAATCTCGGATGGTCATCACTAAGCAATTCAAGGAGCTAGGACCACCAGAGTTTTTGGGAAATCCAGAGCCA
Source organism: Panax japonicus (assembly GCA_020205505.1). Taxonomy (NCBI): domain Eukaryota; kingdom Viridiplantae; phylum Streptophyta; class Magnoliopsida; order Apiales; family Araliaceae; genus Panax; species Panax japonicus. Next base: position 49,901,870 of record CM035100.1, read on the forward strand.
CTTAAGGCAGAGACATGGATTAAGCAGATCATCCAAGATATTTAATGTCTTGGGATGCTCTGAGGAGCAAAAGGTTCCATTTGTCATGTTGTAAGGGGAGGCAGATTATTGGTGGGAATCTGTAAAACGTACTCAGCCTTCCGTACTAAAGATGTCTTGGGAGAAGTTCCAAGAATTGTTCAACGACAAGTACTTTCCTGAGAGTATTCGTCACATGAAGGAGGTATAATTTATCAAGCTGGAACAAACCAATATGATCGTGTCGCAATACGAGGATAAGTTTGCGGAGTTATCCCAGTTCGTATCCCATTTGGTTGATAATGAGGACCATATAACACGAATGTTTCTGCGAGGTTTGAAACTCGAAATACTCAATACCTTATTTCTCATAAACTTTGATTGTATTCAGATGTTGTGAATAGGACTCAGTTATTAGAGCGCGATAATGAGTCAACCCAACCAAGAGATAACAGCCTGACAAAATGATAATACCAGTGGTAGCAGACATCGAAGCGGTGACAACAAACGTGGAGGAATTTATTATGCCAGAAATGATAACCACTTCAGTGGTAACCCTGACCAAGATAATAGAAGAAGAGAAGGTTCAATAATGATGGAAAGCCAACAACACCAACACCTGTTTTCAAGGAAGGAGAACGACCACCGGTGGTATGCTACAAATGCGGAGGGGAGGAACACATTAGTCGAAATTGTACGCAACAACACAAAGCGTATTACAATTACGAAAGAGAAGGTCACCTAGCTCAATTTTATCGTGTAGTGAAGTCAATTTTAGCTGGAATGGAGACACCAAAGGCCGTCCCAGACAAGTCAAAGCTAGTAGTTCAAGGGAGAGCGTTTATCATGACCTCCCAAAAAGCGAGGAACCCAAACGAGGTTATCACGGGTAAGCTAATCATAAACTCTTATGAAGTCTATACCTTATTTGATACCGATTCTACCCATTCTTTTATTTCTCCTACTTGGGCTCAACTTTTAAATTTAACTCCGGAGAAATTAGACTTTGACTTATCTATTAAAACTCCGTCGGGAGAAACCTTCATTACATCCAATTTTTATAAATCTTGTTTGATTCAAATCGGTACCCTCACATTACCTGTCGATCTTATCCCTTTGAAAATACTTGCATTTGATGTGATTTTAGGTATTGATTGGTTAACTACTGATCATGCTAAAATTGATTATTTTCGTAAGGTTGTTAGCTTTTATATTTCTAACCAACCTATTATGCAAATTCAAGCAACCAAACCACTAAAGTCAATCACTGTCATATCAAGCCATAAAGCCATTCGTTAATTGAAAAACGGATGTCAAGCTTTCTTAGCCCATGTCATGGATTTAAACAAAAATACGATAGATTTGAATGATATTTCTATTGTTAATAAATTTCAAGACGTATTCCCTGAGCAACTTCCTGGCCTACCCCCAGAGCGTGAAATCGAGTTTTGTATTGACCTTGAACCCGGTACAAAACCCATTTCCAAAACCCTATATCGAATGGCTCGTATTGAACTTCAGGAGTTAAAAACCCAACTGCGGGAATTGTTAGACATCAGTTTCATTCGTCCTAGTACGTCTCCTTGGGGTGCTCATTGTAAGACCCCAACTTTTTATAAATAAAGATTTAATTTTCTCTAATTATTATTTTGAAAGAGTAAGGGTTGGTTTGATTAATGTGGTTAGTTATGGGTAAAATGCGCAAATATTGCAAATAAGCAAGTGGTTATAAAATACTCATTGTTGTCGGAGAATATTCGTTTGGTCGTGGAATATTCTTGCTGTCGGGGAATATTCGTACGACGGCGCAACCTTGTGTGGGCCCCATAACAGAAAGCGATTGGATGAAGAAAACGACAAGTATAAGTTATTTATAAATAACGGCGTAGTTATTACCGTTAACACTGTTGGAATACCCGGTGGTTAAAACACAGTAATACGCGTTGTTGCACAGTAGCACACGGTATTGCACCAATTATTGATTCTTATGTAAGAAGGCACTACTCAATAATTGTTACAGTAATTACTGTTTAATATTTTATTTTATTAATTCAATAATTGCTACGTTGATATTTTATATTACTGTTATTTTAATAATTGTCACTACACAGTATTTTCCATTATCAAAGCAATAATTCATATTATCTGAATAATATTATTAGATAACATTATTGGCAATGTCTATAAAGTTCTGTCTAAGGAGATGTTTGGTCACCTAATTACGCGCCAGTAGGGAGAGATACTTATTAGAAAGCCCCCTCTTTCCTGAGAACGGCCTGGTTGTCAGTATTGTGATTCTGTAATATTATTTGTGAATAATTAATTATTGATTTATATGATGAGAAAAATATTGATTTTATGTGGATATAGATGGAGAAAATTTTTAATGTGTCAATTGTTGAAAATTAATATTTTATCTTTTTCTGATAAAATAATTCATTTAAATATATTATTTTAATAATATATTAATGGTGATATTTTTACAATGAATGTGGGATATATTAGTATATGAGGAGGAAGAGTATTTTTATTGCATTAAATGATTAACACATGTTTTGTGTGTCGGTGGACCCCATTTCTTGGCTGAAATTTGATTATAGCCTGTAAAATCGTCCGTATGTGGATTTCGATCAATTTCTGTTTGGAATTTGAAAAACCTTTCTTCTGCACAGTTATAGAAAATTGAATTTCCTATAAAAAGTAGTAAAATTCGAATTTTCTGATAAAAGGGCTATTTATTATGAATTATCGAAGGTCTGGATTAATTGATTATCATTTTTTTGGAGTTTTAAGTAACTTTTGCATGAAAAATGTTTTTGTCACTTATGGGACATGTGTTAGTGGTTGATTTCAGCTGGTGGTGTGCGTAGGAAGATGTGGAAAAATAATATTATTAATTTATTAAATTTTCTGCTTTGGTGTTCTAAGCATTTTCCTATAAACAGGGTGCTTAGGTTAGAATTGAAAATAATACCAGAAACTAAAGTTTTCTCTCTTTCTCTCTCGATATATTAAGTGTATTCTTGTGAGTATTTTGGTACTTTGAGTGTTGCTATACGGTGCAAGTTCCTTCAGCACTAATCCAGTATTCCAGTTAGAAGTACTGTTTTTGTGAGGTAAGGGATGTTATTTTATTTGAAAATGATATTATTTCTTCAATATCATTATGCCGAAATATTGGTTGGAATTTTTTTTTTATCAAATTTGGAACTTTTTCATGTCGGGGTTACTATTCATGAGTTACTATTCATGAGTTACTATTAACGAATACTATTGACAAAGCGTTATGATGATTTTTGTGAAATTTCTATCTTTTGGTGTCGGAGTTACTATTCACATATACAACACTATTCACGTATACAACACTATTCACGAATATGACACTATTCACAGAAAAATTAAATTTTCTTTTCTATGTCCAAGATTGTCTGTTATAGTTCCTATCTTTGATTGGATCTATGTTTTGGTCTTCATTCTTGAATTTTACTCCACTTTGGTTATTTATGAAGTATTTTTGAACTTGGATTGTTTAAAGTACGAATCCTTAATATTTGTTCTTTTGTATCACTGGATTCATTTTTTTTAAATATTTTTCATCATCCTCAGTCCCAAATGATGATATAACTGAATATCTTTGTCCCGTAGTGCAAAGATGAATGATTTTATGATGAATATCTTTGGCCCGTAGTGCAAAGATGAGCAGGTGTTTAGATGAACATGACCAATTGGAGAATATCTTTGGCCTGTAGTGCAAAGATGAATAGTTGATTTATGATGTATATTGATTGATGTTACAAGGATAAAATATCGATGATGGACTTTTAAATTCATATATGATAGTAGATTTCATTCTCTACTTAACTCTTCTAATGAATTGTTGTTTCCGCTGCAGTTGTTGATCTAAAACTTGTTGTCTATTGTATTCTATCAGATTTTTCCCTGTTGCAGACTAACGATAATTTGTTCTATGTTATCTTAGTCATAATATTCTTTACTATGCTAGTTGAGCTCACCCTTTTCCTTTTTTGTTCCATTTTTCTTCTCAGGAGATGAGAATATAGCAGGAACTAGTCGGGGTGTGGAATAATGGTTCAAGACAGTTGTTTTAGTAGTCCTCACTATTTTATAAAATAGTGTATCAATAATTGTAATGAGGACTTATTTGAGTGTGGATATTGTCTAGAAGATAATATTTGTATTTAAACTCACAGTTTATGTGTTGTCGTATTTTGCACGACAATTGTATTAATGAAGTTGTAGTTGTTTCTGTACCATGTATTTGGCGACTTAGAATAGGTTGGATGGAATGGACCTATTTTGGGGGGCGTCACAGTTGGTATCAGAGCTTAGGGATATGATCTCTGGCGGAGATCGGGGAATAGAACTAGGAGGGGAGAGACTAGTAAATCCTTCGCTAGTGTGTCCTACCTAAGCTTATTTATTGGTCGGTCATAATATAGGGGTATTATGTGATTTGTTAATTTGTTAAATTAACCCTTGTTTTATGGCAGTATTTGAGAATGTCGACTGAGAATGTTAACAGTGGAGTAAATGAGACCATGGAGACACCTTTGCTCACCAATGAGGAGAACGTGCAACAAGCTGGCAATGTTTCTCCTGTGAATAACACCATTGAGCAGATGATGAACGATGGTATGTTTAGGAACTTTCTAGAATTCATGCAAAACCAAACGAGAAAGACTACTGTTCAAAATGCAGGTGGAAACACTGACAACTCACGAATGGTCACCGCTAAGCAGTTCAAGGAGTTAAAACCGCCGGAGTTTTTGGGAAAGCCAGAACCACTTACGGCAGAGACGTGGATAAAGCATATCACTAAGATATTTGATGTCTTGGGATGCTCAGAGGAGCAAAAGGTTCCTTTCGCCACTTTCATGTTGCGAGGAGAGGCAGATTATTGGTGGGAATTCGTAAAGCTTACTCAGCCTATCACACTGAAGATGTCTTGGGAGATGTTCCAAGAATTGTTCAACGACAAGTACTTTCCTGAAAGTATTCGTCACATGAAGGAGGTAGAGTTCATCAAGCTGGAGTAAAACAATATGAACGTGTCTCGGTACGAAGCTAAGTTTGCCGAGTTGTCTCGATTTGCATCCCATTTGGTTGATAATGAGGAGAGAAATACCTCATTTCTCACAAACTTTGTTTATATTTAGATGTTGTGAATAGGGCTCAGTTATTAGAGTGCGATAATGAGTCGGCTCAACTGAAGAATAACGACCTACAACTCGATGATAATCGTACCGATGACAATGGTCATCGGAACAAGGATAACCATCGTGGAGGAAATTATCATGCCAGAAATGGTAACCACTTTGGTGGTAATCATGGCCTAGATAATAGAAGAAATAATTCAAGTGGAAATTTCAAAAAGAGAAGATTCAACAATGACGGGAAGGCGTCAACACCAACACCAGCAATGAATTTTAGGGGAGGAGAAAGACCGCCAGTTAGATGCTACAGATGCGGAGAAGAGGGACACATAATTACAAATTGTTCACAAACTTCCAGGGTATGTTTTAGTTGTGGAAAAGGACGGTCATATAGCTCGAGATTGTCTTGTAGCGAAACCAAGTCCAGCGGGGATGGTGACTCCAAAGGCTGTCCCTGGACTAAGTCAAAGTCATCGGTTCTTGGAAGAGCGTTTTTCGTGACTTCTCAAAAAGCGAGTAACCCGAACGAAGTTAGCACGGGTTAGTTACTTATAAATTTTTACGAAGTTATACCTTATTAGATACCGGTTCTACCCATTCATTTATCTCTCCTGCTTATACTCAACTTTTAAACTTGACTCTGAGAAAATTAGACTTTGACTTATTTGTTGAAACTCCGTTAAGAGAAACTTTTGTTACATCCGCTGTTTATAAATCTTGTTTGATCCAAGTTGGCACCATCACATTACCTGTTGACCTTATTTCTTTAAAAATTCTTGCGTTTGATGTGACCTTAGGGATTGATTGGTCAACCTACTCATCATACTAAAATTGATTGCTTTTGTAAGGTTGTTAGTTTTCATATTCCTAAGCAACTTGTTATTCGAATTTAAGCAACCAAACTATTGAAGTCAAACTCTTTTATATCAAGCCATAAAGTCATTCGTTTATTGAAAAATGGATGTCAAGTTTTCTTAGCCCATGTCATGGACTTGAACAAAAATACGTCAGATTTGAATGATATTTCTGTTGTTAGTAAATTTCCTGACATATTTCCTGAAGAATTTCCTGGCCTACCCCAGAGCGTGATATTAAATTTTGTATCGACTTTGAACTCGGTACAAAACCCATTTCTAAAATCTTATATCGAATGGCTCCTATTGAACTTCAGGAGTTAAAAGCCTAACTAAAGGAGTTGGTACCTTAGTCTCTATCTGGTGACTTCCTTTGTGGAATGCACTGAAACCAAAATCTCTGTAGAGGACGTCATATTCGTGCGGTGGTAAACTGATAGGTGCCATTATAACGTGCTATACAAGATTGGGATATGAGTCACAGTTGAGAGTAACCTAAGTCAGTAATCGAAATAAGTAGCTTTCTAGGCTTAGCTGGTTACTATCGGAGATTCGTGGAAGAATTTTATCGAATCGATACTCTATTAACTCAGCTGACTCGAAAAGATACAAAATTCGAATGGAGCGAGGAATGTGAGAAGAGCTTTTAAGAACTCAACATACGGCAATGACGTTGGCTCGAGCTGTTGAAAGATTACGACCATACCATTCAATACCATCCTGAAAAAAAAGGACGTGGTAGCTGACGCGTTGAGTAAAAGATCGCATTCGTTTACGAGTGCGATATTGTTAAAACAAAGACCTATTTCGTACGACTTACAAAAGATGGAGATAGAGTTAAAGATTCCAAGAATCTGCGTGAAGATAACGAATATACGATTAGAATCAACTTTAATCGATAAATTTAAAGCTGCTCAAGCTACAGACCTGGAGTTGATGAATATGAAGAGGAAGATGCAAGAAGTAGTTATTCAAAAAGCGAGAATCGGCGATGTGAGGAAAGTTCAAACCTTCGATTTATTAGTCCATTTTAAATTCTCGATCGAATAGGAACTGTTGCCTATAGACACATTTTACCACCAAGTATGACGCGTGTTCATAACATTTTTCGCGTTTCGATGTTACGTAAATATATGGACGACCCGAACCACATTATTGAGTTAGAGCCAGACAAAATATCAGAAGATTTAACGTAGGAGGAGGTACCAGTCAAGATCTTGGATAGGAAGGAGCATGTCCTACGAACGTCAATTTTGAGGACGAAATTTCATAAGGAGGGGAGGTTGTAAGACCCCAACTTTTTATAAATAAAGATTTAATTTTCTCTAATTATTATTTTGAAATAGTAAGGGTTGGTTTAATTAATGTGGTTAGTTATGGGTAAAATGCGCAAATATTTCAAATAAACAAGTGATTATAAAATACTCATTGTTGTCGGAGAATATTCGCTTGGTCGTGGAATATTCTTTCTGTCGGGGAATATTCGTACGACGGCGCAACCTTGTGTGGGCCCCATAACAGAAAGCGATTGGATGAAGAAAACGACAAGTATAAGTTATTTATAAATAACGGTGTAGTTATTACCGTTAACACTGTTGGAATACCCGGTGGTTAAAACACAGTAATACGCGTTGTTGCACAGTAGCACACGGTATTGCACCAATTATTGATTCTTATGTAAGAAGGCACTACTCAATAATTGTTACAGTAATTACTGTTTAATATTTTATTTTATTAATTCAATAATGGCTACGTTGATATTTTATATTACTGTTATTTTAATAATTGTCACTACACAGTATTTTCCATTATCAAAGCAATAATTCATATTATCTGAATAATATTATTAGATAACATTATTGGCAATGTCTATAAAGTTCTATCTAAGGAGATGTTTGGTCACCTAATTACGCGCCAGTAAGGAGAGATCCTTATTGGAAAGCCCCCTCTTTCCTGGGAACGGCCTGGTTGTCAGTATTGTGATTCTGTAATATTATTTGTAAATAATTAATTATTGATTTATATGATGAGGAAAATATTGATTTTATGTGGATATAGATGGAGAATATTTTTAATGTAACAATTGTTGAAAATTAATATTTTATCTTTTTCTGATAAAATAATTCATTTAAATATATTATTTTAATAATATATTAATGGTGATATTTTTACAATGAATGTGGGATATATGAGTATATGAGGAGGAAGAGTATTTTTATTGTATTAAATGATTAACACATATTTTGTGTGTCGGTGGACCCCATTTCTTGGCTGAAATTTGATTATAGCCTGTAAAATCGTCCATATGTGGATTTCAATCAATTTCTGTTTGGAATTTGAAAAACCTTTCTTCTGCAAAGTTGTAGAAAATTGAATTTCCTATAAAAAGTAGCAAAATTCGAATTTTCTGATAAAAGGGCTATTTATTATAAATTATCGAAGTTCCGAATTAATTGATTATCATTTTTTTGGAGTTTTAAGTAACTTTTGCATGAAAAAAGTTTTTGTCACTTATGGGACATGTGTTAGTGGTTGATTTTAGCTGGTGGTGTGCGTAGGAAGATGTGGAAAAATAATATTATTAATTTATTAAATTTTCTGCTTTGGTGTTCTAAGCATTTTCCTATAAATAGGGTGCTTAGGTTAGAATTGAAAATCACACTAGAAACTAAAGTTTTCTCTCTTTCTCTCTCGATATATTGAGTGTATTCTTGTGAGTATTATAGTACTTTGAGTGTTGCTATACGGTGCAAGTTCCTTCAGCACTATATCCAGTATTCCAGTCAGAAGTACTATTTTTACGAGGTAAGGGATGTTATTTTATTCGAAAATGATATTATTTCTTCAATATCATTATGCCGAAATATTGGTTGGATTTTTTTTTATCAAATTTGGAACTTTTTCATGTCGGGGTTACTATTTATGAGTTACTATTCACGAGTTACTATTCATGAGTTACTATTCATGAGTACTATCCACGAAGCATGATGATTTTTTTATGAAATTTCTATCTTTTGGTGTCGGAGTTACTATTCACGTATACAACACTATTCACGTATACGGCACTATTCACGAATACAACACTATTCACAGAAAAATTAAATTTTCTTTTCTATGTCCAAGATTGTCTATTATAGTTCCTATTTTTGATTGGATCTATGTTTTGGTCTTCATTCTTGAATTTTACTCCACTCTGGTTATTTATGAAGTATTTTTGAACTTGGATTGTTTAAAGTATGAATCCTTAATATTTGTTCTTTTGTTTCACTGGATTTGTTTTTTTAAAAATATTTTTCATCATCCTCAGTCCTAAATGATGAAATAACTGAATATCTTTGGCCCGTAGTGCAAAGTTGAATGATTTTATGATGAATATCTTTGGCCCGTAGTGCAAAGATGAACAGGTGTTTAGATGAACATGACCAACTGGAGAATATCTTTGGCCTGTAGTGCAAAGATGAATAGTTGATTTATGATGTATATTGATTGATGTTACAAGGATAAAATATCGATGATGGACTTTTAAATTCATAGATGATAGTAGATTTCATTCTTTACTTAACTCTTCTAATGAATTGTTGTTTTCACTGCAATTGTTGATCTAAAACTTGTTGTCTATTGCATTCTATCAGATTTTTCCCTGTTGTAGACTAACGATAATTTGTTCTATGTTATCTTAGTCATAATATTCTTTACTGTGCTAGTTGAGCTCACCCTTTTCCTTTTTTGTTCCATTTTTCTTCTCAGGAGACGAGAATATAGTGGGAACTAGTCGGGGTGTGGAGTAATGGTTCAAGACAGTTGTTTTAGTAGTCCTCACTATTTTGTAAAATAGTGTATCAATAATTGTAATGAGGACTTATTTGAGTGTGGATATTGTCTAGAAGACAATATTTGTGTTTAAACTCACAGTTTATGTGTTGTCGTATTTTGCACGACAATTGTATTAATGAAGTTGTAGTTATTTCTGTACCATGTATTTGGCGACTTAGAATGGGTTGGATGGAATGGACCTATTTTGGGGGGCATCACACTCATGTTCTATTCGTAAAGAAGAAAGATGGGAGTATGCGACTTTGCATTGACTATCAGGAGTTGAATCATGTCACCATCAAAAATAGGTACCCGTTGCCTCGCGTTGATGACCTATTTGAACAGTTACAAGGTGCCAAATTATTTTCAAAGATCCATCTTCGTTCCGAATATCATCAGTTAAATATTAAAACTGATGACATTTCAAAGACTGCTTCCAGAACTCAGTACAGTCATTACGAATTCCTAGTCATGTCTTTTGGATTAACTAATGCTCCTGCTGCCTTCATGGATATGATGAACCGAGTATTTAAGGAATATTTGGATCATTTTTTGGTTGTCTTTATTGATGACATCCTCATTTACTCCCAAAGCCGTGAAGATCATGAGCAACACTTGAGGCTGATACTCAAAAAGCTTCATGAAAACAAGCTTTATGTCAAATTAAATAAATGCGAGTTCTGGCTTGAGAAAGTAGCATTCCTTGGGCACGTGATATCAAATCACGGAATATCTGTTGAACCAACGAAGATTGAAGCAATACAAAGCTGGGAGAAACATAAGTTAGTGATCGAAGTACGTATCTTTCTAGGCTTAGCTGGTTATTATCGGAGATTCGTGGAAGGATTTTCTCGAATTGCTACTCTATTAACTCAGCTGACTCAAAAAGATACAAAATTCGATTGGAGTGAGGAATGTGAGAAGACTTTTCAAGAACTCAAGAGGAGACTCATTTCAGTACTTGTTCTGATAATACCATCTGGTTCGGAGGGATTTACCATCTACAACGATGCTTTAGGCAGAGGGTTAGGATGTGTTCTCATGTAACATTAAAAAGTCATAGCCTATGTCTCACGACAACTCAAAGAATATGAGAGGAATTATCCTACTCATGATCTAGAGTTGGCAGCAGTCGTTTTTGTGCTTAAAATCTGGAGGCATTACCTGTATGGGGAGAAAGAGGAGATCTATACGGATCATAAAAGCGTCAAATATTTCTTCACCCAAAAGGAACTCAACATGCGGCAACGATGTTGGCTCGAGCTGTTGAAAAATTACGATCATACTATTCAATACCATCCTGGAAAAGCAAACGTGGAAGCTGACTCATTGAGTAAAAGATCATATGCTGGTACGAGTGTGATATTGTCAACACAAAGGCCCAATTGGTATGACTTACAAAGCATGGAGATAGAGTTAAAGACTCCAGGGACCTACGTGATGATGTAAAATATACGAGTAGAACCGACTTTAATCAATAAAATTAAAGCTGCTCAAGCTACATGTGACGCCCCAAAAATAAGTATACATCACTCATTCCGAGTCGCCAAATACGTCGTACAGACCTTAAATATAAACTTTATTTATACAATACGACAAAACATAGTTGAGAGTTTTAACACGAATATTTTCTCTTAGACAGTATTCAAACTCAAATGGAGTCCTCATACATTTATTATCACACTATTTCATAGAATAGCGAGGACTACTATAGCCACCATCTTGGACCGTCGCTCCATTCCCCGACTAGTCCCGACTACGTTCTCATTTCCTGAAGAGAACAATGTAAGCAAAAGGGTGAGCTTAACTAGCACAGTAAGAAATATTATGACTAAGATAATACAGAATAAATTATCGTTAGCCTTCAACAGTGTTAAATTGATAGAATACAATAAACAACAAGTTCAACTGCAGCGGAACAAGCAATCCATTAGAAGAGTCAAGTAGTGCATGCTATCTACTATCTTCTATGATTTAAAACGTTTATCATAAATTTTATCGCTAAGACTCAGCTCAATAAATAATTTACATCACTGAATTTCCCATGCACTACGGGCCAAAGATATTCATTAGTATCACATCCACGAATTATTCATGCACTACGGGCCAAAGATATTCATGTTATCACTAATGGTCATAATCATGCCAACAACTGTCCATCAATGCACTACGGGCCAATGAGGACTTTTACCATATCATTTATAACATTACACATCATGATTATACCGAATAATCTATGGTCATAATCATAACAATCAACAGTCCATCTATGCACTACGGGTCAAAGATGACTTTCATTTAAATATAAGCATGACGATGATGACAATGATATAAAATTCAATTAAATGAAAGCAAGGATAAATTTTAAAGATTTATAATTCAATTTATCCAGAATTCAATAATGTCCAAATTGTCAACATGATACTGCTTTGTGGAGTAAAATTTAAGAATAATATCGCATCAAAAATAATTTGAACAAAAAATGAATCAATTTTATCATGAATATTACCTCGGGGTGAATAGTGCCACGTGAATAGTACTTCGTGAATAGTACCCTATCATGAAAAGATTAAAAATTATCAAGAATGTTCAGAATAATATTTTCATGAAAAGATACTAAATGAATCAAAAATTTCACAGATATTCCACTAATTTCACGATGTATAGAAGCAATACTTTTAAAAAAAATGAGTGTAGAATTCACAATCTGAAACGAAATAATATTACTTACATACTACAGAGTATGGAAGAAAATATTATTTCTTACGAATATTGAACAAAAATAATATCCCTTACCTTAAAAAGAAAGTACTTCTGACTAAGAGGGCGGAGATATTCTTGAAGAAAACTTATACTGCTTTCTAAGCTCAAAGCTTCCTTAAACTCTAAAGAAATACGCTCAATATTATAGAAGAAGAATTCTCTGATTCTAGTGTGATTTTCAATTATAAACTAAGTATCCTATTTATAGGAGAATGGAAGAATGCTATTTAGAAATTTTAATCATGAGTGAACAGTCGCTCGATTCATGGGCGCACCAGCGAATTTTTTATATTTTACTATTCATTACTATGCAATAAAATATTCTAATAAAACGAAAACTTTAAATAAAATAAAATATATTCTATTTTTCATAAAAAAACCTATATATATATACTAACATACATTGTAACTTTCTACCAATTATTTTGAAAAATGACTAAGTGGGGGTCCATATAATAAGCAAAATTTACAACAAATACTTCATAAAAATTCCCTCTATTTATCTCAATTTATTTAGCTTCATAAAACACATTTTTGAACAACAATTATTCATTATTAATATCATAACTTGCAATATTAACAACCAGCTCATTCCCAGAAACGAGGGGGCTTTTTGATAAGAATTTCTCTCTATTGGTGCGCAATTAGGTGACCGAACCCCTTTTCTCGACAGAACTTTCTAGACATTGTCAATAATTCAAATAATAATATGAATAACTTTGTCGTCTTAATTATTGATTTAATAATATAAAATATTATGACAATAATTGAATCAATAACGTGAGATACTATGAAGCAATTACTGTGGCAATAATTGAATAAAACTGAGTGACTTCTCACGTAAGCATCAATAATAAAAGATACTATACAATACCGTGTGCTACTATGCAACCACGCGTATTACTGTACTATTATCACGGGGTATTTCAACAGTTAATGGTAAAACTTTCGCCGTTATTTTTATAAAAAGATATTTCTATCATTTTCTAACTCCGACAGTAATTCTGTTGTGGGGTCCACCAATGATTGTGCCATCGTACGAATATTCCCTGACCAAACGAATATTTTATGCCAACTTGCTTACTTTACAAAATTTGTAAATATTACCCACAACTATAATATTATATCAAATTCACATCTTATTATTCAAAAAGATATTTCGAGAAAATTAATCTTTATTCATAAAAGTTGGGGTCTTACAACCTCCCATTCTTATGAAATTTCGTCCTCAAAATTGGTGTACGTACCATGTATGTCGAAGAGGTGAGGATACCTTGATTTCATTTCAGATTCTAACTCCCATGTCTTTTCTTCAACATCGTGGTTTCTCCACAAAACTTTGACTTGAGGTATAACCTTGGAGCATAGAATGTGACTCCCCCAAAATAGGTCCACACAACCCATTCTGAGTCGCCAAATACATGATACAGAAAATAACTACAACTTCATTATTACAATTGTCGTGCAAAATACGACAACACATATGATGTGAGTTTAAATACAAATATTGTCTTCTAGACAATATCCAAACTTAAATAAGTCATCATTATAATTATTGTAAAGCCCCTAAATTCGGGTACTTGATACCCTAACTCGGTGCTTCACGATACCATTTTTATGAGCGGAATAATACTAATAATAATAAAAATAATATAAATATCAAACTTTATTTACATAATCATCAGAGTCTAGTTGTGACGCCCCCAAAATAGGTATACATCACCCATCTTGAGTCGCCAAATACATGGTAAAAAATTCAAATACAACTTAATTATACAACAGTCGTGTAAAATACGACAAAATATAATCTAAGAGTTTTAATAAGAATATTGTCATCTAGACAATATCCTCACTCAATAGAGTCCTCATTACATTTATTGTCACACTATTTTATAGAATAGTGAGGACTACTAAAACAACCATCTGGACCGTTAATCCGTTACTCGACTCATCCCAGCTATATTCTCATTTTTTGACTGAGAACAGTGAAAGAAAGGGTGAGCTCAACTAGCCCAGTAAAAATATTATGACTAAGATAATGCAGAATAATTTATCGTTAGCCTTCAACAGTGTTAAACATGATGAAATATAACAAACTTCAAGTTTAACTGTAGCGGAACAAGCAATCCATTAGAAGAGTCAAGTAGAGAATAAAATCTACTATCTTCTATGATTTAAAAGGTTTTTCATCACTTTTATCGCTGAGACTCAGCTTAATAAATAAACCACATCATCCATGTACTACAACCAATGATATTCATTAGTATCACGACCACAAATTATCCATGCACCACGGGCCAAGGATATTCGTGTATTCATCAATGATTATGATCATGCCAACAAATGTCCATCAATGCACTACGGCCAATGAGGACTTTTACCACATCATTTGTAACATTACGGTCATGATTATACCGAATAATCCTTGGTCATAATCACACCAAGTCCATCTATGCACTACAGGCCACAGATTACTTTCAACATATTATAAACATGAGGATGATGACAATGATATAAAAATTCAATAAAACAAGTTCAAGGATAAATTTTTAAAGATTTATAATTTAATTTATCCAGAAATCAATAACGTCCAAATTGTCAACATGATACTATTTTGTAGAGTAAAATTCAAGAATGCTTAGAAGAATATTTCCATGAAAAGATACTGGATGAAGCGCAAATATCCAAGATATTCGACTAATTTCATGGAGTATAAAAGCCAAAACTTTAACCAACTGAGTATAATAGAATATATGAAACTACACATGGATTTTTGCCCTCCATACGGTAATCCACGTAGACAGATCATTTCCACAATTTAATAATGAATGAATACGAAGGATCATTCACCATGCATGCCGTAATCGACATAGACAGGTTATTCCAACAGAATAATAAAGAATAGAATAACAGAAGAATTCACAAAGCGTGCGTAATTCGCACAGACATGTTATTCCAACAGAATGATACAAAATGGAACCAGGTCATGCGAAACCTGCATAGACAGGATATTCCAACAGAATAATAAAGAATGGAACCAGGTCATGCGTAATTCGCACAGACAGGATATTCTAATAGAATAATAAAGAATGGAATAACTATAGAATTCACCAGACATGCGATAGATTGCACAGACAGGTTATTGCAACAGAATAATAAAGAATGGAATAACAGAAGAATTACACCATGTATGCGGTACTTCGCATAGACAGGTTATTCAAACATAATAATAAAGAATGGAATAACAACCCTTACGAGTATTGAAAGAAAATAACCCTCGTCATGAATACGAAAGAATAATACCCCTTACCTTAGAAGAAGACTGGATACTGGAATAGTGAGGTATCAAACTTCTCTTCTTCTTTCTCTCTATAATTTCTCTCTATAATAATTCCTCTATAACTTTAGTGAATTGGTGAGAAATGAAGATAGAATGAGCTTCTATTTATAGAAAAATATAGTTTCGATAATTGCACGTTTTGGGGCTCAAAATATTACAGTATAATACATTCCTCTTTTTTTTTCATTTTTAATTTAGTCCTACAAGTATTATCAAACTTGCACCACCTCCCCTAATAGTAAATAATATGAATTAATAGTTCATTCATGTGACTTAATAGTATAATCATGTAAAAAAACTAATTACATTATAGTACATTCATCTATACCTCTATTTTTAATTTAGTCATACAAGTATTATCAATCTTGTACCACCTCCCCTAATAGTACATGAATGTGAATCAATAGTACACACATGTGAACAAATAGTTATAATCATGTGAAATACTAGCAATTAATTGTTCATTTATCCGATTAATTACCCGATTGGTAAATATAACCTCCAGACATCAATTATTATCGAAATAAATTTCAATTTCCACTAACACTAATAATCCTAACACAATGGAACTATCAATTTCATCTTTAATCACCACAACTTATTCATCATTAATATTATAACTCACAATATTTAACAACCAGGTCGTTCCCAGGAAAAAGGGGGCTTTCCGATAAGGATTTCTCCTTATTGGCGCGCAATTAGGTGACCAAACCTCTCATTGACAGAACTTCTAGACATTGTCAATATTACAAATAATAGTATAAATAACTTTGTCGTCTCAATTATTAATTTAATAATTATTATTATTATGCAGATGATACTGTGACAATAATTGAATCAATAATATGAGAGATATGATGCAAAAATTACTGTAGCAATAATTGAGTATAACTAAGTAACTTCTCACGTAAGCATCAATAATCAATACCGTATGCTACTATGCAACCACGTATATTATTGTACTTTTACTACCGAGTAGTTCAACAGTTTAACGGTAAAACTTTCGCCGTTATTTATATAAAAAGATAATTCTGTCATTTTCTAACTACAACAATACTTCTGTTTTGGACTCCACCAATGATTATGTCGTCGTACGAATATTCCCTGTTAAAACGAATATTCCCCGACCAATCGAATATTATATAACCACTTGATTACTTTGTAAAATTTGAAAATAATACTCAAAACTATAACATTATATCAAATCCACACCATAATATTCAAAAATATATTTTGAGAAAATTATTCTTTATTCATAAAAGTTGGGGTCTTACAACCTCCCCTTCTTATGAAATTTCATCCTCGAAATTAGGGTGCATACCTGGTATATCAAAGAGGTGAGGATAACTTGATTTCATTTCATATTCTAACTCCCAGGTCATTTCTTCAACATCGTGGTTTCTCCACAAAACTTTGACTTAAGGTATAACTTTAGAGCGTAGAATATGATCCTTCTTATCCAAGATTTTAACAGGTAACTCTTCATACGTTTAATCTTCCTTATCTCGTCTGGTTCTAATTCAATAATGTAGTTCGGGTCTTTCACATATTTACGTAACATAGATATATAAAAAATGTTATGAACACGAGACATACTTGGTAGTAAGGCGAGTCTATAGGCCACAGTTTTTACTCGATCGAGGATTATAAATGGGCCAATGAATCGAGGATTGAGCTTTCCTCTCTTTCTAAATCTCGTAACTCCTTTCCATGGAGCAACACGTAACAACACATAATCTCCAATATTGAATTCTACGTCCTTTCGATGAAGATTAACATAACTATTTTGTCAATCTTCTGAGGTTTTTATACGTTGTCGGATCATTTGAATCTTTTTCGTAGTCATACGTACCAAATCCGGTCCCAACAACGTTGCTTCACCCATCTTATCCCAGCATACTGGAGAACGACACTTTCTTCAATACAACGTCTCAAATGGAGCCATGCCAATATTTGCTTGATAACATTATTGTAGAAAAACTCCACCAATGGTAAGAACTTGTCCCAACTTCCTTTGAAGTCAAGGACACAAAGTATTAATAAATCTTCAAGAGTTTGAATAGTCCTTTCCGACTGCTCATCCGTTTGAGGATGATATGCAGAACTAAATCGTAAATCCGTAACCATAGCTTTTTGCAAACTAACCCAAAATCTTGAAGTGAATCTTAGGTCTCGATCAGAAACTATGGATACTAGCATACCATTCAATCATAAAATCTCTTTTATGTACATACGAGCAAGACGTTCAAGTGTATAAGTTTCTCGTATCGGTAAGAAATGAGCAGCCTTGGTCAATCTATCAACAATGACCCAAATCACATCTATGCCTTGAGAAACCTTGGGAAGACCAGTAACGAAATCCATGGTAATGTACTCCCTCTTCCATTCTGGAATTTCAAGTGGTTACAATGGACCTTTTGGCACTTGATGCTCCGCCTTGACTCGTTGACAAGTTAGACACCTTGAGATAAACCCCGCTATCTCTCTCTTCATATTGCTCCACCAAAATGTATGTCGAAGATAACGATACATTTTGGTACTCCCTAGATGGATTGCAAATGGTGTGTTGTTCGCCTCCATCATGATTTTATACTTTAAGTCAGAATCGTTAGGAACACAAAGTCTAGAGTTGACTCGAAGTATTCCTTCTTCATCGATTCTTGCTTCTGAAATAGTACCTTCTTGCACTTTCTTCCTCATACGCGTCAGCTCCAGGTCTATAGCTTGAGCAACTTTAACTTTATCGATTAAAGTCAGTTTTACTCATATATTCGCCATCATCACATGGGTCCCTGGAGTCTTTAACTCTATCTCCATCCTTTGTAAGTCATATAAAATGGTCATTTGCGTTGACAATAGTGCACTCTTACCCGCATATGATCTTCTACTCAATGCATCAGCTACTACGTTCGCTTTTCCAAGACGGTATTGAATGGTATGATCATAATCTTTCAATAGCTCAAGCCATCGTCGTTGCCACATGTTGAGTTCCTTTTGAGTGAAGAAATATTTGAGGCTTTTATGATTCGTATAGATCTCCACCTTCTCTCCATACAGGTAATGCCTCCAAATCTTAAGCGCAAAAACGATAGCTGCCAACTTTAGATCATGAGTAGGATAATTCCTCTCATATTCTTTGAGTTGTCACGAGGCATAGGCTATGACTTTCCCATGTTGCATGAGAACACATTCTAACCCTTTACCTGAAGCATCACTGTAGATGACAAATCCCTCCGAGCCAGATGGTATTGTCAGAACAGGTACTGAAATAAGCCTCCTCTTGAGTTCTTGAAAACTCTTCTCATATTTATCGCTCCAATCGAATTTTGTATCTTTTCGAGTCAGCTGAGTTAATGAAGTAGTGATTCGAGAAAACCCTTCTACGAATCTCCGATAATAACCAGCTAAGCCGAGAAAGCTACGTACTTCAGTCACTAACTTAGGTTGCTCTCAGCTTTGAATTACTTCAATCTTTGCCGGGTCAACAGATATTCCATGATTTGATATCACTTGCCCAAGGAATGCTACTTCCTCAAGCCAGAACTCGCATTTCTTCAACTTGGCATATAACTTATTTTCACGAAGCTTTTGGAGTATCAGCCTCAAGTGTTGCTCATGATCTTCACGACTTTTGGAGTAAATGAGGATGTCATCAATAAAGATGACCACAAAGTGATCCAAATATTCCTTGAATACTCAGTTCATCATATCCATGAAGGCAGCAGGAGCATTAGTCAATCCAAAAGACATGACTAGGAATTCGTAATGCCCATACCAAGTTCTGAAAGCAGTCTTTGGAATGTTATCAGTTTTAATCTTTAACTGATGATATCCAGAACGAAGATCAATCTTTGAAAAGAATTTGGCCTCCTTGCAACTGGTCAAACAGGTCATCAATGCGAGGCAACTGATGAGTAAGTTTTTAACCTACTGATTTATGTCCGTTTAGCTTATATATTGTTAGTCTTTGGTAATTTCATGTTACTTTTGATAGGTTGTTTGCTTGTTGCAGGATAATACATGGGCTTAATCAAAATGTGGCAATTGGAGGAAGATTTCAAGGAATTTGAATGTTTTGACTACATAGCGTGGGGCGCGTTGTGCTGTATGGAATCGTAACGCGGGGCGCGCTGGAGCGAGGAAATTTACTGGGTTGAGAGCTTGGGTCGCGCTGCTTGTGCGTGTAACGTAGCGCGGGGCGCGCTGCTGTTGATCGATTTCGCAATTAATGAATACGTGCAAGTATACACGGTCAACAAGTAATAAAGTGATATGAAAAGTATCGTTCTCACGAGGAATTATTTAATAAAAATTACCAAGTACTAACTCTTAACCAAATCAATTTTATCTAAATAATTGCAAAGTGTGATTTTTCAAATTAAGAAAACTAAATTAACTAATTAAGCCGAATTGCTTTATAAATAAATTCAAATAAATACAGATTAAGACTTCAATATCCCCAATTATGAAATATAAATAAATTATCCAATGATCCCAATTATTATGCCTACTGAATTGTTAACAAGAATTCTCAAATGCCAAAAGTCCTTTTCAAGTGATCAATTGCCTTCTATTTAACCCAGATTAATCTTGCTATATTCCTATGCAAAACAATTGAATTAAACTCTTTTCAATCCCTATTCCTTATGTGTTACATGCGGTGAACATATATTTCTATTCAATTCACAAACCTAATTATTCACTGTGCAAATAACTAAGTCACATGATATCATGCTCAGTTATAACCCTAGAATTCCTACTTTCAATTCCTTCAAGAGTAACAAGGTAATTACTGATCAGATAATTAAGCAATAAGCACAAGATAAAATAAACAATTCACTTTAACACAAATAATTGGAATAAATCAAATAACTAATTTATAGACATAAAAGGTTCAATTGAAATCTTAATAAAAGAGTTAGTTCATAATTAATGAATTAACACCAAGAATTCATATTTGAATAGACATTAAAAGATAAAAGTATGATAAGAGAAGAGAATAGAATCTGCTGTCAGCAAATCTGAT
Source organism: Panax japonicus (assembly GCA_020205505.1). NCBI lineage: Eukaryota > Viridiplantae > Streptophyta > Magnoliopsida > Apiales > Araliaceae > Panax > Panax japonicus. The sequence goes on from CM035100.1 coordinate 49,922,858, forward strand.
GCTCCCCTCTTGCTCTTGTTCTTGATCTTCAGTGTTCTTCAATTTGCTTCAATCTACAATGCCTAATTAAGAACTAGGGTTTATATTCTAATCTAATGGAGTGTTTTATCTAAGCAAAGCTATGTAATCCCCCTTTATTTTATGCCTTACATCCTGTATTTACAGGTTACAAGTCCAATTTTAGCTTAGGAACAAACCCAATCCTATTTGGAGTCAAAAAGGTGTTAAAATTCGCCCAAAAACGCATCCAGGCCATCACCAAGACCTTCTCTAGTGCCTTAGCACCCCAGCGCTGGGCACGGTACTCAAACTTTGCTCTCCAGCGCCTCGGCGCTGGGCATAGGCCAAAAATGGGCGCCCCGGCGCCACCACATGTTCTGACATTTTTTGCTCCGACTTCCTTTGGGAAAATGGCCATAACTTATTCGTCCGAACTCTGATTTCAATGATTCAAGATGATCCGGAAAGAGGAGAAGTAGATCTACAACTTTATTCTTTGAGTATTTTAAAATAAGGTCCGAAACTATACTCAAATTGGCTCTGAAGTGACTGTTATGTAAATGACCACCCAAAACCATGACGTTCGACGTCCGTTGGTACAACGATCATAACTCTTGCATCCGAACTCTGATTGGAATAATTCAAAATGTTCCGGAAAGCTAAGATGATGCTCTTCAATTTAAGCTAAGTTCCAAACCAAGAACATGAAGTAAACATGAAAGCCCAAATGATGTCCGGTTTGTTTTTCTTTGCGTTTTCTTTGCTTTTCCTTACCAATAGTCGCTCACACCGCTCCCAAACATATAACTTACAAAATTTAACTAAGACACATAAATATAAGCAACTAATTCAAGTAAAAGATACCGGATAAGTGTATATAAAATCCACTTATCAGCTGCGTTGGGATTTGCTGGGCGAATTTTGTTATTTGGATAGAAGATGGGCTATGTTGGGAACTAATATTCTTTATGTATTATGGTAGTAGTAGGAGTGTGTGTAGGGGAGTCTTTGATTGATGAGTGGTTGAGTGTGAAAAGGTTTAGAGGTCTCCACTTGTTTTTCTTACTTGGGGAGTTAGAGTTGGATTAGGAGAAGTGTGAAGCTGATTTGATATCTTTTTATGCTGAGTTTGGAGAATCGATAGAGACATATCATACAACGCGGAGCATAATTCAAGAGTGATTTCCAGGGATTCAAGAGCAAACGTTGGAGGAGTAATTTTCAGAGATTGTCACAACGGTTGCGAATCAAGGCTACGTGAAGGAGTTTTCTTTATTCTTCTTCTCTTAGTCTTATTTGTAATTAGAAGGATGTTTTCAATAAATTATTCAGTTTTTAATTCATTTGTTATGAACTAATTTACTTATTAGACTTTTGATGGATCATTAGGCGAAACGATGATTCTATAACTTTGATTTCCAATTCAATAAGATATTTTCAGTTTATTTATGTTAATTTGAGTGTGAATTTATGAATTGCCTGATCAACTAGTTCTTTGTGGATTTCACAGGAATCGAGAGAGGAGATTCGAATCTAGACCTAGTTAATATAACACGTGTCAGGAATTTTTGTCAATAGCAGATTTTTGATTATTGTTAAGGTAGAAATACGCTTGATATCACATGTAATCGTATAGAGAGCTTAAACTTCAACCTTCTTTAATTGCAGTTCACATAGAGATATAGTGAGTTGGTTAATTTAGGTGTTTAACGGATTTCTATCTTAATTGTGGATTGATGTTAATATGGTATTAGTGCATCGAGAGGTGGCTCTTACTATGTTCGTGTTCTTGATTAATAAACTGGGATATTAAATTGAGTTGGCATAAAGGTTTGAAAATTAGAGTAAAGCTCAGGGTGAAATCATAAGTCAAATTCTCCATTAATTTTTTGAAATTCAGGATTTTGATATTGGTGAATGTTTTGTGATAATTTATTTATTTATTTATTCACTTAGTTTCTATAATTTAAAACCATTGAGTTGATTAGTTCAATAAGATTAGGATTAATAAAAAATTGATAATTGTGAAGTTAGAATTCTTGCTAATTTATCTTCGTGGGAACGATACTTTATTCACTTCTATATTACTTGTTGACCATGTACACTTGCATGTTTAGCGTATTGATTTTACCCAACAGCAACGTGTACTTTTTTTGATGGTGACATGATTTAACTCCCGATAATCAAAACAAAGTCGCATACTTCCATATTTCTTCTTCACAAATAGAACAGGAGCACCCCAAGGAGACGTACTAGGACGAATGAAACCGATGTCTAACAATTCTTGTAGTTGGGTTTTTAACTCCGAAGATCAATAGGAGATATTCGATATGGGGCTTTGGAAATGGGTTTTGTACCGGGTTCAAGGTCGATACCAAACTCGATTTCATGCTCTGGGGGTAGGCCGGGAAGTTCTTCGGGGAATACGTCTGGGAATTTATTAACAATAGAAATATCATTCAAATCTGACGTATTTTTGTTTAAATATGTGACATGAGCTACGAAAGCTTGACATCCGTTTTTCAATAAACGAATAGCTTTATGGCTTGATATGACAGTAATTGATTTTAGTGGTTTGGTTGCTTGAATTCGTATAATAGGTTGGTTAGGAATATGAAAGCTAACAACTTTATTAAAATAATTAATTTTAGCATGATGAGTAGTTAACCAATCAATCCCTAGAATCACGTCAAATGCAAGTATTTTTAAGGAAATAAGATCGACATGTAATGTGAGGGTACCGATTTAAACCAAACAAGACTTATAAATAGTGGATGTAATGAAGGTTTCTCCCAACGGAGTTTCAACAGATAAGTCAAAGTCTAATTTCTCCGAAGTCAAATTTAAACGTTGAGCGCAAGTAGGAGAAATAAAAGAATGGGTAGAACCGGTATCAAATAAAGTATATACTTCGCTAGAGTTGATGATTAGCTTATCCATGATGACCTCGTTCGGGTTTCCTTGCTTTCTGGGAGGTCACAACAAACGCTCTCCCTTGAACTACTGGTTTTGACTTGTCTGGAACGGCATTTGGTGTCACCTTTCCAATTGGACTTGGCTTCCCTGCACGACAAAATCTAGCTAGGTGACCTTCTCTTCCATAATTGTAATACGTTTTGGACTGCTACGTACAGTTTGGACTGCTATATCCCTCCCCTCCGTATTTGAAGCATATGATAGGTGGTCGTTCTCCTTCCTTAACCACGGGTACTGATGCTGACGTCTTTCCATCATTGTTGATTCCCTCCACGTTTGTTGTCACCGCTTCGATGACTGTTACCACTGGTATTATCATTTTGCCGGCTGCTTTCTCTTGGTTGAGTTGACTCGTTATCGTGCTCCACCAACTGAGCCCTATTTATACCATCTGAATACAAACACAGTTTATGAGAAATTAGATATTGACGTATATAGGGTTTCAAACCTATTAGAAACATCATGCGTCATTCTCTCCTCATTGTTAACCAAGTGAGATGCAAACTGGGACAACTCGGTAAGCTTAGCTTCGTACTGCGACACGGTCATATTGTTCTGCTCCAACTTGATGAACTCTACCTCTTTCATGTGACGAATACTTTCGTGAAAGTACTTGTCATTGAATAGTTCTTGGAGCTTCTCCCAAGACATCTTTAGTGCGGCAGGTTGAGTACGCTTTACCGATTCCCACCAGTAATCTGCCTCTCCTCGCAACATAAAGGTGGAAAAGGGAAACTTTTGCTCCTCGGAGAATCCCAAGACATTAAATATGTTGGTGATCTGCTTTATCCACGTCTCCGCCTTAAGTGGTTTTGGCTCTCCAATAAACTCAGGTGGTCCCAGCTCCTTGAACTATTTAGCGGTGATCGTCCGAGAGTTGCCAGTGTTTCCACCTGCATTTTGGACAGGATTCTCTCTTGCCTGATGTTATACGAATTGTAGAAAGCTCCTAAACATTCTGTCGTTCGCCATTTGGTCGGTGTTGTTGTTCACCTGAGGATTATTGCCTTCCTGATGCACATTATCCTGGGTGTTGATCTATCGTGACTCAACGGTCTCCTCTGCTTCATTGCTATTCTCAACATTCTTGGTTGTCATTTTCAAATACTACCACAAAACAAGGGTTAATTGACATGACACATATTATCCCTATACTCTGACCAACCAATTAAATACCAAATAAACTTAGGTAGGTCATACTAGCGAAGGAATTCCCCGTCTATCCCCTCATAGTTCTTGTCTCACATCTCAGCCAGGGATCATATCCTTAAGCTTTGATACCAACTATGATGCCCCCAAAATAGGTATACATCACCCATCTTGAGTCGCCAAATACATGGTACAAAATTCAAATACAACTTAATTATACAACAGTCGTGTAAAATACGACAAAACATAATCTAAGAGTTTTAATAAGAATATTGTCATCTAGACAATATCCACACCCAATGGAGTCCTCATTACATTTATAGTCACACTATTTTATAGAATAGTGAGGACTAATAAAACAACCATCTGGACAGTCAATCCGTTCCCCGACTCGTCCCAGCTATATTCTCATTTTCTAAAGTGAACAGTGAAAGAAAGGGTGAGCTCAACTAGCCCAGTAAGAAATATTATGACTAAGATAATGCATAATAATTTATCGTTAGCCTTCAACATTGTTAAACTAATAAAATATAACAAACATCAAGTTTAACTGTAGCGGAACAAATAATCCATTAGAAGAGTCAAGTAGAGAATAAAATCTACTATCTTCTATGATTTAAAAGGTTTTTCATCACTTTTATTGCTGAGACTCAGCTTAATAAATAAACCACATCATCCTTGCACTACGGCCAAGGATATTCATTAGTATCACGACCACAAATTATCCATGCACTACGGGCCAAGGATATTCGTGTATTCATCAATGATCATGATCATGCCAACAACTGTCCATCAATGCACTACGGCCAATGAGGACTTTTACCACATCATTTGTATATTACGGTCAATATTATACCTAATAATCCCTGGTCATAATCACACCAAGTCCATCTATGCACTACAGGCCACAGATGACTTTCAACATATTATAAACATGAGGATGATGTTAATGATATAAGAATTCAATAAAACAAGTTCAAGGATAAATTTTTAAAGATTTTTAATTTAATTTATCCAGAAATCAGTAACAGTCCAAATTTTCAACATGATACTAGTTTTGTGGAGTAAAATTCAAGAATGCTCAGAAGAATATTTCCATGAAAAGATACTGGATGAAGCGCAAATATCCAGGATATTCGACTAATTTCATGGAGTATAAAAGCCAAAACTTTAACCAACTGAGTATAATAGAATATATGAAACTACACATGGATTTTTGCCCTCCATATGGTAATCCACGTAGACAGATCATTTCCACAATTTAATAATGAATGAATACGAAGGATCATTCACCATGCATGCCGTAATCGACATAGACAAGTTATTCCAACAGAATAATAAAGAATAGAATAACAGAAGAATTCACAAAGCGTGCGTAATTCGCACAGACATGTTATTCCAACAGAATGATACAAAATGGAACCAGGTCATGCGAAACCTGCATAGACAGGATATTTCAATAGAATAATAAAGAATGGAACTAGGTCATGCGTAATTCGCACAGACAAGATATTCTAACAGAATAATAAAGAATGGAATAACTATAGAATTCACCAGACATGCGATAGACTGCACAGACAGGTTATTGCAACAGAATAATAAAGAATGGAATAACAGAAGAATTACACCATGTATGCGGTACTTCGCATAGACAGGTTATTCAAACATAATAATAAAGAATGGAATAACAACCCTTACGAGTATTGAAAGAAAATAACCCTCGTCATGAATACGAAAGAATAATACCCCTTACCTTAGAAGAAGACTGGATACTGGAATAGTGAGGTATCAGACTTCTCTTCTTCTTTCTCTCTATAATTTCTCTCTATAATAATTCCTCTATAACTTTAGTGAATTGGTGAGAAATGAAGATATAATGAGCTTCTATTTATAGAAAAATATAGTTTCGATAATTGCACGTTTTGGGGCTCAAAATATTACAGTATAATACCTTCCTCTTTTTTTTCATTTTTAATTTAGTCCTACAAGTATTATCAAACTTGCACCACCTCCCCTAATAGTAAATAATATGAATTAATAGTTCATTCATGTGACTTAATAGTATAATCATGTGAAAAAACTAATTACATTATAGTACCTTCATCTATACCTCTATTTTTAATTTAGTCATACAAGTATTATCAATCTTGCACCACCTCCCCTAATAGTACATGAATGTGAATCAATAGTACACACATGTGAACAAATAGTTATAATCATGTGAAATACTAGCAATTAATTGTTCATTTATCCGATTAATTACCCGATTGGTAAATATAACCTCCAGACATCAATTATTATCGAAATAAATGTCGATTTCCACTAACACTAATAATTCCAACAAAATGGAACTATCAATTTCATCTTTAATCAACATAATTTATTCATCATTAATATTATAACTCATAATATTTAACAACCAGGTCGTTCTGAAGAAAGAGGGGGTTTCCGATAAGGATTTCTCCTTATTGGCACGCAATTAGGTGATCAAACCTCTCATTGACAGAACTTCTAGACATTGTCAATATTGCAAATAATAATATGAATAACTTTGTCGTCTCAATTATTGATTTAATAATTATTATTATTATTATGCAGATGATACTGTGACAATAATTGAATTAATAATATGAGAGATATGATGCAGCAATTACTGTAAGACCCCTGAATTTTATGAAATAAAAGTATTCAATTTTTCTTATAATTACTACTCAAGTAAATGGTTAAATTGATAAAAGTTTAAAGTTAAGGGTGATATATGAATTTTTTTTTAAAATAAGCAAGTGGTTTATAAAATATTCATTGTTGTCGGGGAATATTCGTTTGGTCGTGGAATATTCTTTCTGTCGAGAATATTCGTACGACGGCGCAACCATTTGTGGGCCCCATAACAGAATAACTGTCGTATGAAAAAAACGACAAAAGGGAGTTTTTTAAATAACGGCAGTAGTTGTTACCGTTAACACTGTTGGAATACCCGATGGTTAAAATACAGTAATACGCGTTGTTTCAGCAGTAACACACAGTATTACACCAATTATTGATTCTTACATAAGAAAGCACTACTCAATAATTGTTACAGTAATTACTGTTCAGTATTTTATTGATTAAATAATTGCTGTGTTGATATTTTATATTACTTTTATTTTAATAATTGTCACTACACAATATTTTCTATTATCGAAGCAATAATTCATATTATCTGAATAATATTATTAGATAACATTATTGACAAAGTCTAGAAAGTTTTGTCTAAGGAGAGGTTTGGTCACCTAATTGCGCGCCAGTAAGGAGAAATTCTTATTGGAAAGCCCCCTATTTCCTTGGAACTGCCTAGTTGTCATTATTGTGATTCTGTAATATTATTTGTGAATAATTAATTATTGATTTATATGATAAGGAAAATATTCATTTTATGTGGATATAGATGGATAAATTTTTTAAAGTGACAATTGTTGAAATTCGATATTTTATCTTTTCTAATAAAATAATATTTTATTATATTATTATAATATAATAATGATGATATTTTTACAATGAATATGGGATATATGAGTAAATGAGGAGGAGTATTTATGTTGTAATAAATGTTTAAAAATTTTAAACATATTGGTGGACACAAATTTTGACTGAAATTTGATTATAGCTTGTAAAATAGCCCGTTTGTGGATTTCGGTCAATTTTTATTTGGAATTTGGAAAAACTTTCTTCTGCATAGTTGTAGAGAATTGAATTTTCTATAAAAAGGCGCGAGATTCTAATTTTATGATAAAAGGGCTATTTATTATGAATTATTGAAGTTCCGTAGTTCTGAAATAATTGATTTTTGAAAGTTTTAATTATTTTTAATAAAAAAAACTTTTTTTTTGTTTTTGTCATTATTGGATGCTGAATTCAGATGTCTTTGATGTGCGTAGGAAATTTAATAAATAATATTAATATTTTATTAAATTTTCTGCTTTGGTGTTCTAAGCAATTTCCTATAAATAGGGTGCTTAGGTTATAATTGAAAATTACACCAGAAACAGATGTTTTCTCTATATTTCTCTCTTTATATTATCGAAGTGTATTCTTGTGAGTATTTTAATATCTTGAGTGTTGCTATACGGTGCAAGTTCGTTCAGCGTTATTCTAGTCAGAAGTACTGCTCTTTTGAGGTAAGGGAGAATAAGAGATTTTAAGGGATTAAAAGGGATGTTATTTTCTTCGTAGGTGATATTATTTCTTCAATATCATTATGTTGAAATATTGGTTTGAACTTTTTATCAAATTTAGAACTTTTTCATGTCGGAGTTACTATTCATAAGTTATTATTCATGAGTTACTATTCACGATTTACTATTTATGAGTTACTATTCACGAGTTACTATTCATGAGTTACTATTCATGAGTTACTATTCATGGGTACTATTCACTACAAAATTAGTTTCTTTTTCTAACCAAATTATAGTTGATTTATGAATATTACTCTGAAGATTAAAACTATGTATTAATTATATTGATTTTATTATCATATATAACATTTTTATAACACTGATGTTGAAATTCTCTTTCAATGGAGTGTAAAGATGGCTAGATTATTGGTATGATCATGACTAGGGTTCTCTTTGGCCAGTAGTGAAAAGTTGAATTGTGACTGATATGATCATGACCATTGAATTTATAATTGAATATCTTTAGCTTAAGTGCAAAGGTGAATTGATCAACATAGTTATAATTATTGTTTATATAAATTCTGAAATGACTATATATTTCTTTGAGATATGAATATCTTTGGCCTGTAGTGCAAAGATGAATGATTTCTGATGAATATCTTTGGCCAGTAGTGCGAAGATGAACAGGTGTTTAGATGAACATGACCAACTAATGAATATCTTTGGCCTGTAGTGCAAAGATGACATGTTGTTGAATATCTTTGGCTAGTAGTACAAAGATGAACTGTTGATGAATATCTTTGGCCCGTAGTGCAAAGATGAATTTATCAGTATGATTATGAACAGGAACTGTGATTTGGTATAACCATGATCTTTGATGTTTCAGGTGATGAAAATTAACTTTGTCCTGGATGAGGAAAGGAATTTAGAACTACAATTACGATTATAAGTTATACATGTGATTGTGGACATGAATTGTTGATTGATGTTATAGGGATAAAACATTGTTGGTGGACTTTTAACATGGAGAAGATAATAGACTTTATGGTCTATTTGACTCTTCTAATGGATTGCTCGTTCCGCTGCAACTATGGTTAGAAAGTTTTATCATCTACCATATGTTCTAAATCTCTGATTTATTATTGATGAAGGCTATTGAAAATTTAATTATCTTTAGTCATAATATTCTTTACTGAGCTAGTTGTGCTCACCATTTTGCTTCACAATTCCTTTCAGGTAATAAAAGTGTAGCTGGGTCGAGCGGGGAATAACAAGGGAATAGAACGGTGGTCTATAGATGTTGAGGGTGAGGTGAACTTAACTTGGAAGGGTGTTTTACCACTATTATATAAGATGTCTAATGACATACAACCTCGTGTCATCATAAGACAGGGTTGTGCTCATCCACTTGCTGAATATATTTACAAGCACTACCTATATAATCTTGATGTTTGTTTGGAGTATAATACCCAATTAGAGATAGTGGAGATAATGATATGTCAAGAGAAGACTCACCATTGAGAAGAATATGATAGTAATCTTCTCATTTTTCTTTGGGGTCTATTGGGTCAACCAAGGATAATTCTGTGGGCATATGATATCTATCATTCATGGCCTCCTATGTACGAAGGTTTCCTTGAGCACTTCCCAAAGATTCTAATTTCTATAACAGTTTTCGACAATACCTTTATGTAAGGTGTCATTCTGAGGTGTTGTCTATGGTTGGGACATGAGTCATAGTTGGTATATATTTATATCAATACTCACAACATTTATGTTATTGTATTTTGCACGATAATTGTTGTAATAAAGTTGTAGTTGTTTTTTGTACCATGTATTTGGCGACTCAGAATGGGTTGGATGGAATGGACCTGTTTTGGGGATGTCACAATTACTGTAGCAATAATTGAGTATAACTGAGTGACTTCTCACGTGAGCATCAATAATCAATACCGTGTGCTACTATGCAACCACGCATATTACTGTACTTTTACTACCGGGTAGTTCAACAGTTTAACGGTGAAACCTTCGCCGTTATTTATATAAAAAGATAATTCTTTCGTTTTCTAACTACGACAATACTTCCGTTGTGGGGTTCACCAATGATTGTGCCGTCGTATGAATATTCCCTGTTAAAACGAATATTCCCCGACCAATCGAATATTATATAACCACTTGCTTACTTTTTAAAATTTGAAAATATTACCCAAAACTATAATATTATATCAAATCCACACCATAATATTCAAAAATATATTTCGAAAAAATTATTCTTTATTCATAAAAGTTGGGGTCTTACACTAGCTCCCAAGTACGTAACCTTTAATACATTCCTTACATAACATGATAGATAATGTATATCATTGTCTTAATAATATCAAACTATTACATAGATAACATTGCATTCATTCAGCAACCTTTCCTTTTCCTTTGTTCTTAGCAGAGCCTTCAGGTTATTCACACTTAGCTGAAAACATTTAAATTAAGCAAGGATGAGCATTTGAGTGCCCAGTATGTAATAACAATTATAAATATTAGCTGAAAGGATCAAATGTTTTCTTTGTACTACCCTTCTACAACAAATTAATAGTTGTGAAGTAATCTGAACCGATAATAATAACATAACCACTCTCTATCAAATTTTTGAAACTACGTATTGACTATAAATAGGTTTAAGGTAACATACTATGAACATTGTTTTTAGTTTTCAAATAGGTTTAGTAGAACTTCATCCGCAAACCGTCATAACTTACGGGCATGGGGGTGATCAGCCCGTTATGCCCTGTATTGATCAATACTAAATGCAAGAACGATATTATCATTCACTCTGTCCGCCTTGGGAGCATAAAAGATTTTCCTTGATCGGGATGTTCATACTTAGTTTGGAATCCGAACCAAAATAATTTGATTGGATACAAAAAGGTTTTATTATATTCAACATTATTTCTAACTCTGTGTCTAGCTAATCAAATAGCTTAGACGACTTTTACTTATTGTATACATACTGGTGATCAATAGGTATATATATATATATATATATCAACATGTGATTAAATACAATGATTATCCAAGTGGGGACACTTGAATAACCATATTTAGAAATTAACGAACAAAATATATATATCTGAATTACATTATAGTAACATGTTGATAATCAATGATAGGAATATAACATATATAACAATAGGGTTAATAATCTGGTACGATAATAATATAATTCTAAAACTTTCTTACTTCTGTCCATTGCATAAAGGAAACGCAAATGTAGGATACTTGTCTGGTACGCTGCTTACAATTCGTAACTTAGTTTTATCTTTTGTAACAATCTATCACTAATAAGATCATTTTACTGATTAGAATAACATATCTCAACATATAGCACTGCTTATTACAGTCAGCACATAACCTAATCACATTGGTACATATATTCAACAGTCATTGAATCACAAACAAACATTAATACAGTCAAATTATCTAGGTCTAGATCAATTTCTGAAATATATTGGTGTACCGACAGCTTTATCGGGTAATTATAGAGTCTAAGACTCTATTCTGTGGCTCAATATTTGTAAGTATCAGTCATATTATTTTTAAATAACTTATAATAATTTTAAAACATTTATTATAATTTATCATGAATTTTTAAACACCGGAATCATTATTAAATAATTTAAATATTAAACAATTCTATTATCATTAACATTTAATTAATATTAAACTATTAATGAAACAATTGTCAAAATATTAAAGTTATTTATAATAAATCAAAATATTTTTAAAGATTTAATATTATCCTTAAATGATTTTTAAAACATTTAAAATCATTTTAAATAATTATCATTAATATTTAAATATTAATGTACCATTTATCAAAATATTAAAAGTCATTAAGTATAACTTAAAATATTTTTAATTCATTTATATACTTTTTAAATGATTTTTAATTAATAAAACCATTTTAAACTATTTATTTAATATAATTATTAAATAAATTTAATATCATTAATAATAAATTAATAATCATTAATATTAAATTATAATGAAATTATCCTATAAATATGAAAAGTTATATTTTATAACTTAAAATATCTTTAAACACTTTATTTTCATTTAAAATGATTTTTATACTATTAAAATCATTTTTAAACTAAATTATTTAAAATAATTATTAAATAATTTTAATATCATTAATAATAATTAATTAATAAAATTTACCTTTAAATATTTAAAGTTATATTTTATAACTTAAAACATTTTTAAATACCTTATTATTATTTAAAATGATTTTTTTAATATAATAAAATAATTTTTAATTTATTTATTTAATTCATTTATTAAATAACTAAATTATCATTAATATTAATTTATTAATGAAATTTATCACAAAATATTAAAAGTCATTAAAAATAACTTAAATTTTTTTCTTATATCATAATATAATTTTAAATGATTTTTCAAGTATTAAAATCATTTTAACTAATTTATTTAATATTATAATTAAATAAATTAAATACCATTATTATTTCAAAAATATTAAACATTTATGAAATATACTTAAAATAATTAAAAACTAATTTTTAGACTTTAAAATAATTAAATAATTTATTATGTATTTTTAATAATTTAAAATTATTTTTTCTATTTATTTAATTAAAATAATTAATTTCCAAAAATATTTGTCGCTAAAGGACTGTATAGTGATAAAACTGTCGTTATAGGTGTCCTTGAGCTGTTCTTAGCCAAACCAAGAAAATTAAGTCAGTGCACGAGCTAACTATACAGTATTCAAATATATGGTACAAAATTCAAATACAACTGTAGTGTAAAATACGAAAAAACATAAACTGAGAGTTTTAAAACGAATATTGTCTTCTAGACAGTATTCAACTCAAATGGTGTCCTCAATATATAATTATTATCACATTATTTCATAGAATAGTGAGGACTACTAATGCTATCATCTGGACCGTCACTCCGTTCCCCGGCTAGTCCCATCTACGTTCTCATTTCCTGAAGAGAACAATGAAAGCAAAAGGGTGAGCTCAACTAGCCCAGCAAAAAATATTATGACTAAGATAATGCAGAATACTTTATCGTTAGCCTTCAACAATGTTAAACTGATAAAATATAACAAATATCAAGTTTAACTTCAGCGGAACAAGCAATCCATTAGAAGAGTCAAGTAGAAAATAAAATCTACTATCTTCTATGATTTAAAAGATTTTTCATCACTTTTATCGCTGAGACTCAGCTTAATAAATAATCCACATCATCCCTGCACTACGGCCAAGGATATTCATTAGTATCACGACCACAAATTATCCATGCACTACGGGCCAAGGATATTCGTGTATTCATCAATGGTCATGATCATGCCAATAACTGTCCATCAATGTACTACGGGCCAATGAGGACTTTTACCACATCATTTGTAATATTACGGTCATGATTATAACGAATAATCCCTGATCATAATTCTACCAAATTCATCTATGCACTACAGGCCACAAATGACTTTCAACAGAATATAAACATGAGGATGATGACAATGATATAAGAATTCAATAAAACAAGTTCAAGGATAAATTTTTAAAGATTTATAATTTAATTTATCCATAAATTAATAACGTCCAAATTGTCAACATAATACTGCTTTGTGGAGTAAAATTCAAGAATAATATTGTACCAAAAATAATTTGGACCGAAAACGAATCAATTTTTATCATGAATAGTACCCCAGGTGAATAGTACTCGAGTGAATAGTACCTCGTGAATAGTACTTCAGGAATAGTAACCCCGTGAATAGTACTCCGGCATGAAAAAGTTAAAACTTATCAAGAATGCTTAGAATAATATTTCCATAAAAAGATATTGGATGAAGAATCCCTCCGAGCCAGATGGTATTGTCACAACAGGTGCTGAAATGAGTCTCCTCTTGAGTTCTTGAAAACTCTTCTCACATTCCACACTCCAATCGAATTCTGTATCTTTCCAAGTCAGCTGAGTAAATGGAGTAGCTATTCGAGAAAACCCTTCTACGAATCTCCGATAATAACCAGCTAAGCCGAGAAAGCTACGTACTTTGGTCACTGATTTAGGCTGCTCCCAGCTTTGAATAGCTTCAATCTTTGCCGGGTCAACAGATATTCCATGACTTGATAATACGTGCCCAAAGAATGCTACTTCCTCAAGCCAGAACTCATATTTATTTAACTTGGCATAAAGCTTGTTTTCACGAAGCTTTTGGAGTATTAGTCTCAAGTGTTGCTCATGATCTTCACGACTTTTGGATTGTATGAGGATGTCATCAATAAAGACGACCACAAAGTGATCCAAATATTTCTTGAATACTCGGTTCATCATATCAATGAAGGCAGCAGAAGCATTAGTCAATCCAAAAGACATGACTAGGAATTCATAATACCAGTACCGAGTTCTAAAAGTCGTCTTTGGAATGTCATCGGTTCTAATCTTTAACTGATGATATCCGAAATGAAGATCGATCTTTAAAAAGAATTTGGCACCTTGCAACTGGTCAAACAGGTCATCAATACGTGGCAATGGATACCTATTCTTGATGGTGACTTGATTCAACTCCCGATAATTAATACAAAGTCGCATACTCCCATCTTTCTTCTTCACGAATAGAACAGGAGCACCCCAAGGAGACGTACTAGGACGAATGAAACCTGATGTCTAATAATTCCTGCAATTAGGGTCTTTAACTCATGAAGTTCAATAAGAGCCATTCGATATTGGGCTTTGGAAAGGGGTTTTGTACCGGGTTCAAGGTCGATACAAAATTCAACTTCACGCTCTGGGGCTAGGCCAGGAAGTTCTTCAGGTAATACGTCAGGAAATTTATTAACAATAGAAATATCATTCAAATCTGACGTATTTTTGTTTAAATTAGTGACATGAACTAAGAAAGATTGACATCCGTTTTTCAATAAATGAATAGCTTTATGGCTTGAGATGACAGTGATTGATTTTAATGGTTTGGTTGCTTAAATTCGCATAATAGGTTGGTTAGGAATATGAAAGCTAACAACCTTACGAAAATAATCAATTTTTGCATGATGAGTAGTTAACCAATCAATCCCTAGAATCACGTCAAATGCAAGTATTTTTAAGAAAATAAGATCGACAGGTAATGTGCGAGTACCGATTTAAACCAAACAAGACTTATAAACAGTGGATGTAATGAAGGTTTCTCCCAACGGAGTTTCCACATATAAGTCAAAGTCTAATTTCTTCGGAGTCAAATTTAAACGTTGAGCGCAAGTAGGAGAAATAAAAGAATAGGTAGAACCGGTGTCAAATAAGGTATAGACTTCGCTAGAGTTTATGATAAGCTTACCCATGATGACCTCGTTCGGGTTACTTGCTTTCTGGGAGGTCACAACAAACGCTCTCCCTTGAACTACTGGTTTTGACTTGTCTGGGACGGCATTTGGTGTCACCGTTGCCAACTGGACTTGGCTTCCCTGTATGACAAAATCTAGCTAGGAGACCTTCTTTTCCACAATTGTAATACATTTTGAACTGTTGCGCACAGTTTGGACTGATGTATCCCTCCCCTCCGCATTTGAAGCATATGATAGGTGGTCGTTCTCCTTCCTTAACAACGGGTGTCGGTGATGACGTCTTTCTATTATTGTTGAATCTCCTCTTCTTGAAACGTTCATTCTTATTGTCTTGGCCATGATTACCACCGAAGTGGTTACCATTTCTGGCATGTTGATTCCCTCCACGTTTATTATCACCGCTTCGATGACTACTACCACTAGTATTATCATTTTTCCGACTGCTTTCTCTTGGTTGGGTTGACTCGTTATCGTGCTCTAATAACTTAGCCCTATTTACAACATCTTAATACAAACACTGTTTATGAGAAATTAGATATTGATGTATCTCGGGTTTTAAACCTCTTAGAAACATCCACATCATTTTCTCCTAATTATGAACCAAGTGAGACGCAAACCGGGATAACTCGGCAAACTTAGCTTTGTATTGCGACACAGTTATATTGTTCTGCTCTAACTTGATGAACTCTACCTCTTTCATGTGACGAATACTTTTGGGAAAAGTACTTGTCGTTGAATAGTTCTTGGAACTTCTCCCAAGACATCTTCAGTGCGATAGGTTGAGTACGCTTTACTGATTCCCACCAGTAATCTGCCTCTCCTCGCAACATAAAGGTGGCAAAGGGAACCTTTTGCTCCTTGGAGCATCCCAAGACATCAAATATCTTGGTGATCTTCTTTATCCACCCTTCTGCCTTAAGTGGTTTTGGCTCTCCAATAAACTCTAGTGGTCCCAGCTCCTTGAACTATTTAGCGGTGACCGTCCGAGAGTTTCGAGTGTTTCTACCTACATTTTGGACAGGAGCCGCTCTCGCCTGATGTTGCATGAATTGCATAAAGCCTCTGAACATTTCATCATTCATCATTTGGGTTGTGTTGTTGTTTGCATGAGGATTGTCGCCTTCCTGATGCACATTATCCTGATTATTGATCTATGGAGACTCAAAGGTCTCCTGTGCTCCATTGCTATTCTCAACATTCTCGAATGTCATTTTCAAATACTGCCAAAAAACAAGGGTTAATTGACATGCAACATATTATCCCTATACTATGACTGACCAATTACATACCAAATAAACTTAGGTAGGTCATACTAGCGAAGGAATTCCCGTCTCTCCCCTCCTAGTTCTAGTCTCACCTCTTAGCCAGGGATCATATCCCTAAGCTTTGATACCAACTATGACGCCCCCAAAACAGGTATACATCACCCATCTTGAGTCGCCAAATACATGGTACAAAATTCAAATACAACCGTTGTGTAAAATAC
Organism: Panax japonicus; assembly: GCA_020205505.1. Lineage (NCBI taxonomy): Eukaryota > Viridiplantae > Streptophyta > Magnoliopsida > Apiales > Araliaceae > Panax > Panax japonicus. Next base: position 49,939,990 of record CM035100.1, read on the forward strand.
TACAAAACATAAACTGAGAGTTTTAAAACGAATATTGTCTTCTAGACAGTATTCAACTCAAATGGTGTCCTCAATACAATTATTATCACACTATTTCATAGAATAGTGAGGACTACTAATGCTATCATCTAGACAGTCACTCCGTTCTTCGACTAGTCCCAGCTACGTTCTCATTTCCTGAAGAGAACAATGAAAGCAAAAGGGTGAGCTCAACTAGCCCAGTAAGAAATATTATGACTAAAATAATGCAAAATAATTTATCGTTAGCCTTCAACACTGTTAAACTGATAAAATATAATAACATCAAGTTTAACTGCAGCGGAACAAGCAATCCATTAGAAGAGTCAAGTAGAGAACAAAATCTACTATCTTCTATGATTTAAAAGATTTTTCATCACTTTTATCGCTGAGACTCAGATGAATAAATAATCCACATCATCCCTGCACTACGGCCAAGGATATTCATTAGTATCACAACCACAAATTATCCATGCACTACGGGCCAAGGATATTCGTGTATTCATCAATGGTCATGATCATGCCAACAACTGTCCATCAATGCACTACAGGCTAATGAGGACTTTTACCATATCATTTGTAACATTACGGTATGATTATACCGAATAATACCTGGTCCTAATCATACCAAGTCCATCTATGCACTACAGGCCACAGATGACTTTCAACAGAATATAAACATGAGGATGATAACAATGATATAAGAATTCAATAAAACAAGTTCAAGGATAAATTTTTAAAGATTTATAATTTAATTTATCCAGAAATCAATAACGTCCAAATTGTCAACATAATACTGCTTTGTGGAGTAAAATTCAAGAATACTATTGTACCAAAAATAATTTGGACCGAAAATGAATCAATTTTTATCATGAATAGTACTCAGGGTGAATAGTACTCTAGTGAATAGTACCCTGTGAATAGTACTTCTGGAATAGTAACCCCGTGAATAGTACTCCTGCATGAAAAAGTTAAAACTTATCAAGAATATTCAGAATAATATTTCTATGAAAAGATTACGATTTCTATTTGGTCAAGACCTATCCATGATTTGGTAATTAATAGGCATTCTTATACCTTCTCAATAAACGCTCTCCACTCATCTACGATTCTTCTATAAGAAAGAAATCGAAAAGGATGAAGATTACGGTTTATAGGAATTTACCTTTGAAGTAGTTAATGTTCTTGATAAACGTTTATTGGTTTGCTTGGAAGTAGAAGGATTATAGGATTCTAGCTCTTTTCTCTCTCTCAAATATGTTGGACAAACTTTGTAAAACCACCAAATGGCCAACATAAACCTTATATTTATAGAAAAGCAAATGAGGGGCAAAATTGTCCAATTTAGCACCTCCTTAGTTATTTACAACTTTATCACCAATCAAAATACTTGGTCACCAAGTGACACTTTGCTTGGCCATCAAGTGGCCGACATACCATGCCCATGGGTCATCCCCATGGGTTGCCCCATGGGTTTTACCCATCCCTTGACACACCGGTTCGATCCACAGTTTATTTTTTGGATTGGGCTTGGCATTAATTAACATTGGGCCTTGACTTGGGCTTGTATACTTAATTCATTGGGCTTGTTTATTAGTCCAAGTCCAATTGGATTGGATAAAATCCTTAACTCATATTTTAATAATACAAATCGTATTCTCTTTGTATAATACTCATATAATAATCGTATTATACGTCGTACTATTCTTCATACCATACTCGTATACATACTAGTATAATACTCATATTCCTTACGTATAATAATCGAAACGACTATATGCATTACATTTCCCTTTCTGAAACCTCTTTCACAAACCCTTAGGTTTTAAGTCCGCAGGCGAAAACTTCGTTTGCCATAACGGAAATATTATTGTATATTCCATAATATCGTCATATTTTAACATTACATGTTTCTCAGAATTTCAAACCCTAGCTCCGAACGACATCGGATGAATAGTGTTTTTACGCAAACAATCTCAGAAAAACTTCGTTCTCGTCTTGATAATTCACAACAATTAATTCTAGCACAAAGCCAGAATACTAACCACATCCGTATATTCTAGTTCATAGAACGACCTTCGAACATTTTACTCACATAATAACTCAATTAAATTCATTTAATCCACATAATCAAATAAAAATTTAATTCATTGAAAATTCAAAATTCTCGGGCGTTACATTCTTCCCTCCTTATAAGGATTCTATCCCCAGAATCTCGCTACTCTTACACAAACAAATGAGGAAATTTTTCCTTCATTTTACTTTCGAGCTCCCACGTTGCTTCTTCAGCATCGTTGTTACTCCAAATTACATTTACTGAAGGTATTACTTTATTTCTCAAGACTTGATCCTTCCTATCAATAATCTGAATCAGAAGTTCTTCATACGTTAAGTCTTTTTCTACTTGAATAGACTCATACTCTATTACATGCTTATAGTCCAGTTTATAAGGACGCAACACAGACACGTGAAACACATTGTGTATTCTTTCCATTTCTGGAGGTAAGGCTACTTCATAAGCTACATCTCTTATTCTTCTTAAAATCTCAAAAGGTCCTACAAACCTCGGACTTAACTTCCCTTTCTTTCCAAAATGTATCTTCCCTTTCCAAGGCGATACTTTTAGAAAGACATAAGACCCTACTTCAAACTCCTTCTTCTCTCGATGAGAATCTGCATACTTTCGTTGTCTATCTTGAGCCGCTACTAATCGAGCTCTTATCAGTTTTACCATGTCTGCCGTTTGTTATACCATCTCAAGTCCCAACATTCGACGTTCACTTACTTCATCCCAACAAAGTGGTGTTCTACACTTCCTCCCATACAACACTTCGTAAGGCGACATGCCTATATTAGTGTGAAAACTATTGTTGTAAGCGAATTCTACCAACGGTAGATGTTCGTCCCAACTCCCGTTGAAATCCATAATGCAAGATCTTAACATATCTTCTAGCGTTTGAATTGTCCATTCGCTTTGCCCATCCGTCTATGGATGATACGCCATACTCAATCTCAACTGTGTTCCCATTTGCTCTTGCAAACTCCTCCAAAAGTTCAACGTGAATCGTGGATCACGATCGGACACAATTGAAACAGGTACTCCATGTCTAGAAATGATTTCTTTAAAATAAAGCTTAGCTAACTGCTCTAAGTTATACCTAACTCCTATTAGTAGAAATGAGCCGATTCAGTTAACCGATCCACTATTACCCAAATAGCATCGTATCCTTTTCTTGTCGTTAGAAGTCCCACCACAAAGTCCATAGTGATATGCTCCCATTTCACTCCGAAATCTCCAGTGATTGTAACAATCCACTCGGTCTTTGGTGTTCAACCTTAACTTTCTGACAAGTTAAGCACTTACTAACATATTATGCAATCTCCCTCTTCATGTTCGGCCACCAAAAGTTCTGACGAAGGTCTTGATACATCTTAGTACTACCAGGATGTATCGAGTATCTCGAACTATGAGCCTCGCACATAATCTCTTCTTTCAACTAAGAATTATTTGGAACCCAAATTCTTCCCTCAAAACAAAGTAAATCTTCATTATCAAGGTTATACTTAGTTTTCACGTCATCCTTCACTATCTTTTTCACACGATCGTATTCTTCAGTACTTATCTGTACCTCCTTAACCCGTTCCACTATCGTTGGTCGAGTCTTTATTGAGAATAACATTTCTGCTTTTTCACTTGGTAACTTAACTTTTAATTCCAAACTGGCCATCTCCGTTATTAACTCGTTCTGAGTCATTAACATTGACAGCTTTTCTCTACCTTCCGACTTAATGCATCGGCTACTACATTCGCATTCCCCGGATGATATAAGATATCACAGTCATAATCTTTTATCAATTCTAACCACCTTATCTGCCTCATGTTCAACTCCTTCTGTGTGAAAATATATTTCAAACTTTTATGGTCCATATATATCTCACACTTCTCCCCGTATAAATAATGTCTCCATATTTTTAATACAAACACTACAGCTACCAGTTCTAGGTCATGAGTAGGGTAGACCTTCTCATAATCCTTTAACTGATGTGACGCATACGCAATGACCTTGACATGCTGCATAAGCATGCAACCTAGGCCTCTATACGAAGCATCGTTATAAACTACAAAATTCCCTGTATCATCTGGTAAAGATAATATAGGTGCCTTACTCAACCTCCTTTTTAGTTCTTGAAAACTACGCTCACACTTTTCTGTCCACTTATACTTCACCGACTTCCTTGTCAGATTTGTCAGCGGAGTAGCTAATTTAGAAATGTCCTGAATGAACCTTCTATAGTATCCCGCTATCCCCAGAAAACTCCTAACCACGGTTGGCATTTTTGGTTGCTCCCACTCATTCATCGCTTCCACCTTCGTTGGATCTACGGATATGCCATTTTTGTCTATAACATGTCTTAGAAACTACACTCATTCGAGCCAAAATTCACACTTAGTGAATTTCGCATACAACTTCTCCCTCCGTAGTGTTTCCAACACTATTCTTAGATGTTCAGCATGATCTTCTGGCGTCTTGGAATAGACTAGAATATCATCAATGAACACTACGACGAACTGGTCCAAATACTGTTTGAACACTCTGTTCATCATATCCATGAACGCGTCTGGCGCATTCGTCAACCCAAACGACATAACAAAAAACTCGTAATGCCCATAACGAGTTCTGAACGCTGTCTTAGGTATATCTTCCTTCCTCACTTTCAGTTGATGATACCTCGTGCGCAAATCTATTTTAGAAAAATACTTTGCCCCTTTTAACTGATCAAATAGATCATCAATCCTGGGCAACGGGTATTTATTCTTAATCATTAACTTGTTCAACTCTCGATAGTCAATACAAAGTCGTAACGATCCGTCCTTTTTCTTTACAAACAACACCGATGCTCCCCACGGTGACACACTTGGTTAAATGTACTTTCTATCTAATAGTTCTTGTAACTGAACCATTAACTCCTTCATCTCAACTGGCGCCATCCTATATGGTGCCTTTGAAATCGGTGTCGTACCCGGCAACAAATCAATCACGAATTCTACATCTCTATCTGGCGGAATACCGGGTAACTCCTCTGGAAACACATCCGCGTATTCTTGAACCACCGCTATCTGTTCCAATGATGTTCCCCCTCTTTGGGTATCCACCACGTAACACAGATAACCCTTACACCCCTTCTTCAGCATCTTCGGTAAAAGATCTACCGATAATCTATTACCCCTGATATCTACGAAACAATTCCTATGAATGTGTTCAACGGGAATTATCTCCTCGTTTGCTACCTTAACGTCTAAAGGTATTTCTAACTTTTCAAGATTTAATCCCAATTGCTGAGCAAATTCACATGCTATAAAAGAACAAGTAGCACCCGAGTCAAATAACACGTAAGCATTTATTTTGTTGACTGGAATGATACCTGCTACTACATCCGTTGATGCAACCGCATCTTGGACTGTCATATTAAACGTTTGGGCTGAGGGTTTACCCACTGATGGTGTTGGTCCAGTAATGACTAAATTACCACTACCAGATGAGTCCCAGATGAGTCCTACCGCATGTCTTACATGCCTCCATCCTCCGTTTAGGATCCCCTTGTTTTTCCCCAGTATCCCCAGGGTTAAAATTCTTCCTCTTAGGCATATTGCCACTTCCACTGGCAACCTCTGCCTTATTTCTTCCCTCTCACTTACCCTTATTTTTCCTATCCTTGTGGTACTGGGTCAACACCTCGCTACCACCCTCCACTATTATCGCCTTTTCCAGAATGGTCCCGTAGGAAGCACTCTGAAAAACCGATATCTTAATATAGAGCCAGGGTTTTAGGCCCTGCTCAAACCTACGAGCCTTTCTCTCCTCCGTGTCCACTTGGTGTGGAGCGAACCTTGCCAATTCATTGAATTTGGTCGCATATTGGGGAACAGTCATGTCCCCTTGCTTAAGTTCTAAGAACTTAATCTCTATTCTCCCTTGCATGCTAGTAGGGAAATAGTTCTCGAAGAATACCTTCTTAAACTATTCCCATGTAACAGCTTCCGCTCCAGCCCCACCCTGGTGAGCCTCCCACCAGTAGTTGGCTTCCCCCTTCATCATATAGGTCGCAAAAGAGGTTTTTTGCGCCTCAGCTACGTTTGTAATAACAAATGCCTTCTCTAATTCCTTGACCCATGTCTGGGCCTCCATTGGGTCCGTGGTTCCCTTAAATTCGGGTGGACCTACACTTTTAAATTCCTTAAAGGTAGTCGTTCGGGCTACCCTAGGTCCTGCGGGTGCTCTACCCCCAGTTTGGTTAAATGCAGCCGTTAATAAATTAACGAACTCTTGCATTGGGTTATTAGAACCCCCTCGTTCTCATTATGCGATTCCGCTTCTTGGTTATGTTGCCTTCTTCTTGGCAGCATTTTTGATTAAATAAATAAAGTTCCGTTATTACTTATTTACTTACTTTGTTATTAGTCGTCAAACAATTGGACAATAACTCATACAATCAAAGCAAATTAAACACAAAAACTTCCTTCTATTAAAATGCTTCTTTATAGTTCAAAACTATTTACAAGTTGCTTTCTATAGCCCAAAAGCTAGTACATATTCATCCCGCGATTGACTTCTACAAAAATTGGGATTTATAAAAAGACTACCTTTTAATTATACAAAAGAGGGTTTTACATCACTACACAAAAGTATTTATCATACTAATCCTAATACTGCCTAACAACATTCTCATGCTTCTAGTTTGCCAAAATCGACACAATATCTCGACTTATAGTATGTCGAGTCTGTCCCGACTCAATAGAATAACAAGTTATCTTAAGCTTGAAATCCTCGTGCGCATTATCATTTATATATGACATTCGTGCTATCTTCTGGTCTTTTTCAACCAGTTTCTTGCGAAGTTCTATGACCTCGTTCTTATATTCCTGGGCCTTGTCAGTCATGAGCACTTTCTCATCGTGCTCTATCTCATAGTCTGATCTGCAGACTCTTTTGCCCAATAGAGATCACTGATCTCTTCCTTCTGGTGCTACACCATATTGTGCAGTTGCACGTTATGGTCAAACACTGAGAGGTACATTGCCCTCATAGTCTCAGTAGGTGTAGACTCTAGGGCAGGCATCACCGTATTAATCGATGTTACCTCCATGTCATCCTCCACATCAATCATCATATTTAAATATGATGTTATCCCCATGGTTTCCTCAAAATAGTCCTCCTCCGAGTAATATTCCTCAGGCTCTGACTCCTCTAGAATCACTACATGTATGTCTGCTATAGGCACATGTACTGTCTCAACTCGGTTCACGGACTCCTCGCTGATCACATGTATATCCCTATACATCAAGCTATCAACCGACATCTATAATAACACATAACAATTTGATTAGTACATAATACACAATAATATAAGCACAAATCACATTTAATCCATTTAGGGTTACTTTCCATCTTTTAAATCTTTTTATATTGAGTTTCCTCAATACCTTATTAACTCATTTGACTCGAGTTAACTTTCTTCGAACTCTTCCTTTTCTACGAGGTTATTAGCCTAAGGTTCTCCCCCCCCCTTAAGTTTTATAACCTAATGCTTTGATACCAACCTGTGACGCCCCCAAATCCAGGTATCTTCCAACTTGACAGATGGTGCTCCACGATACTACAATCCATACAATCATTCCATTGAGATAACAACAAAATGAGTGTAATTACTATCTTTGTATTACATCTGTAATAAATCCTTTCCCAGGTTCATAACCGAATACATTCATTGTTCTTCATAAGTATATTACATACAAATATACTAGTCTATTACAGGACGATTAATTGTCCATCTTAGCCTGGCCTTTATCTCTCTTAGAACTCTCAGTTCGTTCGGCTTTAGCTGCAAACATATGGTTCAAGCAAGAATGAGCATAACTAGCTCCACAAGTCTTAACAATGAATCATATGAATATCACCCCAACAAATACATGCTTTAATTCTATATCTGAACAATTATCTATGAAGAATTATGAAAAATTTGACTAATACTTCTCATACAGCAATCCCAGAGCATAATTAATATCTTAGGAATGATGAACCGGTCAATAGACCATGAACATACTCTTTTCGTTTTCATACTTGAAAAGGATATCCAGCACTACGGCCATCCACCCGTCTTTACTTACAATCACTTCTAGGTGATCAGCCTATTGTTCTCTATGTTGATCAACAGTCTTACGTTAAACGTATTTACATTCAACATTTGGCAACCTCGCGTACCCATCGAATAATCGATGAAAAATACTTTTGTTTGTTCATAGAAAAACTTACCTTCTCATCCGTACCAAATACTTGGCATAGGATAGCGTTAACAGTTCTATATCAACAGACTTGTAAACAAATCAATCAACTCTTCAACACTTATCTAGCCAGGATAAAACAGGCATCGACTCTTTCCTGATTTACCATTCATGCATCGTATTACATGCATCACGTAAAAACTTGGCTAACACGAAGGTTAGACAAGCGTCAAGAAAGACTTGCCTTCAAGCGTCTTCAAATTTACAATTCAACTATTCTCAGTTTTTACAGGATCTACATGATACATTCACATAGCACACTGTAATTAGTTATCACATAAACTATCTTTACGGTTCTAACCAACTTCTTTCTCTTCTATGTTTTATTTGAATTAACTTCATTATTAAAGTCGATTCAACTCTGTATACTTCGTTATGATTATTAACGTTCTTTCATCCTTAACTGACATTCGATAATAAATGGTTAATTACCAACGTTGAACGTCGTTCACTGGTTCACTCATTACGTATTTGTGTTCTTCGTTTAATTTCCATTAAACCTTACCCTTTCTTCTTACATTAACATCTTATAAGTGTTTTAAAGTAAATCTCATTATGTACTTTAAGTACCTTTAACATTTTACTTTAGGTTAACATTTAAAATGGAATTAAACCTAACTTGGTCAACTTTTTCCCACTGCCGGTGCGGCATCCCTTGTGTTTTAGTGGCGCTGCGGCGCAAGTTAGCAGGGTACTCGGCCGAGTCTGGCGCTGCGGCGCCACCATTTTACACTAGTTTTGGCGCTGCGGCGCCGAGTCTGTGCACCAGTTGGCCAAAACAGATTTGGTTTCTTAACGAAACTCCCGACTTCCTAATTTGTTTGTTTTACATCCGAATTAACCCATTCGAATTCCTACAAGTCACAAATTACATCCTTTACGTGTTCATATAAGAATTTCACCTTTTCGAATCCATTAACTCGGAATTCACCTTTAAGTTCATTTTAAGCGTTCGTTTAACGTTTTCTTCCGTTCAATACTCGTTCTCTTTGTTATAAGTCGGAATGCGATGATTCTTTCGCTAACGACTCTTAATTACCTTATCTTACATGTTGACATTAGAAACCGACGTTTTCAAGTTACACAACAACTTTTGACCCTTAATCTGGACTTTATACGTTTTTGACGTTTAACGTCTATTTCTGTACAATTCGCCATAACTTCGTTACTAATGTTCTCTAAGCCAAATCACATGGAATACTCCATGGACTTCATATCTAAATCCTAACCAAATCAAGATGCACATACCTTAGCTACAACGATTTCCAAAACGTTCAATTATAACTAAGTTCACGTTCAAGACTTTCTACATTTTCTACTTCCGTAAACACTTACGATTTCTATTTGGTCAAGACCTATCCATGATTTGGTCATTAATAGGCATTCTTATACCTTCTCAATAAACGCTCTCCACTCATCTACGATTCTTCTATGAGAAAGAAATCGAAAAGGATGAAGATTACGGTTTATAGGAATTTACCTTTGAAGTTGTTAACGTTCTTGATAAACATCTATTGGTTTGCTTAGAAGTAGAAGGATTATAGGATTCTAGCTCTTTTCTCTCTCTCAAATATGTTGGACAAACTTTATAAAACCACCAAATGGCCAACATAAGCCTTATATTTATAGAAAAGCAAATGAGGGACAAAATTGTCCAATTTAGCACCTCCTTAGTTATTTACAACATTGTCACCAAGCAAAATACTTGGTGACCAAGTGACACTTTGCTTGGCCATCAAGTGGTCGACTTAGTATGCCCATGGGTTGCCCCATGGGTTTTACCCATCCCTTGACCCACCGGTTCGATCCACGGTTTACTTTTTGGATTGGGCTTGACATTAATTAACATTGGGCCTTGACTTGGGCTTGTATACTTAATTCATTGGGCTTGTTTATTAATCCAAGTCCAATTGGATTGGATAAAATCCTTAACTCATATTCTAATAATACAACTCGTATTCTACGCGTATTATTCACGTATTCTCTTTGTATAATACTCATATAATAATCGTATTATACGTCGTACTATTCTTTATACCATACTCGTATACATACTAGTATAATACTCATGTTCCTTACGTATAATAATCGAAACGACTATACGCATTACATTTCCCTTTCGGAAACCTCTTTCGCAAACCCTTAGAATTTAAGTCCGCAAGCGAAAACTTCGTTTGCCATAACAAAAATATTATTGGATATTCCATAATATCGTCATATTCTAACATTATTCGTTTCTCAAAATTTCAAACCCTAGCTCCGAACGACATCGGATGAATAGTGTTTTTACGTAAAAAATCTCAGAAAACCTTCATTCTCATCTTGATAATTCACAACAATTAATTCTAGCACAAAGCCAGAATACTAACCACATCCGTATATTCTAGGTCATAGAACGACCTTCGAACATCTTACTCACATAATAACTCAATTAAATTCATTTAATCCACGTAATAAAATAAAAATTTAATTCATTGATAATTCGAAATTCTCGGACGTTACAAGGGATAAATAATGAATACTCAATTAACCATTAATTATAAATAAGGTTCAACATTCCTTAGAACTGAATAAAAATAACTTAGCTCATGTCTTCAATCCTCCAATGTTGTAGATGAGAGAATGTAGTACATAATTGAATGAATAAAACCCTGACTCTCATCTTCTATTTATAGTGCTAGACAAAGTCCTAAATCCTATAGGAAGTAGAAATCAAAGTCCTAAAAAGAATTATAAATCATAACTAGTTTCCATACAGAAATAGAATCCAATTTGGAAATAAATCTTAGTCTAAAGATATCCTAATTCTAATAGAAATATCAATCCAATTCCATGTAGAAATCTGTCAAAATATGCTTTTAGAAACTTTAAAAAAATCCAAGATTTCCCAATTTTCCAGCTCAAATTCGCCGGGGCGAATTTTCATTTTCTATTGCGACGTCCTTTGGTAAAATGAGCATAATTTTTGATCTGGGAAGACTTACGGGCCTGCTACCTATTAAAACGAAGATATCAACGAGATCTACAACTTTCAGTCTTTGATATTAGACAGATTCTGGCTGTATCAAGGTTAAAATCAGGCTCCAAGTGACTGCTATGCAAATTGCAACTTCCAAACTTTGAGGTTCAACTTCCGTCTAGTAAAAAGATCATAACTTCTTCATACGAACTCCGATTGGGACGATTCAAGATGTTTCGAAAAGCTAAGGAAGAGCTCTACAATAAAATCCAAGTCCCAAGCCAAGACCATGCATCCAACGTAATGCTAAAAACCCTGTAATTTTCCTTTTTTCCTCATTTCAGCTCCAATTCCTCCTGAAATCATTAAACACCTTAATAAACTCATATACACATGAAACATGCAATAAAACTAAATATAATGGAATCAAAATAAATGAATAATATGCACTCATCAGACATCTTGAACGAAATCTGAAATAGGTCATAAGCATATCAAGGGTTAAATTAATCTTATGTGGAATAATATTTGCTGATGGGTTAGTATGTATGTATAAGCCTATGTCCTAAGATTTTGATAGCTCATAGAGTATGATCAGTTCTACAAGAGTATCTTTAAGATTCATAGAAACTGATCACCTCCATGAATCAACCAGATACAAATAAGTCATAGAGTTGATTCTCACTCTGTGAACATTTAAACTCTATGAACATAACCAAGCAAATGATGAAACCATCAAAGGAAAAGAGTGTTTTATTAAAATGGCTAATCTTACATACACTCATCATCATGCACCTTAAAATGTAATATTTATTGGATATATGCATGAATATGATTGTTGGTGATCAATATGATGAAAAGCCAAACATATGAGGAACATGAATTTTGAAAATTAACCTGGCAGGACCCATTTAACTATGGGTACTAAAAATAGAAATGTATCTAACCTGCAGGTACTTGGTCTATTTGACCACACTAAGGAATGTTGAAGCAGAAGACTTCAGTCAAGAAGATTCAGCCAGCAGAAGGCTTAAGACTGTTCATAAATGATTCTGATAAAATTCCTATGTGTCAAAGCCTGTCCTTAAAGACCCGCTGAGATAACCTGAATGAAGCTCACATGGCTGCTGATCTTTATATGAAAGCAGGCCATTCAACCTAAGATGAAAAGGGTCTTATATGCTCAATCATGCAAAGAATATAATATGAGAAGAATCCTCAAGGAAGTTTACATCAGAGGATCATCGAGCATTAATCATGAGAAGCTCATTATGGAAGCAGAACTCCATAAGTACACACTGACAAGGAAGACTACGTTTGTAGTGCTGTCAAACAATCGTAGAGTGATCAGTCCTGAAGATATCCATGTCTATGATATAAAGAGATATGTAAGGTTGCCTTCTAATGCACATGAAGAAAAAGAAATCACACCTCACTAAGAAGATAAAATCAACTATAGGGGAGCAATGATTTGCTAAAAGAACAGCAGCACTAAAAGTATCAGAAATACATTACGAAGCAATATACCTGTTACAGAGTCCCAAAACATTATGGCTAATGAACCAAATGAAGATCCATAGTCAGTAGAAACATCTCAAAATGTACTACTGATAACCTTGTCAGTCACCCAACTCAAAATCGTGAAGCGCCTCCAAATCAAACACATGATCATAGTATAAGAGAAGGAGGACTCCACGATTACAACCAATGCAAATGTCTAGAGTTGGTTGATGAACTACCCAACACAAAAGGTCAAATGCGATATCAGTGCTAACCACTTCTAAAGTTTTTCATCTGGAAAGCGCCTCAGGGACAAACCTGGCCCTTAGTTCACTCTAAGAGGTTGGACCTTTATGAGCTACCTTAACCCAGAAAGAATGTTTAGTAAAGTTCATCTCAAGGACCAAGAAAGTCAACGATCGTAGAGTAGAGTTTGAAGAGAACTCAACGATCGTAGTGTAACCTCAACGATCGAAGAAGTAGACTTGACGATTGCAGACTTCCTAGAGGATACACTAGCTCATGAGGAGCTCGGAAGAACTAGACAAGTACTCAACTATTCAGATCATGAGGAGATAAGTTCGAATACTGGTTGGAAAGATGGCTTGCAGACTCATCTCAGAAGTAGAGTGCCTAAACCTTCATAAAGTACATCAGTAGTTAAGCTATGAAGTTTCAACATAAGGATTAGTATCAAACCATCCATTGAAGCATCTCTCAGAAGAAGATCGTTAAGTCAACAAAGAAAAATGTAGAGTCCATAGCTACCTCACCAAGCTACTCTACAAACCAAAAAGGTCAACAGTCAATCCACGTCATTGACGCCTATTTTTCTTAAAAGAAATATCAAACTGAAAAGTTTATAGGGAGTTACAGTCTATTACTAGGTATCGTGCAACCAATGGCTGGTTGACATATCACAACCTATGCAGAGTTAGAAGGAACTGCCATAAAAATAAATTCAAAATCTGCAAACAGTTATCAAAGGCTGTCGAACCTCTCTCCCTCCCTTTTTTAAACCCTAGAATCCTCTTCAAAGCCTAAATCCATCAAATCTCTAGATTCGCCCAAATCGCATTCAACTATCTCTCATAAGAGGTCTAAAACCAAATACACATACATTTCGAACCCTCATAATGGAAGAATGGCGAGTTATAACCGGAATCCAACTGGGCTTCAAGAAGTTCAAAAGATCAGAAAAGAAGTTCAAGGACATACTTGAGCTCGTAAAGAAAGCTGGGTTTTTTGAGTGCTTGGAGGCCGACAATCCAGTCTATACAGAGTTAGTGAAGCAGTTCTACTCAAATGCATCAATAGATTATGGGCTCCTGTCCACGAAGGTCAAAGGAGCAAGTCTGAAGATAAGGGCATCAAACATCAATCAATGTTTAGGGTTTCCCAACCAAGGTCTGATAAACCTCGATGAAGTTGACATTGAAGAAGGCAAGAGGTTAATGCGTTACAAGAGAAACGTAAATCTAAAGGATATGAAGAAGAAGAAATTTCCTGAAGATTATGAATTTCTGGCAGAGATTATAGGAAAGTGTATCTTGTGTAAAGACACCGCACATGATACTGTAAGTGATCTTCAACTGAGAATCATGACCGCAATTATCATGAAGTAGCAGGTGAATTTTGGCGCTCTTCTAATTGATTGGCTGACCAAATAGGTGGAGAAGATGAGATAAAGAAGTCTACAGATAAATCCCTTACAAAGGTTTTTAATGGAAGACTCTTGAGTATTGTTTTGAAGAAGAAACTGGCCATAAAGTGATGGCCCCATAACTTTTTATAAACTGGATGAAAAATCCCAAGGAAAGCAAGAGGCTAATAACAACTGGGAGCAACAACAAAGTCTCTGCAAAGAAGAGAAAGACGAAGGAGGTGGAAAGCTCTCAATCTGATGACTTTGAATCAGTAGCAGTCACACCAGCAAAGAAAAAGTCCAAGGGTGTGAAGAAAATAGAGGCTCCACCAAGAAGTCTCTCCACTAACAATCTGGAAGCAGGAGAAAAAAAGGTCTCAACTGTAGAAACCCCAAAGAGAAGAAGTAACAGATTGCTCCAGGACCATCCAAAAAGAAAGCAAAGGTAATAAAGAAGTCAGCCCCAGTTCCCCAAGAAAGTATATCTTCCAAGGATAAGAGCATAGAGTCAGAAGATGAGAAGGGAACTGAAAATCTTAAGATTGAGTCCCCAAAGAGCCAGTCTGGAAATGAAGAAGAATGTACAAGCCGTATGGCTAACTCTCTGAGCATCCACTCTGATGATAAAGAAAGGCTGCAAGATGACACAACTGCATCTCTTACTGCAAATACTCCAACAAGTTCACATGATGGTTCCAGAGATGTTAAGTTCGAAGAAGAAAGATTTGTCCCTACTAATACTGAACATCAAGGAAGCTTGTCTGACTCTCCTTCAGCTGAACCTCCAAGGAGAAGAAAGAGCAACATACTACTTGCTAAATCTGTCTCAAAGATGCAAGGTGAATACTCTATTGCAATTATTAAAGTCAGTAATGATGAGCCTGACTCTAAGGGAGAAGATGCTGAAGAAGGCACTAATGATAAAAACTAGCATGAAGAATTTACTGATGAATCAGATGAAATGAGTCAGCATGATTCAAGCTCAGAAGGTGAAGAAATGGAGATAGATTTTATTTCTAAAAATATGGAATTAAAGGGAAGTCTACAAAGGTCTAACTCCAGTTCAGAACAAAGAAAAGGTGAAAGAGACTCCAGTTCTGCATAAGAAGAACCAGAAGATTTTCACATTCCCCACCTTGTTCATCAGAAGAGAAGAATTGTAGTGGAAGTTGATGAAGAACTATTATAGTTGCTTCCTGGCAGATGGCTTAATCATGGAAATGGAAGGTTAAATGTGGTAATGATGACCTCAGAAAAATTGCTCAACAATCTTAGAGCCATGAAGCTGGATACGTCAACTGTGATATATGAGCCTGAAGCTAAGAATCATGCAATAAGATGGTTTTACTCTCATATGACATGGGTAAAGGCATACCTAACTAAAGACAACAACTATCTCAAATGGGTCTTCTCTCACCTCCCAACCGTAGAGCTGATGGCACAGAACTTCCCAAGAGTAAAGAAGTTTGCAACTCAAATGATAAAGGACCAGTCTCACTACAAAGTTTACCGACATGTCGGCAACCACTATATTTCCTATGATCGAAGAGTGGGTTCTGATGGCAGAAGGATTATGCCCAAGGAGATGATCGTAGAGTACCTTCACTCTACGACTAAAGATGATCAAGTTCAGAATGAGAAGCTTCCCTCTGCCCAAGCAAAGTTGTCTGATATTCCTTCATCCTCCAATAGTGATTGGCACTCAACAGTCTATCAGATTCTCACTACTTTCAAAAATCTGTTCAAGAATAGAAATCGTGGAGCCCAGTCTAGTGCTTAACAAAAGGCTACCAACCACATGACCAAACTCCTATGGAGCATAAGTTACTAAAGAATTCTAATGAGTTGGTTGAGAAGATATCTATCATCACTGAAGAGTCAAAGGTGTTGATAGAAGCAGGAGACAATGCAGTTAAAAATAGACTTCAAGCCACTATATCTGATATATCTCTCAATATCAAAGAGAGATCAAATCTATCTGAAGGCTATAAATGAACAGAAGACTTCAGCTCTACGAGCACAGAAGGATAATGAAGAGCAAATCCAAGCCCTCTCTGACAAGATTGACAATCTAAATCAGTCTTTCTCTCTACAACTTTAGCTGAGTCAACAAGAACTCGAGATTGAGGTTGGTAACTCATCTTACCTGCTGGAGCAACTTATGTCTGATATGGAGCAGCTTTCACAAGTGATTAATGACAAAAAAGGGGAGAAAAAGAGGCATAGAAAAAGGCATTCAAGGAAGAGCAAGAAGAGAAGAAAAGAAAATAAGAAGGCCAAGAGAAAGGCAAAGAAGAAGATAGTAGAAGTAGAAACTGAATCATCATCTGAGGGGGAGCCAAAGGATGATGATCCTATGAATGCAGAGTTTGTGGGGGAGCCAAAAAAAGAAAAAGAGCATGAATTTGAGGGGGAGCAAAGAAAAGAAATGAAGTCACCATCCCAGGGGGAGCAGGAGCAAAAAGATCAAGCAGATAAGTAACCAATCAACAGACATCCTAGAAACTCACATGGAGCCAAAGAGATACATCTCATGATTATCAATAACATTCATGATTATCTGTTTTAGAAATATAGCTGCTCACTATATATAAGATTCATTCATATCATGCATATGCACTTATATGTTTTTGTCATAATCAAATAGGGGGAGATTGTCAGGAATAAACATGTGAATGATATTTCTATTTACATATGATTTGATTATGATATATATGAATGAATATACAAGTATGCTTGCATTAAGAAAAGTTGTAAAGTTATTTGATAGATAATAGGAACATATGTACAAGGACTTAGAATGAATTGATCAAATGTGTTAGGTTGATCCTACATAAGCAAAACAGCTTTGTAAAGTCCTTAAAAAGAAATGATGTACAAGGGACTATAAATATAGAAAGATCAAGCTTGTTAGGTTGATCTTATAATGTAATAGGTAGGCATGTCTAATTGTCGAGTACTGTACCAGAAATCGTAGTCTGCCAGGAGAGTCAAGGAAAACTTGAGAGCTATCAAAGCAGAATCGTAGTCTGCAAGATAGTAGATCTCAGAGTTCGTAAACTTCCAGGAAAGACGAGGAAGGATCGTAGTGTATCGAGAAGAACTTCCTCGGAGCCGCAGTCTGCTGAGGAAGTCGTGTTCAGAATCATAGAGACATCCTTGTCAACGAGCCGACCGAGCATCTGCCGAAACCAAGTAAAGAATTGTAGACTACACTCGGAGTCGTAGAGTCTACTGATCACTTCAGAGGCAGAGATTGTAGTCGAGTAAGATCAGATGAAGATAACGAGCATAAAGATAGAAATTATAGAGTCTCAAGATCTGATCTCGGAGTCATAGTGTCTGTACAACCCAAGCTGAATCGTTGAGTGCAGAACTAAGGCTTCAACAAATGTGCTCACAACGCCAAGGCAGAATATTAGAGTAAACACGATTCTCAATAAATGAGCATTCCCAGAATATCCAAAGTATAAAGCCTCTGGTCTGAGCTACAGAAATACATCCCACCTGAAGGAAACCAGAGAGCACTCAACGAATGGCATGCAAGCTAACAGAAGATCTAAGCACCAATCCAATAACATCCAGATTGAGTTGTGAAAGCCATTCGAGATGAAGTCTTCCACAAGTTGATCAGGATAAGACTTCAGTAACTGACTAAGAAAAGTCAGCAAGTGCAGTAGCTGTTAAGTAAACAGAAGACAACAATCTTGGAAGTATCCAGGATCATAGTGTTTGCCAAACAAAGAAGGAACTGATGGAGTGTACACAAAGATACTGGTCAGCCTATGAAGAACAAGACTAAAGTGATTAAGCATTGGGTCAGTCCATTGATGATAAGTGAACGGGAGATCATAAGGAGAAAGTGAGCTGGGCATGACACAAATTTAAAGTGTCTTGCTATTCAGAAGAGGCCAGAACAAGGAGTCAAGCCATCAGTATCTGAGAGCAGTTGAGGCTAACAGAAGTGTTGAAGCACTGCACAAGAGAAGGAAGAGGTGTTTTACATTGAAGATGAAATGAACACTCTTCAGGATCGTAGTGTTGTTTCAACCCGTCAATGAGCAACATTAAACAAGACACTATGATCAGGTCTAAGAAGATATGCATCAGAATCGTAGAGTTCGGTCAACTGAAGATTGAAGCATTGGCAACGGTTTAATCTGAAGACTAATATTCGAACAGAGCTTATTGAGAGCATCGATACAAAAGGACAACCTCTGATCTATAAATCAGAAGGAGGAAATAAATTTGACTACCTGCCCAAGACATCAAAGTGACATCTCTGAAAGGGTAGATGAAACAGTAGACTGCAGTATCAGAAAGTCTTAAAGGGGATGTCATGTCACATTTGCATTCTACCTCAAATAACTCGAGATCTGCAAAGCAAATCAAATAGCTCCCAACGGATACATTCCAACGGGAAGATTTTAAAGTAGTATAAATCAACAAGAGCGTCAAAGGTCAAGATTTGTTGATGATTGCTAAGTTGCAGAATCATTGAGTTGTTGGAATGCTATTGTTGACTCTACAAGTTCCACCAAAGCTTAACAGAACAAGTCTTAGTGACAGTGAGACTACGAAGGTGGAAGTGAAGCAGCTTTAAAGAAGGACTTGAACAGACATAGGCTTCACTCAACAATGATAAGAATGCCACTGAAGATGGCAGCTAAGCTGAGAGCCGAGAAGGATAAGAAGATAGCATTTAGAAGACTGGCAGAGCATAGAAAGATCCAGAGAGCCACTCTACGAATCACAATGAATAGAAAGCTAAAATAGAACAAGTGCAGAACCATGTATGCAAACCAGTCAAGAAGGGTTCAGGGAATTCTTAGTGCCAGACGAAGTCTATCAAAAGCTCAAACACTTAGCAAACCCAAATGGTGATGGTGCACAACTGACATCGTATGAAGATGAGCAGAATAAAATGAAGATCAGCTGCACCAAAGAAGATGTAGTCCAGACTCAAAGCAGAATGCAAAGAGAACTACACCAAGCTGCTAAGTACAAAAGATGTTCAAGATTAAAGATATCTTAGCAGCTTAGCACCAACAACAACAACATCAACATCAACAACAAGAAGAAGCTAGGGCCTGAGGGGTCCTTGTCTGGAGGGACTAAATGAAGTTCCAAGCCTGATGGACTTGAAGAGTTCCTATAGAACTAGAGAAGTTCCAAGGTTGTTGGCCTTGAAGAGTTCTTGGTGAACTGAAGTTCTAAGACTACTGGCCTTGAAGGAATCTTAGTGATTCAGGGTGCTGCCCTTCTTTAGTGGAAATCCTGCTAGTTGAAAGCAAAAGAGTGGATTAGGAGCTTGAGTCTCGAAACCACTTAAAATCCCCTGTGTCTTTTAATTACTTTATGTCATTTACATTATGTACCTAATTTCTATGCATGTATTAACTTCTTACAACTTAACTAACTCTAAGAACAATGTATGTATGATTATGAATATATCAATGAAGGGGATCTTTTACTTATTCCGATTGTGCTTAAAAAGATTTTTATATTTGTCATATGCTAAATCATTAGTAATACAAAATAAACGAGAAAAGTATTTGAAATTAAAAAGGATCTATTCAACCCCCCCTTCTAGATCTATTGTGTGCCTAATGGGAACTAACAGAGCCCATAAATGGTTGCGTCATCGTACGAATATTCCTTGATAACAAGAATATTCCACGACCAAACAAATATTCCCTAACAATAATGAATATTTTATAACCACTTACTTACTTAAAATATTTGCGCATTTTACACATAACTAACCACATTAATCAAATAACCCCTTACTATAACAAAATAATAAATAGAGGAAATTCAATTTTATTCATAAAAAATGGGGTCTTACATAGAATATGTTCCTTCTTATCCAAGATTTTAACAGGTACCTCTTCATACGTTAAATCTTCCGGTATCTCGTCTGGTTCTAATTCAATAATGTGGTTTGGATCTTCCATATATTTATGTAACATAGATATGTGAAAAATATTATGAACACGAGACATACTTGGCGGTAAGGCGAGTCTATAGGCCACTATTCGAGAATTTTGAATGGCCCCATGAATCGAGGATTGAGCTTTTCTCTCTTTCCAAATATTATAACTCCTTTCCATGGAGCAACACGTAATAACATATGATCTCCAACGTTGAATTCCACGTCCTTTCGATGAAGATCAGCATAACTCTTTCGTCGATCTTGTGAGGTTTTTATACGTTGTCGGATCATTTGAATCTTTTCTATTATTATGCGTACCAATTTCGGTCCCAACAGCGTTGCTTCACCCAACTCATCCCAGCATACTGTAAAATGATACTTGCGTCCATAGACCACCTCGAATGGAGCCATGCTTATACTTGCTTGATAACTGTTGTTGTAGGAAAATTTCACTAATGGAAAGAACTTATCCCAACTTCCTTTGAAGTCTAGGACACAAAGTCTTAATAGATCTTCAAGAGTTTGAATAGTCCTCTCCGACTGCCCGTCTATCTGAGGATGATAGGCCGAACTGAATCGTAAATCCGTAACCATAGCATTTTACAAACTGACCCAAAATCGTAAAGTAAATCTTGGGTCTCGATCAGAAACTACGGATACTGGCATACCATGCAGTCTTACAATCTCATTATTTATATATGAGCAAGACGTTCAAGTGAATAAGTTTCTCGTATAGGTAAGAAATGAGCAGACTTGGTTAATATATCGACAATGACCCAAATTGCATCTTCGCCTTGAGAAACCTTGGGAAGACTAGTAACGAAATCCATGGTAATGTGCTCCCACTTCCTATTCTAGAATTTTAAGTGGTTGCAATAGACCTTTTGGCACTTGATGCTCCACCAAAATGTATATCGAAGATCACGTTACATTTTGGTACTTCCAGGATTGATTGCAAACGATGTGTTGTGCACCTCCATCATAATTTTATACTTTAAATCAGAGTCGTTAGGAACACAAAGTCTGGAGTTAACTCAAACTATTCCTTCTTCATCAATTCTTACTTCTAGGAATAACACCTTCTTATACTTTCTTCCTCATACGCATCAGCTTCCGGGTCCAGTAGTTTGAGCAGCTTTAACTTTATCGATTAAATTTGGTTCTACTCGTATATTTTCCCTCATCACATGGGTTCTTGGAGTCTTTAACTCTATCTCCATCCTTTGCAAGTCATACAAAATGGGCCTTTGCGTTGACAGTATCGCACTCGTACCCGCATATGATCTTCTACTCAACGCGTCAGTTATCACATTCGCTTTTCCAGGATGATATTGAATGGTATGATCATAATCTTTCAATAGCTCGAGCCAACGTCGTTGCCTGCATGTTGAGTTCCTTTTGGGTGAAGAAGTATTTGAGGTTTTTATTATCCGTATAGATCTCCACTTTCTCCCCATACATGTATTGTCTCCAGATCTTTAGCGCAAAAACGTCTACTGCCAACTCTAGATCATGAGTAGGATAATTTCTCTCATATTTTTTGAGTTTTCGTGAGGCATAAACTATGACTTTCCCATGTTGCATGAGAACACATCCTAACCCTCTGCTTGAAGCATCGTTGTAGATGACAAATCCTTCCGAACCAGATGGCATTGTTAGAACAAGTGCTGAAATGAGTCTCCTCTCGAGTTCTTAAAAACTTTTTTCACATTCCTCGCTCTACCCGAATTTTGTATCTTTTCGAGTCAGTTGAGTTAATGGAGTAGATATTCGAGAAAATCCTTCTACGAATCTCCGATAATAACCAGCTAAGCTGTGAAAACTACGAACTTCGGTCACTAACTTAGGTTGCTCCCAACTTTGTATTGTTTCAATCTTCGTTGGGTCAACAGATATTTCGTGATTCGATATCACGTGCCCAAGGAACGATACTTCCTCAAGCCAGAACTCCCATTTCTTCAACTTGGCATATAACTTGTTTTCACGAAGCGTTTGGAGTATTAGGCTTCAAATGTTGCTCATGATCTTCACGACTTTTGGAGTAAATGAGGATGCCATCAATAACGACAACCACAAAATGATCCAAATATTCTTTGAATACTCGGTTCATCATATCCATGAAGGCAGCAGGAGCATTAGTCAATCCAAAAGACATGACTAGGAATTCGTAATGCCCGTACCGAGTTCTGAAAGCACTCTTTGGAATGTCCATCAGTTTTAATCTTTATTATAATAATTATTATTATAATTATAATAATTATAATTACTATTATATAATAATTATTATTATTGTAATTATTATTACTATTACTATAAATATTATTATAATTACTATTATTATTATTATTATTACTACTACTACTACTATTATTAATTTTTAATTTTATTTTTATTATAATTACTATTACTATTATTATTATAATTATTATTATTACTATTAACATTATTAGTATTATTATTGTAAATATTATTATTATTACTACTACTATTATAATAATAGTAATTATTATTATAGTAGTAATTATTATTATTATTATTATTATTATTATTATTATTACTATTATAATTATTTTTATTTTTATTATTACTATTATTATAATAATAATATTATTAATATAATTATAATTATTATTATCATTATTGTTATTTGATTTAGGGCGGAAATTTTTAGGGGTGAATTTAATTTGGGTGGGAGTTTTTAGTGTCAGATGAAATGTGAGCCTTTAGATTAAGTTAGAAGAATTTAGATGAAATATGAACATTCCTTGTGCGTTGTCAAATAAAAGATTCAAAATAGGTTCTGTTTTACTGCTTATATATATATATATATATATATATATATATATATATATATATATATATAGCTTTTATATATATAACTGTTTAAAGCTTTTGTATATATTGCATCATCATGTGAGCCTAGGAATCATGTCTCATGGATTCCGTTTCTGAATCTCGATTCGGTTCCCGCGATGGACATTTTCAGCTGCAGCTAGCTTGTAAATTATTAACAGTGTCTGAAATTCTTTAGATGACTCTCATGCCCACAAGGAGTTCAGCGCTGCTATGTACCTTATTTTCCCGAAGATGCATCGCATCTCAAAAATAATAAAACCAATCAAGCTGAACACATAATCAAATGGAAGTATCAAATGCCTCAATTACTATTGAGCATAAGGGTTTGAAAAACTTATTTACAAAACATCGCAGCCATATCTCGTTAAAATTGAACTTCTATACAAAATTCAAACCCTTTGTATATAGGTGCAAACGAGGCATATCACTACTTCTAGATAAATGCACATTGACCTACACACACACATTCAGATAAAAGTTTAAATTAAAAAGTGGCGGTAACCATGTCATTCACAAAATTTGGGGTGTTCCTAACACCTTCCCTTCGCTTAATCAAGCCCACGACCCTAACGAATCTTAGTTTTATAGACCAGTTAAGCAGTGTCACATCACTAGGTCTTTGTGCAAACCTTTTCACGGTTGAATTGGTGCAACCATTTAAAAATACCAACTGGTGACTCTTATAGTCCAATCGTCGACATATACATGTCGAACCTTTTCACAACTAGTTTTTTCAAACAAATCTCACCTAATATGACAACACCAAAAGACAAGAACAGAAAGGGACAAATAAAAATCCCGACGTCGAAATGAAGGATATTTCTTCAAACTCCGAAGCCATCTGGATAACTTGCCGATGGTAAGGCATAAATGTAATTCATTGGTGTGATAGACCTCAGTGGTCTGTCTGATTACCAGTTCGAAATCTCCAAAGATAGTCAACCATTTGACACTCATGGATTGGGCTAGCTTCAACCCCATTATACAACCTTTATATTCAGCTGTGTTGTTGGTGTTAACAAAATGCAATTTGATGGAATCAGGATATTGTTCTTCCGAAATGGATACCAAAACTGCTCCAGCTCCAGCACCTTCCATGTTTACAGCTTCATCAAAATACATCTTCCATGACTGGGGTATATTGTCCTGATGGTGTTGCTGAATTGTCATTACCCCTTCATTAGGGAAATATATTTCCAAGGGTTTGAAATCCCCGGATGGTGCTGTGGCCAATTGATCTGCAATTCCTTGACCTATGATAGAATTTTGGGTCACGTAGATGATGTCAAATTGCTGGATGATCAAATGCCATTTGGACAGTCGACAATTCAACATAAGTTTGTTGAATACACACGTACTTGAGAGGATCCATGCGGGATATGAGATGGGTTGTATGACCATGGAGATAATGTTGTAATCTCATGAAAGCACATGCTAATGCACAACAAGTCTTCTCAATCAAGGTATACTTGTGCTCACTGATGTTGAATATCTTGCTGAGGTAATAGATAGCTCTTTCTTGGCCTCTATCATCTTTTTGTCCCATCATGCAACCCATGGCATTGTCATTGATTGACAGGTACATAAACAGGGGAACATCATCCCTGGGAGTTACTAAGACAGAAGCTTTGACTAGTTGCTCTTTGATGGAAAGGAAGGCTTTTTGACACTCTTCGTTCCATTTCTTGGAGGAGTTCTTCCTTAACAACTTGAAGATGAGCTCATAGGTTGCTGTGAATTGGGAGATGAATTAGCAGATGAAGTTGATTCTTCCCAAAAAATCCTATATTTCCCTCTTTGTCTAGGGCACGGTCATCTCAGTAATGGTTTGAATTTTTACAAGATCCAGCTCAATGCCTTTGTCTGACTTGACGTTGAAGGCGCACTTGGATGGATTTAGCTTCAAGTTATACTTGCGTAACTGGTTGAAGAGCTTTTTGATGATGGTCTATGTGGTCTTCTTCTCTTCGGGACTTGACAATGATTTCATCCGCATAGACTTCTATCTCTTTGTGAATTAAATCATGGAAAAGAGCCATCATGGCTCGTTGATAGGTGGCTCAGGCATTGATGAGGCCGAATAACAATCATCTGTAGTAAAAGGTTCCCCAAGGAGTGATGAATGTTATCTTCTACCGGTCCTCTTCAGCAACCATGATTTGGTGATACCCAACAAAGCAGTCAATAAAGGAGTACATACCATATGGAGCTGTATTATCAATAAGTATGTGGATAAATGGCACTGAGAAGTTGTCTTTGAGACAAGATTTGTTCAAATCCCTGTAATCCACGCATACTCACACCTTCCCTCCGGGTTTAGGTACGGGAACTATGTTTGATAGCCACTCAGGGTATATTGATACCATGATAATGCATGCTTGAAATTGTTTCATAATTTCTTCCTTGACTTTCAAACTCCACTCAGGTTTTAATCGCCTGAGTTTCTGTTTGACTTGCTTGAATCCCTCTTTAATGGGAAGGCGATGAAGAACGATGATAATGGACAAATAGATCATGTCTTCATGAGACCATGCAAACACATCCTGGAATTGGGTCAATAACGTAACTATGTCATTCCTTTGGCTTGGGGTAAGGTTCATGCCAATCTAGATCTGTTTGGGGTTTTCTGAGGTTCTAAGATTGTAGGAGGTGGTTTGATCAAGGTTTGGCTTGGGTTTGTCTTTAACCCATCCTTTGATCTCCTCAGGGCACCTTATAGTCCTTTTGTTTAATCTCCATCAAGTTAGAGTTTAACTTTACATCAAAGTTGCAGTCCTTGTGAAGAATTGACACTCCATCAGCAAGTTTAGACAAATCTAACTTTGGAGTCCTGAAACAAAATGCGTTCACTTAATATATGAATCTGTTTGATCATACAGAGTGTTAGCATGACATGACAAAAACAATTACTAATACTATGCAACAAAAGTAAGTTGTTATTGCTATTTACAGGGCAGAGGGATTTTCTGCCCTTTTTACCCTTTTTGGCAAATACAATGAGTGTTGCTCCAATTGCTGAGGGTCAAGTCCTGGTGGACAGCTGTGATGAAGGGGAGGTTATCGTCCTCCTCCTCTTAAATGATGGCCATAACGTCTGGACAGCCACTGTCTGGGAAGTCCCTGTTCATACCCTCTTTATGTATCAAGAAGCGCATCTTTGACAAGTGTCTCTTTATCTCTTATTTGCTCCTTTGATTCCTTTTTTCAATGTCTGGTTCTGGAATTAGGACTTCTGTCCCATTAGTCGGTTTGGGCTTAAGAAACAATATACCCGCCACAGAGACAGAAATTTTCCTTAGAGGCCATACAGAATTTGCATATGTAGGTTTAGACAATAGTATTGCAGATGAAGGAACTGATGTATGCTTGTGTGGGTTCCTGTGACTGGACCCAGAGGAGTAGCCTAGTTCGGCTTTCCCTGTCTGGCTGGGAACTTGAATTGGACATTTAATTCCTTGCTGATTATTTCCTAATCCTTGTCCTGGTTAGAAACCCAATGATATCATCTCTTGACTGGTTGACATTACCTCAACAGAAACTCTGGGTTTCAGAGCTGGAGCTCCGATGGGTTGATAGTGAGTGTTGTTCACCTCAAGGGCTTGGAAGCTGATAAGCTCAACTTCTTCATTGAAATTGATTAGATGTATATCACTTTGGATAGGATACTCTGGTTTAACATTGACAGTGACCAGATTATTGTTGATGATATACTTGAGTTGTTGATGAAGAGTGGATGGGACAGCTTCCGCCATATGGATCCAAGGTCTTCCCAACAGTAAATTATATCCTATAGTGATTTTGAGCACTTGAAAGGATACGTAGAATGTATGTGAACCGATTTCCACTGGTAATTCAATCTCTCTGACAATGTTTTGTCGAGATCCATCAAAGGCTTTG
Organism: Panax japonicus; assembly: GCA_020205505.1. NCBI lineage: Eukaryota > Viridiplantae > Streptophyta > Magnoliopsida > Apiales > Araliaceae > Panax > Panax japonicus. The sequence goes on from CM035100.1 coordinate 49,967,141, forward strand.
ATGATTGTGTGGCTGCTTCAAATCCGGTTGAGACTGATCTTCATTCTTTCTAATGTGGCATAGGGGCAGATGTTTAGGGATAATCCTTCATCTATTAGCACTCCTCCGACCATATATCTAGAAGACATCACTGCTATGTGTAGTAGTTTATAATGACACGTCCCTTCGGGAGGTATGTTATCATTGGTGAAGGATATCACATTGTTGTTGAAAATGTGATCTACCAAATGATGAAATTTTTCAACATCCATTGTCTTTGGCAAGTGGGCTTCTTCTAATGTCTTCAGTAAGAACTTTCGATGATCTTCTGAAGAGAATACTAAGTCCAAAATAGATATCTGTTGAGGTGCTTCTTTCAAGCTTTTCACCACTTTGGCTTCATTATGTCCCATCTTGCAGAGGAATTCTTCGATTTTCTCTTTGGGCACTTTCTCCTTGGATCTGATGATTCGCTTCATCACTCGTTGAGGGAGATATAGCAGATTTTACTTGGATACCACAACAGTAGTGTTAGATGTTGATCCTTCAACCTCTCCATAGTTTCATGGGACTTTCTTAAGGCTGATGATATGATATTGTGGCCTGAATGGCAATATGATTGGCTTTGGTACAACCACTTTCAAAGGTTTTTCAACTCCTTTGAGCTTGATGGGTTGAATTGTAAAGGGTGTGACAGCCAAGTCTCCCTCAGAGGATATGACTGTTATAATTTCCTTCCATCATTGTGGTCCTGGAGGAAATGTACTCCCACTCTCAATTGATACGGTGTCATCGTCTTCCATTTATAGGTAACCGTTGTCAACCATATTTTGGATAAGATGACTAAGTGCCCAACATTCTTCAGTGATATGACCACGAGAATGGGAGAAATCGCTTTGATCGTGGGTTAACTGGAGGTAGCAGTGTTGTAATCTTTCCCTTATTGATCAACATCTACAAAATTTCTTCCATCGATTGGCCTAAATAGGTGAACTCCCTTTTGTTGGCAAAATCCCGACGGGCTTGGGCTCTTGCTTTTCTGGAAAGCCTTTCCTCCAAGGTTTCACTCTCTTGGGTGATTGGTGGAGTCTTTGTGATAAGGGAGAGTAGAATATCATGCTCCTGACTGAACAACTATCGTGTGACTTGGTGTTGATATATCACCAGTTCTAACAGTTGATTCACCTGTTCATCAATAGACTTTAATTCTCATTCCATCATGAATTGGAACTCTGAATAATCCCTCTTGTTCGGATTATCTTTACTAGTTTGGGAAGAACCACCCACGTATTTGAGGTACATGGAATTCTCTTTACTGCCTCTATGGATCATGTTAACATCCTTTTCCTTGTGTTGAAGGAGAAGGTTATCTTGAACGTGTGGTTGTTCAGGTTTTGTCACCACGATCTCACCACTATCTATTAAGTCTTGAATCTTATGCTTGAGGGCCCAACAATCCTGAGTGTCGTGACATGGAGCTCCAGAATGGTAAGGACACTTTTTGCTTGTATTAAAGCCCTTTCCACTTGGATTGGTTGGTGGAAGGCGATGAGTGATTTTCTTATGAGCTGTCAAAAGTTTGAAAATGTTTTTGAGTGAGTCCCTTAAGGGTGTGAACACTCTTTGAGCGTCTGACTTCTCCACTCTTTGACAAGGGGGGATTTGAGGATTGTGTTTGAAATGAGGGGTAGTTTCTCCTTTGAATAGGCAAGTTTTGATTGCCTTTTTGAGTTTTTCCTTGCATTAGCAAGGAGACATCCTCTTCTTTCTTCTTTTGGACCCTAACGGGGTTGTTCCCATAACTTCTAAATTGGATATGCTCAGCTACAGCTTTTAAAGCGGCGAGTTATTGAATCTTCCCAGACTTCAATCCCATTTCTGCCATTTCTCCGTGCTTAATCATTTCTAAGAATGGTTTTCCTATTCCAGCTAGGACCTTCTTGTAAAATGGAGCTTCTTGAATATCTATAAAGGTTATCACCATCTCAGTCTCTGTCATGCATGGGATTACTTGAGCAGCCAGATGCCTCCATCTTTGGGCATACTCTCTGAATGACTCAGTGACTTGTTTCTTAACTTTGGTAATTTAATACCTGTCTGGAGCCATCTGAGTTTGAAAGCTGTATTGACTGAGGAAAGCATGGTCCAACTCCTCCCAGCTGTGAATTTTGGAGTTATCCAATCTGGTGTATCATGCTCTGGCTTCTCTAGTTAGAATTCTCTGAAATAGCTGCATTCTCAGCTTTTCATTCTCGGCATAGGATCCGAGCTCTCCAATGAACACTTTTAAGTGCATGTAAGGATATCCTAATCCATCATATTTCTCGAAATTGGGAGTCTTAAATTTCTCCAGATAATGAACCCCGGGGAAGATGCAAAGGTCTGAATAGGAAACATTTCCTTGTGTTCCAATCCCTTTGATGCACCAAATGGTCTCTTCCATTTGTAGAACCTTCTTCCGAATATCACCGGTGCCTTAATCTTTTTTAAGATGGGTGATTTAAGGGGTTTTGTTGGACTTCTCAGTCTGAGACTCAGGTATTGGGACTTCTTTGTTTGGACCCTGGATACCTCTATATGTAGAGGGTTCTGTTTGAATGGGTATTTATGGACCCTGAGTTGATTTGTTTAGTTCTTTGAGAAGAATAACCAACTCTTCAAACTACTCGCGAGAGACAGGAGTAAGATCAGGTGGGGCACTTGTAGTCATGACTGACTGTGGGCTTAGTGCCTTTTTGGACTTTGAACGGGACCAATTGTTTCCCTACAAAAAGACTATATAGTTTAGTCTAGGAACACGGGGAAATGCTATGCAAGGTGTCCATTTTTTAGGAGTGTTTTAATGTTCTCCTGCATAATGGATGTCAGTCATTTTGATGACAGGATAACATGACAGGTCTTGATATGAAAAAGGAATGCATATTTACATTCTCCTTTATATATTCCATTACATTGAGATTGACACGGAAATGAAATTACAAGTAATTAAAATTACTAGGTAATTAAAAAGGGGAAGGTATGAAGAGACTTCCCTCCGTATTTGGTTTATCAGAGGCTGACCTATCTTAGGCTACTCTCGTAATTTTTTGGCATGAAGGTTCCCAGATCATCGTAATTTACTAGATGCGAAGTTAATTCGATCTTTCAATTGGAGCGAATCTGAGTGATGCCTTTCCTGAGCCTCGTGGAATTAGTCTTCATTGAGTCCAGTAATCAAACACTGATGGGTTAACCTCCTGGTGGAGGGACCATACAACATACATTCACATACATCGCGTTTCACCGTATGGAAATGATGACATGTGTGAAACACTAATATCACAGACAGATATGGTGTGAAGCACTAAAGTGTAGTAAATGAAGCATTAGTATACATCCATTCAATGTAAATGAAGTATTCACACATAAGCATATAATTTTTTTTTGAAAAGCTTGAATAGCGGCTTAAGCCTTCTTACTAGAGTCCCCAGCAAAGTCGCCACCTGTCGACGTCAGTTTTTATTTGTCCCTTTCTATTCTTGTCTTTTGGTGTTCTCATTTTTAGGTTATATTTGTTTGAAAAAACAAGTTTGAAAAGGCCCGACATATATATGTCGACGATTTGACTGTTAGAGTCGCCTGTTGGTATTTTTTGAATGGTTGCACCTACTCAATCGAGAAAAAGTTTGCACAAAGACCCAATGTTTTGACACTATTTAACGGGTCTGCGAAATCAACATTCGTTAGGGTCCGGGGGCTTGATTAAGCGGAGGGAAGGTGTTAGGCACCCCCGACTTCCGTGATAACACGATTACCGTCACTTTTCATTAAACTTTTATCTAGGGTTTGACTTTTGTATAAAAGTTTAATTTTCACAAGATATAGCAGTGATGTTTTGTAAAACAGGTTTTTCAAACCCTTGTACTCAATAGTAATTGAGGCCTTTGATACTTCCATTTTATTACGTGTCCGGCTTGATTGCTTTTATTTTCGAGATGCGAAGCATCTTCGAGAAAATAAGATACATAGCAGTGCCGAACTCCTCTTGGGTATGAGAGTCATCTAAGAATATTCAGACACCGTAGATAATTTACAAGCTTGTTGCAGCTGTAAAATGTCCATCATGGGAATCGAATCTAGATTTAGAGGCTGAAATTGTGATAACATGATTCCTAGGCTCACATGAAAAAGCAATATGTATAAAATCTAGATAAAAGAACTAGATTTGAGTAAATCTAAATCATTCTAGCTTAAACGATTCCAGTTTAGTCACGTTGAATCGGTTAAAGTTAGAAGTAGCCAGATTGAGGCAAATCTTGCCCGCATGCTAAAAGATTAAATATCTACATTATGAAAGCAGTTAAAGCAGATATTTATATAAAAGTGGTAAATATATATATATATATATATATATAGATGATCAACTGCCACGAAATTAACTCCAGGCAGGACTTTGAAATTTTAATATGTATATATATATATATGTATATATATATATATATATATATATATATATATAAAAGCAGTAAAAGGCCACGAAGTAAAATCCAGGCCTAACAGAAATGTATATATATATTATCAAACTCGGATTTGATTGAGCCTGGATATAATATTCGGTGCGTTTATAACTTTTATATATATATATATATATATATATATATATATATATATATATATATATATAAGCAGTAAATGCACCGAATATTCTATTTAGGCTCATTCGAGTTCGAGTTCGTCAGTATATATATAAGTATATATATATAAGCAATAAAAAGCCACGAATTGAAGATCCGGGCATACCCACAAAACGTGACTCTCAACGTTAATAGATATATACGTATAGAAATAGTAAAAAGCTTTAAAAACTGAAAAATCTTACAGTGAGCTGTCAAGAAAACTTAAGATAGCTTTTGATGCCTGAAAACTCGGTTTTCACCGGTTAAACTTCAGTATGTTATAAAACACGAGCTTAAAAGTATTTAGAAAGAAGAATCACTCAGTTTAGAGCACTCTAGCAGTGGTTACAGTCTAAAATAAACAGAGTTTTCTCTCATTTACTCTCTTTTTTTCAAATGAGCCGCCAAGAGCTCATATTTAAAGACCCGATGGTCGCGAGTCTACCCGCGGCAACCGAAGGTCTACCTACGGCTGCCCGGACTGCCTCGGACAGTGCGAGTCTCGTCGTCTCAAAGTACGTGCACTTTAGCTACGCGCTGTCCGTTCGAACTTTCATAACTTTCAATCCGGGTATCCAATAAAGGAGTGTTGTACCTTTTCAAAATGCTATTATTGAGAGTTACACAATGACATGGGATTAGAGGTTGTATGAGGCCGAGAAGATGGGTTTATGACCAGATCACCAAGTCTTCAAATTCTATCCGGTGTGATGTCTTGTGTAGTAGTCACCCGGGATTTAAGCTATGGTTCTTGTGGGACACCTTGATACGCAGTGTGGATTGAATTTTGTTGAGACGACGTGAATGTGATGTTGAGGTGGCAAAATGGCAATTTTTACCCCCACCAGGGTTATCTCCGACTTTTGCGCAGATGTAACATTCGTTTTTCAAGTTTATCTCTGAGATTGGGCTGGTGTGGATACTGAATGTCCTCAAGGTTATCTTTGAGGTGTGCTTGATCTCCTGGGGTTATCTCCGGAACTTGGACTAGATCCCTCGGGGTTGTCTCCGAGGTTGAAGCTGAACCTTTCGGGGTTATCTCCGGGATTGAAATTGAGTTTTTCGGGGTAATCTCCGAGATTGAAAACTGGATCTTCCAGGGTTATCTCCGGGATTGAAACTGATTTGACTTTCAGGGTTATCTCTGGAAGACGATTCTGCCCTTTTGCAGGGTTAACAACAGGAATGCAAAATTTTGAGTGTGTACAGCAATCACAGATGACCAAGATTAAAAGAAAAGATTAAGTATCCGCAAGTACGAATTTTCTCTCCTAACTCAACTTTTTCTCTTTCTTCTCTTAAAATTTAAAATTTAATAAATTTTTTTGTTACAAATCCCAAATTGTTAGTCTATATATCGTTAAAAATCTCTCGTTAACATCTTTAAAATAATATTCATTGTTGATATCTTTTTATTTAGTTAAAATAATAAAAATAGGGATTAAAATTTTTTATGTTGAAATACACTATTATAAGCTTTGGTTACAACTTTTGATAATTTAACTACATTAAAACATATTGGCTCTTGTTTTGAAGATCTTTTTGAGACCTTTACAATGATATATAGATTGACAACTTTGTATTTATAACTAAAAATATGTTGAATTTTGAAATTTGGTTGGAGAAAGAGAGTTTTGGGCTAGGAAAGAAAAGAAGTGTTATAACCCTTTCTGGGTTTTTTAAACGTATATTTAAAAAAAATATAGAACAAAAATATTTTCTAAATATATCAAATTTTACAAATGAAAAAAAAAATTATTGGTAATACTCTACATGACAATATTAAGCAAAATTCCTGGACATTATATACATAAATGGGTTAGGGGAAATAAAAATACCAGAATACATAACTTGAGGTAAATCTAAAAATAAAATAGAGAAAAACTTTTGTCTATTGGCAATTGTCAATTGGCCTTGCTTTTCTCAATTCTACAACACTCACCCTTCTGATTTTTGCATCATTATAGAGGCGGAACCAGGGGGACATATGACCCCCATGGAATCTTCGGCGGCGAGGGAGAGTTTGGAGGAGGCTGTGAGCTGCTAACTTTTGGCTGACAGGGGCCCACAGGTGTTTCCAAAATTCAAATTGCTGATGTACAGATTTGGTTGTCACTCATGGGCTGCTCAATGTGGGCTCATTTCAGTTGTTGGGCCCATATGTGGGCTAACCTGTATTGGGCTCACTTGTTTTTGATATAATTTTATGGCGTTTTCATTTATCTAGCCTTAAGGTGTGCAGTATTATGTAATTAGGCTAGACAATTATAATTGTGCAAATATTTTTAAAAGAAGTATTCCAAACGTTAATAAATAATTTTTTTATTAATGTATTTTAACCCCTTATAAAAGTGTTCTGGTTCCTCCAGCGCATCATTAACCTTTGTTGTCTTATTCCTGCAATCAAATTGCCATCGTCGTGTCCCAAAAAATGGGCATCTTTTGTGTGCCAATCAGGTGTCTCGAGCCAATCAGACTCTCCCGATGTGGGCCCTAACAAATAAGAGATCTGTTTTGGTCATTGGATTCAGATCAACACCACCCAAACCAGTCTACACATTGAACATGTACTGTTATTGAGGTGCACAAATAATTTGTATCAGATATATTTTCTTTTCATAAAATAAAATTATAAAAAAGAAATGTTTTACATTACTATCAATCACTGCACCTGCAATCAAGTTTGTCAATGTTCTCATGGAATTATCAAATCAAAAAAAGGAAATACAGGGTAGTTGAAACCTTATGGAAATGCATAGGAAATAGAAAGAGTATACTCCCTCCGTCCCAAATTATCTGCTGTTCTAGAGTTTCACACAGATATCAATATGTATGATAAAAATACTAAAATACCCTTTGTGCTGACTTTTTTATTAATTGAAGAGAAAGAAAAAGCAATTAATTAATTGGAGAGAGAGAGAAACATTGAAGAGAGAGAGAAAGCAGCACATTAATTGAAGAGAGAGAGAGAAACAATTATTAATTAAAGAGAGAGAGAGGCATGAATGTGGATGTTTAAAAAAGAGGAGAGACATTAATGAGAGTAATGATTATCAACAATTAAGATAAAGGGGCAAATTTGGAAAACAAATGGAAAAAATGCATTGAAATCTTAAAAAAGCAGATATTGTGAGACAATTTTTTTTTACTAAAACAGCAGATAATTTGGGACGGAGGGAGTATTAAATTGCAAAATCTCTGTCACTAGGTTAATAAATTCCGGTTTGATAAGCTTTTCTATAGTTAAAAAAATCATATATGTGCTACTCCCTCCGTCCCAAATTAATTGCTCAGTTTTGACTTTTTAAAGTCAAATTGACCATTTTTAAAACTAATCTTTTTACTATTTTTGCTAAAATATAGGTGAAGAGATTATAACCAAAAGAAAGTATATACAATTTATTACTAATCCTAATTTTTATAATTTTAGAAATATATTTATATATGCTTAATTATTAATTCAAAAAATAGTCAATTTGACTTAAAAAAAAGTCAAAATTGAGCAGTTAATTTGGGACAGAGGGAGTAGTATTCATGTATTTCTTCTAAATATTTTGAGAAAAATAATATCAAGTAGCCTACAAGTATAATTTAAATTAACCAACCAATTTAGCTGTACCTCATGTTAGATGTTCACTTATAAAATTTTCGAGTAAGACAATCATTTGAAAGTCAATCCCTTCTGCTACAAGAGGTGTTTGGAGAAGAATATGCTATAAAATGAATATGTTCAACGCTGTGTATTTTTTCACAATGGAAAGCAAAAAATGGAAAATTTATGGATTTTGTCAATGTTGAATGTGTAATCTAAACTAAATGATGCAACTAAGAGGAACTATATTTTCAGATTAACAAGAGATGTTCGGAGCACACTCTAAACCAGTTGCTTTAACCATCATTATGCTTCTTTGTAATACAGTTTTCTTTGGTACAGATTTTTTTTATGAGTACATGAAATCAAGAAAACAGAAAGCTACACAAGTCACTTTCAGATGCTAATTAATTGTCAACAGTACAGCAAAGTTTGAAGTCCTTTCTTCTTGTACTACTGATGCTGTGATGTGAAGCAATTAGATTATGGTGGTAATTTGGGATAACAAACAAAGTCCTGTTCTTCCTGTACAAAGCATTCCGAAAAGCAAAAATAGTAACTTACCCATCAGCTTGGTTTAGCAAGACCATACCACTCAAGTCTGCAACTTCTTTCAATGCTGCCCTCCAACCATTTACCCTGTCCATCCATTCCTTTTTACTTTCATCATCATTTTTCTCCATCAAATTCTCTTCGTACCTATCAAATGCTTTCATGATGCTTCCTATTTGGTACCTAACATCGGATGGTTCCACGTGATAGAAGACTGGAACAAATAGATGCCCAGATATCTTCTTGCATTCAAGTATCATTAACAGCTCATCCAGGCACCATTTGGAAGATGCATATCCCAAAATCTATAAGAATTAGATAATGGGATATAAGATTACAAATATGTTTGCTGCATACAAAAGAAATCATTTTTTTCTTCATGTATCACTCTACTGCTGCAATTGCTTTCTACAACTGATGCTACTATTTTTTTTATTAATGCTACTAAACTCATCCTACAACTGTTGCTGAATGTATCTCATTGCCTCATTAACTCTTCTCTTTATGCACCTGGCTTCTATTTGTTCCAAGTTAATACCGTTAGGCCGTATTTAAGAATATATAATTACCCTTAAAAGTTGTCGTCGTCGTATTTAAAATATATCTCTAATTTTGGAACGAAATGAATAGTACTTTTTAGATAGTTTATAATATTCATCATTTGACTAAATTAAATGAATATATGTCAAATTTTGAGTTTGAAAATGTTTAAATCAACTTCGAAAGTAGGGATCCTATATATTGGAAAGATAGGAGAATAATTTTTATTCAAACATGTATAAATGGTTAATGATAACAAGCTATCATACTAGCTAATATAAGGCTTATGAAGATTCTCATAATTGATGTAATATAGTCTCATTTTTATGGTTCAAATCTTGAAAATTGGTGCAGCTGCTCATGTGCAAACATAAAGTGAATAGAAAACAACAAATAGGGAAATAGTTTTTCAAATTTAAACTTTGCAAGGAGAGACTAATATAAAGAGAAAGATTGTCATGAAATGAAAACCTTCACATCTCTATTACCACGGTTTATTTCTCAGTAAGAATGTCACGTCCTGTCCTGTCCTGTCCAAGTCCAATTATCTAACTCTGCCACCATACGGGTTAGGAATTTTTTAGCCCAAAGAATATTTATTTAAGTAAAAAATTAGTTAAAAAAACACACCTTCAATTTTAACATTATCTCCGAATACTCTCCGTGTCAAATCGTTTGGGCAATCTAACCCTATATACGGTATGTGGGCGAGGAAGTAGGCTCCTGTGCTCAGCTGATATTTTGTCAAGTCTCCACCAATGACTTCATCATTCTCTATCACATCAATATTTTCAGGCACATTACCTTCTATGTCACCATACACAAGATTGATACCAATCTCCTCTACCTGGAAATGCTCTCCAATGAATACAGTAACAGTGACTTCATCCCCACCCTCCAACTGATTACCAAACTTCCAATGGCTTAGCCATAAAAAATCTTCACCGTCTTCATTTTCTCGAGTTCCGAAGTAAATAGGAAGGTATATCCAAGTTAGATTCTTGGTTTTGTTATGGATTTTTGTAAATGATGGATATGTATCCCAATAGGAATATTGTCCATGAACAGCGCATACATTCAATCCTCGGATCCTCCAATTATTTGGAAGTGAAGGCACAGTGAACGAGGACGATAACCTCCTATTTTCATCAGTGAACCAACTAGGAAACTCGCTCACAGGAATAAACGTACTAAATATGCCAAATTCAGTGTAATCCCTGTATCACAATAACCATAATGTCAAAAATTAATTCCATAAAAGATGATAAGAGAGAAGAAAGAAAAACAAAAAACACCTGGATGGGGCGCTTGATTCCCATAACATTATGTTCATTATAGAGTATTACTTCAAGGTCTCTCGGTGATTCTACATTGATCAGACCCAAATCGTTTATTATATCACTATCAACGGCTCCAATAGGTTCTAACCGGAAGAATCCTTGCACTTCACTTAAGTCTGAGTCATGCGACAAGTATTGTACACTACTCGGCAGACCTATCATAGATCGTAGTCTTTTACATGACTTTACGGAGAGAAACCCAAGATTAGTAAGAGTTTTGACATATTCTGGAAGGGCTTCAATCGGATTTTCATCCAAATACAATACACTTAGCAAGGATAACTGACCCAAGTCCTTAGGAAAAGAATTTTCAGAAAGATTGCAGTTTCCAAGGTTTAAACTTACCAAAGAGAGTGGTAAAGAAAGTTTGATGGTTTCAAGATTTATTTTGGGTTTAAACAACCATGACCAAACAATGACATTCCATGGTTTGACCTCTCTAAACGAACTTAGTGAGGTGTTCATGATAGTTCCTTCATCTGGAAACTTAGTAAGATTTGAGCAACCAGAGATTACAAGTGTTTCGAGAGATCCTAGAAACTGAATATTTTTTGGAAGCTTCTCAAGTTTTTTGCAGTCTTCTAGATCCAGTAAAACAAGTTTTTCGAGGTTGCAAATTGAGTCACAAATGTCAACCAAACTCACGCAACCTTTTAGAATTAATCTCTCAAGCTTGCGGAGCCCAAAAAAGTAGTGTATTTTACCAAGCCTACGAGAATGACTGAGGTCAAGGATTTGAAGTGATCGAAGATCCTGTTTTGAAAACAAGTAGTGGGTGGTTAATTCTAAACATATGATCAAACACTAGCAAAAAAATGTTAGTAGGAATTGAAGATGTCATACCATAGTTCTCTCCCAAACTTGTTCCAACATGCTATAACGTAAGTCGAGAGCAACCAGATTCGACAAAGGTAAGTCTGTGGGTATATAGTACAAAGGAAATCCATGCCAAGATAACCATGCTAAATTTCCGGGAAAATGCTCATAATTTCCGGTAAATTGTACATACTTGAGCTGGAGTAGTTTTAGACGTTTCATCCTTTCAAAGGCTTTTATTGACAGCTCAACTCCACTTGGACCTCTTAAAGCAGTATGTTCTGACGACCTTGACAAGAAGCTAAAATACGGTTTTATTAGTGAAGTGACCTTGTTGAACCCCAATGAATTAGGACAATTAGAACTGAAGGATGACCTCACAAAGTAGTCTTCCTCGAACATATGCAAGTCAAGGGCAAGTCCTTCAATTGATTCTGTACCCTAAGAGAATGAAATGAAAGAAAAAGTGAAACGAAAAAATAGAAGTTATGAGCATGTGAATAAGTATAAAGTGCACATGGTAAGTATTTTTCTTACCTCATTTCCTTTCATCACATTAAAAGAATCCTCATGACGCCAGAGTCTACTACGCTTTCCAGGATCCTTAGGTGATTCTTGGCGAACTATTTCTCTTCCCATCTCTTGAATCAGTTGATGCATTTCCAGCTTCTCTATGTCAGTAATTATTAAGAGACTTTTTTCAATGAGATTTTGCATTCCAACTTCTGTGGAATAACCACACTTATCCAATATAGTAACTATATAGCTTTTGTCCTCTCCGACAAAGAAACAAGCGATGTGCAGAAATAAATTTCTGTCATGGTCATCTTGCAATAAATCATAGCTGATTTTTAGTATCTCTAGGATTTCAGCATTTAGAATTCCCTCCAATTTCTGTAATGTACTTTCCCATACATTTATACTTTTTCCGGTTAGAGAGCACCCCAAAACTTTAAGGGCCAATGGAAGCCCTCCACATCGTTGTACGACCCTTACTGCTGTGTGGCTGTAACCTTCCAAGGGATGGTCTTGTCCAAAAGCATGCCAACTGAAAAGCTCCAAGGATTCATTATCATCCAATATTTCAACCTCATGCAACTTATGAATTTTTCGAGCCTTTAACAACCACTTGTTCCTAGTTGTTATGATGATCTTACTTCCTGGATGTAAATCTTGTGTTCCAATAAGTATATCTAATTGGTTCACATCATCAACATCGTCTAGAACAATGAAAACTCTATTACAGCACAAGGCATCTTCAATCTTTACAGTTCCCTCATCGGCATTGTATATCTTCTCCTTTTGTCCCTTTAGAATGTTTGAAAGAAGCTGCCTTTGTAAAGTAAGTAAACCATTTGACTGATTACAAATCTCTCTAATATTTGCAAGGAAGCAACTTCTTTCAAATATGTGATGGTTTGAATTATAAACAAATTTGGCAATAGTTGTCTTACCCATTCCACCCATACCAAAAATTACTAGCATGTTAACATCAGCTGATCCATCATTTAGCCAGAGATTAATACTTTTGGTTCGAGAATGTAATTTGACATGGAATCGGGGAATTTTCAAGGTTGGGCGATTTACTTTAGCAGTGACTACTTTAATAATTTCCTGGATGAACTTTGACTCATGCCTGAAAATAGATTGAAAAACAAAAGTAATTCAGATGAAGAAAATTGTTGAATGTATACTAAATTTGTCAATGTTCTCATGGAATTATCAAATCAAAAAAGGAAATACATGGCAGTTGAAACCTTATGGAAAGGCATAGGAAATCGAAAAAATTATTAAATTGTAAAATCTCTATCGCTAGGTTAATAAATTCCGGTTTGATAAGCTTTTCTATTACAAAAAAAAAATCATTTATGTGCTAGTATTCATGTATTTCTTCTTAATATTTTCATTATAATATGATCAAGTAGCCTACAAGTATAATTTTTTAAACTAACCAATTTAGCTGTACCTCATGTTAGATGTTTGCTTATTAAATTTTACTTTACTAGAAGGTTTTTATTTTGTTCAAATTTATGTACGTACTCCAGGTCGAGTAATTAATATGTTGAATGTTGAAGGTGTAATCTAAACTAAATGATGAATGTTGAAGGTGTAATCTAAACTAAATGATGCAACTAAGAGGAACTATATTTTCAGATTAACAAGAGATGTTCGGAACACACTCTAACCAGTTGGTTTAACCATCATTATGCTTCTTTGTAATACAGTAAAGCAAAGTCTAGAAGTCCTTTCTTCTTGTACTACTGATGCTGTGATGTGAAGCAATTAGATTATGGTGGTAATTTGGGATAACAAACAAAGTCCTGTTCTTCCTGTACAAAGCATTCCGGAAAGCAAAATAGTAACTTACCCATCAGCTTGGTTTTGCAAGACCATACCACTCAAGTCTGCAACTTCTTTCAATGCTGCCCTCCAACCATTTACCCTGTCCATCCATTCCTTTTTACTTTCATCATCATTTTTCTGCATCAATTTCTCTCCGTACCTATCAAATGCTTTCTTGATGCTTCCTTTTTGGTACCTAACATCGGATGGTTCCACGTGATAGAAGACTGGAACAACTAGATGCCCAGAGATCTTCTTGCATTCAAGTATCATTAACAGCTCATCCAGGCACCATTTGGAAGATGCATAGTCCTTCGAGAACACAATTATTGAAAGCCTCGACTGTTGAATTGCTCTATTTAACTCAGATTTGACATGTTTTCCTCGCTCTAACCCTTCGTCATCTCTAAATGTGCGAATTCCTGCTTGCACCAAAGCTGTATAGAGGTGATCGGTGAAGGTTTTACGAGTGTCTGTGCCTCTAAAACTCAAGAACACATCATGTCTAGATCTAGAGGTAGAAGAGGAGGCTTCTTGGGCTCTCATAGTCTCCATTGAATAATGAAGATATCTTAAGATAGCTTAGCTCTAACAAGGAGACGCACAGCTTATGATATTTTAAATAGTAGTTGGAATCAATGAAGTCTTCCATCAGAAAACAAAAACTTGGTGCTAATTCAATTTTGTATGTATGTAAAAGATACGACTTTTTTCACGGAAGAATCCTTGAGCTTTCTTTTGATGGCGAGTTTTTGTTATCATTGTATAAAATTACTACATGATAACTACAACTACATGGAAATTAATATATCCCCTTAAAATATAATATTTTCATATGATCTCTCCAATTACATAAGGAAGAGTTGATATCTTCACACCCTAAACTACTACTATTTGTACACCCAAATATATTAAGAGACGTGTTTCATAAAATTAAATAATTAAGATGTGAATGGTTAATACATCTTAATAAATTAGATCATCTGAATGAAATAACATCTGAATCTAAAAAACTGTTTGATAACTAAAAGTGTAAAACATCTAAATGACACTATTTTACCATTTTAACCCTCTTAGTTATTTAAAAATTTTATTTGAATAATTTTAAAATTTGAAATTGAAGGAGTACAATATTTATTGAGGTTATTTTTGTCCAAAAATTTTAAATAAAGTATTAAGAGACAACTCTTAATAGTTAAGATTTGATTTCTGTCTTAACGATTAAGAGGCAAATTTTTTTAGCCAAACAACAGAAGATCCTAAAGAAGTTATTTGCTATATGCCAAATTTATCCTTTTAAATTATCATGGAGTTTTCATCTTCATATTCTCATCTTCTCAGTCTTCATCTTCTCATCGTTCTCCCAATTCACTTCATCTCATTTTGACTTTGTCCAAAATATAATTAATTGATTTATCTTCTACAGAACTTTTTATTTTACAAATACCAACTGCCTTGAACAAATTTCTGAGCTATTTTAATCAACCAATCTAGTACTGAGCAAGTAACCAAATTGGAACCGAAATCGCACCAAAAACTGCACGAACCGCACCAATTAAAATCGCACCAATTAAAACCGCACCAACGGTTCCGGCGTATGTGGCGGTTTTAGGTGAGTTGAATAACCAAATTTACGGTTTCGGTTTGGTTACTAACCAAAACCGCACGAATAAAACCGAAACCGCACCATGTGTGTGTATGTATGTATTATCTCTAGTAAATTCTAAAGTTACTTTTCACTTGAACACGCTCAGAGAAAACCTCAGTCTTGCATTGTCAGATGTTAGAAATTATAGAGTCAAAAATTAAGCAATTTAGTTTTGAAATTTTAAATTTGTTTGATGCGTTATTGGAGGGGCTTATAGCTGAGGGGCTCGAGCACTTGATGCATTGGTTAATGTCAATGCTATAATAGTAATAGTCTAATAAATTATTTTTCAAATTAGGTATAGTTAGGATTATATTCTATAAGTCCTCCCTACAATATATGAGATATAATTTCATTCTATATCCGGTATATACTTTTAATTTTTGGAGAACTAGATAAACATTCTTGCTTGTTATCGAATATATGGTCTCCGTTGTTTTATATAACGTTTGTTTTAGTTTTAAAACATGTTTAATATAATTCTCATTGCCGACTTTGTCACTAAGTTAATTGCTCGACGTAAGTTTTATGTTAAACTTTATTGAATGCGTAGACTTTTTTGTTTTTTCAATTTATTTTGTAACCGAAACCGCACCAATTAAAATCGCACTGCACTAATCACAAGCGATTTCGGTTGCGGTTTTGAATTTTTCAAACCGTACCTAAGCGGTTTCGGGAGCGATTTAGACTTCAAACCGCACCAAACCGCACAATGCTCACCCCTAAACCAACCATTATGATTCCAATACATGAAGGCAATGTAAAATTCAACCTGTTATTGCTGAAGTATTGTATTAGGGTATTAGAATACAATACAATCCACGTGTAGTATTTATGCTTACTAGGGCAAAATACATTTTTTTACACCAAGTTCTACCCTTCTCGCAATTCGGGTCCTAAACTAATTGGACTTGCACATTCGTTACATCAAATACTTAATTTCACACAATGTCCCCCGGACTTACACATCCGTTATTTCAACTACCTAATTTCACACAATGTCCCCCCCCCCCCCCCCCCCAATTCAATTTCACACAATATGGTTGATTTATTTAAAAACAAAACAAAACTAACTTAATACCGTATAATGTTTAACAAAAAATAACAAATTAAAATAAAATAAAAATTATACCAAATAATGATTAACACAAAAATAAAAAATGCTAATTAATACCGTATATGTATCAAAATAAATTATCACATTTAAATTTTAAACTTTTATAAATTAAAAAGAATACATAACAAAGGCAGTATTTATTTAAATATAACTTAGAAAACAAAGAAAAAATATAACTTTAAAATACAGAATAATTAACTCATGTAAAATTGAAATAAATTTATTTTCAAATGAAAATTTGAAATGAATTTATTTTCAAATGCAAAATAAATAGTACATTATACTCCCTCCGTCCCAAATTATCTGCTGTTCTAGAGTTTCACACAGATACCAATATGTATGATAAAAATACTAAAATACCCTTTGTGCTGACTTTTTTATTAATTGAAGAGAAAGAAAAAGCAACTAATTAATTGGAGAGAGAGAGAGAAAGCAGCACATTAATTGAAGAGAGAGATAGAGAGAAACAATTATTAATTAGAGAGAGAGATGCATGAATGTGGATGTTTAAAAAAAGGAGAGACATTAATGAGAGTAATGATTATCAACAATTAAGATAAAGGGGCAAATTTGGAAAACAAATGAAAAAAATGCATTGAAATCTTAAAAAAACAGATATTGTGGGATAAATTTTTTTTGCTAAAACAGCAGATAATTTGGGACGGAGGGAGTAGTTAATATCTTAATATTAAAAGCAACCTATTATATTAAAACACAAGAACGCATCCTGTGAATTTATTTAGTATAATAAAAAATTAACATTATTTATTCTATTCGCTTTATCTAAATAATTATTTAGATATAAATGAAATAAATAAATAATCTCTTGTTCTATTAACAAAAAAACGTTTAACAAAAATCCAAGTAACTAAACCCATTTCACAAATGTGTTAATGCAACAGAAGAAGTAAAGCAAAATAAAAATAAAAACTAAACGAAAGAAAGCATATCATCACACCCCAAAGGCTATCGGGAAAATCAATTCATCCGGAAGCCACCCATTTCATCCCAACCCATCGTATCTGGCTTTACAACCCATTATTTAAATATGTATTATTTATTTGCTTTATGTATTATAGTTAATGAGATTTGTTTGTAATGTGGCCATGTTTGACCGCAGAGGTTCAGGGTAATTGAGAGAGAGACGAATCGGAGGTGCGTTCCTTTGGATCTGAATTTTAGTTGGGGGCTGAGGTGACGAAGAGTTTGTATCTGGGTTGGGGGGTTTGCGTGTGTGCGTATTAAGTTCAAATCTGGATGTTGATTCAGATCTAGATGTGAAGGTGGTGGCAAAATTAGGGACTTGATGTCGCAGGTGGTGGTGGATTTGCAAGTAGGGGAGACAAAAGTGGTGTGTGTATTGGATTTGTAGGTGAGTGGGGAGACAAAGAAATAATAATTTTATTTTACAATTAAATTTAAGGTTTTGTGAATTTTTTTTATAATTAATTTTTTTAATGAAGTCAAACCATAATTTAATACGGTAAAACTGTATAAAATTATTTGTCTTGTAGAAATTTATGTATTTCGGCCAATTTTAATCAAAAATTGAATTGAGGATATTGTGGAAAATTAAGTAGTTGGGGTAACAGATGTGTAAGCTCAATTAATTTAGGAGCCGAATTGTGAGGACTGGAATTTGTTGTAACAAAAGTGTATTTTGCCCTACTTAATGAGTTAATGTTGTTTCATTGTTGCCACCTTATTATATAGGGAAATGATATTTTCACAACAGTTTTTGATATTTTCACACGAAAAGTATCGCTATAGATCCTATAGCGACGATTTTTACATCTACAGCGACACTTTGCGTGTGGAAATATCGCTTGCCTATTATATACCCACTCCCTTTCTTAATATAGGTCGTTTTAGGGTTGTGCACAAGTATTAAGGTAATGAATGTATAACATTAATTATAATATCAATTGTCTATATTGCCCTTGTATTAAAATAAAAGATTGTTATTTAGGACATAAAATAGTAGGAGAACCAAAGTTACATTTAATACTTTGGGTAATATTAAAAACTAAGCAATTAATGCTTAATTGAAATTCTCAAACGACTTATATTAAGGAAAAAAAATATTTCTCTAAAACGAATTATATTAAGGAACGGAGGGAGTAATAATTTTTCATATTTTTCACATATGTTAAGTAGGATTTTTGTGACGCCCCCAAAATTAGGTATACATCACCCATCTTAGGTCGCCAAATACATGGTACAGAATTCAAATACAACTTACTAAAACAACTGTCGTGTACAATACGACAAAACATAAACTGTGAGTTTGAATACAAATATTATCTACTAGAGATTATACAAACTCAAAAGGAGTCCTCATTATAATTATTATCACACTATTTTACAGAATAGTGAGGACTACTAATGCTATCCCTTGGACCATCACTTCGTTCCCCGACTCGTCCCAGCTATATTCTCATTTCCTGAAGAGAACAGTGAAAGGAAGGGTGAGCCCGGTAAGAAGTATTATGACTAAGATAATGCAGAATAAATTATCATTAGTCTCCAACAATGTTAAACTGTAAAATATAATAGACATCAAGTTTAACTGCAGCGGAACAAGCAATCCATTAAAAGAGTCAAGTAGAAAATAAAATCTACTATCTTTTATGATTAAAAAAGTTTTTAATCACTGTTATCGCTGAGACTCAGCTTAATAAATATTTCACATCATCGAATCACCCCCGCACTACGGCCAAGGATATTCTTTAGTATCACGACCACAATTATCCATGCACTACGAGTCAAGAAGATTTGTGTATTCATTAATGGTCATGATCATTCCAACAACTGTCCATCAATGCACTACGGGCCAATGAGAACTTTTACCACATCATTTTTAACATTACGGTCATGATTACACCGAATAATCCCCGGTCATAATCATACCAAGTCCATCTATGCACTACAGGCTACAGATGACTTTCAACAAAATATAAACATGAAGATGATGACAATGATATAAGAATTCAATAAAACAAGTTCAAGAATTATTTTATCCAGGAATTATTAACGTCCAAATTGTCAACATGATACTGTTTTGTAGAGTAAAATTCAAGAATGATCAGAAGAATATTTTCATGAAAAGATACTGGATGAAGCGCAAATATCAAGGATATTCTACTAATTTCATGGAGTATAGAAGTCAAAACTTTAACCAACTGAGTATAATAAAGAATGGAATAACAAAAGAAATCACCATGCATGCGGTACTTCGCATAGACAGGTTATTCCAACAGAATAATAATAACAGAACCAGGTCAGGCAAAATTTGCATCGACATGATGTTCCAAAAGAATAATAATAAGACGGAACCAGGTCCGGTGTAAAACACACAGACATGATGTTTCAACAGAATAATAATAAGACGGAACCAGGTCCGGTGTAAAACACATAGACAGGATGTTCCAACGGAATAATAATAAAGACGGAATCAGGTCCGATGTAAAACACACAGACAAGATGTTCCAACAGAATAATAGAAGAATGTCACCAAGTATAGGGTAGACCGCGTATACAGGTTATTCCAATAAAATAATAAGGAATGGAATAACAACAGTTCTCTTAATGAATAAAAAAGAATAACACCCCTTATCGTAAAAGAAACTGAATATAAAAGTAGTTAAGTAGCAGAATACTTTTCTTCTATTTCTCTATAGTCTCTCTCTATAGTTTCTCTCTCTAGAGTTCAGTGAATTCGTAAAAAAATAATGAAGGAATGAGCTTCTATTTATAGGAAAATGGGATGCATAGTAACTAATCCATGAACGGTCCAGAATGATTTACTTTAATCTGACGGTCCATATTTAAAGCAAATTTTTTTAAATAAAATATAATATATTCTATTTATAATCTAATAAAATGAATAACTTTATAAAAGATTTTACTATGCAAATACTATGCAGGCATTATGCAAACATTATGCATAATAAAATATAATATATTCTAATTATTGTCTAATAAAACAGATAGCTTTATAAAAGTATTCTGTTTTATATAAAAAGATTTTACTATGCAAAATACTATGCAGACACTATGCAACACTATGCATAATAGAATATAATATATTCTATTTATAGAATAACTTTATAAAAGTATTATGTTTTATATAAAAAGATTTTATGTATTATTACATTAATAATACCAACAAAACTGAGTGACTTATCACGTAAGCATCAATAATCAATACCGTGTGTTACTATGCAACCACGCGTATTACTGTACTTTTAACACCGGGTGTTTCAACAGTTAACAATAAAACTTCCGCCGTTATTTTCATAAAGCATTTTTGTCGTTTTCTCAATCCGACAATAATTTCGTTGTTGGGTCCACCAATGATTGTGCCGTTGTACTAATATTCCCTGTTAAAACGAATATTCTCCGACCAATCGAATATTATATAACAACTTGCGTACTTTGCAAAATTTATAAATATTACCCACAGCTATTATATCAATTTCACTCTATAATATTCAAAAATAATATTTATAGAAAATTCATCTTTATTCAAAAAGTTGTTGTTTTACAATTTTGGATGGTGTTTTCGGCTGAATGACATTTCTGTCCCTCCAAGTTGTCATCCACTTTTAAAATTGTCCGTAAAGGTCAATTTTCGTCAGTTAGGTTCTTAAATTGGCATTTTATTGGCGTTTCCGTTCATTCAGCCTAATTTGACCTCAACCCGACCTATTTTGACAAAACCCGACACAGTTTGAACTAACCCAAATTTTTTATATTTTAAAATATAATATTAATTTTAAAATAAGTTTAAAATAATAATTATATTTAACATTTAAAAAAAAATATTTAATATTTTAAAATAAATTTTTATTTTTAAAATAATAATTATTTTTAAAATAATAATTATTTTAATATTTTAAAATAAAATAATTTTTTTAAAAATAGTTATTTTTAATATTTAAAAATAAAATATTATTTTAAAAAAAAGTTAAATAATAATTATATTTAATATTTAAAAAATATATATTTAAAATAATTATTATTTTTAATATTTTATAGTAAAATTTTATTTTTAAAATAATTCAAATAATAACTATATTTAATATTTTAAAATAATTTCAAAATAATAATTATATTTAATATTTTAAAATAATATTTATTTTTTATATTTAAAATAAAATATTTTTTAAAAAAGTTATAAAGGTAATTATTACCTAGGAAAAAAATATTAGAAACTTTTATTTTTTCAAAAATGTGTAAAATTTCATAAAATATAGATTAAATCTTAATTTTTAGAAAAATATTAGAAATTATTAAGATTGAATCCCTAAGGTTCTTAATTATATCTATTTTTTTTCTAAAAATAATAATTATTTAATTTTTTTTATGTATTTATTTTTAAAAAAAATATTGAATCAATTTTTATTTATCTTTTATTTTTTTTATATTTTAATTACTATTTTTTGTTTTTGTTTTTAAAATTTCTAATATTAAGAATACATATAATAATTGTAAAGGTATTAACTTTTTTTTCTGAAAATAAATTTTACATAAAAAATGAAAAAAATCTACTTTATTTTTTTAAAATTAAAGTTTTATTTTCTTATATAATTTTTTTGAATTTATATTTTATGAAACTTTACTCATTTTTGAAAAAATAAAAGGTTCTAATATTTTTTCCTTTTAATAATAATTATCTTTATAACTTTTTCCAAATAATATTTTATTTTTAATATAAAAACTAAATATTATTTTATAATATTAACATTAAAAATTATTTAAAAAGTATTTTATTTTAAAATATTAAATATAATTATTATTTAATTTAAAAAAAACTAATTTTTTATTTTAAAATATTAAAAATAAATAATTTATTTTAAAATATTAAATATATATTTTAAATGTTAAATATAATTATTATTTTAAACTCCTTTTAAAAATAAATTTATATTTTAAAATATTAAAATTTTAGGTTAGGTCAAATTGGGTCGGGATGGGTCAAAATGGGTCGAGTTGAGGTCAAATTGAGGTTGAAGGAACGAAACGTCAAAAAAATGTCACTTTAAGGAACTAACTGACAAAGATTGAACTTTAGGGACGAATTTGAAAGTGAGTGGCAAATTGAATGGACAAAAGTGTCATTCAACCTAATGTTTTCTATTATAATAAGTTCTATTTTTCTTCTATGTATTGTCTTGACATATATAACTTGTTTAACAATGAGGCTTTGGTGTAGACCTGACCGTATAAAACTAATTAGGTCAGGTTGAATCAATATTTTGGCACGAGAAAGGTGGTTTACTTTATTGGTTTGATCCAGTTTACATGCCCGGCACAGATCAATCGCCATGATCAGAATATTATATTTATAGATCTAAATTATTTTACGTCGTCAGGTAAGAAAGTTCCTCTTCTTATCTCAATTTACACAATCTAAAATATTATATTCTATAATTTTATTTTATTTCATAAAAAATGAATGTATAATATAAGCAACACTCGGGTTCAGTTCACTACTAAAAAATTGGCCTATAGCGACCGTCGTTATAGGTCAAAAAGATTGTCGGTAAAAGTTTTAACGACGGTCTGACCGTAGTCATAGAAGAACGTTCTTATAACGATAAAAACTGGGTTAACTTTTGTTTATGGATGCATCTATCTGCTTTTTCCAGTGTTATACACCAAATGTTGAATTTTTTGTTTTGTTTTGTAGTAAGATATAGAACAACAATATTTATGCCTGAATCGAATGGTTGACCACTCTTTCCTTATATTCGCTCCTTACTTTTGCTACACAGGGTTACTGCGAATTAGTCTCCCAAGATAAGACAGACCCAAATTTTATTCTATACT
This sequence comes from Panax japonicus, assembly GCA_020205505.1. Taxonomy (NCBI): domain Eukaryota; kingdom Viridiplantae; phylum Streptophyta; class Magnoliopsida; order Apiales; family Araliaceae; genus Panax; species Panax japonicus. The sequence continues at coordinate 49,990,557 of CM035100.1, forward strand.
AGAATTTGTTATGTAGGAACAAATCTAGTGCTAAACTATAAACTGAAAGAAGAAAATTATAATAACGAAAATATTTATAATGATAATTTTCCTAACTTGAGAAGGATTGAAACTTGAGAAGGATTGAATGATTTGAAGTGTGTTGAATTTGCTGGATTCCTGATCTATTTATATGTTTGTCGTATCCCAATTATTGGGATATGACGTATCCTATAAATTGGGTCGTATCCCATTTATGGAATAGGTCGCATACTATAAATTGGGTCGTATCCCAATTATGGAATATGACGTTCTGTATTTTTGAATCGTATCCTAACTCCAACTCCAAATATTACCGTTGCGTATTTTTGACCCAACTCAATTTTGACTTCCGTCAAATATTACCGTTGGCTTCAACTTTCAACACGACGAATTAATATTATAACATATAATATATTTATTATATACTTTAGATAATGAAAATATCCAACAATCCTCCCCTATTTTCATAATCTTCCAATCCTTTTTCTTTGACATTCTTCTTTCTCTTATTAAATATAGTATACATAAGTAATAGGTGTCTTTCGACTTGAACCTTTACATAGTCTATTTCACAAAATATCTGAATTTTTAGTAGCGTTAGCTTTGAACTAAAAAATCTTAAAGTGATATCTTGCTCTATAAACATATACTATATCTCTTATAGTTTAAGGAGACCCAACACATTTATGGCCATGTTTTTACATCTTGGGTTTCGTAAGTGACTTAGAGATAAGCCTTATGTCTCACAGAAGCGGCCCACTTCCTTCACTTACATAGTTGAATCTAATTAGATGCACTTGTATGACCCACATCCTCCAAACCGGACATAGATTCATTAAAGGTTTACCCTACCCTCTTTGTTCTCTATACAAGCATACACTATCTTTGAGATGATTTTGAAGAAATTCTTCTTCATACTTGTCTAGTGTATAACTGGTAATTACTATAAGTATTTTTCCATTGAACTAATATACCAGATGTTATTCTAGTATTTAGTTAGGTTCCATTTATAGATTACCTCTCATTTAAAGGCTTTAAACCCATCTCCTTGGAAGTCTTACATATTACATCCTTGCCTAGGCCTTTTGTAAAAGGATCTGCCAAATTTCCCTTTGACTTAACATAATTAAAGGTAACAACCCCTTTATTGATTTGCTCCCTTACACAACTATGTCTTAAACTTATATGTCTAGACTTTCCGTTATAAACCTTGTTATAAGACCGTGATAATGCTGCCTCATTATCACAATATATTGAGATAACTGTCATTGGTTTAGGCCAAAGTGGTATCTCAAATAATAAATCCTTAAGCCATTCAGCTTCTTTTACAGCAGTTGATAATGCAAAAAACTCAGATTCCATAGCTGAATGTGTTATCAAGGTTTGTTTCTTGGAACCCCAAGAAATTGCCACTCCTCTTAAAGTGAATATCCATCCACTTGTAGACTTTATTTCATCTGAATCTGTTATCCAGTTTGCATCCGTATACCCTTCTACCACAGCTGGGTATCCTGTATAGTATAATGCATAGTTCATTGTGCCTTTAAGATATTTAAGTATCCTTGATACTGCATCCCAATGAACCTGACCTGGATTATGAGTAAACCTACTCAATACTCCTACTGCAAATGCTATATCAGGTCTAGTACACTGCATTGCATACATTAGACTACCAATTACACTTGCATACTCTAATTGAGATATGCTATTTCCTTTATTTGGAAATAACTTAACAGAATGATCATATGGGGTAGAAGCTATCTTGCAATTCTCATGATTAAACTTCTTTAACAATTTCTCAATATAATGAGACTGAGTTAAAGAAATAGTATCTTGAGACCTCACAATTTTAATACCTAAAATTACATCAGCCTCCCCCATATCTTTCATATCAAAAGTAGCAGACCAAAATGCTTTAGTTTCTAATACTACTTTTTCACTAGTACCAAATATAAGCATATAATCAACATATAAACAAATTATAACTCCAAAAATTTTACTAAACTTAGAATAAATACATTTATCCGATTCATTTATTTTAAATCCATTTGAAACAATCATTTGGTCAATTTTTTCATGTCACTGCTTAGGTGCTTGTTTTAGGCCATATAAAGATTTAATAAGTTTACAAACTTTCCTTTCCTGGGCTTTCAAAACAAACCCTTCTGGTTGTTCCATATAGACTTCCTCTTCTAAATCACCATTTAGAAAAGCAGTTTTAACATCCATTTGGTGTATAACAAGTTTTTGAATTGATGTTCATGCAATTAATAATCTAATGGTACTAATTCTTGCTACTGGAGCATATGTATCAAAATAATCAATTCCTTCTTTTTGCTTAAAACCTTTGGCTACCAGTCTAGCTTTATACTTATCAATGGATCCATCTGATTTTCTTTTCTTTTTAAAGATCCATTTACAGCCAATGGGTTTACTACCAAGAGGTAAATCCACCAAGACCCAAGTCTTGTTACCCATGATAGAATCCATTTCATCATTTATGGCTTCTTGCCAAAAACCTGAATCTTGAGAGGACATAGCTTCTCTAAAAGTCAATGGATCTCTATCACTAGAATCATGTTCAGTCACAAAAACACTAGAAGAAACAATAACATCCATGTTTCCTTCTACTAGGAACATGTAGAAATCAGGGCCATATGATTTTTCTATCCTTGTTCTTTTACTTCTTCTTGGTTCTTTTTCTTCAGTAGATGTAGTAAGTTCCATTTCATCATTTGTTCCATGATGAACAATTTTTTGATCCCCTTTATCAGTGTCTTCTCTTGACCTTTTCCTAAAGAAAGAATTCTCAAAGATCTCAACATCTCTAGATTCCAAAATTAAATTATATTTTGGCTAACAGAATCTGTGGATTCCATGGTCAAGAATTTATAGGCTTTGCTATTTTGTGCATAGCTTATAAAAGCACACTTGATTGCTTTAGCACCAAGTTTAGGCCTTTTAGGATCAGTTAACCTTACTAATGTTCTACATCCCCACACCCTTAAATGGTCAAGAGGGGTTTTTTTTCTCCCACAATTCATAAGGTGTAATATTAGTTTTCTTATGGGATATACGATTAAGTATATAACAAGCAGTCATTAATGCTTTCCCCCATAACTTTTTAGGCAAACCAGAAGTAAGAAGTAATGTATTAATCATTTCTCCAAGTGTTCTATTTTTTTTGTTCTACCACTCTATTTTGTTGAGGACTATAAGGGGATGTAGTTTGATGAATTATGTGACGCCCCCAAAATTAGATATACATCACCCATCTTGGGTCTTCAGATACATGGTACATAATTCAAATACAACTTACTAATATAACTTTCGTGTACAATACGACAAAACATAACTGTGAGTTTGAATATAATTATTGTCTACTAGAGATTATACAAACTCAAAAAGAGTCCTCATTACAATTATTAATACACTATTTCACAGAATAGTGAGGACTACTAATGCTATCCTCTGGACCGTCACTCCGTTCCCCGACTAGTCCCTGCTATGTTCTCATTTCCTGAAGAGAATAGTGAAAGAAAGGGTGAGCTCAACTAGCCCAGTAAGAAATATTATAACTAAGATAATGCAGAATAAATTATCGTTAGCCTTCAACAGTATTAAACTGATAAAATATAACAACATCAAGTTTAACAGCAGCGGATCAAGCAATCCATTAAAAGAGTCAAGTAGAGAATAAAATCTACTATCTTTTATGATTTAAAAAGTTTTTCATCACTTTTATCGTTGAGACTCAGCTTAATAAATAATCCACATCATTCCTGCACTACGGCCAAGGATATTTATTAGGGTCACGACCACAAATTCCATGCACTACGGGCCAAGGACATTTGTGTATTCATCAATGGTCATGATCATGCCAACAACTGTCCATCAATGCACTACGGGCCAATGAGGACTTTTACCGCATCATTTGTAACATTACGGTCATGATTACACCGAACAATCCCTGGTCATAATCATACCAAGTCCATCCATGCACTACAGGCCACAGATGACTTTCAAAAAATATAAACATGAGGATGATGACAATGATATAAGAATTCAATAAAACAAGTTCAAGAATTAATTTGTCCAAGAACTACTAATGTCCAAATTGTCCACATGATACTGCTTTGTAGAGTTAAATTCAAGAATGATCAGAAGAATATTTCCATGAAAAGATACTGGATGAAGCGCAAATATCAAGGATATTCTACTAATTTCATGGAGTATAGAAGTCAAAACTTTAACTAACTGAGTATAATAAAGAATGGAATAACAACAGAAATCACCATGCATGCGGTACTTCTCATAGACAGGTTATTCCAACAGAATAATAATAATGGAACCAGGTCAGGCAAAATTTGCACCGACAGGATGCTCCAACAGAATAATAAAGACAGAACCAGGTCCGGTGTAAAACACACAGACAAGATGTTCCAACGGAATAATAATAAAGACGGAACCAGGTCCGGTGTAAAACACACAGACAGGATGTTCCAACATAATAATAGAAGAATGTCACAAAGTATAGGGTAGACCGCGTATACAGGTTATTCCAACAGAATAATAAGAAATGGAATAACAACAGTTCTCTTCATGAATAAGAAAGAATAACACCCCTTACCGTAACAGAAACTGGATATAGAAATAGAAAAGTTAAGTAGCAAAAAGCTTTTCTTCTATCTCTCTATAGTTTCTCTCTCTAGAGTTCAGTGAATTCGTAAGAAAATAATGAAGGAATGAGCTTCTATTTATAGGAAAATGGAATGCATAGTAACTAATCCATGAACGGTCCAGATTGATTTACTTTAATCCGAAGGTCCATATTTAAAGAAAAATCTTTTAAATAAAATATAATATATTCTATTTATATAAAAAGATTTTTACTATTCAAACACTATACAACACTATGCAAAATATTATGCAACACTATGCATAATAAAATATAATATATTCTATTTATAGAATAACTTTAATAAAGTATTCTGTTTTATATAAAAAGATGTTTCTGTTTTATTACATTAATAATACGAATAAAACAAAACGTCATCATCGCTATAATAATTCATATTATTAATCGACAATAAGTGAATTAAACTGAGCGACTTCTCACATAAATATCAATAATCAATACCGTTTGCTACTATGCAACAACGCGTATTACTGTACTTTTACTACCCAGTAGTTCAACAGTATCAACGGTAAAACTTCCGCCGTTATTTTCAATAAAATATTTTTGTCGTTTTCTCAATCCGACAATAATTCCGTTGTGGGGTCTACCAATAATTGTATCGTCGTACGAATATTTTCCGACACAAACAATATTCCCTGACCAATCGAATATAATATAACAACTTGCATACTTTGCAAAATTTATAAATACTACCCACAACTATAATATTATCTCAAATTCACACCATAATATTAAAAAATTATTTCGAGAAAATTAATTCTTTATTCATAAAACCTGGGGTTTCACAAATTATACCATAATTCTCACAAAAATTATTATAAGAGAAGTATTCCCCTCCTCTATTTGATCTAAGAATTTTAATTTTTTGATCTAATTGATTTTCAACTTCAGACTTGTAGATTTTAAATTTTTCTAAAGCCTCATCTTTAGTCCTTAACAAATAAACTTGAGTGTATCTAGAACAATCATCTATAAATGTTATAAAATATCTTTTACCTCCCTTAGTTAATATGCCCTCAAATTTACAAATATCAGAATGAATTAATTCTAATAATTGTGAATTTCTTTCTACTTTTTAAAGGCTTCTTGGCAATTTTAGATTTAACAAATATAACACATTTTTCTAAGTCAAAAAAATTAATCTTAGGAATTAAACTAAGATTACTCATGCTACGCATACTTTTATAATTTACATGTCCTAATCTAGCGTGCCAAACATTAAAAGTAGAAATCATATAAGCAAGAGATGAACTTTCATTAATAACATTTAGTTTGTACATGCCATTAGATTCATATCCTTTTCCGACATACATACCACCCTTAGACAATACAATACAATTAGCGTCAAACAAGACTTTTATGCCATGTTTGTTTAAAAGACTAACAGATACAAGGTTTTTCTTAATTTCTGGAACATGAAGAACATCATTAAGGGTAATTGTCTTCTCGGATGACAACTTGAGAACCACATTGCCTTTGCCCATCACTTTTGCAGTTGATGAATTTCCCATGAATATTTCTTGACCATCCTTCATAGGTTCATAGGCTTTAAATATTGCTTTATTCTTGGCAATATGCTTGGTTGCTCCAGAATCGATCCACCATTCCATGTCATTTCCAAGCATGTTAGTCTCTATGATCATAACAGCAATATCCTCATTGTCTACCATATTTACTTGGTCATTCTTTTGTTGCCTTTGTTTCAAGTACAAAGTACATTATTTCTTAAAATGTCCTGGCTTACCACACTTCCAACAAGTACCTTTCGGTTTTTTATTTCCAGAAGTGCTATGTTGACCACCACGCTTTCTTTTATTGTTGCCCCTTGGTTTAAATACATTTTCTATGACAAGAGCTTTAAAACTTTTATTTTCTATTTCCAATTTATCCAAGTTTCGAGAATTTTCTTCAACTTGGAGAAATTTAATAAGTTCTTGCATAGTCATTGCATCTTTCTTTTGTTTCAATTCCTTTCGACAATCTTTCCACGAATATGGTAACTTTGAAATAATTGTCGATACTTGAAACCCTTCGTCAAGGCTATGGCCTTACGACACAATTTGATTCATGATAATTTGAAGTTCATGTACTTGCAGCATAACAGATTTATTATCTATCATTTGATAATCAAATTATGAACTTACTAGAAATTTTTTATTTTCAGCGTCCTCAATTTTGTATTTGTTGTCGAGATCTTCCCATAATTCTCTTGCCGTCTTTTCCATGAATTTGGCTTCATATACATCATACAGCGAATTGGATAGGACATTTAGAATGTACCCTTTACACATGAAGTCATCTTGTTCCCATTTTATTCGATTTTTCATATCTGTCGATGTCTCATTTTCCTTTTCTTCAGTTTTCTCCTCATTTAGCACATTAGAGATTTTTAATGCTGTTAAGAAAAGATACATTTTACTTTTCCAATGTCTGAAGAATAATCCATCAAACTTTTCAAGTTTGTAATTTTGATTCAGGCTATTTTTTGAATTGTTGTCCTCCATGGTGTAATATAGTCTTAAGATTGTAGATTTTTTTTGTTTTGTAGTAAGATATAGAACAACAATATTTATGCCTGAATCGAATGGTTGACCACTCTTTCCTTAAGACTATATTCGCCCCTTACTTTTGCGACACAGGGTTACTGTGAATTAGTCTCCCAAGATAAGACATGCCTAGATTTTATTCTGTACTAGAATTTGTTGTGTAGGAACAAATCTAGTGCTAAACTATAAACTGAAAGAAGAAAATTATAATAAGGAAAATATTTGGAATGATAATTTTCCTAACTTGAGAAGGATTGAAACTTGAGAAGGATTGAATGATTTGAAGTGTGTTGAATTTGGTGGATTCCTGATCTATTTATAGGTTTGTCGTATCCCAATTATTGGGATATGACGTATCCTATAAATTGGGTCGTATCCCATTTATGAAATAGGTCGCATCCTATAAATTGGGTCGTATCCCAATTATGGGATATGTCGTTCTGTATTTTTGAATCGTATCCTAATTCCAACTCCAAATATTACCGTTGCGTATTTTTGACCCAACTCAATTTTGGCTTCTGCCAAATATTACCGTTGGCTTCAACTTTCAATACCGACGAATTAATATTATAACATATAATATATTTATTATATACTTTAGATAATGAAAACATCAAACAATCCTCCCCTATTTTCATAATCTTCCAATCCTTTTTCTTTCACATTCTTCTTTCTCTTATTAAATATAGTATACATAAGTAATATGTGTCTTTTGACTTGAACCTTTACATAGTCTATTTCATAAAATATCTGAATTTTTAGTAGCGTTAGCTTTGAACTAAAAAATCTTAAAGTGATATCTTGCTCTATAAACATATACTATATCTCTTATAGTTTAAGGAGACCCAACACATTTATGGTCATGTTTTTACCTCTTGGGTTTCGTAAGTGACTTAGAGATAAGCCTTATGTCTCACAGAAGCGGCCCACTCCCTTCACTTACATAGTTGAATCTAATTAGATGCACTTGTATGACCCGCATCCTCCAAACCGGACATAGATTCATTAAAGGTTTACCCTACCCTCTTTGTTCTCTATACAAGCATACACTATCTTTGAGATGATTTTGAAGAAATTCTTCTTCATACTTGTCTAGTGTATAACTGGTTATTACTATAAGTATTTTTCCATTGAACTAATATACCTGATGTTATTCTAGTATTTAGTTGGGTTCCATTTATAGATTACCTCTCATTTAAAGGCTTTAAACCCATCTCCTTGGAAGTCTTACATATTACATCCTTGCCTAGGCCTTTTGTAAAAGGATCTGCCAAATTTCCCTTTGACTTAACATAGTTAAAGGTAACAATCCCTTTATTGATTTGCTCCCTTACATAACTATGTCTTAAACTTATATGTCTAGACTTTCCATTATAAACCTTGTTATAAGACCGTGATAATGCTGCCTCATTATCACAATATATTGAGATAGTTGTCATTGGTTTAGGCCAAAGTGGTATCTCAAATAATAAATCCTTAAGCCATTCGGCTTCTTTTACAGCAGTTGATAATGCAACAAACTCAGATTCCATACTAACCAGCACCACAAATTTCCATCAGTACCACCCGATTTTTGGAAAAAGTAACCTGACTATCGAAACCTCCCAAAATTACATTTTTCCAATTTTGTTTTGAATTCGATAATAAACACTAAATAAAAGATTCGTTGGTTCATCTTCAGTTACAAGCAAAAACAACAACATCGTTGATAATGAAAATTCAAAAAATCATTAATTAGCATAGTTCATTAAGAAATCAGGCACTAGAGATCTAGAAAGAGAGAACCTGGAAATGTGTTTGAACAGGGGAACATAAAAGGTGGTGAATTGAGTGAAGTAGGAAAGAGCAGCCACAAAAATATAGAGAAATAATATTGAAATTTGAATACGAGAGGAGAAATCCTAAATTAAAATCCCTAAAACCTTGAAAATGTTTGAATTTAGGGCACGCCTTTCTCTCTGACCTCTTTTATTATTATACGCTCTCTGTTTTGAAGATTTTAGGCCACGATTACTCTAGCGATTTCACTTTCTTGATGGAAGATTTTGAGAATGTTTTCTTTTTGAGGGAATGAAAAGTTGGAGAAGGAACAAGTGCTCAGCCAAAACAAAACTCGCAAGAAGAGAGAAAGTGAAGGGAAAAAAACACGGAGCCCTTTTATATAGTCATGCTCTTTAAAGATGTAATGCTATTTAAGTGTCATGCTCTTGATCGGGATTGTATACATACATATATATATATATATATATATATATATATATATATATATATATATACACCCGTGAATGTTGAAAAAAATCCCCCTGCCAATTTCAATTCTTCCCACATGTGGGTCCCACCCCATATGTCAGTTTCACACACATCACACTCACAAACAAATATTTTATATATATATATATATACTGAATAATTTTCTACCGATTATTTTGAAAAATGAGTAAATGGGGATCCATATAATAATCAAAATTTACAACAAATACTTCATAAAAATTCCCTCAATATTTTTAACAACATTTATTTAGCATTATTATAATTTGCAATATTAACAACCAGATCGTTCCCAGGAAGGAGGGGCTTTCCGATAAGGATTTCTCCCTATTGGCGAGCAATTAGGTGACCAAACCCCTTTGTTCGACAGAACTTTTTAGACATTGTTAATTATGCAGATAATAATATGAATAACTTGTCATCTTAATTATTGATTTAATAATATAAAAAATATTAACAATAATTGAATCAAATAATGTGAGATACTATGCATCAATTATTGTAGCAATAATTGAGTATAACTGAGTGACTTCTCACGTAAGTTTCAATAATCAAAACCGTGTGGTACTATGCAACCACACGTATTACCGTACTTTTCATCATCGGGTATTTCAACAGTTAAGGGTAAAACTTTCGCCGTTACTTTTATAAAAGATATTTATGTCGTTTGCTAACTCCGACAGTAATTCCGTTGTGGGGTCCACCAATGATTGTGTCGTCGTACGAATATTTTCTGTTAAAACGAATATTCCCGACCAATCGAATATTTTATAACAACTTGATTCTTTTGAAAAATTTATAAATATTACCCACAACTATAACATTATAACAAATTCACACCTTAATATTCAAAAATAATATTTATAGAAAAATTCATCTTTATTCATAAAAGTTGGGGTCTTACATTACTCGTCTTTCTCATAGGTATATAAAATAAACTAGCACTACCATTTTTTCTTTTTCAAAAGTTTTGACACAGAAATGCTTCTAAGATAAACAGATAAAATTTAGTACAGATCTATATAAAAGTTGAAGTAACTTTTTTATTTGATGCTTCTCAATTAAGCAAGTAGTAATTAAAGATCAAGTAATTATATAAAAGTTCAATGGCCTTTATATATGTGAAATGTGCTTCTGTGTAAGCAAATGTAAATGTATGCTCGGTTATAAAAGTTTATATTACTTTTATACTTGTGTAAATATGTTTTTTAATTAAGAAAATAGATTAATTTTAGCTTAGCTTAAAAATGCTTCTGTATAAGCAGATATATAGTTTAATGTAAATTTAAAAAGAATTATTTTTTATAATAAAGAATGTGTTTCTATTGGTTAAACAGATATAACTTTAAGTTCAGATATAAAAATTTAAATAAATTTTATATTTAGAGTGAAAATACTTCAGAGTAAGCAGATAAGGTGTTTTAAGTTTTGAATCAAGTATGCTTTTATATAAGCAAATATTTTTTGGGGTGCAAATTTATAAAAAAAATTATTTATTCTTTATAAATAAAAATGTCTTTTTATATTAAACAGATAAGACTTTGATTTTTGATATAAAAGTTCAAATAACTTTTATAGTGAGTGATATGCTTCTGTTTAAGCAGATAAATTCACTTAAGTTTGTGATATAAAAGTTTAAATAACTTTTATATTATCCATGTAAGACCCTAACTTTTATGAATAAAGATAAATTTTTCTATAAATATCATTTTTGAATATTATGGTGTGAATTTATTTATAATAGTATAGTTGTGGGTAATATTTAAAAAAATTTCAAAGTAATCAAGTTGTTATAAAAGATTCGATTGGTCGGAAATATTCTTTTTAACATGAAATAATTGTACGACGATATAATCATTGGTGGATTCCACAACATAATTATTGTCGGAGTTAGCAAAAGACATAAATATGTTTTTATAAAAGTAACAGCGAAAGTTTTACTGTTAACTGTTGAAATACCCGGTGATAAAAAGTACAGTAATATGCGTGGTTGCATAGTACCACACGATTTTGATTATTGATACTTACGTGAGAAGTCACTCAGTTATACTCAATTATTGCTACAATAATTGCTGCATAGTATCTCACGTTATTTAATTCAATTATTGTTAATATTTTTTATATTATTAAATCAATAATTAAGATGACAAGTTTTTCATATTATTATCAGCATAATTAACAATGTCTAAAATGTTCTGTCGAGGAAAGGGGTTTGGTCACCTAATTGCGTGCCAATAGGAAGAAATCTTTATCAGAAAGCCCCCTCTTTCCTGGGAACGATCTGGTTGTTAATATTGCAAATTATAATAATGATGAATAAATGTTGTTAAAAATATTGAGGGGATTTTTATGAAATATTTGTTGTAAATTTTGTTTATTATATGGATCTCCATTTACTCATTTTTCAAAATAATCGGTAGAAAATTATTCAGTATATATATATATATATAAAATATTTGTGTGTGAGTGTGATGTGTGTGAAAGTGAAATGCGGGGTGGGACCCATATGTGGGAAGAATAGAAATTGGCAGGGGAGATTTTTTCAACATTCGCGGGTATATATATATATATATATTATATTATAATAAGTTTTGTTTTTTTTATGAAAAATAGAATATATTATATTAATAGTTTGAAAAAAAAATTGGCGTCTGAGTTTTTTTTTCGTCCGTGATTATTTCGTCTGAAATCCTACTGTTGGCCCGTGAATAAAATTCAAATAGTATCCTTTCCATTCTCCTATAAATAGGATGCTTAGTTAGAATTGAAAATCACACCAGAATCAGAGAATTCTTCTTCTATAATATTGAGCGTATTTCTTTCGAGTTTTAGAAAGTTTTGACTGTAGAAAACAGTTCAAGTTTTCTTGAAGAATATCCCCGCCCTATCAGTCGGAATACTCTTCTTTTTAAGGTATGTGATATTATTTTGTTCAGTATTCGTAAGAAATAATATTTTCTTCCATACTCTATAGTATGTAAGTAATATTATTTCGTTTCAGATTTCGAATTCTATACTCATTTTTGTTAAGTTTTGGCTTCTATACTCCATGAAATTAGTAGAATATCCTTGAAATTTGCGCTTCATCAAGTATATTTTCAGGGAAATATTATTCTAAGCATTCTTGATAAGTTTTAACTTTTTCATACCAGAGTACTATTCACGGGATACTATTCACTCAGTTACTATTCACCCGGGGTACTATTCCTGATAAAAATTGATTTTATTTCGATCCAAATCATTTTTGATACAATATTACTCTTGAATTTTACTCTATAAAGCATGGCATTATTGAATTCTGGATAAATTAAATTATAAATCTTTAAAAATTTATCCTTTGCTTTCTTTTAATTGAATTCTTATATCATTGTCCTCATCCTCATATTTATTTTGTGATGAAAGTCATCTGTGGCTTACGTGTATAGATGGACTGTTGATTGGTATGATTATGACAATGGATTATTCGGTATAATCATGACCGTAATGTTACAAATGATGTGGTAAAAGTTCTTATTGGCCCTAGTGCATTATTGGACAGTGGTTTCCATGATCATGACCATTGGTGAAAACATGAATATCCTTGACCTGTAGTGCATAGATAATTCATGGTCGTGATACTAATGAATATCCTTGGTCTGTAGTGTAGGGATGATTCGATGATGTGTTTTATATATTAAGCTGAGTCTCAGCGATAAAATTGATGATAAACATTTTAAATGATAAAAGATAGTAGATATCATGCTCTACTTGACTCTTCTAATGGACTGCTTGTTCCGTTACAGTTAAACTTGATGTTTATGATATTTTATTAGTTTAACATTGTTGAAGGCTAACGATAATTTATTCTACATTATCTTAGTCATAATATTTCTTACTGGGCTAGTTGAGCTCACCCTTTTGCTTTCATTGTTTTCTTCAGGAAATGAGAACGTAGCCGGGACTAGTCGGGGAACGGAGTGATGGTCCGAAATGATTGTTGTAGTAGTCCTCACTATGTAGTGTGATAATAAATATAATAAGGATTGAATTTGAGTTTAGATATTGTTTATGAGATAATATTCATGTAAAAAGTCTCAGCTCATATGGTATAATGAAGTTTGTATTCGTATTTAGTACCATGTATTTGGTAACTCAAGATGGGTGATGTATACCTATTTTGGGGGCGTCATAGTTGGTATCAAAGCTTAGGGATGTGATCCCTTGCTAAGATGTGAGACTAGAACTAGGGGGAGAGACGGGGAAATCCTTCGCTAATATGACCTACCTAAGTTTATTTATTATTTAATTGGTCGATCAAAATATAGGGATAATATATGGCATGTCAATTAACCATTATTATTTGGCAGTGTTTGAAAATGACATCCGAGAGTGTTGAGATAAACAACAGAGCACAGGAGACTGTTGAGTCACCACAGATTAATAACCAGGATAACGTGCATCAGGAAGGCAATAATACTCAGTTAAACAACAACACCGACCAAATGATGAACGACGGAATATTCAGAGGCTTTCTGCAATTCATGCAGCATCAGGCGAGAGAGACTCCTGTGCAAAATGCAGGTGGAAACACTGAAAACTCACGGATGGTCACCGCTAAGTAGTTCGAGGAGCTGGGACCACCAAAGTTTTTGGGAGAGCCAAAACCACTTAAGGTGGAGCCATGGATAAAGTAGATCACCAAGATATTCGATGTCTTGGGATGCTCCGAGGAGAAAAAAGTTCCCTTTGTCACCTTTATGTTGCGAGGAGAGGCAGACTACTGGTGGGAATCTATAAAGCGTACTCATCCTGCCGCACTGAAAATGTATTGGGAGAAGTTCCAAGAACTGATCAACGACAAGTACTTTCCCGAAAGTATTCGTCACATGAAGGAGGTGAAATTTATTAATTTGGAACAAAAAAATATGACTGTGTCGTAGTACGAGGCAAAGTTTGCTGAGTTATCTCGGTTTGCATCCCATTTGGTAGACAATGAGGAGCGTATGAAGCGGATGTTTCTAAGAGGTTTGAAACCCAAAATACGTCAATACCTAATTTCTCACAAACTGTGTTTGTATTCAGATGTTGTAAATAAGGCTCAGTTATTGGAATGCGATAATGAGTCAACCCAACCAAGAGAGAGCAGCCGTCAAATTGATAATACCAGTGGTAGCAGTCATCAAAGCAGTGACAACAAATGTGGAGGGAATCATTATGCTAGAAATGGTAACCACTTCTGTGGTAATCATGGCCAAGATAATATGAGTGGAAATTTCAAGAAGAGGAGATTCAACAATGATGGAAAGACGTCAATACCAGCACCCGTTGTTAAGGAAGGAGAACGACCACCTATTATATGCTTCAAATGCGGAGGGGAGGGACACATCAGTCCAAAATGTGTTACAGTTTTGGAAGAGAAGATCACCTAGCTCGATTTTGTCGTACAATGAAGCCAAGTCCAGTTAGGATGGTGACACCAAATGCCGTCCCAGACAAGTCAAAACCAGTAGTTCAAAGGAGAGCGTTTGTCATGACGTGCCAGAAAGCGAGGAACCCGAACGAGGTCATCACGGGTAAACTAATCATAAACTCTAGTGAAGTCTATTCCTTATTTGATACCGGTTCTACCCATTCTTTTATTTCTCCTAATTACGCTCAACGTTTAAATTTAACTCCAGAGAAATTAGACTTTGACTTATCTGTTGAAACTCTGTTAGGAGGAACCTTCATTACATCCACTATTTATAAGTCTTGTTTGATTCAAATCGGCAACTGCACGTTATCTGTCGATCTTATCTCTTTGAAAATACTTGTATTTGATGTGATTTTAGGGATTGATTGATTAACTATTCATCATGCTAAAATTGATTATTTTCGTAAGGTTGTTAGTTTTCATATTCCTAACCAACCTATTATGCGAATTCAAGCAACCAAACCACTAAAGTCAATCATTGTCATATCAAGCCATAAAGTTATTCGTTTATTGAAAAATGGATATCAAGCTTTCTTAGCCCATGTCATGGATTTAAACAAAAATACGTCAGATTTGGATGATATTTCTATTGTTAATAAATTTCATGACGAATTCCTTGAAGAAATTCCTGGCCTACCCCCAGAGCGTGAAATCGAGTTTGGTATTGACCTTGAACCCAGTAGAAAACCCATTTCCAAAGCCCCATGTCGAATGACTCCTATTGAACTTCAGGAGTTAAAGACCTAATTGCAGGAATTGTTAGACATTGGTTTCATTCGTCCTAGTAGGTGTCCTTGGGGTGCTTCTGTTCTATTCGGGAAGAAGAAAGATAGGAGTATGCAACTTTGTATTGATTTTCGGGATTTGAACCATGTCACCATAAAAAATAGGTACCTGTTGCCTCGTATTGATGACATGTTTGACCAGTTGCAAGGCGCCAAATTCTTTTCAAAGATCGATATTCGTTCCAGGTATCATCAGTTAAAGATTAAAACTGATGACATTCCAAAGACTGCTTTCAGAACTCGGTACGAGCATTATGAATTCCTAGTCATGTCTTTTGGATTGACTAATGCTCCTGCTGCCTTCATAGATACGATGAACCGAGTATTCAAGGAATATTTGGATCATTTCGTGGTTGTCTTTATTGATGACATCCTCATATAATCCAAAACCCATGAAGATCATGAGCAACACATGAGGCTGATACTCCAAAAGCTTCGTGAAAATAAGATTTATGCCAAGTTAAATAAATGCGAGTTCTCGCTTGAGGAAGTAGCATTCCTTGGGCACGTGATATCAAATCACGGAAAATCTGTTAACACAGCAAAGATTGAAGCAATACAAAGCTGGGAGCAACCTAAGTCAGTAACCGAAGTACGTAGTTTTCTGGGTTAACTGGTTATTTTCAGAGATTCGTGGAAGGATTTTCGCGAATCGCTACTCCATTAACTCCGCTGACTCGAAAAGATACAAAATTCGATTGGAGCAAGGAATGTGAGACGAGTTTTCAAGAACTCAAGAGGAGACTCATTTCAGCACCTGTTCTGACAATACCATCTGGTTCGGAGGGATTTGTCATCTACAGCGATGCTTCAGGCAGAGGGTTAGGATGTGTTCTCATGCAACTTGGAAAAGTCATGGCCTATGCCTCACAAAAACTCAAAGAGTATGCGAGGAATTATCCTACTCATGATCTAGAGTTGGCAGCAGTCGTTTTCGCATTAAAGATCTAGAGGCATTACATGTATGGGGGAGAATGTGGAGATCTATACGGATCATAAAAGCCTTAAATATTTCTTCACCCAAAAGGAACTCAGTATGCGACAACGACGTTGGCTTGAACTGTTGAAAGATTATGATCATACCATCCAATACCATCCTGGAAAAGCGAACGTGGTAGCTGACGCATTGAGTAGAAATTCATATGCGGGTACGAGTGCGATATTGTTAATGGAAAGACCTATTTGGTATGACTTACAAAGGATGGAGATAGAGATAAAGACTCCAGAGATGCACATGATGTTGTCAAATATACGAGTAGAACCGACTTTAATTGATAAAGTTAAAGCTGCTCAAGGTATAGACCTGGAGCTGATGCGTATGAAGAACAAAATGCAAGAAGGTGATATTCCGGAAGAACGAATCGATGAAGATGGAATAATTCAAGTCAACTCCAGACTTTGTGTTCCTAACGACCCTGATTTAAAGTATAAAAACATGATGGAGGTGCAGAACACACCGCTTGCAATCCATCTTAGCAAAGATTGATTTATAATTAGGAGATTATGATATAATTAGGAAGCCCTAATTATAATTTAGAAATCAAAAATTTTCTATTTTAAATTCTAATTAGAAAAATTTTAAAATCCAAGTTGCTAAATATTTAAAGGTTAAAAT
This sequence comes from Panax japonicus, assembly GCA_020205505.1. Taxonomy (NCBI): domain Eukaryota; kingdom Viridiplantae; phylum Streptophyta; class Magnoliopsida; order Apiales; family Araliaceae; genus Panax; species Panax japonicus. The sequence continues at coordinate 50,007,943 of CM035100.1, forward strand.
CTAAACCCTAAACCCTAAAATGTCCAAACCCTAAACCCTAACAAAACCTAAACCCTAAGGCAATTTCTAGAAATTTAAAGAAATGACAAGATTGCCCTTTTTGTCACATTTTCTTTTATGTGGAGTGTAAATCTTGCTAAATCTTGGAGTTGGTGACCAACTCAATTGACTTGCATAACCTATAACCACAGCTATCAATCATTAAATCAGCTCATTTCATTTCATCAATTTATATATATAGTATTAGAGAGAGAAAATGGCCACTTTGTTCTCATTTTTCTTCCAAGACTTTCTCTCTCCAAAATTTCAAAATATAGAGTGTGAGAGAGTGAAATAGTTAGCCATGATCAAGGTATAGCTTTTCATAATCAGAATCAGAAATCAAAAATCATGATCAAAGCCCAAAAAGTGATAAAAACCCTAACCTAGAAATCCTTTGATTCTATGTTATTTGTTACAATTGATTGGTTAAAGTTGTGTAATAGGGTGTCAATTGATTATCTGGGTTGTCAAAACACAGATCCATAACATCAAAGTGCACGATTTTGAAGTTTTTGAAAATATGGAAAACTTGAAAAATATGGCCTGACAGCCATATGTCAGTGCCCATAGATCTGTGTATGTTAATTATTTGTTGTGTTTTAAGTTATATACTTGTTCTTTGCCATGAGGAGAGTAGACTGGAAGTGGAATCAGCCTCATACCATGTCTAGATCAAAAGATATGAGTGGTCAAACATGGTTAACCAACTCTGGAAAACCGTTTCTGGAAAAACCCAGAATTTACCCAGATTTCTGACAAGGTTTTTAGGGCCCTGAATCTTACGGTTGTTTGATGCTTTGGTCCAGCTGTTGTTTTTTTCTTGTAGAATGACATGTAATCTACACATAAGTGTCTTTAGATCACCCAGAAAGCACATAGAATCAAAGTTATTGTTGGTCAAAGTACCATTGACCAACTGTTCTTGAACGAAATATGGGAAAACCTAGATTTCTCAAGAACAGTGCCCGAACTTAAGTTTGACCGGCCATATCTTGTTCATTCTGTGATTGTTTAGTGTTATTATGATTTATAGTTGTAGTAATACATGTTTTCTACAAACTAGAGTTGATAGATCACATAAATGGTACACGATAATCAAGTTATAAGGACTCAAAGTAGGCCACTCAAATCTGTTAAACTCTGACAAGCCGAAGAACAGCGTTGTCAGAGATTTTAGCTACGAAACTTGTTATGTAATTGTAGTATTACATAAATACAACAACATGAAATCAATTGCAAGCCTAGAAACATAAGGAACACTGTTGTAATTAAGGTCAAACCAACCCACTCGAACTCTGACCGAAAATCTGGGTTTGGCTCAAGAACACCTATAGCGACGGTTCTATCGCTATAGGGCCCTTTAGTGACAGTTTATTTTCTATTTTCTGGAAAATAAATTAAAAATTAGAAAAATTAGTTTTTTATTATTAAAAATACAAAATAAATTCTGAAAAATTGTTTTACAGTCTAAAAAATAGTTTTTAACTATTTTGAGTATATTTTGAAACTATTTAATATTTTTGGAATATAAATGGTATTTATTTATTTAATTATAATATTAAATAAATTTTTTAAAAATAGTTTTAATTCATGAAAAATTATTTTATTGTATAAGAAAATATTTTAAGTTATTTTTGATGACTTTTAATATTTGTGAGGAAATTCATTAATTAATAAATATTAATGATAATTAGTTTATTTAATAGATATATTAAATAAATTAAGAAAAAATGGAATTAATGCTTTATAAATTATATAAAAATGATTTAAGTGTTAAAAAAATATTTTAAGTTATAAAATATAACTTTTGATATTTATTCATGAAAATATTAATATTTTAATATTAATAGCAGTTATAGGATAATGAATTTAAGTGTTTAAAAATCATATAATTATGATTTTAAGGTATTAAAAATACTTTGATATATTATAATTATATTATAATATTATGTAATGATTTTCATTAATATTTTATATTAAATGAATATTAATGATTAAGGTATTATGTGGTATTTAATTCATTTAAATACGGTTTTAAGGATTGAAAAATGTTGATAAATGGTAATAATTATCCGAAAATTATTACGAGCTTAGGAAAAATGTTTTGTCTGATTAAAAATTATCTGTGATAATTGTTAAGTGGTTAGACAGAGTTTAATTGAACTTAAACTCGATAAAAGTCCGACTAGACCATCAGGATGTTAGAATTGTGTCGGTTTCAACTCAGACTGCAATAGTTTGACTTGATACCTGTTCTTATGTGTGTTATAGACTGATAGGCTTATGTGTTATGTGTTTAGGTTATTCTGTATATATATATATATAACAGTATTATACTGTGATGATATTATTCTAATATTGGAGATCTATATTACTAATATTAGGTCTTCGGGTAAAGCGTTAAAAATTGCGTTGCGGTAATCAACGGTTCAGACAAGTTTCTTTGTACTTAACTCTAATAAGAGTAGTTTCTTCAAGATTATGGTTAATCATTGCTGATTGCCATGAAATTTGTACTCTGTACATCTTGCATGTATAAGTCAGGTATGAAAGGCTGATCACCTTCATTACCAGTTGGTTCAGAAATGTTTGTTCATGTTTAAAACTTGTTCAGTCAAAAATTTGTTCGTGCTAGTTCTCAATTATAATGATGAATTATAGCAAGCCCATTATTCATACTCTTCAATCATGATATATCGTTATATTATTGTATATAAACTTGCTGGGCAACTTTCATGCTCACCCTTGCTATATCATGATAAAATATTGCAGATAAGGCGAATGCGTTCGGATACAGGAAAAGATAATGTCAAGTTCGGCTTGGGATAAAATGTGCGGCTAGTTTGTAATAGTATACTTTGATAAATATTGTTGTGTGATAAATAGTTTATGATTTGTGTATTAAGTTAAGGTTACTCGACCTTGGGGAATAGTGTGTAATGTAATGTATAAACAATTTATGTTTATATCTTCCGCAAATAGTTATAGAATGATTAGTGTACCGAATCCGCGGCGATTTGGGGCCCGGAATCGGGGCTACTATAGTTGGTATCAAACCTGTTGGTTATGAAGCTTAGGTAGGAATACCTGAGACCAATAACCGCAGTGATTAGGATAAGGCTAACTCAAATAGAGTTAGTTGGTCGGTAAGATTCAAAGATGAATCTCGGCGAGTGTAAAGACACAGAGTTCCCTAACTCAGATAATAAAGTTGAACAATAACGGTAAATAGATCGAGTCTAAAAGACTGAAAGTGCAGAGATAGAAGATCGTAAAACAAAACGATCATAGTGCTTGGAATTGAATCGTAATATATACGATAAGATCACCCCGTGATCTGATAAGGTTATGATTGTGACAACCCGAGAATTTAGACAATTTATGGAAAATCATAAATGATTGATTTAAGGTCAAATATTAGACCTAGACAGAAAATAAGTGTATGCGTATGATGTTGTTGGGTTTGAATTTTGAGGATTTCAAAATTCGGTGAAGGATATAGGTGAATTATTCAGGATTAAGTGTTTACGTGAATATGCTCTATGCATATGGATAATTATGTGTTCAGAATGTGGTTAAAGGTTATGGGTTGACCAGATAAATTACATCTGTGACAAACCCTATGTATATATTAAGAACGTAAACGTTCAGTTAGAAAATTCTAACGTCTGATAAGAAACCCTAGCAATCGGTTCTGAAAACCCTAGTTTCAGTTCCGGGAGTCTGAAACCCTAATTCGGATATCGAAAACCCTAGATTGGGAATGCAATGTTATGTATAAGGTTAAACGTCATTAATTAGGAAAAACCCTAATTAATTACTGGAAATTCTAATTGATTATTAAAAAAACCCTAATACCAGAACTGAAAACCCTAATTTCAGATTCTGATAAAATTGAAGCCCTAATATGGGAATATAACGCAGAATTATAATGCTTAAGTCTAATTAGGGCAAAGCTTAATTAATTAGCAAACCCTAATTTAGAAAACCCTAATTTCAGGAATTGAAACCCTAATTTTATAATTAGGGAAAATGAAAGTGTTAATTGAATACTTTTAATGTTAATTAGAATATATTAATTCTAATTTTAAAGATTTTGTAATTAGAAAACTGTAATCTAATTACGAATATTTAATTTCTATTTTAGAAAATTATTCTATTTTAGAAACCCTAAATTTGTGGGTTGAAAACCTTAATTCGTGATTTTCGATCCCTAATTGTACAGTGGTGGATTAAATTGCTATAATAGCAATGTTAATTAGGAAATATAAATCCTAATTGTCAAGATATTAGAAACCCTAATCTAATTAGGAAATCTAATTCTAAAAATTGAAATATTATTATTATTCTAATTAAAACCCTAAAATGTGGTTTTGAAACCTAATGTGCAATTGTGGGCCTAAGTGCTAAATTGGCGATTTTAATTAGGATAAATTAGTCCTAATTAACAAGATTGTTGTGTGACTAGGAAATTATGATATAATTAGGAAGCCCTAATTATAATTGAGAAAATACAAATTTTCTATTGTAAATTTAATTAGAAAATTTTTGATAATCCAAGTTGCTAAAAATTTGAGGGTTAACACCTAAACCTTAAATTTTTCCAAATCCTAAATCTAAGTTTACTCAAACCCTAAACCCTAAGGGTTTCATCAAATTAGAAAATCTAGAAATAAAAGGAAATGGCAAAAATGCCCTTAAATGCATTATTGTGTGTTACTTGCAATCTTGGCAAAATCCATGGTTGTTCACCAACCCTAGAGCTAAATGTAGCCTAGCATGTGACTTAATTGGCCAGCAATCCAGCAGATCAGCAGCTGGAAATCAGATCATGCATGAATCAAGCTTTGTATAAATAGATTTAGAGAGAGAAATGTGCAAAAACTTAACCAATTTCATTGTATGCTCTCACCAACTCTCTCTCTCACCAAACATCCGAAAATCTAAGCTAGACCAGTTCTAAAATCAAGCCCCAAGTTGATCATAACAGAATCAATGGTCTGAAATGAAAATCAAAGCTCAAAAGGTATAATTTCTTTAATTTTTGAAATCCTTCAATTGGTTGTTAAATGTTGCAATTGATTGTTGAAAGTGGTGTAATAGGGTGTCAATTGATGTTCTGGGTTGTTGAATCCATGACCCATAACATCAAAGTGCACGAATTGAAAGTTTTTCAAAATCTGGAAATGGAAAATTTTTGTTTTTTTCAGTCAAATGTCAGATCCTCTAGATCCGTGTGTGTTATGTGTTTTTGATGTTTAAAACTTGTAACATGTAGCCTGATATGTGTTCTTTAAGTTTCAAAAAGAATCAGACCTAGATCTATTATAGATTGCAAGATATTCACGGTCAAACGTCGTTGACCGATCTGCCTAAAAACCGCGAACCCAGAAAATTAGAACAGTGGTCCGTGTCCTAGTTTGACCGGCCGTATCTTGTTCATGCTTTGATGGTTTTGTGTTATTTTGCTCTATAGTTGTAGTACTACATGTTATCTACAACTTGTAATTGATAGATCACATAAAGGTTTCACGATTAGAAAGTTATTAAGCATCAAAGTAGGTACCTAAGGCTGTTCTTCAAATCTGGAAAACCCAGAATTTGAAGAACAGGCCTGACCTCATTTTTGGAAGATTAAATCTAGCTTATATGTTGTTTTTTGGCCATGAACTTGGTTTCATGTTGTAGTATTGCAAAAGTACTACAATCTGAAAGTTTTAACCCACTCAGAATCGCAATAGACAAGGATTTAAGCTCGGTCAAACCAGCAACTTCGCCTCTGCCGGAAATCTGGAAAAGGCCTCAAGAACACCTATAGCGACAGAAAGCGTCGCTATATTTCCGAAAATTATTAAATAAATAGGAAAAAATGTTTTATTTATTAAAAAATACATATTAAATTATGAAAAATCATTTTAAAGTCTGAAAATAGTTTTTAACTATTTTGAGTATATTTCGAAAATAATTATTATTTTTGGAATATAAATGGTATTTATTTATTTAATTACTATATTAAATAAATTATTTAAAAATAATTTTTAATTCATGAAAGATCATGAAAAATAATATTATGGTATAAGAAAATATTTTAAGTTATTTTTGATGACTTTTGATATTTTGTGATGAAATTCATTAATTAATTAATATTAATGGTAATTAATTTATTTAATGAATATATTAAATAAATTATGGAAAAATAGTATTAATAATTTAAAAATCATATAAAAATGATTTAAGTGTTATAAAGATATTTTAAGTTATAAAATATAACTTTTGATATTTTGACATGAAAATATTAATATTTTAATATTAATATTAATTATCGGATAATGGATTTAAGTGTTTAAAAATCATATAAATATGATTTTAAGGTATTAAAAATACTTTGTGATATTATAATTATATTATAATATTATGTATTGATTTTCATTAATATTTTATATTAAATGAATATTAATGATTAAGGAATTATGGTGTATTTAATTTATTTAAATACGATTTTAATGATTGAAAATGTTGATTAATGGTAATAATTATCCGAAAATTATTACGAGCCTAGGAAAAATGTTTTGACTGATAAGGAAATTATCTGTGATAATGGTTAAGTGGTTAGACAGAGTTTAATTGAACTTAAACTCGATAAAAGTCCGACTAGACCGTCCGGATGTTAGAATTATGTCAGGTTCAACTCAGACTGCAATAGTTTGACTTGATACCTAGTCTTATGTGCTGTATAGAGTGATAGGGTTATGTGATAATGTGTTTAGGTTATTCTGTGGATATAAATATAACAGTATTATACTGTGATGATATTATTCTAATATTGGAGATCTATATTATTAATATTAGGTCTTCGGATTAAGCATTATTAAATTACGTGCGGTAATCAGCAGTTCAGGCAAGTTTTCTATTTACTAAACTCTAATAAGAGTATTGTATTCAAGCTTATGGTTAATCATTGTTGATTGCCATGAAATTTGTACTCTGTACATCTTGCATGTTTAAGCCAGGTATGAAAGGCTGATCACCTTCTTTACCAGTTGGTTCAGAAATGTTTGTTCATGTAAAATACTTGTTCAGTCAAAATTTTGTTCCTGCTAGTTCACAATTATATTGTTGAATTATAGCCAACCAATTATTCATACTCTTCAATCATGATATATTGTTATGTTAATGTATATAAACTTGCTGGGAAACTTTCATGCTAACCCTTGCTATATCATGATAAAACATTGCAGATAAAGCGAACATGTTCGTATACAAGAAAAGGTTAAGGCCAAGTTCAGTTTGGGATAAAACGTGCTGCTATCTTGAAATAATGTATTGTAATAAATATTGTAGTGTAATAGATATTTTAAGAAATGTGTATTAAGTTAAGGTTACTCGACCTTGGGGTAATGTGTAAAATTTAATATATAAACAACTTATGTTTATATCTTCCGTAAATAGTGATAGAAATAGTGAACTGAATCCGAGGCGATTCGGGGCCCGGATTCGGGGATGCTACAGTTGGTATCAGAGCTGTTGGTTATGAAACTTAGGTAGGAATACCTGAGACCAATAACCACAGTGATTAGGATAAGAATAACTCAAATAGAGTTAGTGGGTCGGTAAGATTCAAAGATGAATCTCGGCGAGTGTAAAGCACAGAGTTCCCTAACTCTGATAATAAAGTTGAACAGTAATGGTGAATAGATCGAGTCTAAAAGACTGAAAGTGTAGGAATAGAAGATCGTAAAACAAAACGATCAAGACATGGAATTGAATCGTAATATATACGATAAGATCACCTCGTGATCTGATAAAGGTTATGACAGCTAGAAAGAATTAATCTGATGATTGAAAACGATCAAGTCATAGAATTGAATCGTAATATATACGATAAGATCACCCCGTGATCTGATAAGGTTATGATATGGGAAAAGAATTAATCTGATAATTGAAAAGTTTACAGCAAGATGCTGTGTCTATGTTGTACTATGTAATGGTACTATGAAAACTCATAAAAGAGTTATGAATTGTAAATACGGATTAAATAAAATTCGTATGGAGTAAGTTTGGAGCTAGAATTATATGGGATTTCAATAAGGACTCGTGTCAGCAACTGAGTTGTATGATTTCTTGTATGGGTGGGAAATTGTACTTGGTGTAAAAACTACTTGGTTGGTGGCATTGGTAATAATTGAAATGTTGTGTCACGCTAGTTGTTATGTGCAGATAAATAGGTCATAGGTAGAGAATATAGGATTAAGTACGAGTTTTTAGAACTCATACTTATGTGACATTCTTGACTCATAGTTATATGAAATGTTTATGAACCCCTCAGCGAACGGACGCCAAAGGTCAGACTAGGGTAAGTTCGTAAACTCATATAATTGTGGCCAGGCTATGAACTCATAAGTGTGGTTTTATGAACTGGGTATTGTTGTGAATGAAGAATTGAGAATTATAGAAATAGATGGAGAGGTAAGAGAAGAGAATTATTGATAGATCATTGCCAGTTATTTCGGCTAGATCGAGAATGAAAACTTGATAGGTTGGAGAAGAGAAGAGAAGCAAATAGAATTTGAAATCATAGTATTTTGTGGTTAAATCAAAATCTTGATTCTAAAGACTAAGAATAACAACCTTTTATATAAAAGGGAATATTTTATTGGGTGTTAATTTGACCTTTGCACGCGTTTTGAGTATCTTTGATAGATACCCGAGAAATTTGAGTATCTTTGATAGATACCCGAGAAGTTTGAGTATCTTTGATAGATACCCGAGAAATTTGAGTATATATCAAAGTAAATCTTTGATAGATACCCGAGAAAATAAGTTCAAGATCTTATGTGATCGCTCACTATAAAAAGTGTAAGGTGCAAAGGTGTAAGGTGTAAGGTGTAAGGTGAATTTTGGGGACGAAATTCTTAGAAGGAGGGGTGAATGTGACAACCCGAGAATTTAGACAATTTATGAAAATCATAAATAATTGATTTAAGGTCAAATATTAGACCTAGACAGAAAATAAGTGTATGCGTATGATGTTGTTGGGTTTGAATTTTGAGGATTTCAAAATTCGGTGAAGGATATAGGTGAATTATTCAGGATTAAGTGTTTACGTGAATATGCTCTATGCATATGGATAATTAAGTGTTCAGAATGTGGTTAAAGGTTATGGGTTGACCAGATAAATTACATCTGTGACAAACCCTATGTATATATTAAGAACGTAAACGTTCAGTTAGAAAATTCTAACGTCTGATAAGAAACCCTAGCAATCGGTTCTGAAAACCCTAGTTTCAGTTCCGGGAGTCCGAAACCCTAATTCGGATATCGAAAACCCTAGATTGGGAATGCAATGTTATGTATAAGGTTAAACATCATTAATTAGGAAAAACCCTAATTAATTACTGGAAATTCTAATTGATTATTAGAAAAACCCTAATACCAGAACTGAAAACCCTAATTTTAGATTCTGATAAAATTGAAGCCCTAATATGGGAATATAGCGGAGAATTATAATGCTTAAGTCTAATTAGGGCAAAGCTTAATTAATTAGCAAACCCTAATTTCAGGAATTGAAAGCCTAATTTTATAATTAGGGAAAATGAAAGTGTTAATTGAATACTTTTAATGTTAATTAGAATATATTAATTCTAATTTTAAAGATTGTGTAATTAGAAAACTGTAATCTAATTACGAATATTTAATTTCTATTTTAGAAAATTATTCTATTTTAGAAACCCTAAATTTGTGGGTTGAAAACCTTAATTCGTGATTTTCGAACCCTAATTGTATAGTGGTGGATTAAATCGCTATAATAGCAATGTTAATTAGGAAATATAAATCCTAATTGTCAAGATATTAGAAACCCTAATCTAATTAGGAAATCTAATTCTAAAAATTGAAATATTATTATTATTCTAATTAAAACCCTAAAATGTGGTTTTAAAACCTAATGTGCAATTGTGGGCCTAAGTGCTAAATTGGCGATTTTAATTAGGATAAATTAGTCCTAATTAACAAGATTGTTGTGTGACTAGGAAATTATGATATAATTAGGAAGCCCTAATTATAATTGAGAAAATACAAATTTTCTATTGTAAATTTAATTAGAAAATTTTTGATAATCCAAGTTGCTAAAAATTTGAGGGTTAACACCTAAACCTTAAATTTTTCCAAATCCTAAATCTAAGTTTACTCAAACCCTAAACCCTAAGGGTTTCATCAAATTAGAAAATCTAGAAATAAAAGGAAATGGCAAAAATGCCATTAAATGCATTATTGTGTGTTACTTGCAATCTTGGCAAAATCCATGGTTGTTCACCAACCCTAGAGCTAAATGTAGCCTAGCATGTGACTTAATTGTCCAGCAATCCAGCAGATCAGCAGCTGGAAATCAGATCATGCATGAATCAAGCTTTGTATAAATAGATTTAGAGAGAGAAATGTGCAAAAACTTAACCAATTTCATTGTATGCTCTCACCAACTCTCTGTCTCACCAAACATCCGAAAATCTAAGCTAGACCAGTTCTAAAATCAAGCCCCAAGTTGATCATAACAGAATCAATGGTCTGAAATGAAAATCAAAGCTCAAAAGGTATAATTTCTTTAATTTTTGAAATCCTTCAATTGGTTGTTAAATGTTGCAATTGATTGTTGAAAGTGGTGTAATAGGGTGTCAATTGATGTTCTGGGTTGTTGAATCCATGACCCATAACATCAAAGTGCACAAATTGAAAGTTTTTCAAAATCTGGAAATGGAAAATTTTTGTTTTTTTCAGTCAAATGTCAGATACTCTAGATCCGTGTGTGTTATGTGTTTTTGATGTTTAAAACTTGTAACATGTAGCCTGATATGTGTTCTTTAAGGTTCAAAAAGAATCAGACCTAGATCTATTATAGATTGCAAGATATTCACGGTCAAACGTCGTTGACCGATCTGCCTAAAAGCCGCGAACCCAGAAAATTAGAACAGTGGTCCGTGTCCTAGTTTGACCGGCCGTATCTTGTTCATGCTTTGATGGTTTTGTGTTATTTTGCTCTATAGTTGTAGTACTACATGTTATCTACAACTTGTAATTGATAGATCGCATAAAGGTTTCACGATTAGAAAGTTATTAAGCATCAAAGTAGGTACCTAAGGCTGTTCTTCAAATCTGGAAAACCCAGAATTTGAAGAACAGGCCTGACCTCATTTTTGGAAGATTAAATCTAGCTTATATGTTGTTTTTTGGCCATGAACTTGGTTTCATGTTGTAGTATTGCAAAAGTACTACAATCTGAAAGTTTTAACCCACTCAGAATCGCAATAGACAAGGATTTAAGCTCGGTCAAACCAGCAACCTCGCCTCTGCCGGAAATCTGGAAAAGGCCTCAAGAACACCTATAGCGACAGAAAGCGTCGCTATAGGCCTTTAGCGCAGATTTATTTAATATTTCCGAAAATTATTAAATAAATAGGAAAAAATGTTTTATTTATTAAAAAATACATATTAAATTATGAAAAATTATTTTAAAGTCTGAAAAATAGTTTTTAACTATTTTGAGTATATTTCGAAAATAATTATTATTTTTGGAATATAAATGGTATTTATTTATTTAATTACTATATTAAATAAATTATTTAAAAATAGTTTTTAATTCATGAAAGATCATGAAAAATAATATTATGGTATAAGAAAATATTTTAAGTTATTTTTGATGACTTTTGATATTTTGTGATGAAATTCATTAATTAATTAATATTAATGGTAATTAATTTATTTAATGAATATATTAAATAAATTATGGAAAAATAGTATTAATAATTTAAAAATCATATAAAAATGATTTAAGTGTTATAAAGATATTTTAAGTTATAAAATATAACTTTTGATATTTTGACATGAAGATATTTATATTTTAATATTAATATTAATTATCGGATAATGGATTTAAGTGTTTAAAAATCATATAAATATGATTTTAAGGTATTAAAAATACTTTATGATATTATAATTATATTATAATATTATGTATTGATTTTCATTAATATTTTATATTAAATGAATATTAATGATTAAGGAATTATGGTGTATTTAATTTATTTAAATACGATTTTAATGATTGAAAATGTTGATTAATGGTAATAATTATCCGAAAATTATTACGAGCCTAGGAAAAATGTTTTGACTGATAAGGAAATTATCTGTGATAATGGTTAAGTGGTTAGACAGAGTTTAATTGAACTTAAACTCGATAAAAGTCCGACTAGACCGTCCGGATGTTAGAATTATGTCAGGTTCAACTTAGACTGCAATAGTTTGACTTGATACCTAGTCTTATGTGCTGTATAGAGTGATAGGGTTATGTGATAATGTGTTTAGGTTATTCTGTGGATATAAATATAACAGTATTATACTGTGATGATATTATTCTAATATTGGAGATCTATATTATTAATATTAGGTCTTCAGATTAAGCGTTATTAAATTACGTGCGGTAATCAACGGTTCAGACAAGTTTTCTATTTACTAAACTCTAATAAGAGTATTGTATTCAAGCTTATGGTTAATCATTGTTGATTGCCATGAAATTTGTACTCTGTACATCTTGCATGTTTAAGTCAGGTATGAAAGGCTGATCACCTTCATTACCAGTTGGTTCAGAAATGTTTGTTCATGTAAAATACTTGTTCAGTCAAAATTTTGTTCCTGCTAGTTCACAATTATATTGTTGAATTATAGCCAACCAATTATTCATACTCTTCAATCATGATATATTGTTATGTTAATGTATATAAACTTGCTGGGCAACTTTCATGTTCACCCTTGCTATATCATGATAAAATATTGCAGATAAAGCGAACGTGTTCGTATACAAGAAAAGGTTAAGTCCAAGTTCAGCTTGGGATAAAACGTGCTGCAATCTTGTAATAATGTTTTGTAATAAATATTGTAGTGTAATATATATTTTAAGAAATGTGTATTAAGTTAAGGTTACTCGACCTTGGGGTAATGTGTAAAATTTAATATATAAACAACTTATGTTTATATCTTCCGCAAATAGTGATAGAAATAGTGAACTGAATCCGAGGCGATTCGGGGCCCGGATTCGGGGATGCTACAATGATAGCCAGAAAGAATCAATCTGATGACTGAAAAGTTTATAACAAGATGCTGTGTATCAGTTGTACTATGAAATGGTACTATAAAAACTCATGAAAGAGTTATGGATTATGAATACGGATTAAATGAAATTCGTATTGAAAAAGGGGGTTAAGATTAGGTGGGCATTTCAATGAGGACTCGTGTTAGCAACTGAGTTGTATGATTCCTTGTATAGACGGGGAATTGTACTTGGTGTAAAAACTACTTAGTTGGTGGTATTGGTAATAATTGAAATGTTGTGTCACGCTAGTTATTATATATAGATAAATAGGTCATAGGTAGAGAATATAGGATTAAGTACGAGTTCTTAGAACTCATACTTATGTGACATTCTTGATTTATAGTTATATGAAATGTTTATGAGCCCCTCAGCGAACGGACGCCAAAGGTCAGACTAGGGTAAGTACGTAAACTCATATAATTGTGGCCAGGTTATGAACTCATAAGTGTGGTTTTATGAACTGGGTATAGTTGTGTGTGAATGGAGTGTTAAGGATTATAGGAACAGATAGATTGTTAAGCATATGATCATTAGTGGAGATTTAGGTTTTCCTAAACCCCTAGCTTTGCTAAACCTCAATTTTTGACATCAAGCTAAATACGCACTATGTGCCTTTTAAAAAAAATTGTTTTTATTTATCACTTATGTGCCATGTAACCTGGTGCAGAGATGATAAAAATGATGGAGTTATCAATGCAAAATTACTTGGTGTTGGATTTGATCTAAGGATCGTCAGCCCACTACAGTATGATGTAGTATAACAAAGTCACAAAATGATGAAATCCTCAACGGACTGTTAAATACAGTGCGGCATCATGACGTCATTCTCAAAAATGTTTATTGAAAGAAATTTCCCAAACCAAATTGTTTTGCTGTGGAATCAAATAAGAATGAGGTAGAATTTTTGTGCCTTTGGCAGTGATGGAAAAATAGATAAAATCAGTACTTGGCCAGTACAGGGCATAACGGGCTAATCACCCTTTTTGTCCGTAAGTAATGTAGGTTTGCGGATGAATTTCCATAAAACCTTTGCGAAAATGAAAAACAAACAGTCTATACGATTCCTCATCACAGTTTTAAAATTTATACCCTTGTGAGTGGTGTATTGGGTAGCATGTGAAATATGTGTGAATGGTGTAAGGTGTAAGGTGAATTTCGGGGACGAAATTCTTATAAGGAGGGGTGAATGGATAACCCGAGAAATTTGATAATTTATGAAAATCTTAAATGATTGAATTAAGGTTAAATAATAGACCTAGACAGAAAATAAGTGTATGCGTTTGATGTTATTGGGATTGAATTTTGAGGATTTCAAAATTCGGTGAAGGATATAGTTGAATTATTCAGGATTAAGGATTTATGTAAATATGCTCTGTGTATATGGTTAATGATGTGTTCAGAATGTGGTTAAGGGTCATGGGTTGATCAGATAAATTATATCTGTGACAAACCCTAAGTTTATATTAAGAACGAAAACGTTCAGTTAGAAAACCCTAACGTCTAAATAAGAAACCCTAGAAATCGGTTTTGGAAACCCTAGTTTCAGTTCCGGGAGTCCGAAATCCTAATTCGGATATTGAAAATCCTAGATTGGGAATGCAATGTATGTTCAAGGTTAAACGTTATTAATATTAAATTAATTAGGGAAAACCCTAATGAATTACTAGAAATTCTAATTGATTATTTGAAAACCCTAATACCAGATCTGAAAACCCTAATTTTAGATTCTGATAAAATGAAACCCTAATCTGGGAATATAATGGAGAATTTTAATGTTTTAGTGCTAATAATTAAGTATTAATTAGGGTAATGGTTAATTAATTAGTAAACCCTAATTTCCAATTTTTTGAAACCAAATTGTTCCGTCAGAAACCCTAATGCTCAATTGTGGATTTAATTGCTAAAATTAGCAATGCTAATTAGGAAACCCTAATCCTAATTATTTCAATTAATGTGTAATTAGAAAACTCTAATCTAATTACGAATATTTAATTTCTACTTTAGAAAATTATTTTCTATTAGAAAACCCTAATTTATGGGTTGAAAACCCTAATGATCATTTTGAACCCTAATTGTGCAGTGGTGGATTTAATTACTTTATTAGCAATGTTAATTAGGAAATATAAATCTTAATTGTCAAGTTATTAGAAACCCTAATCTAATTAGGAAATCTGATTTCTAAAATTGAGATATTATTTTTTTCTATTTAAAACCCTAAAATGTGGTTTTGAAACATAATGTATAATTGTGGCCCTAAGTGCTAAATTAGCAATTTTAATTAGGATAAATTGGTCCTAATTAGCAAAGATTGATTTATAATTAGGAGATTATGATATAATTAGGAAGCCCTAATTATAATTTAGAAATCAAAAATTTTCTATTTTAAATTCTAATTAGAAAATTTTTAAAATCCAGGTTGCTAAATATTTAAAGGTTAAAATCTAAACCCTAAAGGGTTAAACCTTAAACCTTAAAATGTCCAAACCCTAAACCCTAACAAACCCTAAACCCTAAGGCAATTTCTAGAAATTTAAGGAAATGACAAGATTGCCCTTTTTGTCACATTTTCTTTTACGTGGAGTGTAAATCTTGCTATATCTTGGAGTTGGTGACCAACTCAATTGACTTGCATAACCTATAACCACAGCTATCAATCATTAAATCAGCTCATTTCATTTCTTCAATTTATATATATAGTATTAGAGAGAGAAAATGGCCCCTTTGTTCTCAATTTTCTTCCAAGACTTTCTCTCTCCAAAATTTCGAAATATAGAGTGTGAGAGAGTGAAATAGTTAGCCATGATCAAGGTATAGCTTTTCATAATCAGGATTAGAAATCAAAAATCATGATCAAAGCCCATAAAGTGGTAAAAACCCTAACCTAGAAATCCTTTGATTCTATGTTATTTGTTACAATTGATTGGTTAAAGTTGTGTAATAGGGTGTCAATTGATTATCTGGGTTGTTAATACACAGATCCATAATATCAAAGTGCACGATTTTGAAGTTTTTGAAAATCTGGAAAACTTGAAAAATATGACCTGACAGCCATATGTCAGTGCCCATAGATCTGTGTATGTTAATTATTTGTTGTGTTTTAAGTTATATACTTGTTCTTTGCCATGAGGAGAGTAGAATGGAAGTGGAATCAACCTCATACCATGTCTAGATCAAAAGATATGAGCGGTCAAACATGGTTGACCAACTCTAGAAAATCGTTTCTGGAAAAACCCAGAATTTACCCAGATTTCTGACAAGGTTTTTAGGGCCCTGAATCTTACAGTTGTTTGATGCTTTGGTCCAATTGTTGTTTTTTTTCTTGTAGAATGACATGTAATCTACACACAAGTGTCTTTAGATCACCCAGAAAGCACATAGAATCAAAGTTATTGTTGGTCAAAGTACCATTGACCAACTGTTCTTGAACGAAATATGGGAAAACCTAGATTTCTCAAGAACAGTGCCCGAACTTAAGTTTGACCGGCCATATCTTGTTCATTCTGTGATTGTTTAGTGTTATTATGATTTATAGTTGTAGTAATACATGTTTTCTACAAACTAGAGTTGATAGATCACATAAATGGTACACGATAATCAAGTTATAAGGACTCAAAGTAGGCCACTCAAATCTGTTAAACTCTGACAAGCCGAAGAACAGCGTTGTCAGAGATTTTGGAGACTTAAATCTCTCTGATCTTAATTTGTTTAGCTACGAAACTTGTTAGGTAATTGTAGTATTACATAAATACTACAACATGAAATCAATTGCAAGCCTAGAAACATAAAGAACACTGTTGTAATTAAGGTCAAACCAAGCCACTCGAACTCTGACTGAAAATCTGGGTTTGGCTCAAGAACACCTATAGCGACGGTTCTGTCGCTATAGGGCCCTTTAGTGACAGTTTATTTTCTATTTTCTGGAAAATGAATTAAAAATTAGAAAAATTAGTTTTTTATTATTAAAAATACAAAATAAATTCTGAAAAATTATTTTAAAGTCTGAAAAATAGTTTTTAACTATTTTAAGTATATTTTGAAAATATTTAATATTTTTGGAATATAAATGGTATTTATTTATTTAATTATAATATTAAATAAATTATTTAAAAATAGTTTTAATTCATGAAAAATCATGAAAAATTATTTTATGGTATAAGAAAATATTTTAAGTTATTTTTGATGACTTTTAATATTTTGTTAGGAAATTCATTAATTAATAAATATTAATGATAATTAGTTTATTTAATAGATATATTAAATAAATTAAGGGAAAATGGAATTAATGCTTTATAAATTATATAAAAATGATTTAAGTGTTATAAAAATATTTTAATTTATAAAATATAACTTTTGATATTTAGTCATGAAAATATTAATATTTTAATATTAATAGCAATTATCGGATAATGGATTTAAGTGTTTAAAAATCATATAATTATGATTTTAAGGTATTAAAAATACTTTGATATATTATAATTATATTATAATATTATATAATGATTTTCATTAATATTTTATATTAAATGAATATTAATGATTAAGGTATTATGTGGTATTTAATTCATTTAAATACGGTTTTAAGGATTGAAAATTTTTGATAAATGGTAATAATTATCCGAAAATTATTACGAGCTTAGGAAAAATGTTTTGTCTAATTAAAAATTATCTGTGATAATTGTTAAGTGGTTAGACAGAGTTTAATTGAACTTAAACTCGATAAAAGTCCGACTAGACCGTCGGGATGTTAGAATTGTGTCGGTTTCAACTCAGACTGCAATAGTTTGACTTGATACTTGTTCTTATGTGTGTTATAGACTGATAGGCTTATGTGTTATGTGTTTAGGTTATTCTGTGTGTGTATATATATATATATATATATATAACAGTATTATACTGTGATGATATTATTCTAATATTGGAGATCTATATTACTAATATTAGGTCTTCGGGTAAAGCGTTAAAAATTGCGTTGCGGTAATCAACGGTTCAGGCAAGTTTCTTTGTACTTAACTCTAATAAGAGTAGTTTCTTCAAGCTTATGGTTTATCATTGCTGATTGCCATAAAATTTGTACTCTGTACATCTTGCATGTATAAGTCAGGTATGAAAGCTGTTGGTTATGAAGCTTAGGTAGGAATACCTGAGACCAATAACCGCAGTGATTAGGATAAGGCTAACTCAAATAGAGTTAGTTGGTCGGTAAGATTCAAAGATGAATCTCGGCGAGTGTAAAGACACAGAGTTCCTTAACTCTGATAATAAAGTTGAACAGTAACGGTAAATAGATCGAGTCTAAAAGACTGAAAGTACAGGGATAGGAGATCGTAAAACAAAACGATCATAGTGCATGGAATTGAATCGTAATATATACGATAAGATCACCCCGTGATCTGATAAGGTTATGATAGCCAGAAAGAATCAATCTGATGATTGAAAAGTTTACAGCAAGATGCTGTGTATCAGTTGTACTATGAAATGGTACTATGAAAACTCATGAAAGAGTTATGGATTATGAATACGGATTAAATGAAATTCGTATTGAAAAATGGGGTTAAGATTAGGTGGGGATTTCAATGAGGACTCGTGTTAGCAACTGAGTTGTATGATTCCTTGTATGGGCGGGGAATTGTACTTGGTGTAAAAACTAATTAGTTGGTGGCATTGGTAATAATTGAAATGTTGTGTCACGCTAGTTATTATATATAGATAAATAGGTCATAGGTAAAGAATATAGGATTAAGTACGAGTTCTTAGAACTCATACTTATGTGATATTCTTGACTTATAGTTATATGAAATATTTATGAGCCCCTCAGCGAACGAACGCCAAAGTCATATTGCGACACAGTCATATTGTTTTGTTCCAACTTGATAAACTCCACCCCCTTCATGTGACGAATACTTTCGGGAAAGTACTTGTCGTTGAACAGCTCTTGGAACTTCTCCTAAGACATCTTGAGTGCGTCAGGCTAGGTACGTTTTACAGATTCCCACAAGTAATCTGCTTTTTCACACAACGTAAAGGTGGCGAAGGGAACCTTTTGCTCCTCGGAGCATCCCAAGACATCAAATATCTTGGTGATTTGCTTTATTCATGCTTCCAACTTAAGTGGTTTTGGCTCTCCAATAAATTCCGGTGGTCCCAGCTCCTTGAACTATTTAGCGATGACCGTCCGAGAGTTTCCTGTGTTTACACCTGCATTTTGAACAGGAGCCGCTCTCGCCTGATGTTGCATGAATTGCATGAAGCCTCGGAACATTCCATCGTTCATCATTTGGTTAATGTTGTTGTTTGCATAAGGATTGTCGCCTTCCTGATGCACGTTGTCCTAGTTATTGATCTATGGAGACCCAACGGTCTCCTGTGCTCCATTGATGTTCCCAACATTCTCGGATTCCATATTCAAACACTGCCACAAAACAAGGGTTAATTGACATGCAACATATTATCACTATACTCTGACCGACCAATCAAATACCAAATAAACTTAGGTAGGTCATACTAGCGAAGGAATTCCCCGTCTCTCCCCTCCTAGTTCTAGTCTCGCATCTTAGCCAGGGATCATATCCCTAAGCTTTGATACCAACTGTGACACCCCCAAAATTAGGTATATGTCACCCATCTTGGGTTGCCACTTACATGGTACATAAATTCAAATACAACTTAATAATACAACTGTCGTGTACAATACGACAAAACATAAACTGTGAGTTTGAATACAAATATTGTCTACTTGAGATTATACAAACTCAAAAGGAGTCCTTATTAAAATTATTATTACACTATTTAACAGGATAGTGAGGACTACTAATGCTATTATCTGGTCCGTCACTCCGTTCCCCGACTAGTCCCTGCTACATTCTCATTTCCTGAAGAGAACAATAAAAGTAAAAGGGTGAGCTCAACTAGCCCAGTAGGAAATATTATGACTAAGATAATGCAGAATATATTATCGTTAGCCTTTAACAGTGTTAAACTGATACAATATAACAACCATCAAGTTTAACTATAGCGGAATAAGTAATCCATTAAAAGAGTCAAGTAGAGAATAAAATCTATTATCTTTTATGATTTAGAAGGTTTTTTTATCACTTTTATCACTGGGACTCAGCTTAATAAATAATCCACATTATCGAATCACTCCTGCACTACGGCCAAGGATATTCTTTAGTATCACGACCACAATTATCCATGCACTACGGGCCAAGAATATTTGTGTATTCAATAATGGTCATGATAATGCCAACTGTCCATCAATGCTCTACGGGCATTTGAGGACTTTTCCACATCATTTGTAACATTACGGTCATGATTACACCGAATAATCCTTGATCATAATCATACCAAGTCCATCTATGTATTATAGGCCATAGATAACTTTCAACAAAATATAAACATGAGGAAGATGACAAAGATATAAGAATTCAATAAAACAAGTTCAAGAATTAATTTATCCAGGAACTAATAACGTCCAAATTGTCAACATGATACTGTTTTGTAGAGTAAAATTCAAGAATGCTCAGAAGAATATTTCAATGAAAAGATACTGGATGAAGCGCAAATATCAAGGATATTCCACTAATTTCATGGAGTATAGAAGTCAAAACTTTAACCAACTAAGTATAACAAGGAATGGAATAACAAAAGAAATTACAATGCATGCGATAGACCACACAGGCAGGTTATTCCAACAGAATAATAAATAACGGAATCAGGTCTGGGGTAAAACGCACAGACAGGATATTCCAATAGAATAATAAAGACAGAATCAGGTCCGGCGTAAAACGCATAGACAGGATGTGACGACCCCAAAATTAGGTATACATCACCCATCTTGGGTCATCAGATACATGGTACATAATTCAAATACAACTTACTAATACAACTGTCGTGTACAATACGACAAAACATAACTGTGAGTTTGAATACAAATATTGTCTACTAGAGATTATACAAACTCAAAAAGAGTCCTCATTACAATTATTAATACACTATTTCACAGAATAGTGAGGACTACTAATGCTATCCTCTGGACCGTCACTCCGTTCCCCGACTAGTCCCTGCTATGTTCTCATTTCCTGAAGAGAACAGTGAAAGAAAGGGTGAGCTCAACTAGCCCAGTAAGAAATATTATGACTAAGATAATGCAGAATAAATTATCGTTAGCCTTCAACAGTATTAAACTGATAAAATATAACAACATCAAGTTTAACAGCAGCAGATCAAGCAATCCATTAAAAGAGTCAAGTAGAGAATAAAATCTACTATCTTTTATGATTTAAAAAGTTTTTCATCACTTTTATCGCTAAGACTCAGCTTAATAAATAAACCACATCATCCCTGCACTACGGCCAATGATATTAATTAGGGTCACGACCACAAATTCCATGCACTACAGGCCAAGGACATTTGTGTATTCATCAATGGTCATGATCATGCCATAAAATAATTCATCTTTGCTCCCTTGGCCGAAGAGAATCCATAGCCATAATCATACCAAAAACTGTCCATCAATGCACTACGGGCCAATGATGACTTTTAATTTTCACATTATTTGTAACATTACGGTCTTGATTATACCGAATAATCCCTGGTCATAATCATACCAAGTCCATCTATGCACTACAGGCCACAGATGACTTTGAACATAACATAAACATGAGGATGATGACAATGATATAAGAATTCAATAAAACAAGTTCAAGAATTAATTTGTCCAAGAACTACTAACGTCCAAATTGTCAACATGATACTGCTTTATAGAGTAAAATTCAAAAATGATCAGAAGAATATTTCCATGAAAAGATACTGGATGAAGCGCAAATATCAAGGATATTCTACTAATTTCATGGAGTATAGAAGTCAAAACTTTAACCAGCTGAGTATAATAAAGAATGGAATAACAACAGAAATAACCATGCATGCGGTACTTCGCATAGACAGGTTATTCCAACAGAATAATAATAACGGAACAAGGTCAGGTAAAATTTGTACCGACAGGATGCTCCAACAGAATAATAAAGGCGGAACCAGGTCCGGTGTAAAACACACAGACAGGATGTTCCAACGGAATAATAATAAACATGGAACCAGGTTCGGTGTAAAACACACAGACAGGATGTTCCAACAGAATAATAATAAAGACGAAACCATGTCCAGTGTAAAACACACAGACAGGATATTCCAACAGAATAATAGAAGAATGTCACCAAGTATAGGGTAGACCGCGTATACAGGTTATTCCAACAGAATAATAAGAAATGGAATAACAACAGTTCTCTTCATGAATAAGAAAGAATAACACCCCTTACCGTAACAGAAACTGGATATAGGAAAAGAAAAGTTAAGTAGCAAAAAGATTTTTTTCTATCTCTCTATAGTTTCTCTCTCTAGAGTTCAGTGAATTCGTAAAAAAATAATGAAGGAATGAGCTTCTATTTATAGGAAAGTAGAATGCATAGTAACTAATCCATGAACAGTCCAGATTGATTTACTTTAATCTAACGGTCCATATTTAAAGAAAAATTTTTTAAATAAAATATAATATATTCTATTTATATAAAAAGATTTTTACTATGCAAATACTATGCAACACTATGCAAAATACTATGCAACACTATGCATAATAAAATATAATATATTCTGTTTATAGAATAACTTTAATAAAGTATTCTGTTTTATATAAAAAGATATTTCTGTTTTATTACGTTAATAATACGAATAAAATAAAACGTCATCATCGCTATAATAATTCATATTATTAATCGACAATAATTGAATCAAACTGAGCGACTTCTCACATAAATATCAATAATCAATACCGTGTGCTACTATGCAACAACGCGTATTACTGTACTTTTACTACCCAGTAGTTCAACAGTATCAACGGTAAAACTTCCGCCGTTATTTTCAATAAAATATTTTTGTCGTTTTCTCAATCCGACAATAATTCCGTTGTGGGGTCCACCAATAATTGTACCGTCGTACGAATATTTTCCGACACAAAGAATATTCCCTGACCAATCGAATATAATATAACAACTTGCATACTTTGCAAAATTTATAAATACTACCCACAACTATAATATTATCTCAAATTCACACCATAATATTAAAAAATTATTTCGAGAAAATTAATTTTTTATTCATAAAATCTGGGGTTTCACAGCAACCACTTGAAATTCCAGAATGGAAGTGGGAGCACATTATCATGGATTTCGTTACTGGTCTTCCCAAGGTTTCTCAAGGCATAGATGCAATTTGGGTCATTGTTGATAGATTGACCAAGTCTGCTCATTTCTTACCTATACGAGAAACTTATACACTCGAACGTCTTGCTCATATATACATAAATGAGATTGTAAGACTGCATGGTATGCTAGTATCCATAGTTTCTGATCGATACCCAAGATTCACTTCACAGTTTTGGGTTAGTTATATAAGGTTATGGGCATGGATTTACGATTTAGTTTGGCATATCATCCTTAAATGGATGGGCAGTCGGAGAGGACTATTCAAACTCTTGAATATCTATTAAGACTCTGTGTCCTTGACTTCAAAGGAAGTTGGGACAAGTTCTTGCCATTAGTGAAATGTTCCTACAACAACAGTTATCAAGAAAGTATAGGCATAGCTCCATTCGAGGTGTTGTATGGACGCAAGTGTCGTTCTCCAGTATGCTGGGATGAGGTGGGTGAAGCAACATTGTTGGGACCATAGTTAGTACATATGATTACAGAAAAGATTCAAATGATCTAGCAACGTATAAAAATTTCACAAGATCGACAAAAGAGTTATGCTGATTTTCATCGAAAGAACGTGGAATTCAATGTTGGTGATCATGTGTTGTTACGTGTGGCTCCATGGAAAAGAGTTATAAGATTTGGAAAGAGAGGAAAGCTCAATCCTCGATTCATTGGCCCATTTGAAATCCTCGATCGAGTAGGAACTGTGGCCTATAGACTCGCCTTACCACCAATTAAGTATGTCTCGTGTTCATAACATTTTTCACATATCCATATTACATAAATATGATGAAGACCCGAACCACATTATTGAGTTAAAACCGGACGAGATAGAGGAAGATTTAACGCATGAAAAGGTACTTGTTAAAATCTTGGATAAGAAAGAACATATTTTATGCTCCAAGGTTATACCTCTAGTCAAAGTTTTGTGGAGAAACCATGATGTTGAGGAAATGAATAGAGAGTTAGAATCTGAAATGAAATCAAGGTATCCTCACCTCTTCGACCTACCAGGTACTTACACCAATTTCGAGGGTGAAATTTCATAAGAAGGGGAGGCTGTAAGACCCTAACTTTTATGAATAAAGATGAATTTTTCTATAAATATCATTTTTGAATATTAAGGTGTGAATTTGTTATAATGTTATAGTTGTGGGTAATATTTATAAATTTTGCAAAGTAAGCAAGTTGTTATAAAATATTCGATTGGTCGAAGAATATTCGTTTTAACAGGAAATATTCGTACGACGGCACAATCATTGGTGGACCCCACAATGGAATTATTATCGAAGTTAAAAAATGACATAAATATCTTTTTATAAAAGTAACATCGAAAGTTTTATCGTTAACTGTTGAAATACCCAGTGATGAAAAGTACGGTAATACGCGTGGTTGCATAGTACCACACAGTTTTGAATATTGATACGTACGTGAGAAGTCACTCAATTATACTCAATTATTGCTACAGTAATTACTGCATAGTATCTCACGTTATTTGATTCAATTATTGTCAATATTTTTTATATTATTAAATTAATAATTGGGATGACAAGTTATTCATATTATTTTCTGCATAGAAAAGGGGTTTGGTCACCTAATTGCGCGCTAATAGGGAGAAATCCTTATCGGAAAGCCCCCTCTTTTCGGGGAACGATCTAGTTGTTAATATTGCGAGTTATAATAATGATGAATAAATGTTGTTAAAAATATTGAGGGGATTTTTATGAAGTATTTGTTGTAAATTTTGATTATTATATGGATTCCCATTTACTCATTTTTCAAAATAATCTTAGGAAATTATTCAGTATATATATATATATATATATATATATATATATATATATATATATATATATATATATATATATATATTTATGTGTGAGTGTGATGTGTGTGAAAGTGCCTTGTGGAGAGAATTGAAATTGGCAAGGGGGATTTTTTCAACATTTACGGGTGTATATATATATATATATATATATATATATATATATATATATATATATATATATATTATAGTATATAAAGTTTTGTTTTTTTTTATGAAAAATAGAATATATTATATTTTATTGAATATTATATTAATAGTTTGAAAGAAAAAAAAATGGGCGCCTGAGTTTTTTTTCCGCCCGTGATTATTTCATCCGAAATCCTACTGTTGGCCCATGAATAAAATTCAAATAGTATCATTTACATTCTCCTATAAATAGGATGCTTAGTTAGAATTGAAAATCACACCAGAATCAAAGAATTCTTATTCTATAATATTAAGCGTATTTCTTTCGAGTTTTAGGAAGATTTAAGTGTAGAAAATAGTTCAAGTTTTCTTCAAGAATATCCACGCACTACCAGTTGGAATACTCTTCTTTTTAATGTAAGAGATAATATTTTTTTCAGTATTCATAAAAAATAATATTTTCTTCCATACTCTGTAGTATGTAAGTAATATTATTTTGTTTCAAATTCTGAATTATATACTCATTTTTGTTAAGTTTTGGCTTCTATACTCCATGAAATTAGTAGAATATCTTTGAAATTTGCGCTTCGTCCAGTATCTTTTCATGGAAATATTATTCTAAGCATTCTTGATAAGTTTTAACTTTTTCATGCCAGAGTACTATTCACGGGATACTATTCTCCCGAGGTACTATTCATGACAAAAATTGATTTTGTTTCGGTCCAAATCATTTTTGAGACAATATTACTCTTAAATTTTACTCCACAAAGCAGTATCATGTTGATAATTTGGACATTATTGAATTCTGGATAAATTAAATTATAAATCTTTAAAAATTTATCCTTTGCTTTCTTTTAATTGAATTCTTACATCATTTTCATTATCCTCATGCTTATTTTATGATGAAAGTCATCTGTGGCTTACGTGCATAGATGAATTGTTGATTGGTATGATTATGACCAGGAATTATTCGGTATAATCATGATCGTAATGTTACAAATGATGTGGTAAAAGTCCTCATTGGCCCGTAGTGCATTGTTGGACAGTGGTTGACATGATCATCACCATTGGTGAAAATACGAATATCCTTGGCCCGTAGTGCTTAGATACGAGTCCCTTTGATTTGAAAACTAGGGCTAGGTTTATATCTTCAGCTTTGAGTTTAATTTGTTCCCCCTTGACCCTTGTAGTGATGATGATGTCATTCTCAAAGAATTCATTGCTATAGAATTCTTTAACCAGCTTCGGGTATATCCATATGCTGGTGCTTAGAGCTTCTTCAAGACCAGCATTCTTCAGAAGAGACAGAATCTTGTGAAACTAAGGGTCAGCTATCTTGAATTCGTCAAAGCAAAGTTGGTAACTAGAGATAACATTGGAAATAACCATTGATTTTCTTGAACTGATGTTGGTTGAGCGTTCTGTAAGACCCCAACTTTTTGAATAAAGATTAAATTTTCTCGAAATATATTTTTGAAAATTATGGTGTGAATTTGATATAATATTATAGTTGTGGGTAATATTTACAAATTTTGCAAAGTACGCAAGTTGTTATATAATATTTGATTGGTCGGAGAATATTCATTTTAACAGGGAATATTCGTACAACGGCACAATCATTGGTGGACCCCCACAACAAAATTATTGTCGGATTGAGAAAATGACAAAAATACTTTATGAAAATAACGACGGAAGTTTTACCGTTAACTGTTGAAAAACCCGGTGTTAAAAGTACAGTAATATGCGTGGTTGCATAGTAGCACACGTTATTGATTATTGATGCTTACGTTAGAAGTCACTCAGTTATACTCAATTTTTGCTACAGTAATTATTGCATCATATCTATCATATTATTGATTCAATTATTGTCACAGTATCATCTGCATAAAATGTTTTTTTATTAAATCAATACTTGAGACGACAAAGTTATTCATATTATAAATTGCAATATTTACAATGTCTAGAAGTTCTGTCAAGGAGAAGGTTGGTCACCTAATTGCGTGCCAATAGGGAGAAATCCTTATTGGAATGCCCCCTCTTTCCTGGGAACGACCTGGTTGATAAATATTGTGAGTTATAATATTAATGATGAATGTTGTTCGGAGTTGAATTTGGAGACGCGGACGTGATATTTGAGTCCGAAACGACGAAATTAGTAAAAATAGTCTATAAACACAAAAATTTCCGGGATTCACTATTTGGTCAAAAAGTCAACAGTTGACTTTTCGGTAAAAGTCAAACTTCAAAATTTCAAACTTAATATTTTTGATAAAAATATTTTCATTATGTTGGAATTGTTTGTGTTAGTGAAAATTGATATTTATTCCGATGATAATTGATGTCTAGGGGTTATATTAATAAATCGGGTAATTTATCGGATAAATGAGCAATTAATTGCTACTAATTCACATGCTTATATATCTATTTGTTCACATATGTGTACTATTGAATCACATTATTTACTATTAGGTGAGTTGGTGCAAGATTGATAATACTTGCATGACTAAGTTAAAAATGGAGGTATAGATGGAGGTACTATACTAAAATTCATATTTTTCACATGATTATACTATTGATTCACATGATTGAACTATTGATTCACATTATTTAATATTAGGGGAGTTGGTGCAAGATTGATAATACTTGCAGGACTAAATTAAAAATGAAAGAAAAGTTGGAGGTATTGTACTGTAATTTTTGAGCCCCAAAACGTGTAATTATCGAAACTATATTTTCCTATAAATAGAAGTTCATTCTTCCTTCATTTCTCACCAATTCTCAAAAGCTTTAGAGCGATTATTATAGAGAGAAATTATAGAGAGAAAGAAGAAGAGAAATCTGCTACCTCACTATTTCAGTATCCAGTTTTTTCCAAGGTAGGGAATATTATTTGTTGTACTCGTAGGGAGTATTATTTCTTTCTTTCGTCTTCATGAAGATAACTTCTGTTATTCTATTATTTGTTATTATGTTGGAATAACATGTCTATGCGAAGTACCGTATACTTGGTGAAAATTTTCTGTTATTCTATTATTTATCATTCTGTTGGAATATCCTGTCTGTGCGTTCTATGCCAGACCTGGTTCCATTATTTATCATTCTGTTGGAACATTCTGTCTGTGCGTTCTACGCCGGACCTGGTTCCGTCTTTATTATTCTGTTGGAATATCTTGTCTATGCGTTTTACGCCGGACCTGATTCCGTCTTTATTATTCTGTTGGAATATCCTGTGTGAAACCCCAGATTTTATAAATAAAGAATTAATTTTCTCGAAATAATTTTTTTATATTATGGTGTGAATTTGAGATAATATTATAGTTGTGGGTAGTATTTATAAATTTTGCAAAGTATGCAAGTTGTTATATTATATTCGATTGGTCAAGGAATATTATTTGTGTCAGAAAATATTCGTACGACGGTACAATTATTGGTGGACCCCACAACGGAATTATTGTCGGATTGAAAAAACGACAAAAATATTTTATTGAAAATAACGGCGGAAGTTTTACCGTTGATACTGTTGAACTACTAGGTAGTAAAAGTACAGTAATACGCATTGTTGCATAGTAGCACACGGTATTGATTATTGATATTTATGTGAGAAGTCGCTCAGTTTGATTCAAGTATTGTCGATTAATAATATGAATTATTATAGCGATGATGACGTTTTGTTTTATTCGTATTATTAATGTAATAAAATAGAAACATATTTTTATATAAAACAGAATACTTTATTAAAGTTATTCTATAAATAGAATATATTATATTTTATTATGCATAATGTTGCATAGTAAAAATCTTTTTATATAAATAGAATATATTATATTTTATTTAAAAGATTTTTCTTTAAATATGGACCTTCATATTAAAGTAAATCAATCTGGACCGTTCATGGATTAGTTACTATGCATTCCATTTTCCTATAAATAGAAGCTCATTCCTTCATTATTTTCTTACGAATTCACTGAACTATAGAGAGACAAACTATAGAGAGATAGAAGAAAAGCTTTTTGCTACTTAACTTTTCTTTTCCTATATTCAGTTTCTGTTACGGTAAGGGGTGTTATTCTTTCTTATTCATGAAGAGAACTGTTGTTATTCCATTTCTTATTATTCTGTTGTAATAACCTGTATACGCGGTTTACCCTATACTTGGTGACATTCTTCTATTATTCTGTTGGAACATCCTGTCTGTGTGTTTTACACCGGACCTGGTTCCGTCTTTATTATTATTCCGTTGGAACATCCTGTCTGTGTGTTTTACACCGGACCTGGTTCCGTCTTTATTACTATTCCGTTGGAACATCCTGTCTGTGTGTTTACACCGGACCTGGTTCCGTCTTTATTATTCTGTTGGAACATCCTGTCGGTGCAAATTTTGCCTGACCTGGTTCAATTATTATTATTCTGTTGGAATAACTTGTCGATGCGAAGTACCGCATGCATGGTGATTTCTTTTGTTATTCCATTCTTTATTATACTCAGTTGGTTAAAGTTTTGACTTCTATACTCCATGAAATTAGTAGAATATCCTTGATATTTGCGCTTCATCCAGTATTTTTTCATGGAAATATTCTTCTGATCATTTTTGAATTTTACTCTACAAAGCAGTATCATGTTGACAATTTGGACGTTAGTAGTTCTTGGACAAATTAATTCTTGAACTTGTTTTATTGAATTCTTATATCATTGTCATCATCCTCATGTTTATGTTTTGTTCAAAGTCATCTGTGGCCTTAATGCATAGATGGACTTGGTATGTTTATGACCAGGGATTATTCGGTATAATCATGACCGTAATGTTACAAATAATGTGAAAATTAAAAGTCATCATTGGCCCGTAGTGCATTGATGGACAAGTTTTGGTATGATTATGGCTATGGATTCTCTTCGGCCAAGGGAGCCAAGATGAATTATTTTATGGCATGATCATGACCATTGATGAATACACAAATATTCTTGGCCCGTAGTGCATAGAATTTGTGGACGTGACCCTAATAAATATCATTGGCCGTAGTGCAGGGATGATGTGGTTTATTTATTAAGCTGAGTCTTAGCGATAAAAGTGATGAAAAACTTTTTAAATCATAAAAGATAGTAGATTTTATTCTCTACTTGACTCTTTTAATGGATTGCTTGATCTGCTGCTGTTAAACTTGATGTTGTTATATTTTATCAGTTTAATACTGTTGAAGGCTAACGATAATTTATTCTGCATTATCTTAGTCATAATATTTCTTACTGGGCTAGTTGAGCTCACCCTTTCTTTCACTATTCTCTTCAGGAAATGAGAACATAGCAGGGACTAGTCGGGGAACGGAGTGACGGTCCAGAGGATAGCATTAGTAGTCCTCACTATTCTGTGAAATAGTGTATTAATAATTGTAATGAGGACTCTTTTTGAGTTTGTATAATCTCTAGTAGACAATATTTGTATTCAAACTCACAGTTATGTTTTGTCGTATTGTACACGACAGTTGTATTAGTAAGTTGTATTTGAATTATGTACCATGTATCTGATGACCCAAGATGGGTGATGTATACCTAATTTTGGGGTCGTCACAGTTGGTATCAAAGTTTAGGGATATGATCCCTGGCTAAGATGTGAGATAAGAACTAGGAGGTGAGAGACGGGGAATTCCTTCGCTAGTATGACCTACCTAAGTTTATTTGGTATTTAATTGGTCGGTCAAAGAATAGGGATAATATTGATATGTTAATTAACCCCTATTTTGTGGCAGTATTTGAAAATGGCATCCGAGAATGTTGAGATTATCAATGGAGCACAGGAGACCGTTGAGTCTCCACAGATCAATAATCAGGATAATGTGCAACTAGAGGACAATACTCCTCATAAAAATAATAACACCGATGAAATGGTGAATGATGGGATGGTCAGAGGCTTTATGCAATTCATGCAACAACAGGCTAAGGCAGCTCCTGTCCAAAAAATAGGTAGAAATAATGATAACTCTCTGACGGTCACCGCTAAGCAGTTTAAGGAGCAATTCATGCAACAACGGGAGAAGGCGGCTCCTGTTCATAATGTAGGAGGAAACAATGGCAACCCATTGTTGGTCACCGCTAAGCAATTCAAGGAGCTGGGACCACTAGAGTTTTTTGGGAAAGCCCGAACCATTTAAGGCGGAGACGTGGTTAAAGCAGATAACCAAGATATTTGATGTCTTGGGATGCTCAGAGGAGCAAAAGGTTCCATTCGCCACCTTTATGTTGCGTGAAGAAAGAGATCATTGGTGGGATTCTGTAAAACGTACCCAGCCTGACGCACTCAAGATGTCTTGGGAGAAGTTCCAAGAATTATTCAATGACAAGTACTTTCCTGAAAGTATTCGTCACATGAAGAAGGTAGAATTCATCAAGCTGGAGCAAAACAATATGACCGTGTCGCAGTACGAGGCTAAGTTTACGGAGTTATCCCGGTTTGAATCCCATTTTGTCGATAATAAGGAACGAATGACGCGAATGTTTTTGCGAGGTTTGAAACCCGATATACGTCAATACCTCATTTCTCACAAACTTTGTTTATATTCAGATATTGTGAATAGGGCTCAGTTAGTGGAGAGCGATAATGAGTCATCACAACCAAAAGGTAATGACCAGCAACACGATAATTATCATACCGGTGGCAATGGCCATCAGAACAATGATAACTATCGCGGGGGAAATTATCATGCCAAGAATGGTAACCACTTCGGTGGTAATCATGGCCAAGATAATAGAAATGGACATTTTAAGAAGAGGAGATTCAACAATGATGGAAAGACGTCAGCACCAGAACCCGTTTTAAAGGAAGAAGAACGACCACCGGTCGTATGTTTCAAATGCGGACAGGAGGGACACATCCGTCCAAACTGTACGCAGCAGTCCAAGGCATATTTTAATTATGGAAGAGAAGGTCACCTAGCTCGATTTTGTCGTATGATGAATTCAATTCTAGCTGGGATAATGATGCCAAAGGATGTCCCAGACAAGTCAAAGTTGGTAGTTTAAGAGAGTGCATTTTTTTACTCCCGTGACGAGGAACCTGAATAAAATTATCACGGGTAAGTTAATCATAAGCTCTTATGAAGTCTATACCGTGTTAGATACCGGTTCTACTCACTCTTTTATTTCACCTAGTTGTTTTCAATGTTTGTACTTAACTTCGGAAAAGTTAAACTTTGATTTATCTATTGAAACTCCATTGGGAGAAACCTTCGTTACCTCCACTGTTTATAAATCTTATTTGATTCAAATCGACACTTTCACGTTACATGTTGATCTTGTCTCTTTGAAAATACTTGCCTTTGATGCGATTTTAGGAAACGATTGGTTAACTACTCATCATGTTTTTCGTAAGGTTGTTAGCTTTCATATTCCTAACCAACCTATTATGCGAATTCAAGCAACCAAACCACTAAATTCAATCATTGTCATACCAAGCCATAAGTAAAGAGCCCCGATCCTTTTGTTGATGACTTCCTTGTGTGGAATGCACTGAAGCCAGACTTTCTGTAGGCGACGTCGTGAATGACGATAACAAGTTGATAGGTATCATTGTGAGGTGCTATCTAGGTTAAGGGATAGAAGTCACAGTTGGTATCAATGTGACATACTATCCAAGTCTTGGATGTGAGTAACTATTTTGAATGATATTTTTATCATTAATAAATCTCTTGACGTATTCCTGAAGACTTCTTAGCCTACCCCAGAGCGTGAAATCGAATTTTGTATTGACACCAGTACAAAACCCATTTCTTAAACCCTCAAAATAATTTTTTTAAACTAAAACGAAAGTAATATGCACCAAAGACGTTGACTCGAGCTGTTGAAGATTACGATCGTACTATTCAATATCATCGTGGAAAAGCGAACGTGGTAGCTGATGTGTTGAGTAGAAGATCGTATGCGTTTACAAGTGCGATGTTGTTAACACAAAGACTCATTTCGTATAACTTGCAAATGATGAAGATAGAGTTAAAGACTCTAGGGACCCACGTGAAGATAACGAATATACGAGTAAAATTGACTTTAATCGATAAAGTTAAACACGCTCAAGCTACATACCCGAATCTGATGAATGTGAAGAAGAAGGTTCAAGAGGGTGTTATTTTAGAAGCAAGAGTTGCTGAAGAGAAGAAATCTCAACCCTCAATTTAATTGGCCCATTTAAAATCCTCGATTGAGTAGGAACTGTGGCTTATAGACTCGTTTTACCGCCAAATATATTGCGTGTTCATAACATTTTTTTTTCGTATCGATGTTACGTAAATATGTGGACGACCCGAACCACATTATTAATTTAGAACCGGACGAGATAGCGGATGATTTAACGTTTGAAGAGATACGTGTTACAATCTTGGATAAGAAGAATCGTATTCAACACTCAAAGGTTATATCTCAAGAGTTAGAATTTGAAGTGAAGTCAAGGTATCCTCACATGTTCGGCATACCAGGTACGTACGTAAATTTCGAGGGCGAAATTCCATAAGGAGGGGTGATTGTGAAACCCCAGATTTTATGAATAAAGAATTAATTTTCTCGAAATAATTTTTTTATATTATGGCGTGAATTTGAGATAATATTATAGTTGTGGGTAGTATTTATAAATTTTGCAAAGTATGCAAGTTGTTATATTATATTCGATTGATCAGGGAATATTCTTTGTATCGGAAAATATTCGTATGACGGTACAATTATTGGTGGACCCCACAACGGAAATATTGTCGGATTGAGAAAACGATAAAAATATTTTATTGAAAATAACGGCGGAAGTTTTACCGTTGATACTGTTGAACTACTGGGTAGTAAAAGTATAGTAATACGCGTTGTTGCATAGTAGCACACAGTATTGATTATTGATATTTATGTGAGAAGTCGCTCAGTTTGATTCAATTATTGTCGATTAATAAT
The DNA here is from genome assembly GCA_020205505.1 of Panax japonicus. Taxonomy (NCBI): domain Eukaryota; kingdom Viridiplantae; phylum Streptophyta; class Magnoliopsida; order Apiales; family Araliaceae; genus Panax; species Panax japonicus. Next base: position 50,042,234 of record CM035100.1, read on the forward strand.
ATGAATTATTATAGCGATGATGACGTTTTTTTTATTCATATTATTAACATAATAAAACAGAAACATCTTTTTTATATAAAACAGAATACTTTATTAAAATTATTCTATAAATAGAATATATTATATTTTATTATGCATAATGTTGCATAGTGTTTTGCATAGTGTTGCATAGTATTTGCAAAGTAAAAATCTTTTTATATAAATAGAATATATTATATTTTATTTAAAAGATTTTTCTTTAAATATGGACCGTCAGATTAAAATAAATCAATCTGGACCGTTAATGGATTAGTTACTATGCATTCTATTTTCCTATAAATAGAAGCTCATTCCTTCATTATTTTTTTACGAATTCACTGAACTCTAGAGAGAGAAACTATAGAGAGATAGAAGAAAAGCTTTTTGCTACTTAACTTTTCTTTTCCTATATCCAGTTTCTGTTACGGTAAGGGGTGTTATTCTTTCTTATTCATGAAGAGAACTGTTGTTATTCCATTTCTTATTATTCTGTTGGAATAACCTGTATACGCGGTCTACCCTATACTTGGTGACATTCTTCTATTATTCTGTTGGAACAACATGTCTGTGTGTTTTACACTGGACTTTGTTCCGTCTTTATTATTATTCCGTTGGAACATCCTGTCTGTGTGTTTTACACCGGACCTGGTTCCGTCTTTATTACTATTCCGTTGGAACATCCTGTCTGTGTGTTTACACCGGACCTAGTTCCGTCATTATTATTCTGTTGGAACATCCTATCGGTGCAAATTTTACCTGACCTGGCTCCGTTATTATTATTCTGTTGGAATAACCTGTCGATGCGAAGTACCGCATGCATGGTGATTTCTTTTGTTATTCCATTCTTTATTATACTCAGTTGGTTAAAGTTTTGACTTCTATACTCCATGAAATTAGTAGAATATCCTTGATATTTGCGCTTCATCCAGTATTTTTTTCATGAAAATATTCTTCTGATCATTTTTGAATTTTACTCTACAAAGCAGTATCATGTTGACAATTTGGAAGTTAGTAGTTCTTGGACAAATTAATTCTTGAACTTGTTTTATTGAATTCTTATATCATTGTCATCATCCTCATATTTATGTTATGTTCAAAGTCATCTGTGGCCTGTAGTGCATAGATGGACTTGGTATGATTATGACCAGGGATTATTCGGTATAATCATGACCGTAATGTTACAAACAATGTGAAAATTAAAATTCATCATTGGCCCGTAGTGCATTCATGGACAGTTTTTGGTATGATTATGGCTATGGATTCTCTTCGGCCAAGGGAGCAAAGATGAATTATTTTATGGCATGATCATGACCATTGATGAATACACAAATGTCATTGGCCCGTAGTGCATGGAATTTGTTGTCGTGACCCTAATAAATATCATTGGCCGTAGTGCAGGGATGATGTGGTTTATTTATTAAGCTGAGTCTCAGCGATAAAAGTGATGAAAAACTTTTTAAATCATAAAAGATAGTAGATTCTATTCTCTACTTGACTCTTTTAATGGATTGCTTGATCTGCTGCTGTTAAACTTGATGTTCTTATATTTTATCAGTTTAATACTGTTGAAGGCTAACGATAATTTATTCTGCATTATCTTAGTCATAATATTTCTTACTGAGCTAGTTGAGCTCACCCTTTCTTTCACTTTTCTCATCAGGAAATGAGAACATAGCAGGGACTAGTCGGGGAACGGAGTGACGGTCCAGAGGATAGCATTAGTAGTCCTCACTATTCTGTGAAATAGTGTATTAATAATTGTAATGAGGAATCTTTTTGAGTTTGTATAATCTCTAGTAGACAATAATTGTATTCAAACTCACAGTTATATTTTGTCGTATTGTACACGACAGTTGTATTAGTAAGTTGTATTTGAATTATGTACCACGTATCTGATGACCCAAGATGGGTGATGTATACCTAATTTTGGGGTCGTCACATCCTGTCTGTGCGTTTTACGCCGGACCTGATTCTGTCTTTATTATTCTGTTGGAATATCCTGTCTGTGCGTTTTACGCTGGACCTGATTCCGTTATTTATTATTCTGTTGGAATAACCTACTTGTGCGGTCTATCGCATGCATGGTAATTTCTTTTGTTATTCCATTCCTTGTTATACTTAGTTGGTTAAAGTTTTGACTTCTATACTCCATGAAATTAGTGGAATATCCTTGATATTTGCGCTTCATCCAGTATCTTTTCATGGAAATATTTTTCTGAGCATTCTTGAATTTTACTCTACAAAACAGTATCATGTTGACAATTTGGACGTTATTAGTTCCTGGATAAATTAATTCTTGAACTTGTTTTATTGAATTCTTATATCATTGTTATCATCCTCATGTTTATATTTTGTTGAAAGTTATCTGGGCCTATAGTACATAGATGGACTTGGTATGATTATGACCAGGGATTATTCGGTGTAATCATGACCGTAATGTTACAAATGATGTGGAAAAGTCCTCAAATGCCCGTAGAGCATTGATGGACAGTTGTTGGCATTATCGTGACCATTATTGAATACACAAATATTCTTGGCTCGTAGTGCATGGATAATTATGGTCGTGATACTAAAGAATATCCTTGGCCGTAGTGCAGGGGTGATTCGATGATGTGGATTATTTATTAAGCTGAGTCCCAGTGATAAAAGTGATGAAAAACCTTCTAAATCATAAAAGATATTAGATTTTATTCTCTATTTGACTCTTTTAATGGATTTCTTGTTCCGCTGTAGTTAAACTTGATGGTTGTTATATTGTATCAGTTTAACACTGTTAAAGGCTAACGATAATATATTCTGCATTATCTTAGTCATAATATTTCCTACTGGGCTAGTTGAGCTCACCCTTTTACTTTTATTGTTCTCTTCAGGAAATGAGAATGTAGCAGGGACTAGTCGGGGAATGGAGTGATGGACCAGATGATAGCATTAGTAGTCCTCACTATTCTGTTAAATAGTGTAATAATAATTTTAATAAGGACTCCTTTTGAGTTTGTATAATATCAAGTAGACAATATTTGTATTCAAACTCACAGTTTATGTTTTGTCGTATTGTACACGATAGTTGTATTATTAAGTTGTATTTGAATTTATGTACCATGTAAGTGGCAGCCCAAGATGGGTGACATATACCTAATTTTGGGGGTGTCACAGTTGGTATCAAAGCTTAGGGATATGATCCCTGGCTAAGATGTGAGAGTAGAACTAGGAGGGGAGAGACGGGGAATTCCTTCGCTAGTATGACCTACCTAAGTTTATTTGGTATTTGATTGGTCGGTCAGAGTATAGTGATAATATGTTGCATGTCAATTAACCCTTGTTTTGTGGCAGTGTTTGAAAATGGCACCCAAGAATGTTGAGAACATCAATGGAGCACATGAGACAACGTGCATCAGGAAGGCGACAATCCTTATGCAAACAACAACATTAACCAAATGATGAACGATGAAATGTTTCGAGGCTTCATGCAATTCATGCAACATCAGGCGAGAGCGGCTCCTGTTCAAAATGCAGGTGTAAACACAGGAAACTCTCGAACGGTCATCGCTAAATAGTTCAAGGAGCTGGGACCACCGAAGTTTATTGGAGAACCAAAACCACTTAAGGTGGAAGCATGAATAAAGCAAATCACCAAGATATTTGATGTCTTGGGATGCTCCGAGGAGCAAAAGGTTCCCTTCGCCACCTTTACGTTATGTGAAGAAGCAGATTACTGGTGAGAATCTGTAAAACGTACCTAGCCTGACGCACTCAAGATGTCTTGGGAGAAGTTCCAAGAGCTGTTCAACGACAAGTACTTTCCCGAAAGTATTCGTCACATGAAGGAGGTGGAGTTTATCAAGTTGGAACAAAACAATATAACTGTGTCGCAAGGGAGAGCATTTGTTGTGACCTCCCAGAAAGCAAGGAACCCAAACGAGGTCATCACTGGTAAGCTTATCATAAACTCTAGTGAAGTCTATACCTTATTTGATACCGGTTCTACCCATTCTTTTATTTCTCCTACTTGCGCTCAACGTTTAAATTTGACTCCGGAGAAATCAGACTTTTACTTATCTGTTGAAACTCCATTAGGAGAAACCTTCATTACATCCATTGTTTATAAGTCTTGTTTGATTCAAATCAGTAACCGCACGTTACCTGTCGATCTTATCTCCTTAAAAATACTTTTATTTGACGTGATTCTAGGGATTGATTGTTTAACTACTCATCATGCTAAAATTGATTGTTTTCGTAAGGTTGTTAGCTTTCATATTCCTAATAAACCTATTATGGGAATTTAAGCGACCAAACCATTAAAATCAATCACGGTCATCTCAAGCCACAAAGCTATTCGTTTATTGAAAAACAGATGTCAAGCTTTCTTAGCTCATTTCACGGATTTAAACAAAAATATATCAGATTTGAAGGATATTTCTATTGTTAATAAATTTCCTGACGTATTCCCTAAAGAACTTCATGGCCTACCCCCAGAGCGTGAAGTTGAATTTTGTATTGACCTTGAACCCAGTACAAAACCCATTTCTAAAGCCCCATATCGAATGGCTCCTATTGAACTTCGGGAGTTAAAGACCCAATTACAGGAATTGTTAGACATTGGTTTCATTCGTCCTAGCACGTCTCCTTGGGGTGCTCCTGTTCTATTCGTGAAGAAGAAAGATGGGAGTATGCGACTTTGTATTGATTATCAGTAGTTGAATCATGTCACCATCAAAAATAGGTACCCATTGCCACGTATTGATTACCAGTTTGATCAGTTACAAGGAGCACAATTTTTTTCAAAGATCGATCTTCGTTCTGGATATCATCAGCTGAAGGTTAAAACTGAAGATATTCCAAAGACTGCCTTCAGAACTCGGTACGGGCATTATGAATTCTTAGTCATGTCTTTTGGATTGAATAATGCTCATGTTGCCTTCATGGATATGATGAACTTAGTATTCAAGGAATATTTGGATCACTTTGTGGTCGTCTTTATTGATGACATCCTTATTTATTCCAAAAGCCGTGAAGATCATGAGCAACAATTGAGGCTGATACTCCAAAAGCTTCGTGAATATAAGCTTTATGCCAAGTTAAAGAAATGCGAGTTCTGGCTTGAGGAAGTAGCATTCCTTGGGCACGTAGTATTAAGTCATGGAATATCCGTTGACCCGACAAAGATTGAAGCTATTCAAAGCTGGGAGCAACCCAAATCAGTGACCGAAGTGCATAGCTTTCTCGGTTTAGCTGGTTATTTTCAGAGATTCGTGGAAGGATTTTCTCGAATCGCTACTCCATTAACTTAGATGACTCGGAAAGATACAAAGTTTGGTTGGAGCGAGGAATGTGAGAAGAGTTTTCAAGAACTCAAAAGGAGACTCATTTCAGCACCTGTTCTGAAAATACCATCTGGTTCGGAGGGATTTGTCATCTACAGTGATGCTTCGGGCAAAGGGTTAGGATGTGTTCTCATGCAACATGGGAAAGTCATAGCCTATGCCTCAAGATAAATCAAAAATTTTAAGGAATTATCCTACTCATGATCTAGAATCGGCCGTTGTTGTCTTCGCACTTAAAATTTGGAGGCATTACTTGTATGGAGAGAAAGTGGAGATCATTACAGATCAAAAAAGCCTCAAATATTTCTTCACTCAAAAGGAACTCAACATGTGACAACGACGTTGGCTTGAACTGTTGAAATATTAAGATCATACCATCCAATACCATCCTGGAAAAGCGAACGTGGTAGCTGACGCACTGAGTAGAAGATCATATGCGGGTACGAGTGAAATATTGTTAACGCAAAGGCCCATTTTTTATGACTTGTAAAGGATGGAGTTAGTGTTAGAGTTTATGCCCTAGAGGCCAATTATTTGATATAATTGCTTAACGTTTTTATATTATATTTGATTGAATAAATATATGATTTTATTATGGTTTTATTTACTGCGTAATATAATTGTTAACATAATAAAATTCCTTAGAACAGTGATACAAATTATATAGTTTCAAGTATGTGACTTGAACATGAGATTATATATTACCATTAGTATCAGTGTTCTTAAATGTCCCTAGTCGAGTATCATTGTTGATGGGACAACAATGATGCATTGAGACTAGTATATGGATTGACTGATGACCAAATCTCATTGGTCATAAATATATGAGATATTAAGTCAATGCATAGGTACATGTTAGAGAACGATGTACTGGACAGACCCACCATGAGAATTCTATATGGAGCATTATGCGAAGTGTCATTAGCAATTCTCATACTGACAATGATGTAATGGTCCTCTGACCTGAAATCGCTATATTACTACACGAGAATTTATGTACTTTGATATCATCAAATGTCACCTTTAATCGGGTGGACTATAAAGGTGATTATTGGGTTCATCATTAATCATGTGAGAAATATGAGTGATCTAGATGGAATTTAACCATCCTATATATTATGGGTGATATCCATAGGCCTCTTGATTGAGTAGGACTATGAAATGCATGGCCATGCTCAAATAGTGATTTGTTTCATATAGTCTACTCATTGATCAAGAAAACTCAGATTAAATTATGAAGAGTATGACACATTCCATGACTCGAGTTTAATCTAGGATATTAAGGTTAAAAGGATTAAATTGCATTGAAACATTGGTCACAAAAAGGTTGCATCGAATCATCGATCTTATTATTACTTGGGTAGCAGTGATGCATTACTAGATGCCGCTCACTGTTTATAATTTTATAATATGATTTTAAAATTATTGCCAACGTAATAATAACCTATAGGGTCACACACATAGAACGTTATTTAAAAGGGAATTAATTTAAATTTTAAGGATTTAAATATATTAATATGATTAATAGTATTTAAATCACGAATTTAAATTAAAAGGAGAATTTGTATATATGTATATTAATTAAGTAAGACTTAATTAAGAGATATATATATATATATATATATATATATATTCAGATTTTATATAATTAGGTTTTGATTTTGATTAATTCCTTTTAACTACTATATATATGATATATAGCAGCTACTTAGGGTAAGATATCAGAATAGAAAAAACCCTAGCCGCTCTTAGAGAGAGACTAGAGAAAAAACAGTTTCAAAATCCATTCCTTTTGGTGGCTAGTACCGCAAGTCCTTCTTATTGCAGAATCGTTCGACGGTTCGTGCGGCGTTCGTGTGGTTACCGTAGAGGCTCAATCGGTTTGTATTGCGTTGGAGATTCGAGGCGCAGTCGGTTTCAGATTCTTATTTTTGTTTATATCTGGTATAATCTCTAAACCTCTGAATTAATTGATTTTCGCATGGATCCTGTTTTAGGGTTTCGGAAATTGCTTTAAAATTTTAATTTCCGCTGTGCGTTTCTGTGCCGAAGCCCAACAGTTAGAGATAAAGACTCCAGGGACCCACATGATGATGGCAAACATACGAGTAGAACTGACTTTAATCAATAAAGTTAAAGTTGCTCAAGCTACAGACCTGGAGCTAATGCGTATAAAGAAGAAAGTGCAAGAAGGTGCTATGCCGGAAGCAAGAATCAATGAGAAAGGAATACTTCGAGTCAACTCCAGACTTTGTGTTTCTAACAACCCTGATTTAAAGTATAAAATCATGATGGAGGCGCACAACACACCGTTTGTAATCCATCCTGGGAGTACCAAAATGTATCGTGATCTTGGACATACATTTTGATGGAGCAATATGAAGAGAGAGATAGCAGAGTTTATCTCAAGGTGTTTAACTTGTCAACGAGTCGAGGCGGAGCATCAAATACCAAAAGGTCCATTGCAACCACTTGAAATTCCAGAATGGAAGTAGGAACAAATTACTATGGATTTTGTTACTGGTCTTCCCAAGGTTTCTCAAGGCATAGATACAATTTGGGTCATTGTTGATAAATTGACCATGTCTGCTCATTTCTTACCTATACAAGAAACTTATACACTTGAACGTCTTGCTCGTATATACATAAATGAGATTGTAAGACTGCATGGTATGCCAGTATCCATAGTTTTTGATCGAGACCCAAGATTCACTTCAAGATTTTGGGTTAGTTTGCAAAAAGCTATGGGCACGGATTTACGATTTAACTCGGCATATCATCCTCAGAAGGACGGGCAGTCGGAGAGGACTATTTAAACTCTTGAAGATCTATTAAGACTGTGTCCTTGACTTCAAGGGAAGTTGGGATAAGTTCCTACCATTGGTGGAGTTTTCCTACAACAACAGTTATCAAGCAAGTATTGGCATGGCTCCATTTGAGGCGTTGTATGGAAAAAAGTGTCGTTCTCCAGTATGCTGGGATGAGGTGGGTGAAGCAACGTTGTTGGGATCGGAGTTGGTACATATGACTATGGAAAAGATTCAAACGATCCGACAACGTATAAAAACCTCACAAGATCGACAAAAGAGTTATGTTGATCTTCAACGAAAGACGTGGAATTCGATATTAGAGATCATGTGTTATTACGTGTTGCTCCATGGAAGGGAGTTACGAGATTTGGAAAGAGAGGAAAGCTCAACCTATAAGACCCCAACTTTTTGAATAAAAATGAATTTTCTATAATTATCATTTTTGAATATTATGGAATGAATTTAATATAATGTTATAGTTGTGGGTAATATTTATAAATTTTGCAAAGTATGCAAGTTGTCATATAATATTCGATTGGTCAGGAAATATTCATTTTAAACAGGAAATATTCGTACGATGGCCCAATCATTGGTGGATCCCACAACAGAATTATTGTCGGATTGTGAAAACGACAAAAATACTTTATAAAAAAAACGGCAGAAGTTTTACCCCTAATACTGTTGAACTACTCGGTAGTTAAAGTACAGTAATACGCGTGATTGCATAGTAGTACACGGTATTGAAGCTTATGTGATAAGTCACTCAGTTTTGTTTTATTGGTATTATTAATGTAATAATACAGAAAATCTTTTTATATAAAATAGAATACTTTTATAAAGTTATTCTATAAATATAATATATTATATTCTATTATGCATAGTGTTGCATAGTATTTGCATAGTGCTTGCATAGTGTTTGCATAGTAAAATCTTTTATAAAGTTATTCGTTTTATTAGATTATAAATAGAATATAATATATTTTTTTAAAAGATTTTTCTTTAATTATGGATAGTCAGATTAAAGTAAATCAATCTGGACCGTTCATGGATTAGTTACTATGCATTCCATTTTCCTATAAATAGAAGCTCATTCCTTCATTATTTTCTTACGAATTCACTGAACTCTAGAGAGAGAAACTATAGAGAGAGACTATAGAGAGATAGAAGAAAATTATTCTGCTACTTAACTACTTTTATATTCAGTTTCTTTTACGGTAAGGGATATTATTCTTTTGTATTTAAGAAGAGAACTTCTGTTATTCTATTTCTTTATTATTTTGTTGGAATAACCTGTATACGCGGAATACCCTATACGTGGTGACATTCTTCTATTATTCTGTTGGAACATCTTGTCTGTGCTATACGCCGGACCTGGTTCCGTTTTTATTATTCTGTCTTTATTATTCTGTTGGAACATCATGTCTTTGCTTTACGCTGGACCTGGTTCCGTCTTTATTATTTCATTCTTTATTATTCTGTTGGAACATCCTGTCGGTGTGATTTTCACCTGACCTGGTTCCATTATTATTATTCTGTTGGAATAACCTGCCTATGCGAAGTACCGCATGCATGGTGATTTCTGTTGTTATTCCATTCCTTATTATTCTCAGTTGGTTAAAATTTTGACTTCTATACTCCATGAAATTAGTGGAATATCCTTGATATTTGCGCTTCATCCAGTATTTTTCATGGAAATATTCTTCTGAGAAATCTTGAATTTTACTCTCCAAAGCAGTATCATGTTGACAATTTGGACGTTAATAGTTTCTGAATAACTTAATTCTTGAACTTGTTTTATTGAATTCTTATATCATTGTCATCATCCTCATATTTATATTTTTTTTAAAAAGTCATATGTGGCATGTAAAGCATGAATGGACTTGGTATGATTATGACCAGGAATTATTCGATGTAATCATGACCGTAATGTTACAAATGATGTGTAAAAAGTCCTCATTGGCCCGTAGTGCATTGATGGACAGTTGTTGGCATGATCATGATCATTGATGAATACACAAATATTCTTGGCCCATAGTTCATGGAATTTGTGGTCATGACCCTAATGAATATCTTTGGCCGTAGTGCAGGGTTGATGTGGATTATTTATTAAGCTGAGTCTCAGCGATAAAAGTGGTAAAAAAAATTTAAATCATAAAAGATAGTAGATTCTATTCTCTACTTGACTCTTTTAATGGATTGCTTGATCTGCTGCAGTTAAACTTGATGTTGTTATATTTTATCAGTTTAACACTGTTGAAGGCTAACTATAATTTATTCTGCATTATCTTAGTCATAATATTTCTTACTGGGCTAGTTGAGCTCACCCTTTCTTTCACTGTTCTCTTCAGAAAATGATAACATAGTAGGGACTAGTCGGGGAACGAAGTGACGGTCCAGAGGATAGCATTAGTAGTCCTCACTATTCTGTGAAGTAATGTGTTAATAATTGTAATAAGGACTCCTTTTGAATTTGTATAATCTCTAGTAGAAAATAATTGTATTCAAACTCACAGTTATGTTTTGTCGTATTGTACACGACAGTTGTATTAGTAAGTTGTATTTGAATTTTGTACCATGTATCTGACGACCCAAGATGGGTGATATATACCTAATTTTGGGGGCATCACAGTTGGTATCAAAGCTTAGGGATATGATCCCTGGCAAAGATGTGAGACTAGAACTAGGAGGGGAGAGACGGGGAATTCCTTCGCTAGTATGACCTACTTAAATTTATTTTATATTTAAATTAGTTGGTCAGAGTTTAGAGATATTATGTTACATGTGCATCAACATCCGAAAATTACATGTGGCAGTATCTGAAAATGTCATCCGAAAATGTTGAGAATAGTAATGGAGCACAAGAGACCGTTGAGTCTCCACATATCAATAATCAGGAGAATGTGCATCAGGAAGGCGACAATCCTCATGCAAACAACAACACTGACCAAATGATGAATGGTGGATTGTTCAGAGGCTTTATGCAATTCATGCAACAGCAGGCGAGAGCGACTCCTGTCCAAAATGAAGGTGGAAACACTGGAAACTCTCAGGCGGTCACCGCTAAACAGTTCAAGGAGCTGGGACCACTGGAGTTTAAGGGAGAGCCAAAACCACTTATGGCGGAAGCATGGATAAAGCAGATCACCAAGATATTTGATGTCTTGGGATGCTTCGAGGAGCAAAAGGTTCCCTTTGCTGCCTTTATGTTGCGCGGAGAGGCAGATTACTGGTGGAAATCGGTAAAACGTACTCAACTTGCCGTACTGAAGATGTCTTGGGAGAAGTTCCAAGAGCTGTTCAACGAAAAATATTTTTCCAAAAGTATTCGTCACATGAAGGAGGTGGAGTTTATCAAATTGGAGCAAAACAATATGACCGTGTCGCAATACAAGGTAAAATTTGTGGAGTTATCCCGGTTTGCGTCCCACTTGGTGGTTAATGAAGAGAGAATAGCGCGAATGTTTTTAAGAGGTTTGAAGCCGGAGATACGTCAACATATTATTTCTCATAAACTGTGTTTGTATTCAGATGTTGTAAATAAGGCTCAGTTGGTGGAGTGCGATAACGAGTTAACGTAACCAAAAGAGAGCAGCCAGCAAAATGATAATACCGGTGAGAGCAGTCATCGAAGCGGTGACAACAAGCGTGGAGGGAATCAACAGGCCATAAATGGTAACCACTTCGGTGGTAATCAGGGCCAAAATAATAATAATGGATATTTCAAGAAGAGGAGATTCAACAATGATGGAAAGACGTCAGCACCAGCAGCCATTGTTAAGGAAGGAGAAAGACCACCTATCATATGCTTCAAATGCGGATGGGAGGGACACATCAGTCCAAATTGCGCGATTCCATCCAAAGCGTGTTATAATTGTGGAAGAGAAGGTCACCTAGCCCGATTTTGTCATTCACCGAAGACGAGTTCAGCTAGGATAGAGGCATCAAAGGCCGTCCCAGAAAAGTCAAAGCCGGTGGTGCAAGGGAGAACATTTGTCGTGACCTCCCAGAAAGCAAGGAACCCGAACGAGGTCATCACGGATAAGCTAATCATAAACTCTAGTGAATTTTATACTTTATTTGATACCGGTTCTACCCACTCTTTCATTCTCCTACCTGCGCTCAACGTTTAAATTTGACTCCGAAGAGATTGGATTTTGATTTATCTATTGAAACCCCGTTGGGAGAAACCTTCATTACATCCACGGTTTATAAATCTTGTTTGATTAAAATTGGTACCTGCACATTACCTGTTGATCTTATTTATTTGAAAATACTTGCATTTGATGTGATTCTAGGGATTGATTGGTTAACTACGCATCATGCAAAAATTGATTGTTTTCGTAAGGTTGTTAGCTTTCATATTCCTAATAAACCTATTATGGGAATTTAAGCGACCAAACCATTAAAATCAATCACGGTCATCTCAAGCCACAAAGCTATTCGTTTATTGAAAAACAGATGTCAAGCTTTCTTAGCTCATGTCACAGATCAAAACAAAAATATGTCTGTTTTGAATAATATTTCTATTATTAATGAATTTTCTGATGTATTCCCTGAAGAACTTCCTGGCCTACCCCCAGAGCGTGAAATTGAATTTTGTATTGACCTTGAACTCGATACAAAACCCATTTCCAAAGCCCTATATCGAATGGCTCCTATTAAACTTCAAGAGTTGAAGACTCAACTGCAGGAATTGTTAGACATTGGCTTTATTCGTCCTAGTACTTCTCCTTGGGGTGCTCCTGTTCTATTCGTGAAGAAGAAAGATGGGAGTATGTGTCTTTGTATTGATTATCGGGAGTTGAATCATGTCACCATCAAAAATAGGTACCCATTGCCACGTATTGATGACATGTTTGACCAGTTGCAAGGAGCCAAATTCTTTTCAAAGATTGATCTTTGTTTCGGATATCACCAATTAAAGATTAGAACCGATGATATTCCAAAGACGGCTTTCAGAACTCGGTACGGGTATTATGAATTCCTAGTCATGTCCTTTGGATTGACTAATGCTCCTGCTGCCTTCATGGATATGATGAACCGAGTATTCAAGGAATATTTGAATCATTTTGTGGTCGTCTTTATTGATGACATCCTCATATATTCCAAAAGTCGTGAAGATCATGAGGAACACTTGAGGCTGATACTCCAAAAGCTTCGTGAATACAAGTTTTATGCCAAGATGAAGAAATGTGAGTTCTGGCTTGAGGAAGTAGCATTCCTTGGGCACGTGGTATCAAGTTATGGAATATCTATTGACCCAGCAAAAATTGAAGCTATTCAAAGTTGGGAGAAACCTAAATCAGTGACCGAAGTACGTAGCTTTCTAGGCTTAGCTGGTTATTATCAGAGATTCGTTGAAGGGTTTTCTCGAATCGCTACTCTACTAACTCAGCTGACTCGGAATGATATAAAGTTCGGTTGGAGCGAGGAATGTGAGAAGAGTTTTCAAGAACTTAAGATGAGACTCATTTCAGCACCTGTTCTGACAATACCATCTAGTTCAGAGGGATTTGTCATCTACAGTGATGCTTCGGGAAAAGGGTAAGGATGTGTTCTCATGCAACATGGGAAAGTCATAGCCTATGCCTCACGACAACTCAAAGAATATGAGAGGTATTATCCTACTCATGACCTAGAGTTAGCAGCTGTTGTCTTCGCACTTAAAATTTGGAGGCATTACTTGTATGGGGACAAAGTGGATATCTTTACGGATCATAAAAGCCTCAAATATTTCTTCACTCAAAAGGAACTCAACATGCGACAGCGACGTTGGCTTGAACTGTTGAAATATTATGATCATACCATCCAATACCATCCTGGAAAAACGAACGTGGTAGCTGACATATTTAGTAGAAGATCATATGCGGGTACGAGTGTAATATTGTCAACGCAAAGGCCCCTTTTGTATGACTTGCAAAGGATGGAGATAGAGATAAAGACTCCAGGGACCCATGTGATAATGGCGAATATACGAGTAGAACCGACTTACTCAAGTTATAAATCTGGAGCTGATGCGTATGAGGAAGAAAGTGCAAGAAGGTGCGATGCCTGAAGCAAGAATCAATGAAGAAGGAATACTTCGAGTCAACTCCAGACTTTATGTTCCTAACGACCCTGATTTAAAGTATAAAATCATGATGGAGGCGCACAACACACCGTTTGCAATCCATCCTAGGAGTACCAAAATATATAATGATCTTCGACATACATTTTGGTGGGGCAATATGAAGAGAGAGATAGCGATGTTTATCTCAAGGTGTCTAACGTGTCAACGAGTCAAGGCGGAGCATCAAGTACCAAAAGGTCCATTGCAACCACTTGAAATTCCAGAATGGAAGTGGGAGCACATTACCATGGATTTCGTTACTGGTCTTCCCAAAGTTTCTCAAGGCATAGATGCGATTTGGGTCATTGTTGATAGATTGACCAAGTCTGCACATTTCTTACCGATACGAGAAACTTATACACTTGAACGTCTTGCTCGTATGTACATAAACAAGGTTGTAAGATTGCATGGTATGCCAGTATCCATAGTTTCTGATCGAGACTCAAGATTCACTTCGCGATTTTGGGTTAGTTTGCAAAAACCTATGGGCACAGATTTATGATTTAGCTCAGCATATCATCCTCAGATGGACGGACAGTCCAAGAGGACTATTCAAACTCTTGAAGATCTATTAAGACTCTGTGTCCTTGATTTTAAGGGAAGTTGGGACAAGTTCTTACCATTGGTGGAGTTTTCCTACAACAACAGTTATCAAGCTAGTATTGGCATGGCTCCATTCGAGGCGTTGTATGGAAGAAAGTGTCGTTCTCCAGTATGTTGTGATGAGGTGGGTGAAGCAATGTTGTTGGGACCGAAGTTGGTATGTATGACTACGAAAAAAATTCAAACGATCCGGTAACGTATAAAAATCTCACAAGATCGACAAAAGAGTTATGTTGATCTTCTTCAAAAGGACGTGGAATTCGATATAGGAGATCATGTGTTGTTACGTGTTTCTCCATGGAAAGGAGTTACGAGATTTGAAAAGAGAGGAAAGCTCAATCATAGATTCATCAGCCCATTTTTAATCCTCGATCGAGTAGGAACTGTGGCCTATAGACTCGCTTTACCGCCAAGTATGTCTCGTGTTCATAACGTTTTTCACATATCCATGATACGTAAATATGTGGAAGACCCGAACCACATTATTGAGTTAGAACCGGACAAAATAGGTGAAGATTTGACGTATGAAGAGGTTCATGTTCATATCTTGGATAAGAAGGAACATATTCTACGCACCAAGGTTATACCTCATGTCAAAGTTTTGTGGAGAAACCACGATGTTGAGGAAATGACTTAAGAGTTAGAATCTGAAATAAAATCAAGGTATCCTTACATCTTCGACATACCAGGTATGTACCCTAATTTTGAGGGCGAAATTTCTTAAGAAGGGGAGGTTGTAAGACCCCAACTTTTTGAATAAAAATGAATTTTCTATAATTATCATTTTTGAATATTATGGAATGAATTTAATATAATGTTATAGTTGTGGGTAATATTTATAAAATTTGCAAAGTATGCAAGTTGTCATATAATATTTGATTGGTCGGGGAATATTCATTTTAAACAGGAAATATTCGTACGATGGCACAATCATTGGTGGACCCCACAACAGAATTATTGTCGGATTGAGAAAACGACAAAAATACTTTATAAAAATAACAGCGGAAGTTTTACCATTAATACTGTTGAACTACTCGGTAGTAAAAGTACAGTAATACGCGTAGTTGCATAGTAGTACACGATATTGATGCTTCTGTGATAAGTCACTCAGTTTTGTTTTATTGGTATTATTAATATAATAATACAGAAAATCTTTTTATATAAAACAGAATACTTTTATAAAGTTATTCTATAAATAGAATATATTATATTCTATTATGCATAGTGTTGCATAGTGTTTGCATAGTAAAATCTTTTATAAAGTTATTCGTTTTATTAGATTATAAATATAATATATTATATTTTATTTAAATGATTTTGCTTTAATTATGGACCGTCAGATTAAAGTAAATCAATCTGGACCGTTCATGGATTAGTTACTATGCATTCCATTTTTCTATAAATAGAAGCTCATTCCTTCATTATTTTCTTACGAATTCACTGAACTCTAGAGAGAGAAACTATAGAGAGAGACTATAGAGAGATAGAAGAAAAATATTCTGCTACTTAACTACTTTTATATTCAGTTCCTTTTACGGTAAGGGATATTATTCTTTTGTATTTAAGAAGAGAACTTCTGTTATTCCATTTCTTTATTATTCTATTGGAATAACCTGTATACGCGGAATACCCTATACGTGGTGACATTCTTCTATTATTCTGTCTTTATTATTCCGTTGGAACATCCTGTTTATGCTATACGCTGGACCTGGTTCCATTTTTGTTATTCTGTCTTTATTATTCTGTTGGAACATCCTGTCTGTGCTTTACGCCGGACCTGGTTTCGTCTTTATTATTTCATTCTTTATTATTCTGTTGGAACATCCTGTCGGTGTGATTTTCACCTAACATGGTTCCATTATTATTATTCTGTTGGAATAACCTGCCTATGCGAAGTACCGCATGCATGGTGATTTTTGTTGTTATTCCATTCCTTATTATTCTCAGTTGGTTAAAATTTTGACTTCTATACTCCATGAAATTAGTGGAATATCCTTGATATTTGCACTTCATCAAGTATTTTTCATGAAAATATTCTTCTGAGAAATCTTGAATTTTACTCTACAAAACAGTATCATGTTGACAATTTGGACGTTATTAGTTCCTGAATAACTTAATTCTTGAACTTGTTTTATTGAATTCTTATATCATTGTCATCATCCTCATGTTTATATTTTTTTGAAAGTCATTTGTGGCCTGTAAAGCATGGATGGACTTGGTATGATTATGACCAGGGATTATTCGATGTAATCATGACCGTAATGTTACAAATGATGTGGTAAAAGTCATCATTGACCCGTAGTGCATTGATGGACAGTTGTTGGCATGATCATGGCCATTGATGAATACACATATATCCTTGGCCCGTAGTGCATGGAATTTGTGATCGTTACCCTAATGAATATCCTTAGCCGTAGTGCAGGGATTATGTGGATTATTTATTAATCTGAGTCTCAGAGATAAAAGTGATGAAAAACTTTTTAAATCATAAAAGATAGTAGATTCTATTCTCTACTTGACTCTTTTAATGGATTGCTTGATCCGCTGCAGTTAAACTTGATGTTGTTATATTTTATCAGTTTAACACTGTTGAAGGCTAAAGATAATTTATTCTTCATTATCTTAGTCATAATATTTCTTACTGGGCTAGTTGAGCTCCCCTTTTCTTTCACTGTTCTCTTCAGGAAATGAGAACATAGCAGGGAATAGTCGGGGAACGGAGTGACAGTCCAGAGTATAGAATTAGTAGTCCTCACTATTCTGTGAAATAGTTTGTTAATAATTGTAATGAGGACTCCTTTTGAGTTTGTATAATCTCTAGTAGACAATAATTGTATTCAAACTCACAGTTATATTTTGTCGTATTGTACACAACTGTTGTATTAGTAAGTTGTATTTGAATTTTGTACCATGTATCTGACGACCCAAGATGGGTGATGTATACCTAATTTTGGGGGCGTCACACAACCCTCGATTCATTGGCTCATTTTTAATCCTCGGTCGAGTAGGAACTGTGGCGTATAGACTCGCTTTACCGCCATGTATGTCTCGTGTTCATAACGTTTTTCACATATCTATGTTATGTAAATATGTGAGAGACCCGAATCACATTATTGAATTAGAACCAGACGAGATAGATGAAGATTTAACGTATGAAGAGTTACTTGTTAAAATCTTGGATAAAAAGGATCATATTCTACACTCCGAGGTTATACCTCAAGTCAAAGTTTTATGGAGAAACCACGATGTAGAAGAAATGACTTGGGAGTTAGAATGTAAGACCCCAACTTTTAGAATAAAGATGAATTTTTCTATAATTATCATTTTTGAATATTATGGAATTAATTTGATAGAATGTTATAGTTGTGGGTAATATTTATAAATTTTGTAAAGTATGCAAGTTGTCATATTATATTCAATTGGTCGAGAAATATTATTTTTGTCAGGGAATATCCGTACGACGGTACAATTATTGGTGGATCCCACAACAGAATTATTGTCGGATTGAGAAAATGACAAAAATATTTTATTAAAAATAACGGCAGAAGTTTTACCGTTGATACTGTTGAACAACTCGGTAGTAAAAGTACAGTAATACGCATGATTTGATAGTAGCACACGGTATTAATTATTGATGCTTACGTGAGAAGTCACTCAGTTTTGATTATTATTTGGATCCCTACTTACCCATTTTTCAAAATTATCGGAAGAAAGTTATAAAGTATATATATATATATATATATATATATATATATATATATATATATGTCATGTGTGTGTGTGTGTGTTTTAGTGTGTATAAGAGTATTTGTGTGTTAGTGGGTTTTGGTGGGGATTTACATTATTAAGTGATGTGGGGTTATATTATATATGCATTATTAGAATTGTCAATTTGGTGGGGGAATCTTGATTTATGGGAGGGAGGTTACGTAAAAGATGGGGATTGGTATATATATATATATATATATATATATATATATATATATGATGGATAATGACATATGGGTGGGGCCCACATGTTAGAAGAAGAATTTTGGGCAAAAGCTGAGAATTTCTCACGGATTGTGTTTTTATTTTCAAACAAACATGTGCCTTATTATAATATATATATATATATATATTATATTTTATTTAAAAGATTTTGCTTTAAATATGGACCGACAGATTAAAGTAAATCAATCTGGACCGTTCATGAGTTAGTTACTATGCATTCCATTCTTCTATAAATAGAAGCTCATTCCTTCATTATTTTCTTACGAATTCACTGAAACTCTAGAGAGATAAACTGTAAGAGAGAAGGAAGAAAAGTATTCTGCTACTTAACTACTCTTATATTTAGTTTCTTTTACGGTAAGGGGTGTTATTCTTTCTTATTCATGAAGAGAACTGTTGTTATTCCATTGCTTATTATTCTGTTGGAATAACCTGTACACGCGGTTTACCCTATACTTGGTAACATTCTTCTATTATTCCGTCTTTACTATTCTGTTGGAATATCCTGTCTGTGCGTTTTACGCCGGACCTGATTCCGTCTTTATTATTCTGTTGAAATATCATGTATGTGCTATACGCCAGACCTGGTTCCATTTTTATTATTCTGTCTTTATTATTCCGTTGGAGCATCCTGTCTGTGCTTTACGTCGTACCTGGTTCCGTCTTTATTATTTCATTCCTTATTATTCTGTTGGAATATATTGTCTGTGCGTTTTACACCGGACCTAATTCTGTTATTTATTATTCTGTTGGAATAACCTGCCTGTGCGGTCTATCGCATGCATGGTAATTTCTTTTGTTATTCCATTCCTTGTTATACTTAGTTGGTTAAAGTTTTGACTTCTATACTCCATGAAATTAGTGGAATATCCTTGATATTTGCGCTTCATCCAGTATCTTTTCATGAAAATATTCTTCTGAGCATTCTTGAATTTTACTCTACAAAACAGTATCATGTTGACAATTTGGACGTTATTAGTTCCTGGATAAATTAATTCTTGAACTTGTTTTATTGAATTCTTATATCATTGTCATCATCCTCATGTTTATATTTTTTTGAAAGTCGTCTGTGGCCTGTAAAGCATGGATGGACTTGGTATGATTATGACTAGGGATTATTCGGTGTAATCATGATCGTAATGTTACAAATGATGTGGTAAAAGTCCTCATTGACCCGTAGTGCATTGATGGAAAGTTGTTGGCATGATCATGATTATTGATGAATACACAAATATCCTTGGCCCGTAGTGCATGGAATTTGTGGTCGTGACCCTAATGAATATCCTTGGCTGTAGTGCAGGGATGATGTGGATTATTTATTAAGCTGAGTCTCAGCGATAAAAGTGATGAAAAACTTTTTAAATCATAAAAGATAGTAGATTCTATTCTCTACTTGACTCTTTAAATGGATTGCTTGATCCGCTGCAGTTAAACTTGATGTTGTTATATTTTATCAGTTTAACACTGTTGAAGGCTAACAATAATTTATTCTGCATTATCTTAGTCATAATATTTCCTACTGGGCCAATTGAGCTCACCATTTCTTTCACTGTTCTCTTCAGGAAATAAGAACATAGCAGGAACTAGTCGGGGAACGGAGTGACGGTCCAGAGGATAGCATTAGTATTCCTCACTATTCTGTGAAATAGGTGTTAATAATTGTAATGAGGACTCCTTTTGAGTTTGTATAATCTCTAGTAGACAATAATTGTATTCAAACTCACAGTTATGTTTTGTCGTATTGTACACGACAGTTGTATTAGTAAGTTGTATTTAAATTTTGTACCATGTATATGGCGACCCAAGATGGGTGATGTATACCTAATTTTGGGGGCGTCACATAGAATATAAGATGAAATCGAGATATCCTTACCTCTTCGACATACCAGGTACGCACCCTAATTTCGAGGACGAAATTTCATAAGAAGGGGAGGTTGTAAGACCCCAACTTTTTGAATAAAGATTAAATTTTCACGAAATATATCTTTGAATATTATGGTGTGGATTTGATATAATGTTATAGTTGTGGGTAATATTTACAAATTTTGCAAAGTACTCAAGTTGTTATATAATATCCGATTGGTCGGGGAATATTCGTTTTAACAGGGAATATTTGTACAACGACACAATCATTGGTGGACCCCCACAACGGAATTATTGTCGGAT
This sequence comes from Panax japonicus, assembly GCA_020205505.1. Classification (NCBI taxonomy): domain Eukaryota; kingdom Viridiplantae; phylum Streptophyta; class Magnoliopsida; order Apiales; family Araliaceae; genus Panax; species Panax japonicus. The sequence continues at coordinate 50,063,254 of CM035100.1, forward strand.
TGAGAAAACGACAAAAATACATTATGAAAATAACGACGGAAGTTTTACCGTTAACTGTTGAAACACCCGGTGTTAAAAATACAGTAATACGCATGGTTGTATAGTAGCATACGGCATTGATTATTGATGCTTACATGAGAAGTCACTCAGTTTTACTCAATTATTGCTACAGTAATTGCTGCATCATATCTATCACATTATTGATTCAATTATTGTCATAGTATCATCTGCATAAAATATTTTTTTATTAAATCAATACTTGAGACGACAAAATTATTCATATTATAAATTGCAATATTTACAATGTCTAGAAGTTCTGTCAAGGAGAGGTTTGGTCACCAAATTGCGCGCCAATAGGGAGAAATCCTTATTAGAAAGCCCCCTCTTTTATGGGAACGACCTGGTTGATAAATATTGTGAGTTATAATATTAATGATGAATGTTGTTCGGAGTTGAATTTGGAGACGCGGACGTGATATTTGAGTCTGGAACGACGAAATTAGTTAAAATAGTTTATAAACACAAAATTTTTCGGGATTCAATATTTGGTCAAAAAGTCAACAGTTGACTTTTTCGGGAAAAGTCAAACTTCAAAATTTCAAAATTTATATTTTTGATAAAAATAGTTTCATTATATTGGAATTGTTTGTGTTAGTGAAAATCGACTTTTATTCCGATGATAATTGATGTCTAGGGGTTATATTGATAAATCGGATAATTTATCGGATAAATGAGCAATTAATTGCTACTAATTTACATGTTTATATAACTATTTGTTCACATATATATACTATTGAATCACATTATTTACTATTAGGGGAGTTGGTGCAAGATTGATAATACTTGCATGACTAAGTTAAAAATTGAGGTATAGATGGAGGTACTATACTGAAATTCGTATTTTTCACATGATTATACTATTGATTCACATAATTGAAATATTGATTCACATTATTTACTATTAGGAGAATTGGTACAAGATTGATAATACTTGCAGGACTAAATTAAAAATGAAAGAAAAGTTGGAGGTGTTGTACTGTAATTTTCGAGCCCCAAAACGTGCAATTATCGAAACTATATTTTCTTATAAATAGAAGCTCATTCTTTCTTCATTTCTCACCAATTCACAAAAGCTTTAGAGCGATTATTATAGAGAGAAATTGTAGAGAGAAAGAAGAAGAGAAATCTGCTACTTCACTATTCCAGTATCCAGTTTTTTCCAAGGTAGGGAATATTATTTTTGTACTCGTAAGAAGTATTATTTCTTTCTTTCGTCTTCATGAAGAGAACTTCTGTTATTCCATTCTTTGTTATTATATTGGAATAACATGTCTATGCGAAGTACCGCATACCTGGTGAAATTCTTCTGTTATTCTATTTTTTATCATTCTGTTGGAACATCCTGTCTGTGCATTCTATGCCGGACCTAGTTCCTTTATTTATCATTCTGTTGGAACATCCTGTCTGTGCGATCTACGCCGGACCTGGTTCCGTCTTTATTATTCTGTTGGAATATCCTGTCTGTGCGTTTTACGCCGAACCTTATTCCGTCTTTATTATTATGTTGGAATATCCTGTCTATGCGTTTTACGTCGGACCAGATTCCGTCTTTATTATTCTGTTGGAATATACTGTCTGTGCATTTTACGCCGGACCTAATTCCGTTATTTATTATTCTGTTGGAATAACCTGCATGTGCGGTCTATCGCATGCATGGTAATTTCTTTTGTTATTCCATTCCTTGTTATACTTAGTTGGTTAAGGTTTTGACTTCTATACTCCATGAAATTAGTGGAATATCCTTGATATTTGCGCTTCATCCAGTATCTTTTCATGGAAATATTCTTCTGAGCATTCTTGAATTTTACTCTACAAAAGTATCATGTTGACAATTTGGACGTTATTAGTTCCTGGATAAATTAATTCTTGAACTTGTTTTATTGAATTCTTATATCATTGTCATCATCCTCATGTTTATATTTTGTTGAAAGTTATCTGTGGCCTATAGTGCATAGATGGACTTGGTATGATTATGACCAGGGATTATTCGGTGTAATCATGACCGTAATGTTACAAATGATGTGGAAAAAGTCCTCATTGGCCCGTAGAGCATTGATGGACAGTTGTTGGAATTATCATGACCATTATTGAATACACAAATATTCTTGGCCCGTAGTGCATGGATAATAGTGGTCGTGATACTAAAGAATATCCTTGGCTGTAGTGTAGGGGTGATTCGATGATGTGGATTATTTATTAAGCTGAGTCCCAGTGATAAAAGTGATGAAAAACCTTCTAAATCATAAAAGATAGTAGATTTTATTCTCTACTTGACTCTTTTAATGGATTGCTTATTCCGCTGTAGTTAAACTTGATGGTTGTTATATTGTATCAGTTTAACACTGTTAAAGGCTAACGATAATATATTCTGTATTATCTTAGTCATAATATTTCTTACTGGGCTAGTTGAGCTCACCCTTTTACTTTTATTGTTCTCTTCATGAAATGAGAATGTAGCAGGGACTAGTCGGGGAACGGAGTGACGCACCAGATGATAGCATTAGTAGTCCTCACTATTATGTGAAATAGTGTAATAATAATTGTAATAAGGACTCCTTTTGAGTTTGTATAATCTCTAGTAGATAATATTTGTATTCAAACTCACAGTTTATGTTTTGTCGTATTGTACACGACAGTTGTATTATTAAGTTGTATTTGAATTTATGTACCATGTAAGTGGTGACCCAAGATGGGTGACGTATAGCTAATTTGGGGGGTGTCACACATTCGTTCTAAAAGATAGGGTTTCTACTGGTAGAGAGATAGAGATAGAAATGAGCTTTTTGAAATTCTGAGATGAATTTTCATAATCCTTTTCAACCTGTACTTGTAACTTCCCTCCACACGATCTGCATAGTGGGGCACGTGTCGAGTTCTGCTAGGCTCCACGATTTTAAATGATGTTGAAAATACTGATATGCCCTTAGCTCACCCTGAGCTAGTGTATCCTTTGGGAGGACTACGATAATCGAGGTTGCACTACGATGGTAGAGTTCATTTCTGACTCTTCTCTACGATCATTGTCTGTCCTGGTCCTTGTGATGAGCTTTGATATAACATTCCTTCTGGGTTAAGGTAGCTCAAGATGGGCCAACCTCTTAGACTGAACTAAGGGCCAGGTTTGTCCCTGAGGCGCTTATCAGAGAGGTTGTTTGGATTTGATAGAAATGATGTCATCACATGATGCTTCTCTGTTATGTCGAGGCTGCTCTACAATCGTGGTTCCTCTTTAGTTATCTCTACGATTTTAAACATAGCCTTTTTATGTGTAGGGTTAGCACAAACTAGAGCATAAATGCAAGACCCCAAATTTTATGAATAAAGATTAATTTTTCTCGAATTATATTTTTGAATATTATTGTGTGGATTTGATATAATGTTATAGTTGTGGGTAATATTTACAAATTTTGCAAAGCAAGTGGTTATAAAATATTCGATTGGTTAGAGAATATTCATTTTAACAAGAACTATTCGTACGACGACACCATCATTGGTGGACACCATAATGGAATAACTGTCAGAGTTAGAAAACGACAGAGTTATCTTTTTATAAAAATAACGGCGAAAGTTTTACCATTAAACTATTGAAATACCCGGTGGTAAAAGAAGAGTAATACGCGTGGTTGCATAGTAGCACACGATATTGATAATTGATGCTTACGTGAGAAGTCATTCAGTTATACTCAATTATTGCTACATTAATTGCTACATAGTATCTCACGTTATTTAATTCAATTATTGTCACAGTATCATCTGCATAATATTTTATATTACTAAATCAATAATTGAGACGAAAAAGTTATTCATATTATTATTTGAAATATTGACAATGTCTAGAAAGTTCCGTCGAGGAAAGATTTGGTCACCTAATTGCGCGCTAATTGGGAAAAATTCTTATCGGAAAGCCCCCTCTTTCCTGGGAATGATCTGGTTGTTAAATACTGTGAGTTATAATAATATTAATGAATAATTGTTAATAGATTAAAAATGTGTTTATTAAAGATAAGTGATTTGTGGTAAATATTTATTCATTTTTTGATATAAATAAAGGGGTTTGTTATGAGGTATTTGTTATAAGTTTGGCTTATTATTCCATGAGGAGATGTGCTAATTTTTCAGACCATTGGTTGAAATTATAATAGTAAATAAATATGGATCGCTGGTTTAAAGTTTTAATAGTAAATCAGTATGGATCATTGATTTAAGTTTTAATAGTAAATCAATATGGACCGTCCGTTTAAAAGTGAATTAATCTGGGCCGTTCATGAATTAGTTACTATTCAATCCTTTTTCCTATAAATAGAAGCTCATTACTTTATTAATTCTTACGAATTCACTGAAACTCTAGAGAGAGAAACTATAGAGAGCAAGAAGTAGAGTATTCTGCTACTACCCTACTTCAGTATTCACTCTTCTATTAAGGTAAGGGGTATTATTTCTTTCGTATTCATGAAGATAGTTATTTCTTTCAATACTCGTAAGGGTTGTTATTCCATTCTTTATTATTCTGTGGGAATAACCTGTCTGCACAGACTACTGCATGTATGGTGAAATCTTTTGTTATTCCATTCTTTATTATTCTGTAGGAATAACCTGTCTACGCGGACTACCGCATGCTTGGTGAATAAGCCTTCGTATTCAATTGTTATTAAATTGTAGAAATGATCTGTCTACGTGGACTACCGCATGACAGGTGAAAATTCATTTGCAGTTTCGTATATTATTTCTTTTCATATTCTTAAATCTAAAATTACTATGGTAAGTATTGCTTCTATAATTCCTAAAATTAGTGGAATGTCCTTGAGTTTTGCGCTTCATCTAGTATCGTTGCATCGGAATATTGATCTGAACTTTCTTATTAAATATCAATATTTTCACCTGGGGTACTATTCACGAGTTACAATTCACTTCAATATTATTCACCCAAGGATTTGGGGTACTTTCCATACCGAGTTACTATTCACGGATTACTATTCATGGGAACTATTCACCCGAAGTACTATTCATGACAAAAATTGATTTCTTTTCGGTCTAAATCATTTTTGATACAATATTATTCTTAAATTTTACTCCATAAAGCAGTATCATGTTGACAATTTGGACATTATTGAATTCTAGATAAATTAAATTATAAATTATAAATATTTATCCTTTGCTTTCTTTTAATTGAATTTTTATATCATTGTCATCATCCTCGTGCTTATATTGTGATAAAAGTCATATGTGGCTTACGTGCATAGATGTACAATTGATTGGTACGATTATGACCAGGGATTATTCGGTATAATCATGATCGTAATGTTACAAATGATGTAGTAAAAGTCCTCATTGGCCTGTAGTGCATTGATGAACAGTTGTTGGTATAATCATGACCATTGATAAAAACACGAATATCCTTGGCCCGTACTGCATGGATAATTCGTGGTCATGATATTAATGAATATCATTGGCCATAGTGCAGGAATGATTCGATGATGTGGATTAATTATTAAGTTGAGTCTCAACGATAAAATTGGTGATAAACTTTTTAAATCATAGAAGATAGTAGATATTATGCTCTACTTGACTCTTCTAATGGATTGCTTGTTTCGCTGTAGTTAAACTTGATGTTTATTATATTTTTATCAGTTTAACGTTGTTTAAGGCTAACGATAATTTATTCTGCATTATCTTAGTCATAAAATTTCTTACTGGGCTAGTTAAGCTCACCCTTTACTTTCATTGTTCTATTTAGGAAATGAGAATATAGCTGGGACTAGTCGGGAAATGGAGTGACGATTCAGATGTTTGCATTAGTAGTCCTCACTATTCTGTGAAATAGTGTGATAATAAATGAGGACTTATTTTGAGTTTTAATACTGTCTAGAAAACAATATTTGTATTAAAACTCACAGCTCATGTTGTATATTTAAGTTTGTATTTATATTCTGTACCATGTATTTTGCGACTCAGAATAGGTGATGTATACCTATTTTGGGGGCATCACAATAGAGTTTATGGTTGCAGATTTAGTATGCCCAACTCACTTATCAATTTATTAAATCTGGATTCATCTAGAGGCTTTGTAAAAACATCAGCAAGTTGATTTTCAGTAGGGATATATTGTAAAGATATAGTTCCATTTTGAACATGGTCCCTAATAAAATGATATCTTATTTCTATATGCTTAGTCCTAGAATGCATGACAGGATTATGTGTTATTGCTATGGTACTTGTGTTATCACAATGAACAGGTATAGATTTGAAATCAAACTCATAGTCTGCTAGCTGATTTTTCATTCATAAGATTTAAGCACAGCAGCTGCCAGCAGCAAAGTATTCAGCTTCTGTTGTTGAGGTAGATACTGAGTTTTGCTTCTTGTTGAACCAGGACACAAGTCTATTTTTTAGCAACTGACAAGTGCCACTGGTACTTTTTCTATCGATCTTGAAGCCTGCAAAATCAGCATCTGTATATCCTATCAGTTCAAAGGAGGACTCCTTGGGATACCAAAGTCCCAAGTGAGGTGTGTCTTTGAGATACTTGAAAATTCTTTTTATAGCAGATAAGTGTGATTCCTTAGGATTTGCTTGAAATCTAGCACATATAAGGGATCTTTGTGATTTAGTTATTGTAATTGTTCTTTGTGAACAGATCTTAGTGATCAGCCCATCCTTAGTAGATTTTCTACTCCAATAGTAGAAGAGTGGACTATGAGATATTTATGCTCTGAACCACTTAAAATATCTTGTCTATTTACTTTCAGCTTTTACATTTCTACAAATTCGTTGATTTTTCTTTGTGACTTAATTTCATCTATGTGATAAACTTAGATCTATAACTTTCCTAAATCGTTGAAAAGGGATTTTTAATTTATCATTCTTCTATGCATAATTAAATTAACCAGCTTAATTTATAAGTTGGTAATATTTCTTTAGAAAAGAAGAGTTTTTAAAACGATATACTCAACCCCCTTTTAGATCTCTAAGTGCTTTTGGGAAACAACATTTGGTATCAAAGCAGGCTTATATAATCAAAGCTTAAATCGCTTGAATAGATCAATGGCACAAAATAAAACTAGTTTTGAGCTTGGTGGTGGAAATAAGTCACCCCTATGTAATAAAGATAAATTTGCTAACTAAAAATTGCGAAAACACGTACATGGACGCACTTGATGAGGATATGTTTAATGTTATTTTGAATGGCCCAAATGCCCCCCCCCCCCAAAGATAACTCCAACAACGGAAGATCTAAACAAGTGTATGGTCAAGCAAATGACTCAACGGACTGATATAGAGAAAAATTTCATGCAGCTCGATAAGAGAGCCAAGAACATTCTATTTATGGCTTTGGAGGATGAGCTGTTTGAGAACGTGATCAACTATAAGACGACAAAAGAAAGTATGGGAAGCTCTCCTGGTTATGCACGAGGGAACTGAAGAAGTTAGGAAAAACAAGTAATCCATACTGACTCAATAATACGAAATATTCTCATATGTTCCTGGCAAGAACATAACATCATTTTATGAAAGGTTCAATGTGCTACTAAACTCCCTCAGAGCATTTAGAAAAGGTCTATCCCAACAAAGACCTCAATGTCAAGTTCATGAGAGCATTGTCGAGCAAGTGGGATGCAAAGACCACGACAATCAAAGAATTAAAATATCTTCACGAGATGACTGTGCAGAAGCTCTACGGTAATCTTCTTATCTATGAGCTGGAGCTGGAGCTGGAGCTGAACCAAAGGCATAGACTACTTCGAAATTTAGAAGGAAAGAGAAAGGAGTACCTCTCAAAGCTATTAAGGCATCTTCCAAAGTCCCCTTGGAAGATGAAGATGATGATATTGCCTTCTTGCCTGAAAGATGAGAATGTTTATGAGAAAATGTAGAAGTAAAAATTCTAGAAAATACAACAACAATAATAATTTCAACAAAAATAAAGATCATTCGAAAGACCTGTTATACAATTGCAAAAAGTATGGTCATTATATTGTTGATTGCAACAAGCCTTTGAGAGACTAATTGAAGAAAGATAAGAAAAAGAAAGAATTTAGAGGCTACAAAAAGTATCCAAAGAAAGACAAAGGTCTAGTAGCTGAAGGTTCGTGGAACGACTCTGACAATGATTCAAATTTAGAGTCCAGTGATGATGAAGGACCTAAGATGTCCAATCTTTATCTTATAGCCATAGAAGCTCAAGTAGACAACACCACTAATCATCAAGAAATTGGTATCAGTGAGGTATTTGACTTTAAGTCTCCAGATATAAATGTAGATGATTTAAGAATTACATTGCATGGAATTACATATAATCTGCATAAGTATATGAAATAGTTTAGGGTTCTATCAAATAACAATTCTCTTCTTCAAGAAGAGAAAGTACAAGTGGAGTTAGAAACAGTTCTATAAAATGTTATCTCTTTCTCTAATCTTGAAACTAAGAATGAATTATTGATAAAGATAACTGAAAAATCTACACACAGAAACAATCAAATCTTGTTTCTAAAATTGAGGAACTATAGAAGACCATCTCTATGTGGAATAAGTCTTCTTCTTCCACGGACTCCTTAATCAAATGTTAGAGTGTAGTCTCAGACATGTCAGGTTTAGGATTTGGGGATTCATCCTCAGATCGTAGTGTGGACACAGCGTTGGAGATAGATAATAACAATGCTTCTACCTCCTATAAAAGCATTATGTTTGTGAAATTCACAGAGGTTACAGAGTCGATTATTCCAATTTGTACGATCATTGTTGATCAAGTTGTGATCCCTGAGAACAATAGATCACACACTGGTCTACGGTTAAAGAAATAACAAGGTAAGCCAAACATTACCTTCAAGTCTCAAAAGATCATAGAGTCAGGTAATACTTATTCTACGAACCAACCAAGCAAGAAACATAAAGTTGACTTCCACCCTACAAAATCTTAAAATCGTAGAGCAGTGTGGAAGCTGAGAAAGTATGAGCACAAAAGAAAGGTTATAAGTGTCTATAGTCCACATGTGTCCTTGAAAAGAAGGAATCCACACACACAAAAAAGCATACATCATATAAAATGTTATAATTGTCCTGAGTATGGACATGTAGTTGCTTTGTGTTATTATGATTACTATTTGGTTCATTATAAACCTAGAATCAAGTTATAATGGGTCCAAAAAGGAACTAACAAATCAAGACCCAAGCAAATTAGGGTACCAAAGTAAAAGTTACTTTTTATTACAGGAACATAGCTCTACTAGCTCAATTTAGTATCTCGATAGTGAGTGCTCGAGGCACATGACTGGCAATAAGGCTCTCATGTCAAAATTTAAAGAAAATGATGGTCCTACAGTTATCTATGGAGACAACAACTCTGGAAAGACTCTAGGATATGGCTCTATTAGAAATGGTGTAGTATGGAATTCGTTAAGCATTAGCCAACTATACGATAATGGGTATCAAGTGATCTTCCTCAACAACTAATGTCAAGCAAGAGACATGGAATCAAATTTGTTGAGGTTGACTGAAACTAAAAAAGGTAATGTATACGTGGTGAATCTTACAGAATTGAGTTCAATTAAAATTGTCTACTTCTTTGCTAAAGCATCAAAAGACATCAGCTAGTTATAGAATCGAAGATTATCTCATTTGAACTTCAGGAACATGTAAAAGCTTTCCTCCAAAGATCTAGTTTTAGGCTTACCAAAGCTTAACTTTACTAAGGAAAAGCCTTGAAAAACCTGTCAGCTAGGAAAATAAACAAAAGTCTCATTCAAAATCAAGACAATAAACTCTAATGATAGGCCTCTATAACTACTTCATATGGATCTCTTTGGGCCTATCCCAACTGTCAGCCATGGAGAAAAAAGATACTCACTGGTTATAGTGGATGACTATATCAGATTCACATAGGTATTCTTTCTAAGCTCTAAGGATGAAACCAGCTCACAATTGATCAGATTTTCAAGCTTGTTGATAATGAGAAGGGTGAGAATATTAAGGCTATATAATGGATAACAAGTTGGTTGTACGAATTAAATAAGTTTATCATGGGAACCAGATCTAGATTAATTTATTGAATCATCAACCCTGTAATTCCTAGGCTCACATGACATCATTTCACAGCTTGCATAATGAATATATTGAAATAGACTGCACATAACTTATAAACTTCGCATAAACAAGTGATTTATTGGTTAAATCCTTGTATGTGAGTAAACAAGCTTCCTATTTCCTCTAGATACATATCTATGGTCACGTAGTTACTAAATATTTACAAAACTAGAAAGTAAACTAGATCTATATAGATCTTAGTCATTCTAGCTCAACGGTTCAAGTTTTACAACTTTTAAATCGTTTAAAAGCTAGATCTGGTCAAAACACTTCAAATATTGACTATTTACACGAAATGAATGGTTAAAAAGTTAGATCTAACCAATATTAACTCCTAACTATATATATATATATATATATATATATATATATATATATATATATAGTCCGGGTCTTAAGCTCACCCCTTATCCAACTCACTCGAGCTCACCCCCCCTTTAGCGACGGACCCGACAACGGTTTGGTCATACAACCGTCGTCTATAATTTTAGCGACGAACAACATATATCATCGTTAAAAGTATAGACGACGATTGTATAACTGAACCATCGCCGGGTCCGTCGCTAAAGGGGGGTGAGCTTGAGTAAGTTCGATAAAGGGTGATCTTAAGATTCGGACCGTATATATATATATATATATATATATATATATATATATATATATATATATATAGAGAGAGAGAGAGAGAGAGAGCAAGCAAAGAAAGCAGATCTGAAGATATCTTATAATATGACATGAGAACTGCTATCGAACGGCTTTCGACACATTTAAACTCAATTTCCACCGGTTAAAACTTTATATGTTGTAGTATATATGTATAAAAGTGTTACAGAGAAGATTTACAAGATTTGGAACAAGATTTGAGTTGTTTGACACTCTAAATCTCGAATTTTCTCTTTCTTAGACCCTTCTTTCTCTCTCTAAAATATGCTGAAATGAGCTAGGGGTATGATATACATAGACCCGGGCTTCCGCGGGTAGACCTACGACTTTTGTAGGAAGACATGCAAAAATTCTCTAACGGGTATCGCCTCGAAGTATGTGCACCTCGATTGACGCGTTGTTTACTGAAACGTCCGTAACTTATAATCCGAGAATCCTATGAAGATGTGTCATACCATTCCGGAAAGCTCTTTCCTTTTCAAGAGTTACGCAATGACATAGGGCTTACACTTTTCCGAATCCGGGAAGATGGGTCCATAACCAATTAAACTGGCATCTTTGGGTCTTCGCAGGAAGTCCGTTGAGCTGTTTTTCCATAGTTTGCGCTCAAAAGTGTTGTAATGGCTCTTTGTGGATCTATATGCAGTTTTTATTGTGGTTGTTAACGTTGTCTTATCAAAATGACCTTTTTACCCTCCTAGAGTTATTTCCAAGGTTGATGGGGCTTTTGGCTGTCTCTCGGGGTTGTCTTCGGGGTTTGATTTCAGCCAATTCTATTCTCCATTAAGGTTGTCTCCGAGGTTGATTTGATTTTGTAGTCCTCTAAGGTTATCTCTAGAGTGTGAAAAAGACGTTTTTGCCCTCCTGCATAGTTATCTCTAAAGTTTTATTGTGGTTGTTGACGCGTATTAATGATGAAGTTACCATTAGAACAGCGTACCCTGGTGATCAAGTGTGGACTGAGCATTTTTATGTACAGCGGCGGGAAATCTATTGTGTCAAACCAATTTTGGTAATTATTGGTGAACATGTCTAGTGCTTTGTTACTGAAGGTTGGGGGGGGGGGGGGTTGTATTAAATATGGGCAGTAAATTATGGGAAGAATTTATCTATGGATGTGGGTGAACCGGGAAGTAGTTGGCTTGTGTGCATGCATGGCGGAATTTGAAGGGAAATTTATAGTCAGAACCACTTCTTATTATCTGCTAAGTTTCTCTTTTTAAGGTACAATGACGGTGAATCTACCTGAGAAAGGTAGAATAATGATGCTGTCAACAATGCATGTTGGTTCGCATGGGAACGTCAGTTTCTTGGCTTCCGCGCAAGGGAGAAAGGTTTTGAAAGTTTATTATTCTACTTTGACAAGTAAAATCGAATATTATCATGTTCGTGATTTTTCACATGGTAAGTTCCTATATTCTCCATGGTCTGAGAATATCGATGCTCAATTTCTTAATCATCTGGTTCACCTTGTTCACGATGTCATGGATGGAAGTGCTGACATGATTGATTCTTCCTTTCCAATTCGTCAATTCGCCAGGTAGGTTTCAATATTGGTTAATTAGTTCTTTTTCTTCTTTTCTAAACATTGACATATGAGTTTATTATATCCATTAATCGTAATGCAACATTGGCACAGAAACACGCATATTTAGTGTTAGTATTTCAATACGTAGGCCCTTCAGATAGCACTGAAGTTTCTTTCACTAGTGTTAACGCCAAGATCTTCTGTCACATCCCAATCACGTAAGACGTCCTGATCCTACACAATAAACACGATCAACACCACAAGCTTGACGGCTTCGACCGTCGGGGGATAGCTCAGGTGTGAGAGTCAGTACAGGCGATCACAAGGTTAACAATTGAGGATAAAAATATCTAGTGTATTGAGAGAGATAAAGTTTTGAGATACCTTAGTTTAGAAAACTTCTTTGTCATGTTATACTCTCTAGCCCGGTTTACCGTGCCACCCACTACCGTCAGACACAGCTCCCCACTACTCAGTGATCTCAACCAACAGCATGCAGACTGTCACCTTTTTTATACTGTTTATCCCGCCGGCCGACTATAATCTCATCCACATTAATGCCTTGCAGACATCTCAGTCAATAGCTATCTTATTCATCATTACAAGTCAAAGATGGAGATATTTAAACATTTTATGGGTCAGCCCACTGATCCGGCCCTATAATATAAGGACTTAATAAAGATAATACAATGACTAAGCCAAATAACTTTAGGATCCATTAATAATAACCCAGTGGACTAACCAAATAAATAGGCCCAATTCATTCAGCCCAATAGGTAAAATATCATGACCCAACATTGCCTTCTAATTTTTTATTGAACAAACTGTTTAATAGAAAACTATAAATTACCCATGATATGAAGAATTTAATAAAATCAAAAGATGCCCAAATTAAACTTTACCAAGGCCCAAACAGTAAGGAAGTAGAATGATAAGGCAAACTAAAAATCGAAAGTCCAAATGAATGATCTGACCCGGTTAATATTTGGATTTTGAATCGGGCACTACCTATTTGAATTCTTGATCATTACTATCAATTAATGTGCCGCCCTCGTACACCGTGTAACCGTCAGTATAAAAAGTAAACTTTACCAAATTTGACAGTTTTACCTGCCAATTTGAAATTTAGACGCTTGAGCTCTCTTCTTCTCTCTCGAACGTTTTCCTTCTCTGCAAAATCTCAACAATGGTTGTCCTAAATTCGAATCAGAACTCTCATCTTCGCGTAACCCCAATCAATACTATTCCACCCAACCCAAGCCCTTGAGAAGGAGGCTTCAAGTTCAAAGGTTGCAACCCCAAGTGAGAATCCATCAACAAAACCCCTCCCTAACCCTTCTGCATTTTTCAGAAGTAAAGAACGATATGCACATGACAATACTCCGTCGACGGTTACTGAAGTCAAATTGAAAAGGATTCGAACTCGTTGTTACATTTCGGACACTCATTTGGTGAGAGCTCCCCAATCTGAGGAACGAATGTATCAACGGCTAGAAGGATGGACGGCGGTTCCGGTGACCATTCTAGAGAAGGGGGTTCGATTCCCTCTCCACGTCTTCATAGTAACCATCCTAGGGTTTCTTGGCATTGGGTTCGCCCAACTGGTGCCAAATTCCTATATCCATATTCTTGTCTTTATCGCCTTCTGCCACGAGCTGGGCGTTGAACCTACTCTGGACTTCTTTTTCACCATATACAAGATCGTCCAGACTCGGGAGAAGGGTTTAAAGGCTATAAGCAAACAGTCTCTGAAGACAGGGGAGAAGTTCGAGAGACGTTCGTTGGTCTCCACCCCATCCAGCAACAAAGGATGACACAAAGGATGGTTCTTCATCAAAGGACCAGATATTGCTTCCCTGCCGAACTGGGCTACTGACGAAAAGGTTTCTGCTGACTTTGGAGACATTTCTGAAGAACGCAAGGCTGAAATGATAGAGTTTTTTGACAACTTTCCGAAAGAAGAATGGAAATACAGACTTCTTTCCAAGCAAGCATGGTTATACAACCACAAATGTGAGTTTTAAATTTTCTGTTTAATTTTTTGAAATTTTTGATGATATAGATTCTGAAGTGTATCACTATTTTCCCTATAGTGTCTTTGATCAAACCGACCACTGATGAAGAAAAGGATTTTGAGTAGTTTTTGTCTGGAAAATCTACTGAAGATGTTGAGACTCCACTGATAGAAGATTTTCCTGACGATAACCCCATCACCAAAACACCCACTGTTGAACCCCCAACTATCGACCCAGAAGCTGAAGATCCCATTCCACCGGAAGAATCCCTCCAACCTCGCCGAAAGAAGAGAGCCATCCGAAAACCCCGACCAATTTCCATACCATCAGATTCTGAGCCCATCATAGAACCTGAACCAATCATCAAACCAATCAGAGGGAGTTTACTCGACCTACCTGTAGATGATCGAAAAAAACTCCTTCGAGTCAAAAAACTAAGAACCAAGATCACCCCCTTGACCATCAATGAACTCAGAGTGCCTCCTCTTTCAACCGATCTCCCCCCAACAACCTCAATTGAAACTCAAAATTTTGGTGACGAAGAACAACTCGAACCCATTCCAAAACCATCCCGAAAAATAAAACAACCATCCACCAGTCATTCGAGTTCAACATCTGTCCCTTCACCCGCTCGTGAATCCACTCCAGTTCATTCTACATCCCCCGAAAACATATATACGGACCCCATACCCTCTCTGGAACGACCCATCCCATCTCCCGAACGATCAAGGCCATCACCCTCAAGGCCTTCAGATTACGAATTTCAGAGCGAGGCTATGGCATCACCAACGATGTGGCCTTACTTCAATGCTAACTTCCATTTCCATTTATTTAAGGCTTTTGTTCGGGAGACTGATGATCACCGTTTCGGCAATAGTTCGATTCGGGATCTAATTGAAGAAGGCATGAGCTATCAAGCGAAGGTAAGTGACTGTCTTTTTAGTCTTTCTTCATTTTCTCTTATTTAGATATTTGCAATTGATTAAATAATATTGGACATGTATAGGCGAATGCAGTTTTTGGGCGTTTACTCCCAAAGTATTCCGAAACTGAAGCTGAAGAGGATGCCATGAGAAAAGAAAACGTCATCCTTAAGTCGGAGCTAGCCCGAGAAATGAGTCAACATGGAGATGTTCTCCATACCAATAAGGGTCTTCGGAGAGAGTTGGCTCAGACTAAGGAAAATATGAAGGTGACTAACGACGAACTGAAATCGGTTAAGGAAGAGCTAAAGACGACTAAGGTCAGTGAACAAAAATTGGTTGACAACAATGTAGGTTTTGTTGAAGAGACCAAAGCTCTAAAAGCTAGTAATGAAGAACTGGTTACAGCCAATCAAAACTTGGCGATACAAGCCAACAATCTTCTGGTGAAGGCCCGTGAAGAAAAAGAAAAACACTCGGCCAAACGTTAGAAGCTCCGGCATAAGTTTAAGGTCTTAAGGGAGTTGGGTCTTCCCTTGACTGAAGAACTGCGTAAGAAAATACAGACTAAATACAGGGCGTCCGATGAGTTAAGTGCAGAAATACTTCGGGTGTATTGCAGCCAAAGTATAAGGTCTGTCAAAGTCGAGGCAAGGAGAAGCTGATTGCAGCCAAAGTAGATCCAGCCCTGCTTGACTCTAAAGATAAAGATAATGCCTGAATTTAATATTGCTGCATTCTAGTTTTTAGGACTTTTGTATAAATATTTTGATCTTTATGTAATCGTTTAAATATTAATGAAATATTGAGTTCGTGACTTATGACTTCTGTGAAATTACTTTTTGTTAATGCTTCAATATCAATCAACTTGAAAAATGTACAAGTTTTTTGTGAACTTAACTTAGATTGTGAATAAGATAAGGCATATAACATTTATGTTGAAGAACAACACTGATTATAATAAATTGGACTCAATGAACTGAACTGAATGAATCGAACCCAACACTTGGACAAAATAGAGTAATGAATACTTATCATTTCTGAAGTGTGAGATTGATCATGTATAAGGTGAATTCGGATGATCCTCCTCGTACCATCTGGATCTTATTTACCACTCGGGGTAAAACAAGTATATAAGGACCATGATATTTGTCTACCACACGGGGTAAAACAAATTCATAAGGACACACCTATTAATAAGGCTACCATCGAATGGTCAGCGAGTCCGACCAAACCTCCTTACACCATAGTGAATTTATTTACCACACAGGGTATGACAATGTTAAAAGGACTATGGAATTTGTCTAACATGCAGGGTATAACAAATCCATGAGGACACACCTACCGATAAGGCTACCATCGAATGGTCAGCGAGTCCACCCGAACCTCCATACACCGATGAAGTTTGCCTACCACGAAGGGCCTAACAAATTCATAAGGACCACCTACCAAAAAGGCTACCATCAAATGGTCAGCGAGTCCACCCCGTCCTCCTTACACCATAGTGAATTCTGGACCAATGAAGAGAAGATCAATATGAAGGAAAATGAATCTTTTATTGATAATTATCTAAACATTTACAGACTTCCGGGATACTGACTCGATCTTTACTGAAAATATTTCCGAAGTCTACCAGCATGCCAAGTGTTCTTGATCTCAGATCCGTCCAATGACCTTAACCGATAAGTTCCTGGTTTCGGAACTTCAACTACTTTGTACGGTCCTTCCCAGTTCGGCATCAGCTTTCGCAAGTTCTGAGGTGTAGATGCTTCGACTTCCCTAAGAACGAAATCACCCACTTTAAATCTACGAAGCTTTACCCCCTTATTGTAGTGTTTAGCCACTCTTCGCTGATATGCCGCCAGCTTTATCAAAGCTATCTCTCTGACTTCTTCTAGCAAGTCCAGGTTGACCTTTAGTCCTTTATCATTGTAGATCTTCTTGAACTGACTAACCCGAAGACTGGTGGATCCAATCTCAACAGGAACTAAGGCATCAGTGTCATAAGCCAATCTGAAAGGCGAGTCACCCGTAGTGGTCCTCAGAGTAGTTCGATATGCCCATAACACACTGAGCAATTCCTCTAGCCATCTTCCTTTATCCTCATCCAGTCTGTGCTTGATCCCGTTCAACAGTGTTCTGTTGGTCACCTCGACCTTCCCATTTGACTGTGACTGAGTTACCGAAGTCTTCCTGTGTTAAATCCCCAGTTCTTTCAAAAATCCTTCAAACTTTGATCCCACGAAATGGCGTCCGTTGTCTGATATTACCACCTTAGGAATTTTGAAACGAAATACTACCGACTCCTTAATAAATTTTAAACATTCTTGTTCCGTAATCTGCCTAAGTGGTTTCGCTTCTACCCATTTGGTCATATAATCATTGGCGACTATAACAAAACTGACCTAACCTTTGGCTTTCGGTAACGGACCCAATATATCTACCCCCAGATAGTAAAGGGAATATAAGATAAGATAGAGTATATCTCTTCTGGTGGCTGATGAAGGATCGAACTATTCAATTGACATTTCTCGCATTTCTTCACATAGTCTGTAGCTTCTTTGAAGATGGTTGGCCAGTAGAAACCCTGTCGAAGCACTTTGTAGGCTAATGACTTAGCAGCCATATGGTCGCCACAAATACCTTCGTGAACTTCCCGAAGAGCATATTCGGCCTCGGACGGAACCAAACATTTCAATAATGGGGACGAAAAAGCCCTTCGAAAAAGATCTCCATCAATGAGAACAAAATTAGCACTCTTGTACTTAAATTTTTTTGGCCAACATTTTATCCAAAGGAAGGATGCCATCTTCTAGATATTCTATGTATGGAGTCATCCAACAGTTAGAACGTTTGACACACATCACCGCTTCGTGTTGGATACTGGGCTGCTGCAGAACCTCCAGATAAACTGATCCATCAAAGTTGTTAACATCTGTAATGGCTAGTTTTGACAATGCATCGGTAATGGAATTATCATTATGCTCAACACCCTGAAATTCATAGGAAATGAACATTGAAGACGATCTTTCA
The DNA here is from genome assembly GCA_020205505.1 of Panax japonicus. Lineage (NCBI taxonomy): Eukaryota > Viridiplantae > Streptophyta > Magnoliopsida > Apiales > Araliaceae > Panax > Panax japonicus. Next base: position 50,081,553 of record CM035100.1, read on the forward strand.
ATTCTGCCAAGTACTTGATCATTTTCTGACCTCGAGCTTCGAACTCTCTTGAAACCTGCTTGACAACTATCTGAGAGTCACTATAAATGACCAGCTTCTGAACTTCAAGACTCTTCGCCAATCGAACTACAACCAGCACTGCTTCATACTCTGCCTCGTTATTTGTAGCTCTGAATCCAAATTTGATGGCCTGCTGTACCTTAAATCCCTCTGGACTTGTTAAGATAACTCCTGCTCCACTGACGTCTGAAGTAGAGGATCCATCTACATACAGCTTCCATGAGTACTGAGCGTGCTAAAGAACCGCAACTGCTCGATCAGACGCTTCAGCTTCTGGCAGTTCAGTATTTGCTTCGGAGAATGAACATTCCACCATGAAATCGGCCAAGGTTTTCCCTTTAATAGCTGTTTGAGGATGGTATTCAATAAAAAATTAGGACAATTCCATTGTCCAAGCCGCTAATCTCCCCGAAACTTAAGGTCTGCCTAGAACCTTTTTCAAAGGCTGATCCGTGAAAACGACCAGGAGCCGACCTTGAAAATATTGCCTAAGCTTTCGACTGGCTATTATCAAAACGAAGGCAAATTTTTCAATATTTGGGTACCTGGTCTCAGCATCCCTTAGAACATTCTAACATAATAAACTTGATGTTTTTCCCCCCACTTCTCGAACCAAAACTGCTCCCACTGCTAACGAACTAGCTGCCAGATATAAGTACAAAGTCTCAGCAGGGGCAGGTTTCACCAATAAAGGAGCCGAAGACAAATACATCTTTATGCCTTGAAAGGCGTCTTCACACTCCGAAGTCCATTGAAACATCTTTGCATTCTTCGGTCCCTTCAATGTATCAAAAAATGGCAAGCATCTCTCTGCCGATTTGGACATGAATCTCCTCAAGGCTGCAATTCTCCCAGTTAGACGTTGAACATATTTGAATGATTGTGGAGTCTTCATGTTTAAAATATCCTGGATCTTTTCTGGATTGGCCTCGATACTCCTTTGACTGACCAGATAGCCCAGGAACTTCCATACACCGAGGCTGAAGATGCACTTAGTAGGATTGAATCTTAACTTGTGGTGGCGGACTGTCTAAAAATACTCCTCCAGATCATCCAAGTGTTTCTGAACAATCATGCTCTTCACTATCATATCATCGACATACACCTCCATGTTTCTTCCTAGCTGCTTTTGAAAGAAAAAGTTCATCATCCTCTGATAAGTAGCTCCAGCATTAATCAAGCCGAATGTCATCTTCTTATAGGCATACACCGAACGGTGTGTGATAAATGTTGTTTTCAAAATGTCATCTCTGCACATCGAGATCTGATGATAACCTAAAAAAGCATCCATAAAGCTTAGTAGTGCATACCCTGAAGTCGCATCAATAAGTTGATCAATGTGAGGTAGAGGATAGAAGTCCTTAAGGAAAGCTTTGTTCAGGTCAGTATAATCAATACACACTCGCCTCTTTCCATTGTGTTTCTGGACCAGCACCACATTGGCCATCCATTCAGGGTAGTCTATTTCAAAGATGATGTCAGCGGCAATCAATTTTGAAATCTCTTCATCTATGATTCGTTGACGCTCTGGTGCAAATATCCATCATTTCTGCCGAACTAGCTTCTTTGATGGATCCACATCTAAACGGTGCTCGACAATTTTTTGGCTGATTCCAGGCATGTCTTTTGGTTCCCATGCAAAAATGTCTGCGTAACAGCGAAGAAGTTCCATAAGATTTGTTCGGAGAGGTTTCGGCAAACCCGAACCTATCTTCACTGTTTTATCCGGCTTGCCAATAATCAACTCAATCTCCTCCGTCTCACCTGCCGGCATGACCAATGACTCTAAACTTCTTTCGGTAAAGGGCTCAATCTCTATCGTCATGGTCTATTTCTGCTTGCTGACTCCTACCCCCGAAGCAATTACAGCATTCCTATAATAGTGTCTGGCCAGATCCAAGTCCCTTGCTACCTCTCCGACCCCATGAGCTGTTGGGAACTTAATCTTAAAGTGACGAATGGAAGTCACAGCTTGAAGAGCTGTCAGAGTAGGTCTACCTAGTATGGCATTGTAAGCCGAATCTACATGCACATCATAAAATTTACACGTTATTTCTACCTGCTGAGGAGTTGTGCCGAAGATCACTAGTAGTTCAATAGTGCCTGCTAATTTGACTGGATCATTGCTAAAACCATATAGGGGGGCCTCTTTCCCAACCTCCATCTTTCGCCTATCAAGATGCATCCTCTGATAAGCACGGGCATACAAAATGTCAATAGAAGACCCATTATCGATCATCATCCGCTTCATGTCCACTGAACCCACTTGAATAGTTATCACTAATGCTCCCTTATGTGGCTCGATGGGTTCTGAAGGATAATCCTCATCAGTGAAGGCTATGACTGTCCCAGGAAATGTCCTGTCAATCTTCGGGAGAACACCCGCCACAGACATAACCGAGTTCAGATAACTCCGCCTCTTCTTCCCCACTAACTTCCATGTTGTCCCACCGGTAATTACATCAACGACGTGCCTGGGTGGTTGATTTGGAGCAGGTTGTACAGATGGAACCGGTTGAACCACTTAAACAATACGGTCATCATTCCACTGTCCTTGCTGTTGATCCCTTCCGGCCACGTACTGAACCAACATACCGCTCTGAACCTTCCTCTCCACAAAGTCCTTCAAACTACAACATTCATTTGTATCGTGACCTGTGGCTTGATGATAGCCACAAAATTTTCGAGTATTGCCCTGTCCAGGTTTAATATTGTCACGAGGTGGTTCAAAGTACGGCTGATTTCTGATCTGATCCAGTATTACTGATCTATCCGTGTTCCACTTGGTTTATACCCTATTCACCTTCTGGGTAGAAGTAGGTGGACGATTCCCTCCTTGTTGCCAGTTGTTATTGTACTTCTTTGAACTGCCCTCTGGCCGATCATTATTTCCCCCACTCTTCTTCTGGTCACTTTTGGCTTTGATTTCTGTCTCCTTTATCTTGTCCGAAGAAGGACGCTTTAAGCTATTCATAGCTTCTTCCACCACAATATAACCTTCAGCCTTATCAAAGGCTTCGGACAAGCTCTTTGGATGGTGAAACATCAACTTCTTCACCAATTTTTCAGACTTCACCAAATCCAAGCCATTTTGGAACAACCCAACAGCTTGCAGATCATTGAGGTCTGCCACTTGGCCAACTGCCTCCCTGAACCGCTTCATATACTGACCCAATGACTCATTTGAGAACTGTCGGACCTGTGCCAAAGAACCTGTAGGCTTTCCTCTCCTTCTATTGCTCCCAAAACGAGCATGAAATTTATCACATAGCTCTGACCACGACGAGACAGAATCTATAGGCAAAGTCCCCATCCACTGCCTCGCATCTTTCCTCAACGTTGTAACAAATGTATGACACTTAGCAGCATCAGTGAAATCATAGTAATCCATTAATCGGTCGAAAGCTTGACTATGGTCGTAAGGATCCCCTGATCCATAATAACTCTCCATATGGGGTGACTTTTTAGTAAAATCTGCCTTTTCTTTAAGAATATCTGAGGAAAACAAAGACGCCTTCTTCCCCGGAGTATCCTTCACTTGCTGAACTTCAGCTAACTGCTTTCTAAGTTCCTTTAACTCCTTAACCAAAAAGTCTACACCTTTCGGTTTCGATGAAATTTCTTTTTCCAGTGATAATTTTTTTTATGAGTATATCGACCTCTTCCATCATAGCCCACTGCTCTCGATGGACTCTTGGATCTACTTCGGCGTGTGGCCACGTCATCACAGTGAGAATATTTAATTCGATGCACCTTCTTTGTAGCTTCTGGAATATTCTCCCTTGATCTACTCCTACGCTTACTATCACCATGACCTCGAGAACCGATAAGATGAAGTGATTTCTTCGATACCTTAGGAGTTTTACTTCTAGATCTTCTCCGAGCCTGAGGACGGCCTCAAGATATATGACCGGAAAGTTCTGTCTCCTTCCCTTCTCGTCGTTGTACATCCTTGGACTTACTACGCCTTTCAGATTGTACATAAATGGATGCCTCGTCCCTCAAATCGACCATCCGAAGCATCTGTTCGGCTATGTCCTCTCTCTGCTTCAGAAGAACTTCTAAAGCCTTATCCGCTTCGTCCGCCATCTTTGCCAACTTGACAGATTTATCATCTCGACCACTTCGGTGATGAGTTATAGGCAAAGTGCCTTCTACCCTTTTTCGGTCATTCTCTCTATCCTTCTCGGTAGCAAAGACTAATCTTCGCCTAGCGTCACCATGAGATCTCGCACGAGAACCCCCGAAGTCATGCTTAGAAACAGTGCTCTCATGAGCACTCTTTGAAGGACCCAAACGATCCTTAACAGAAATATGTTGGACAGACGAGCTCACAGCCTTCGGTTGTCCTTCAGGCATATCTGTTCTACTCTTCACCATCACTTAAAACGTAGAACAAATAAATATTTGTGATTGCAAACTCTTGAACACTAGAACTCTGCCCTCCTTCTAGCGCCAATGTTAACGCCAAGATCTTTTACCACGTCCCAATCATGTAAGACGTCCTGATCCTGCACAATAAACACGATCAACACCACAAGCTTGACGACTTCGACCGTCGGGGGATAGCTCAGGCGTGAGAGTCAGTACAGGCGATCACAAGGTTAACAATGGAGGATAAAAATATCTAGCGTATTGAGAGAGATTAAATTTTCAGTTACCTTAGTTTAGAAGACTCCTTTGCCATATTATACTCTCTAGTCCGGTTTACCGTGCCACCCACTACCGTCAGACACAGCTCCCCACTACTCAGTGATCTCAGCCAACAGCATGCAGACTATCACCTTTTTTATACTGTTTATCCCGCCGGCCGACTATAATCTCATCCACATTAATGCCTTGCAGACATCTCGGTCAACAGCTATCTTATTCATCATTACAAGTCAAAGATGGAGATATTTAAACATTTGATGGGTCAGCCCACTGATCCGGCCCTATAATATAAGGACTTAATAAAGATAATACAATGACTAAGCTCAATAATTTTAGGATCCATTAATGATGATCCAATAGACTAACCAAATAAATAGGCCCAATCCATTAAACCCAATAACTAAAATATCATGACCCAACAACTAGCATTCTGTGTTCTTTCACTAGCTTTCTTTGTCGGTTCTTAATATATGTATCATTACTTTTATGATGAGTCCTATATGTTGCTACAAATTTGTACTGAATTAATATAGCGAAAAATAGCAATACATAGGATCAGATAGAACTATTAATATTTATTCACTTAATTGGTAATTATATAATTGACGTAAACATTTATAATATATATCATTTTCCTACTTTTAATATTAGTTGGGTGATGTAGGTATTGAATATGTGGATAAAAGTTATGTAAATCCTAAATATATCTGAATGAACTTACATTAGTGGGCTGAAAGACACAATCTATTATTGTATGAGAAACTGTACATATTATAATTTATCAATGCTTACCTAAATATATTTAGCAATCTTGTAGGAAACGACTCTCTTAAATAAATTGATGTGTTATTTTCCATGGATCGCGATCAATATCACGTGATAAGAGTAAAAAAAATTATAATTTTAACTAAACAACAATATAATAAGTGTGAAGGAAATCTAAAGAAACTAACTTGTAAAACTTGTATCCCTTTTCTTTAATTATTCTACAATCCAATTATTTAACAGATAATTACATGAGCAATCTGGCAGCAAAATACAAGAAGAAAAATAAGCCGATTGTTGATAATAGAGAATTTCATGAGCAATTGAGGCAGCATATTATTTTACAATCATATATTTATTTAGTCTTTTGGTGGAGTTCAATTACAGCTACTGCCTAATATTAGGTAGCAGAGCACCATAATTGAGCTGCAAATTCGTCAATGTTGTTATCTGAACTTCCACCTTCATCAATGGCTTGTCTAGCCAAATTCTTCCAATTAAGTGCGTTCTTCTTGATCTCTTTTCCTTTCGCTCCCTCCAGAATCTCCCTTATGCAGGACTCCAGTACTTGACTTTTCACAATGCCCTTCTCATCCGGCCTAGTGCTGAGCCCTATATGCCAAACTTCCTCCACATACTTGGCGTTCACCGGTTGATCTGTCCACTGTGGCACCGCCACCATTGGCACTCCCAAACTTATTGCTTCAAGAACAGAATTAAACCCACAATGTGTAACAAAACACCCTACTGAATCATGCACTAATATCTCCAGTTGAGGACTCCATGTCACAACCAAACCCCTTTCGGATGTCTCGTTGATAAAGTTGTTTGGAAGCTTTGCAGCTTCTGATGCCCTCACAACCCACAAAAAGTTAAAATTGCCGTCTTTAAGACACCGTGCTATTTCTTCCATTTGTTCGGCTTCAAGTTTGGCCATGCTCCCAAATGAAACATATACAACCGTGCCACTAGGTTTATCCTTTAGCCAGTCCATACAAGCCCCGGACTTTGGCTTGAAGAGGTTGACACCATAGTCTTGATCATCTCCCAGTCTCTTATCTAGGTACATGGACGGAAGTGTTGGTCCTATTGTCCTCACCTTCCACAATTTTGCCACCCACTCAACCACCTGTATATAATCAAAAAGGAAAAACAGAGTTTTACCATAAATTCTTACATAATTCAAATCCAAATAATTCCAAGGGTTGGTCCAAAATCATGATAAGTATCTCGACAAGCTATATATATATTGTTTTAAAGCGCTTTTGGCCAAAAGACGCTAGTAGATGCATGTTCACATCAAAATTTTTAAAAAAATAAAAATTGAAGTGAATATATATAGTACCTCTTCCTCCAATTTGTGAAAAGTGTTATAAAAGACCCAATCTGCTTGATCAACGTTAGAGAATTGATTGACTACCAAATCAAAGAAATCTTTTGGAGATGGGGTCTCCCAAGATTGAAGCAGTGGCAATCCAGGAATGGAAAGGACTGATGATGATGATTGAGAAAGTGGGAGAGAAACAAGTCCCTGATGGACATGGTAATATATGTTATTGACAGCACAAGACTGAGTAAAAAACACAGCTCCAAGCAGTCCAAACTTTTTGGCTACATCAAGAGCCCAAGGCAGGAACCCATCATAAACGAGCACATTGACAGGGCGGCCAAATTCATCTAGTTTTTTGATGAGACTGGATAGAGTTTGAGAGCCGATGGTACCTAAACTTGAAAGGTAGGCATCAGCGGTTTGTGCTTGGGCATAGCCACCTTGGTCGAAACCATCGGAAATGGTATCGAAATTGATTGGGAAGTTGGGCTTGGGCTGAGCAAGCACGGAGGAGTTGGAGATGTAGACAGTGTTTGCAAGTGTGATTTTGATGCCTCTGGAGACCAAGCGTTTGGAGAATTGGAGCATGGGGTTTATGTGGCCTTGGGCAGGATAGGGGAGGACCAGAACATGAGGACCTTTCTTCTCCTCCATTCTCTCTAGGTAGTAGTCTCGGTTGAAGAACGTATTGATTGATGATAGGAATCGAACATATGTATTGATGATGCTATATCCTCGAATTTTTCTCCCTTAAATTTTGACACATAGTCTCTTACTTAACACTAATTAATTTTAAAATTAAATAAGTGGTTAGGTGTCAAAATTTAAGTGGAGGGACACAAGGAAGACACGGAAAATGGGGACAGGGGGTTGCTATCGACTCCTCCGTACCTACATGAATGTCCTCATTCTGGGTAATGGCATTGGCCGGCATAAGACACCTCCGATGTTGTTCTTAGTAAGTGGAAAGAGAGATACAATATCAATCTTAAGAGTTTCAAGTATTAAATGAGTGCCTAACCTCACCATAGTGGCCGAACGTTCTTTTTATGTGAGACAGTTTTGGGAAGTCCCCTCGAACACGTCCGGATATCGAAAAGTAGCTGGGGCTAACCCACATGAGATGTCCAGATCTGTTGTCCCGTCATAGGATGATTGCACTGCCCCATACTATGCAGAAATGACGAATGTGATTCTTTAAGGGGTTCCAGCTGTCCTCATCTGTTGGTTGCCTTCCATCTGACAGGACCCTCATAATTGGTGGGTTCTCGATCCAGACCTGCTGTGTAGGCCTTCAGACCTTCAATCTTGCGGGCATAGTCGTACTCCAACGGACATCAGCCTTTAGCGACGGACTGTTCGTCGCTAAAGCTCATAACATTGTCTGTTATAGATTTTAGCGACGGATAGTCCATTGCTAAAGGTTGGTCCATTAACGGACCAATCCGTTCCTGAATATATATACAAAAATCCTGACCCAATTTTTTTTTTTTGCTTTTTTTTTAAAACAACTAAAAATAATAATTAATATTTTATGGAATTGAAATTTTTCCATAATACAATGTTTTGGGCGTGTTTTGGATACCAATACCAAAAAACATATGTATAGTCTGCACAGACTGTACATACATATTTTGTTATACGCACCTAAAACATTGTATTATGAAAAAATTTCAATTTCATAAAATATTAATTATTTTTTTAGTTGTTTTAAAAAAAACAAAAAAAAAGTCCGAACGGGACTAAAATTCGGGCGTTCGGACTGGAACCGGACTCTCTCTCTCTCTCTCTCTCTCTCTCTCTCTCTATATATATATATATATATATATATATATATATATATATATATATATATATATAAAGGGCAAATGGTAAAAAAAGTCTCTGATGTTTACCCCGATGTCTCACTTGCACCCTAAACTAATTTTTTTTACAAAAGTACCATTAACGTTATATTTTTTGGGTCGTCTTTGCCCCTGCCGTTAACAAAAGACAAACGAGATTAAAATGTGATGACGTGACATGCTTAAATATAAAATATATTTTAAATAAAACAACATATATCATTTAATCAAAACAAAAATACTAAAATAAAAAATAAAATAAAAACATAACATATTTACTTTATTTAATCAAAATAATAAAATTCAAATTATTTTGTTAACTAATCAGAACAACTAATTAAATAAAATAAGTTATATAATATAGTTACATAATTTAATCAAAATACTAAAATTCAAAACATAACATATTTACAACAAATAATAATTAAAAAAATACTAAAATACTAATTAAAAAATACTAAAATACTAAAAAATCAAATTAAAAAAATACTAAAAATACTAAAATTCAAATTATTTTGTTAATTAATAAAAACAACAAAAAAACCAAATATCATTAAAATACTAAAATCATAATACTAAATACTAATTGATATAAAATTTTTAAATTACTAAAATCATAATACTAAATAATATTTTTAAACTATATAAAAATTTGATGATGTAATAATCTATACATAACAGTATATGTTACAAATAATATAAATAATTTGATGATGTAATAATCTATACATAACAGTATATGTTATAATTTGATGATGTAATAATATTTTTAAAAAATGTATTCAAAAATTCAAATTACATCATAATATTTTTCAATTGATATGATTTTAAAAATTAATATTAAAAATTTCTAAAATAATCATAATACTCCAGTTTTGAATTTTAAAAATATTATTTAGTATTATGATTTTAGTAATTTAAAAAATTATTAATTAGTATTAAGTATTATGATTTTAGTATTTTAATGATGCAATTTGAATTTTTGTTGTTTTGATTAATTAACAAAATAATTTGAATTTTAGTATTTTTCTTAATTTGATTTTTTTAGTATTTTAGTATTTTTTTAATTAGTATTTTAGTATTTTTTTTAATTAGTATTTTAGTATTTTTTTTAATTAGTATTTAATGTAAATATGTTATGTTTTGAATTTTAGTATTTTGATTAAATGATGTAAATATGTTATACAACTTATTTTATTTAATTAGTTGTTTTGATTAGTTAACAAAATAATTTGAATTTTATTATTTTGATTAAATGATGTAAATATGTTATGTTTTTTTATTTTTTATTTTAGTATTTTTGTTTTGATTAAATGATATATATTATTTTATTTAGAATATATTTTATATTTAAGCATGTCACGTCATCACATTTTAACCATGTCTGTCTTCTGTTAACGGCAGGGGCACGGGCGACCCAAAAAGTGTAACGTTAAAGGTACTTTTGAAAACAAATTTAGTTTAGTGTACAAGTGGAATATCGGGATAAATATTAGGGTCATTTTTGACCATTTGCCCTATATATAAATAAAAGAGTATCTCATTCAAACAAACGTAAGTGATGGGGTAAGGGTTCATTTGCACCCAAAAGAAAAAGGACAAAAAAAAGAAGGAAAAAGACAAAGGGTCATCATTTACAATGAAAACTATATTGGTTAAATTAATATTTTTCATAAGTTTGGGTTAGGAATGTTTAATAAGTGTGGATGAATACTAAGAAGAAAGCAAACTCCACATATAAAACGTCAATCAATCGCATTCCCTCTCAACCAGTCGTGATTTTTATGGAAAATGATAAATTCACAACATAAAAAAATAGTTTTACAATAAAATCGTCACTATAGATTCTATAGCGACGGTTTTTACCGTCATTATACATCTATAACGACATTTTTATTGTAAAATTATCAAAAAAATATTGTGAAAATATCAATTTCCTAATTAATGATGCCTCATGGATTCATTGTCCAAATAAATGCAATTGCCATCCGATCCCCTCTCTGCTCAGCTGCCTCATTTCTAATTTAATTCTCACATGCAGGCATCTAATTTAATTTGCTAGAGATATTTAATTTGCTATGATAGGTTAGACTCATGTGCTCCTCAATATAAGTTGAAACATCCAAATCCTTTTCTAAAAGCTTCCTATAATTCTCGAAGTGTATTACTTGCAAATTTCCTTCCAAACTAAACAGAGCACTGGTTGATATAGAAACAGGATAGTGGAGTAAGCCCAACATACAAGTGAAGTTAAACAACATACCAGCAGACTGCCGCTATGAATCATGATTTAGTTAACTGAGTTGAATATTTGTTCTTCCACGTAACATAATAATGAACGGATGATAAGTGGGTTATATACTTATAAATGAGTACGTATCTGCTTAATATATTGTTAGGGTTGAGATTATTTAAGTCATTTTTACTTGTTTTATTGTTGTTTTGCAGGGTAAAGCAGGAAAAGGGCAAAATAAGCATTTTTGGCTTAAAAGGACAAAGTTGTAATTTGTGACGCCCCAAAAATAAGTACACACAACTCATTTTTAGTCGTCAAATACATACTACAAAATTCAAATACAAACAACTATTAAACTGTCGTTCAAAATACGACCACACATACTGTGAGTTTGAATACAAATATTACACTGTATGTACATAATATGACAATATTCAAACTCAAATTAAGTCTTCATTATATTTATTAGCACGATATTTTACAACATAGTGAAGACTTTTATAGTAACTATCTCGGACCATTAATTACTTCACTCCAAGACTAGTTCCAGTTACACTTTCATTTCCTGAGAATAACAATGGAACAAAAAGGAAAATGATAAACTCAATTAGCCCAGTAAAAAATATTATGACTAAGATAATGAGAAATAAATTATATTTAGCCTTTAACAATGATAAATCAGATAAAATATAATGGACAATAAGTTTTAGATCAATAACTGCAGCGGAACGAACAATTCATTAGAAAAGTCAAGTAGAGAATGATGTCTACTATCTTCTATGATTTAAGAGTCCATCATCAATATTTTATCTCTGTAACACCAATCAATAATTATGCAAATCAATATTTTATCTTTGTACTACGGGTCAAAGATATTCATTTGTATCACGAATGGTCATGATCATGCCAAACAACAGTCTATCTTTGCACTACGGGCCAAAGAGAACTTTCATCACAAACATTTATCTATAATATTAAAGGTCATGATTATACCAATATACAATTCTTGGTCATAATTATATCAATCAACAGTTCATATTTATACTACGGGCCAAAGATAATTTTCCATCACAAATTTAAACATGAGGATGATGACAATGATATAAAGAATGAATCAAGTGAGATCAGAGATAAATATTAGAGATTTATAATTTAATTTATCCAGAGTTCAAGAATGTCCAAATTGTCAACATGATCACCAATTGCGGAGTAAAATTCAAGAATGATATTTAAGATTCATATTTCAATGATACTTTGGACAAAGAAAAAAACTAAATTTTATCGTGAATAGTACTTCGGCCTGAATAGTTTCCCGGATGAATAATACTCCGGCATAAATAGTACCCCGGATGAATAATACTCCAGTATGAATAGTGTAAGACCCCAAATTATTAATAAATAAAATTTATTTTCCTCTATTTATTATTTTGAAATAGTAAGGGTTGATTTGATTAATGTGGATAGTTATGGGTAAAATACGCAAATATTTCAAAATAAGCAAGTGGTTATAAAATATTCATTGTTGTCGGGGAATATTCGTTTGGTCGTGGAATATTCTTGCTGTCGGGGAATATTCGTACGACAATGCAGTCTTTTGTGGGCCCCATAACGGAAAGCGATTGGATAAAGAAAACGACAAATATAAGTTATTTAAAAATAACGGCGTAGTTGTTACCGTTAATACTGTTAAAATACTCGGTGGTTAAAATACAGTAGCACACGGTATTGCACCAATTATTGATTCTTACGTAAGAAGACGCTACTCAATAATGGTTATAGTAATTACTATTCAGTATTTTATTTTATTGATTCAATAATTGCTGCATTGATATTTTATATTACTGTTGTTTCAATAAATTGTCATTACACAGTATTTTCCATTATCGAAGCAATAATTCATATTATCTAAATAATATTATTAGATAACATTATTGGCAATGTCTAGAAAGTTCTGTCTAAGGAGAGGTTTGATCACCTAATTGCGCGCTAGTAAGGAGAAATTCTTATTGGAAAGCCTCCTCTGTCCTATTAACGGTCTGGTTGCCAGTACTGTGATTCTGTATTATTATTTATGAATAATTAATTATTGATTTATATGATGAGAAAAATATTGGTTTTATGTGGATATAGATGGAAAAAAAAATTAATGTGACAATTGTTGAAAATTAATATTTTATCTTTTTCTGTTAAAATAATTCATTTAAATATATTATATTTTAATAATATAATAATGATGATATTTTTACGATGAATGTGGGATATATGAGTATATGTGGAGGAGGAGTATTTTTCTTACGAAAAATATTTAAAGCATGTATTATGTGTCGGTGGACCCCATTTCTTGACTGAAATTTTATTATAGCTTGTAAAATCGTCCGTTTGTGGATTTAGGTCAATTTTTGTTTGAAATTTGGAAAAACTTTCTTCTGCAAAGTTGTAGAGAATTGAATTTTCTATAAAACACGCGAGATTCGAATTTTCTGACAAAAGGGCTATTTATTATGAATTATTGAAGTTTTGAAACTCCGAAATAATTAACTTTTTGGAAGTTTTAATTATTTATTTTATGAAAAACGTTTTTTATTACTTTTCTAGAAGGTTGGCATGTGGGAAATGCTAGGAGCTGAATTCTAAAGTGGGCGTATGAATTTGATATATATATATATATATATATATATATATATATATATATATATTAATTTATTAAATTTTCTACTTTGGTGTTCTAAGCATTTTCCTATAAATAGGGTGCTTAGGTTAGAATTGAAAATCACACCAGAAACTGAAGTTTTCTCTCTTTATATTATCGAGCGTATTCTTGTGAGTATTTTGAGTATAATTTGAGTATTGCTATACGGTGCAAGTTCAAGTCATAGCCTATATCCAGCGTTTTAACTAGAAGTACTATCTTCCGTGGTAAGGGGTGTTATTTTTTTCAAAAATAATATTATTTCTTCAATATCATTATGCTGAAATATTGGTTGGAATTTTTATCAAATTTGGAACTTTTTCATGGCGGTGTTACTATTCATGAGTTACTATTCACGAGTTACTATTCACGAGTACTATTCACGAAGCATGATGATATTTTTTGTGAAATTTCTATCTTTTGGTGTCGGAGTTACTATTCACATATACGGCACTATTCACGAATACGGCACTATTCACCGAAAAATAAAATTTCTTCATTTTGTCCAAAATATCTATTCTGGATACTAGCTTTGATTGTATCCGTGTTTTGATCATTCTTGAATTTTACCCCATTCTGGTTATTTATGAAGTATTTTTGAATGGAAATTATTTAAAGTACGAATCCTTAACACTTACTCTTTTGTTTCACTGGATTCGTTTTCTTTAAAATATTTTTCATCATCCTCAGTCCTAAATGATGATATTACTGAATATCTTTGGCCTGTAGTGCAAAGATGAATGATTTCTTGATGAATATCTTTGGCCTGTAGTGCAAAGATGAACATGTGTTTAGATGAACATGACCGACTGATGAATATCTTTGGCCTGTAGTGCAAAGATGAATATTTGATTCCAGATATATATTGATTAATGTTACAGGGATAAAATATCGACGATGAACTTTTAAATTCATATATATAAGATAGTAGTTTGCATTCTCTACTTAACTCTTCTAATGAATTATTATTTCCGCTGCGAAGATTGATTTAAAACTGGTTGTCTGTTGTATTCTATTAGATTTTTTCCTGTTGGAGACTAACGATAATTTGTTGTATATTATCTTAGTCATAATATTCTTTACTGGGCTAGTTGAGCTCACCCTTTTCCTTTTTGTTCCATTTTTCTTCTCAGGAGGCGAGAATGTAGCGAGTACTAGTCGGGGTATGGAATGAGAGTTCTAGAGAGAGTTGTTTAGTAGTCCTCACCATTTTTGTAAAATAATGTATCAATAATTATGATGGGGATTTATTTGCGTGTGGATATTGTCTATACGGCAATATCTGTATTTAAACTCACAGTTTATATGTTGTAATAATAAAGTTGTAGTTATTTCTGTACCATGTATTTGGCGACTCAGAATGGGTTGGATGGAATGGACCTATTTTGGGGGGCGTCATAAATAGTACCATGAATGAATAGTATCCCGAAATGAAAAGATTAAAATTTAATAAGAAAGTTCAGACCAATATTCCAGTGAAATGATATTAAATGAAGTGCAAACTTCAAGAAATTTCTAATCATTTCAGGAATTATAGAATCAATACTTACCATAGTAAGCGTAAATTTAGGAATATGAAATGAAATAATATCACTTACATAATATAAAGTATGAAAGAAAATGATATCCCTTACGAGTATTGAAAGAAAATAACATCCTTTACCTTCGTAGAAAACTAGATCTGACTTGGTATAATGGATATTATCTTGAGAAAATCTTGCACTACAAACTAAACTCAAAGTATCATTATACTAAAAAAATACTCACAATATTATAAAAGAAAATTTTTGTATTGTGATGATGTTCGTCTTGGCAAAGTTAGCAGATAAGTAGGCAAAGTTTGAAAAAATGATTCCGACCACTAACCAATTATTTTGCTCCCATGCACCAACCACTCAATCTCCACCAATCAAATGCCTCATGGGAGAAAATAAGTCACATGTATACCAAGAACATGGTTTTGAAAAAGGAAGTGCAGTACAACGATTTTGAAAAACAAAGGAATACAAAGCCAAGCTTCTCACCTCCACTTACCTTTAACAAATTCACATGCCTACAAATCTTATATTATAATAATACTACTATTTAAAAAGTTATAAATTATAAATTATACTATTATATTATCTCATTATACTATTGTAATGTAATATTATAATAATATATTTAAATGAATATTTTATCGGAGAATATAATATATCAAACTTTCAACAAATGTCTCAATTCCTACATTTATATCAAAATTGAACAAATATTTATTTATCATATTTATTAACAATTTTTATTTTATTCATCAATTATTTACAACTCTTCAATCTTTAAATAATTATTAATATTATAGATTCACAATACTGACAACCAGATCGTTCCCAAGAAAGAGTGGGCTTTCCGATAATGATTTCTCCTTAATGGTACATAATTAAATAACTTAACCCTTTTCTCGACAGAACTTTCTAGACATTGTCAATAATGTTATCTAATAATTATATCATATCAAATAATATGAGTAATTGTGTCGTGACAATTATTGATTTAATAATATAAAATATTATTTATTTACTGTGACAATTATTGAGTCAATACTATGCAATTATCACTGTAGTAATTATTGCATCAATAATGTAAAACCACAACTTTTATGAATAAAGATTTAATTTCTCGAAATATATTTTTGAATATTATGGTGTGGATTTGATATAATGTTATAGTTGTGGGTAATATTTATAAATTTTACAAAGTGAGCAAGTTGTTATAAAATATTCGATTGGTCTGAGAATATTCATTTTATTAGGGAATATTCGTACGACGGCTGTGATGCCCCCAAAATAGGTATAAATCACCTATTCTGAATCACCAAATACATGATACAAAATACAAATACAAACTTAAATATACAACATGAGCTGTGAGTTTTAATACAAATATTATCGTCTAGACATTATTCAACTCAAAATAAATCCGCAGTATATTTATTATCACACTATTTCACAGAATAGTGAGTACTACTAATGCAAACATCTGGACCGTCACTCTGTTCCTCGACTAGTCCCAGCTATATTCTCATTTTTGAAGAGAACAATGAAAGAAAAGGGTAAGCTCAACTAGCCCAGTAAGAAATATTATGACTAAGATAATGCAGAATAAATTATCGTTAGTCTTCAACAGTGTTAAACTGATAAAATATAATAAACATCAAGTTTAACTGCAGCGGAACAAGCAATCCATTAGAATAGTTAAATAGAACATGATATCTACTATCTTCTATGATTTAAAAAGTTTATCATCAATTTTATCGTTGAGACTCAACTTAATAATTAATCCACATCACTGAATTATCCATGCACTACGAGCCAAGGATATTCATTAGTATCACGATCATAAATTATCCATGCACTATGAGCCAATGATATTCGTGTTTTCACCCATGGTCATGATCATGCCAACAACTGTCCATCAATGCACTACGGGTCAATGAGGACTTTTATCACATCATTTATAATGTATATTACAATCATGATTATACCGAATAATTCCTGATCATAATCATACCAAGTCCATCTATGCACTACGGGCGAAAGATAACTTTCATAACAATATAGGTATGTGGATGATGACAGTGATATAAGAATTCAATTAAATGAAAACAAAGGATAAATTTTAAAGATTTATAATTTAATTTATCTAGAATTCAATAATGTCCAAATTGTCAACATGATACTGTTTTGTGGAGTAAAATTCAAGAATAATATTGTAGCAAAAATGATTTAGATCGAAAAGACATCAATTTTCGTCATAAATAGTACCCCGGGTGAATAGTACCCGAGTGAATAGTAATTCGAGAATAGTACCCCGTGAATAATACTCTGACATAAAAGGTTAAAACTTATCAAGAATGCTCAGAATAATATTTCCATAAAAAGATACTGGATGAAGCGCAATATCAAGGATATTCTACTAATTTTATAGAGCATAGAAGCCAAAATTTCAACAAAATGAGTATAGAATTCGAAATCTTAAACGAAATAATAGTACTTATATACTACAGAGTATAGAAAAAAAAATTATTTCTTACGAATACTGAACAAAAATAATATCCCTTACCTTAAAAAGAAGAGTATTCCAACTGTTATAGCAAAGATATTCTTAAAGAAAACTTTCACTGTTTTCTACACTCAAAACTTCTGAAAATTCTAAAGAAATATGCTCAATATTATAGAAGAATAATTCTCTAATTCTATTTTCTATACTCCTTGAAAATAGTAAAATATCCTTGAAATTTGCGCTTCATCTAGTATTTTTTCATGAAAATATTATTCTGAGCATTCTTGATGATTTTTAATCTTTTCATACCGAAGTACTATTCACGGGGTACTATTCCCAAATTACTATTTACAGGGTACTATTCACTCGGGTACTATTCACCCAGGGTACTATTCATGGTAAAAATTAATTTCTTTTCTGTCCAAATCATTTTTGATACAATATTATTCTTAAATTTTACTCCACAAAGTAGTATCATGGTGACAATTTGGACATTATTGAATTCTGGATAAATTGCATTATAAATCTTTAAAATTTATCATTGCTCTCATTTAATTGAATTCTTATATCATTGTCATCATCCTCATGCTTATATTGTGATGAAAGTCATCTTTGGCCCGTAATGCATAGATGGACTGTTGATTGGTATGATTATGACCAAGGATTATTCGGTATAATCATGACCTATAATATTATAAATGATGTGGTAAAAGTCATCATTGGCCCGTAGTGCATTGATGGACAGTTGTTTGCATGATCATGACCATTGGTGATAACACGAATATGCTTGACCCGTAGTGCATGGATAATTCGTGGATGTGATACTAATGAATATCATTGGCCCGTAGTGCATGGGTAATTCAGTGATGTGGGTTATTTATTGAGCTAAGTTTCAGCGATAAAATTGATGATAAACTTTTTAAATCATAGAAGATAGTGAATATCATGCTCTACTTGACTCTTCTAATGGATTGCTTGTTCCGCTGCAGTTATACTTGTTGTTTATTAGTCTAATACTGTTGAAGGCTAACAATAATTTATTCTGAATTATCTTAGTCGATCATAATATTTCTTACTGGGCTAGTTGAGCTCATCATTTGCTTTCATTGTTCTCTTCAAGAAATGAGAATATAGCATAAACTAGTCAGGGAATGGAGTGATGGTCCGAGATGGTGTGTGACGAACAAGATTTTGTAATTTAAATTTGAATATTTATTGAATTAAATAAATATTTTTTGATGATTTAATTATTGGGTTAAATAATTAATTGATGAATTTGTGGTAGATTAATTAATAATATGTGTTACATTTGATTAAATTAATGTGGAGAATTTATTATTCAAAATTATGTAAACTTATTTGATTAAACGAATTATTTAATAAGTATAATGTTATTCTTATTGATTTAATATTTAATTAGAGATTTAATGATTTGACATAATTAATAAATAAGAATTTAATTATTGACTATGTGAATTAATGAGAAATTATTATATTTTATTTAAATTAAATTAAAATAAGATATTTGATTACTTGCTTAAATGGGTGTGACATTATTAAACTATATAATAAGAGATTAATTAAATTAAATGGAAAAGAGCCTTTTAAAGGCTAGCCAAACAAGGCCTAAAAGGGAGTTGACCAGTTAACCCATGAAGGGATTAAATGACCACAACGACGCCATTATATTATGCTTCTTATATAGAGTTCTTAATTTCAAACCTGGAGAGCAAAGTGCAAGAGAGTTTAGAGAGAATTTATGAGATTGAAGAAGAAATTGAAGAATCAGAGGAGTTATTTTAGGGTAATCTCTTCAACCCAAATTCTAATTTACGTTGTTATATTTTTTTTCTATGAAAAGATATTTCAAAGTCTTCTGTAATTGAAGAGATTGATGATTGATGAGTATAAGATGATATATATGTTAGTATATGTTTACAATATGTTTATATCATATATTCATGTGATTAGAGTAATTGATTTCATGTAAACATGTTAAATTCAAGTTTTCCATTAATGAGTGTTTTGAGTTCTTTGTAAAACAAATATTGTATGATCAATGCATGAATTGATGATTTATGTGTATATACATGATAATATATAATCATAACATGTTTTCTACCATCTATGTATGTTTTCAAAACATCAAATTCATATAAATATGTCATAATTAGATATTTAAAGTTACACAGTATAAAAGTTATATATATATGACCCTTATGAGCAATGGTATGCCATAAATTGTTATTTAAATTGAAATTAACAGTAGATTATGATAGTATATGTTAAAACGAAGAAAACAGACTTTGAACGGACAGATTCGGAGTTATAATGAACCCATAATGTCAACTTTCATGTTTTTCTTCAAAACTTTCAAAAAACACCAAGAACAGTGAAATTATGTGATTTTATTCAAGTAATTGTATGATTTAAGTTGTTAAAATCATGATAGAAAAGTTGGGTAATGATCATATATGAATTATAGTATCAAGGTTTGCTTAAATTAATGTATGGACAAAGAAATAGGAAGTTTTTGCCATGTTCTGTGTTTTTTTTTTGCGAACTTCAAATTCTAAACTGGCGTGTCGCGCTGCAGCGCCAGTTCTAGGCTTAAAATCCGAGCTACATCGTCAGCCATGCTGCAACGCCAATAGTCCTAGCTGTAGCACCAACCTTAGTTCATTTGGTGGAGCTGTAGAGCCAGATACAATTCAATTGGTGGAGTTGCAGCGCCACTCTGCAGTTTTGCCCAAAAATGAGATTTTTAATTGTTCAAGTCCAGGAAATGTAATTTAAACCTAATCTAATGAACATAAAAAGGTATTAGACATATAATGTGATGTTAAAATAGATTCTTAACATGTTAATGAGGTACTTACATGTTTAATTGATTTGTTGAACGCATAGTTAGCTCGTCGTTCGTGAAGTCTAATATTATTTGAAAACAGGTGTTGTGAGTTCATTAGTATAATCATAATCAGAGTTTAGACAAAAGAGAATGAACTTGTGATGCTTTTTATGTTATAATTAACTAGTATTGTGAATGTAAATGGTATTTAATGTAGACACTCGAAATTTTATTTTCCTGTTACTAACTATGCAGGAGGACCACAATATCAATTCCAACCCCGGAGATAACCCCGGGAGATCCACAATATCAATTCCAACCCCGGAGATAGCCCTGGAAGATCCAGTTTCCAACCCCGGAGATAACCCCGGGAAATCAGTTTCCAACCCCGGAGATAACCCAGGGAAAGTCAGTTCTAACCCTAGAGATAATCCCGGGGGATTAAGTTCAAAGCCTGGAGATAACCCCAGGAGGTCAAGACAACCTCAGCGATAACCCTGAGGATGGTCAAAGTCAACATCAGGTCAACCTCAGAGATAACTCTAAGAAAAGACTGCTACAACTGCGCAAAAACCGAAGATAAGCCCGAGAGGGGCAAAATGGTCATTTTTCCAACTCAACTTCAACTCACATCAAATACACTTATTTTAACTCAAATTACTTCAATAGAAGTCCCACAAAAACCATATCTTAACTTTCGAGCGCAAACTACGCAAAACGGCTCAACAGACTGCCTGACGGAAACCCGAAAATGCAATTTCAGTCATGGAACCATCTTCTCAAATTTAAAAAGGGAAAATCCTATGTCATTACATAGCTCTCAAAAAGATCTTTCTGGAATGGTATGGCACGCTTCCATCGGACTTCCGAATTGAAAGTTATGAAGGTTAGAACAAATAATGCATTGTCCGAGTGCACGTACTTCGAGAGGACGGGACCCATATTGCCCGGGGGACCCCGGGCAGACACAGGTACACCTGCTGCTGCCACAGGTACACCTACGGCTCCCCCCTCTATACATAGAGGGCTTGGGGGGCCATTTTGTAAGGGAAAAAAGTGAGGAAGCCATGTACACACTATAAACTGAGTGTTTTCTCATTTTAAACACTTGTGCTTCTATATTGCTATATTTTTACTAGCGGGAGCCGAGTCTTCATCCATTTAAAGCTATTTAAGTCTTCTTTGGCAGTCCATTGTAAGCCTTCTTACACTTTCTAAAGCCTTTCTCCACTACTGTGCACACAGTTCATCACGTTGAGAGTCGTGTTGCGTGTGTATGCCCAGAATTTGGTCTGTGGCTTTTATTTCTTTTATTATATATTATATATATATATATATATATTTCAGTCTGGCCTGGAGTTTACTTTGTGGCCTTTTATTGCTTTATTTACATTTTGTCCCGCTTGGAGTTTACTTCGTGGCGGCTGATCGCTTTTACATCTTTATTTACATTTTCTCAATCCCCAATGGAGGTGCTTCGTGGTGGTTGATTGGGTTTTATTGCTTTATTTATATTTCGTCCCGCCTGGAGTTTACTTCATGGTGGTTGATTGTCTATATAATTATTTACCGCTTATATATATAACTATTTACAGCTTTCATACAAACTGCTACATCATGTGAGCCTAGAAATCATATGATCACAGATTCAGTTTCCTGAATCTAGATTCGATTTCCGTGATGGACATTTTTAGCTGTACATGGCTTGTAAATTATTCACGGTGTTGAATTTCCTTAGACGGCTCTCATTCCCATAAGGAGTTCGGCACTGCTATGTATATTATTTTCTCGAAGATGCTTTGCATCTCGAAAATAAAAGTAATCAAGCCTAACACATAATAAAATGGAAGTATCAAAGGCCTCAATTATTATTGAGCACAAGGGTTTAAAAAAACCTCTTTTACAAAATATTATTTCTATATCTTGTTAAAACTGAACTTTTATACAAAATTCAAACCCTTTGTATGTAGGTGCGAACGAGGCATATCACTACTTCCAGATAATTGCACAATGATCCACACACACATTCATATAACAGTTTAATTGAAAAGTGACGGTCACCATGGTAACACGGATGTCGTGGGGTGCCTAACACCTTCCCTCCGCATAACCAAGTCCCTGGACCCTAACGAATCTCAGTTTTACAGACCCGTTAAGCAGTGTCACATCACTGGGTCAATGTGCAAACCTTTTCTCGGTTGTGTTGGTACAACCATTTAAAAAACCAACTGGCGACTCTTACAGTCCAATAGTCGACATATACATGTCGGACATTTTCACAACTTGTTTTTTTCAAACAAATCTCACCTAACATGAGAACACCAAAAGACAAGAAAATAAAAGGGACTAAATAAAAATCCCGACGTCGACATGTAGGATTAAATTGAGGAACGTGAATAGTAAAAGTGTGATCTACGCACAAGGAAAGTTTCTAAACCTTGCCTCTTTACATTGAACTAGTTTTCTAACCCTAAACTTTATTTGAGCAAGTTCTAGACTTATATTCTATATTGAGCAAGTTCTTGTTATTTATTGATTAAGTTCAAGATTTTATATTAGATTTTATCATTCTTTTAAAGTATGATTCCTGTTATACAATACGTATTCCATTGTATACCTCTTGAGTTTATTATTCAAGCTGAATATCATTTATTTTTGAACCTTGTAAGACTAGCGAACCCTTATTGATTCGACTAGTCCATAGTTGATGAACGTTCTAAATTTCAGAACCCTTGTTGAGCTTATCCAAACCAAACTTTCTTTGGTGTGGACTCTAATGTCAAACTAAGATGAACAACCCTATTATATGGGATTAATTACGCTTTAATGTTAAGATATTGTGCATAGTATGGTATTAAGGGATGATCCCTCTAAGTATGAGAATAAGAGTCCATAGTCTTATGACTGTTAAAGTTCAAGTATAAACACTTGACAACCTATGACATAGTTCAAGGTCTTATGACCCTCAAATGTTCTTTTGATTCTTGTTATTCATTCTTGATTCAAAAGTCGAGTTTTCTTATTTCAGAAGTCTTTGATTCACTCGCATGTTATTATATTGTTGTTACATTATTATACTTGTGGGCAATCGTGCTCACTCTTACGTAATAATAACATTGCAGTTAAGAACGAAAGGTCCGACGAGCCTTCTACTAGGAAAGACAAGGGCACGGTTAACAAGTGATAAAGACTTGTTGATTATTTAATGTATTTATGTTTTAGACTTATGTCAATGTTGTGTAAGACTTAATATTTGTTTATGTTTCTGCAATTTGAGATTTAAGGTTAGTATGACCTGAGATTGATGTATTTATATTCAGATGTTGTAACTCCACAAGGAGAGAATTTATTTCTATCTATTTTATGGTTTTCATTTATTATGGGTAGATAGACATATGATGTTTGTATAGTGAACACCAAATCACGTGGGAATTGAAGTACCCGGATTGGGGGTGTCACAGGTTGGTATCAAAGCTGTAGGTTATGAACCTTAGGTGGGGGGGGGGAAACCTTAGGTAGTAGCCTTATAGAAGAACGAGAACATAGTGGTGATAAACTCTCATCTAGTTCTAGAAATGTGTTAGTTCCCAAAGGGCACAATAGATCTAGAAGGGGGGGTTTGAATAGATCATTTTTATTTCAAATACTTTTCTGGTTTATATTGTATTGTTCATATTAAAGTATATGACAAACATAAGAATCTTTTCAAGCACAGCAGAATAAGTAAAATATTCCCCTTCATTGATATATTCATAATCATACATACATTATCCGTTGGGTTAGTTTAGTTGTAAGCAGTTAGAACATACATAGCAGTTATAGCAGTTATAGACATAATGTAAATGACATAATGTAAAAGACACAAGAGATTTTAAGTGGTTCAGAGACTCAAGCTCCTAATCCACTCTTCTGCTTTCAACTAACAGGATTTCCACTAAGGAAGGGCAGCACCTTGAATCTCTATGATTCCTTCAAGGCTAGCAGCCTTGGGACTTCAGTTCACTAAGAACTCTTCAAGGCCAGCAGCCTTGGGACTCCTCTAGTTCCCTAGGAACTCTTCAAGCCCAGCAGGCTTGGAACTCTATTTAGTCCCTTTGGACAAGTACCCTTTGGCCCTGCTTTGTTTAGTCCCTCCGGACAAGGACCCCTCAGGCCCTGGCTTCGTTGAGTTGTTTGGTTGTTGTTGTTGGAGTCGGTGCTGAGCTGCTAAGATGTCTTCATGCTCTAAACATCTTCTATCCTTAGCAGCTTGGCTTGATCATCCTTGAAGAGCAGTTGAGTGTTGCATGATGCTCAGCTTCTTAGGTTGTTCAACTACTCCGGATGACCCCTTGATGAACCGCCTTGAAGATCATTCTTCTTGGTACTTAATGACTGCACATGAGAGGCTTTTAAGATGACTGTAAGCTCTTCTGTAAAGTACTTAGAAGCTTTCGCATGCTTGACACCAAGATGGCTTTTGTGATCTCCCTTCTGACTACTCAATGCCTTCTCATGATGAACTTGCTAAGATGACCTTAAGCTCTTCTCTATTGTACTTAGAGTCTTCCCATGATGGACATTCAGATGGCATGATGTTCTCCTTTCTCTCGGCAGTTCAAAACACTCTTCATGTAGTAGAACTCTCACTTCTACATAGTAGAACTTACACTTTTACATCTTTCTTGATCAGACTTCTGAGTATTCTCAGATACTGATGGCCTAATTCCTTGCTCTAGCCTGCATGCCATTCGTTGAGTGTTCTCTAGTTCCCTTACTGTGGATTGCATCTTTGCAGTGCCAACTAGAGGCTTCGTATCTTTGGATATTCTGGGAGTGCTCATTCATTGAGAACCGTATCTACTCTATGATTCTAACTTAGCATTGTGAGAACTTTTGTTAGAGTCGTAGTTCTGCATTCTACGATTCAGCTTCGGCTGTGCAGACACTACGATCCCGAGATCAGATCTTGACACTCTACGATTTCTGCCTTGTACTTGTTGTCTTCATCTGATATTGCTCGACTACGATCTCTGCCTTCACTTAATGAACTCTATGAACTCAGAGTGTAGTCTACGATCCTTGTCTTGGCTCCGGTATCACCAGACTTTTAGACTCCGAGTGTAGTCTATGTTCTAGACTTTGTTCCGGCAGCCGATCGTTCGTCTCATAGACAGGCTGTCTCTACGATTCTGAACATGACTTCCTCAGCACACTACGATCCTGAAGAAGCTCTTCTCGACACACTACGATCCTTCTTCGTTTCCCCTGGAAGTCTACGAACTCCGAGATCTCACTATCTTGCATACTCCTATTCTGCCTCGATAGCTCCCGAGTTAACTTTGACTCTCCTGGTAGACTACGACTTCTGGTGCAGTGCTCGATGATCAGATAAGCCTATCTATTACATCATAAGATCAACCTTACATGCTTGATCTTTCTATCTCTATAGTCCTTGTACATCTTTTCTTTTTAAGGACTTTACAAAGTTGTCTTTCTTATGTAGGATCAACCTAACATATTTGATCAATTCATTCTAAGTCCTTGTACACATATTTCTATTATCTATCAGAGGACTTTACAACTTTTCTTAATGCAAGCATACTTGCATATTATTCATTCATATACATATATAACATAATCAAATCATATATAAATAGGAATAACATTCTCATGCTTATTCCTGACAATCTCCCCTTATTTGATTATGACAAAAACAATAAGTGCATATGCATGTTATGAATGAATCTTATATACAGTGAGCAGCTGTATTTCTAAAACATTTAATCATGAATGTCATTTATATTGATATGGAAATTTATACATTAAGACATTCTACATCCTGGATCTAGAACATTCCTAACAAATTAGAAATGTACCTCCTTGGCTCCATGTGTGTTTCCAGGATGCTTGTTGATCAGCTACTCATCTTTTTCTGCTTCTTGCTCTTGCCCCCCCTCAGGTGATGACCTTCTATCTTTGCTTGGCTCCCCTTTATCACCTTTCTGATCTGACTCCCCTTCAGCTTCTGTGATTTTGGTATCATCTTCTTCAGGCTCCCCCTCAGATGATGATTCTTTATCTGCTGCTACTTTCTTCTTCTTTGGCTTCTTCTCCCTTAACCCTCTGCTCTTCTTTTGGTGCCTCTTGCTTCTCTTCTTTCTATGCCTCTTTTTCTCCCCCTTTTTGTCATCAATCATTTGAGAGAGCTTCTCCATATTGGACATAAGCTGCTCCATCAGGTAGGAGGAGTTGGCAACTTCAAACTTTAGTTCTTGTTGACCGAGCTCAAGTTGTACTGAGAGGGTCTGCCTCATATCATCAATCTGGTCAGAGAGGGCTTCAATCTGCTCTGTATTGGCCTTCTGAATTTGTAGAGCTTCTGCCTTCTGATCTTGGATGGCCTTCTTATAGATGTTATCTCTCTCTTGGAGTTTGAGAGATACATCAGCCAAGATAGCTTGAAGCTTGTGCTGGAAAGAATCATCTCTTGTTGCTGTCTGCTTCTGTGATTCTTCAGTGAGCATAGATATCTTCTTGCTTAGATCATCAGAGCTTTTTAGTAGTTCCTGCTCCAAAGCAGTTTGATCCTCTTGATTGGAAGCTTCAGGTTGAGCAAAGGATTGGACTCTACAATCATCATCTTTGGACAGATTTTCAAAGGTTTGGATAATCTAAACAATCGTGGAGTACCAATTGCTTGCAGAGGATGATGGAGTGTTTGATAGTAGTGCTTGATCATAAGGAGGCTTCTGGTTTTGGACTTGAGCATCAGCAGTAGTAGAGTGAACACACTCTACAATTAGCTCCTTGGTCATGTTCCTTCTTCCTTCAGAATCCACTATACGATCGTAGGGGATATAAAGATTCTCAGCCTGTCGATAGACCTTGAAGTGAGTCTGGTCTTTAATCAATTTGGTAGCAAACTTCTTTACTTTTGGAAAGTTCTGAGCCACCAGTTCTATGCTTGGAAACTGCTTGTAACACCAACTAAAGGAGCTTCCATCTTTTTCAGTGCGGGCCTTGGGCCATGGCATCCACTGGAAGAACCATCTTTCTGGTGGAGCATCTGTTAGATCATTTGATACTTCCTCTATGATACTTCTGTCAAATATTTTAGGAGAGGGAAATGGATAATCTTCTTGTTTTTCTGCTTCTTGAGGTGCAGAACCAGAATCTCCTTTAATCTTTTCTCTCTTGGAGCCTGAACTTTCTTGATTATCTTCAGCAGGGAATTCCTCTAGCAGCATTTCATTATCAGAACCTTCTTCAGCATCTTCAACAAAAAATCCTTCTAGCTGAGTTTCATTATCAGAACCTTCTTCAGCAAGTATTTCCTCAGACTTTTCTTCTTCACTGATGGCTCCATCTTCAACACTTTCTCCTAGGGATACAGACTCATCATCAATTAATTCGATGATGGCATTTGATTGGCCACTGTTCCTTTTGGAGGCAAACTGGGCTTGTAGCTTGTAGCTTCTCCTTCTTCGTGGAGGTTCAATTATTGGAGATACTGACTCTTCTTCTTCTTCAGTCTCTGACTCCTCTTGCTCAACAGATAAACTTCTTTGGAATTCAGCACTGGCAGGGGCAGATTCTTGTTTCTTGGACTCATCACTTCCTGAGTCATCATGAGGACTTTCTGGATTGGAGGATACATTTTCATCTTCTTCTTGAGCAGTATTTTCTGACCCATTCTCTGGGCTCGTTGGGGCAAGTTCTTCTTCTTCAGACACAGTATTACTTATCCTATCATCTTGGGTTTCTTCTTTATCATCAGAGTGACTACTCTGAGAATCAGCCATTGGGTTTGTACATTCTTCTTCATCAGCAGTTGCTGCACTTTCTTTCATCTCATCAGCTTCACTTTCTTTTCTAGATGCTGACTGTGGGGATTGGACCACATCTTCTGTTTCTTCCTCTTCTGCTGACTCTACGTGCCTTTCTTTAGCAGATGCATTGATTTGAGAAGCTAAGGCTGGTTTGTCATCCACCTTAGCTTTCTTGCTGACTGGCCCTTGAAGCAACCTGCTGCTTCTTCTTTTTGTGGTTTCAGCAGTTTGGGCCTTTTCTTCTTTATCCTTGTTCATGGAGGAAACTCTCCTTGGAGGGGCCTGGGTTTTCTTCGCATTACCAGCTTTCTTCACCACATTTGATTTCTTTCTAGCTGGCGTGATTTCAGCTGCTGTAGAGTCACTGGATTCAGAGCTCTCTGTCTTTACTATCTTCCTCTTCTTTGCAGAGGCTCTACTGCTACTCCCAGCTGTCAGCCTTTTGTTTTCCTTGGGGTTCTTCTTCCAGTTCTCAAATAACTGTGGAGACATCACCTTGTGCACATTCAAGGCTTCTCCATCATCTTCCTTGATTTTCCCTCCTAGTTTCTTCTTCAGAATGATACTCAGCAACCTTCCATGAAATACCTTGGTCAATGGCTTCTTCTCAGCCTTCTCTACCCACTTAGAGATATGATCAAACAAAATGGCTCCAAAGTCAATTTGTTTCTTCAGAACTATAGCTGACATTATCTTCAGTTGTTGATCAATCACCGTATCATGTACAGTGTTTTTACACAGTGTCTTTGAAGCTAGGGTTTCATTGGTATCCCATCAACTCCTTCGCTTGCTCAATGTTGACATCTTCAAGGTTCTTCAGCCCTTGGCTAGGGAAACCTAGGCATTGATTAAGGTCGGAAGATTTCAGCTTCAGAATCTAACCTTTAACCTTGGTAGATAGAGTTCCAGAGTTTATGGAGACGTTTGAGTAGAACTCCTTAACCAGGTCAATGTATACACGAGTACTCGCCTCGAGACATTCTGAAAACCCAGCTTCCTTTATGAGTCTAAGTATGTCCCTGAACTTCTTCTCAGAATTCTCAAACGTTTTGGTTCCAAGCTGAATGTCGGTGATAACTTGCCAGTTCTCCATTTGAATCATTCGAATACTGCGGGTATTTAATTTAGAGAGATTTATGCGAGATGGCTGACTGAGATTTGGTACTTTCTCTGGAGGGTTAACTGATTTTGCTCTTGAAAAACTTTCTAAGGTTTTGAAAATGGGAGGGAGAAAGGTTCAATATCTTTTGGTAACTGTCTACAGATTTGAAATCGTCTTTATGGCAGATCCTTCTAACTCTGCATACTCAGTGATGTGTCAACTGTCCATTGGTTGCACGTTGCCCAGTAATGAGTTGTAACTCCCCATAACTTTTCAGTTATTTGAAGGGTGGACATTTAATTGACGTGGCTTTGACCGTTGACTTTTTTGATTCGTAGGGTGGCATGACGAAGCAGCTATAGACTCTACGATTTCCTTTGTTGACTCACCTATCAACTTCTAAGAGATGCTGCAGTGGATGGCTTTGTCTTTCCTTCTTACTTCGATGAAGCATAGCTCAATCATTAATGTATTCGAACTTATCTCCTCAACTTGAGTGGCTTAGCAGATGTCTCATTCTTCATGCTCCTTGTGAACTGGAATATCCTTTGGTAGGACTACGATCGTTGAGTTGTCTTCTTCTGTCGCTGAGGTTGCACTACGATCGTTTAGATAGCATTACGATCGTTGAGTTTTTACTACAATCGTTTAGTCCTCTTCAAGTTCAAATCTACGATCGTTGACTGACTTGGTTCTTTTGAGATGAACTAGATCAAGCATTCTTTCTGGGATAAGGTAGCTCAGGAAGGGCCAACCTCTTAGAGTTAGCTAAGGGTCAGGTTTGTCCCTGAGGCGCTCTCCAGATAAAATACTAAGGCAGTGATTTTCAATGACATCTCATTAGACCTTTTCTTATGGGGAGGTCTTTCTACCAGCTCTGGATATCTGCATTGCTAAAATCGTGGTGTCTTTCTGCTCTTACACTACGATCATGTGTTTGATCATAGGAACTTCACGATTATGGATTGGGTGGCTGAAGGGTTATCAGTAGTACATTTTGAGACGTTCCTACTGACTCTGGATCTTCATTTGGTTCATCAGCCACAAAGTTTTGGGACTCTGTAACTGGTACATCTCTTTCAGGTTTAATAGTGCTATTTTTCCTTAATAGATCACTGCTCCCCCATTGTTGATGTTGTCTTCTCAGATAGATGTGATTCCTTCTTCATGTTCATTTGAAGGCTGCCCAGTATTCCTCCTTCTGATTGGAATCATCATCATTGCTTAGTTTTCCTTGTATCGTAGAGATGAGTATTTTTAGGATTGATCACTCTACGATCATTTGACAGCACTACGAACGTAGTCTTCTTTGGCAGTCCTTTGTTTTGAGAAGTTCTACTTCGTAAAGAACTCCTTTTGTCTTAAGCTCAATGATCTTCTGTTGTGAGCTTCCCTTGAGGATCCTTTTCATAAAGCATGTCCTTCTTGATATGGGCACATAAAATCCTCTTTAACTTCTGTTGCATGGCACACTCCCATATACAGATTTGCAGCCATATGAGCTCCATTCCGGTTAGCTCAGAGGGTCTTCAAGGACAGGCTTGGACATATAGGAACCTTATCAGACTCATCTCTGAACAGTCCTTAGCCTTCTGCTGGTTGAGTCCTATTAAATGAAGTCTTCTGCTTCAGCATTCCTTAGTGTGGTCAGACTGACCAAGTACCTGCAGGTTTAAGTATATTTTACTTTTGGTCCCCATTGTTGAATGGGTCCTGCTAGGTTAGTTTTCTAAAACCCCTATTCCTCTTAAATGGATAATCATCATGTTTATCACCAACAGACATATTCATGCATGCAACTATCTAGAGATAATACATTTTTGAGATGCATGATAGTGAGTGTGTGTGTAGGATTTGACAATTAATGACACACTCTTTATCTAGGCTGGTTTCATCATTCACTGGGTTATGTTCACAATGTTTAAGTGTTCACGGAGTGTGAATCAACTCTACGATTTATGAGTATCTAGTTGATTCATGGATGTGATCAGTTTCTATAAATCAGCAAGATCCTCTTGTAGAACTGGCTTTTACTTTTGCTCCTTTCAACTTAATGCTCTTGTTAGCCTTTCATCAATCAATCGTGGTCTTGAAGATGTAGATCAAGAGAATCGTAGCATTAAGATCTTTGACATCTTTGAGTTTACAAAGATAGCACCCAGTTGTTGGTTGGTCACTCATAAGTTTGAGAAGATCTTCTTTCTCCTCTCGATCAACATTTCTTAGTGCGCGTGACCTCTTCATCTTTCAGACTGATGAATGCTTTACTCTTTAACACTGATGTCTCTTGCTCTCTTTCTCTCGTCTGGTCTTTAGACAATAAGATTGACTGCAGGCTAGGATTGGTATTGTTGATATAGCAATCGAGGATATGGACCAATCTGAGCAGCTTCAGGTGTATACACATTTTTACCTATACACAATATTTCCAACGTGTGAGCTCTTCTATATATAACAAGTTACTTACTACTAAACTAAGTTTAGAACAATGTTAGTGCCTGGGATCAGACTCAAAGCGATTAGCTTTTGAATATAGCATGAGAACCTGCTCTGATACCAATTGTTAGTTCCCAAAGGGCACAATAGATCTAGAAGGGGGGTTGAATAGATCATTTTTATTTCAAATACTTTTCTGGTTTATGTTGTATTGTTCATATTAAAGTATATGACAAACATAAGAATCTTTTCAAGCACAGCGGAATAAGTAAAAGATTCCCCTTCATTGATATATTCATAATCATACATACAATGTTCGTTGGGTTAGTTTAGTTATAAGCAGTTAGAACATACATAGCAGTTATAGACATAATGTAAATAACATAATTTAAAGACACAAGAGGTTTTAAGTGGTTCAGAGACTCAAGCTCCTAATCCACTCTTCTGCTTTCAACTAGCAGGATTTCCACTAAGGATAGGGCAGCACCCTGAATCTCTACGATTCCTTCAAGGCCAGCAGCCTTGGGACTTCAGTTCACTAAGAACTCTTCAAGGCCAGCAGCCTTGGGACTCCTCTAGTTCCCTAGGAACTCTTCAAGCCCAGCAGGCTTGGAACTCTATTTAGTCCCTTTGGACAAGGACCCTTTGGCCCTGCTTTGTTTAGTCCCTCCGGACAAGGACCCCTCAAGCCCTGGCTTCGTTGAGTTGTTTGTTTGTTGTTGTTGGAGTCGGTACTGAGCTACTAAGATGTCTTCATGCTCTAAACATCTTCTATCCTTAGCAGCTTGGCTTGATCATCCTTGAAGAGCAGTTGAGTGTTGCATGATGCTCAGCTTCTTAGATTGCTCAACTACTCCGGATGACCCCTTGATGAACCGCCTTGAAGATCATTATTCTTGGTACTTAATGACTGCACATGAGAGGCTTCTAAGATGACTGTAAGTTCTTCTATAAAGTACTTAGAAGCTTTCGCATGCTTGACACCAAGATGGCTTTTGTGATCTCTCTTCTGACTACTCAATGCCTTCTCATGATGAACTTGCTAAGATGACCGTAAGCTCTTCTCTATTGTACTTAGAGTCTTCCCATGATGGACATTCAGATGGCATGATGTTCTCCTTTCTCTCGGCAGTTCAAAACACTCTTCATGTAGTAGAAATCTCACTTCTACATAGTAGAACTCACACTTTTACATCTTTCTTGATCAGACTTCTGAGTGTTCTTGGTTGATCGTAGAGTGATCCTTCGGACTCACTATCTCTCATGATTTATATCAGTCCACCTTCTCTCCAAACTTGGCAACTTCAGCTACCTTTTATCTTTGAAGTTCTTTCTCATTTATACTTCTTCCCAATCCTTTCGATGGAAAGTAACCGTTGAAGGCTATTCAAATATCTTCACAGATCTCAAGTTGCTTGAGGTAGACTGCTTGATGTGACTTGTCATACTTTTTCTGACGCTGCAGTCTACTGTTTCACCTATCCTGTCAGATGTATCACTTTAATGTCTTGGGCAGGTCGAAGAATTTATTACATCTTTCTGATTCCTTGATCAGAGGTTGCCCTATTGCATCGATGCTCTTAATAGGCACTTGTCCGAATATTACCCTTCAGATTGAACCTTTGTCAATGCTTCAGTTTTCATTTATTCGAACTCTACAATTCTAATGCACGTCTTCAAGGACCTGATCGTAGTGTTATGTTGAGTGTTGCTCGTTGACTAGAAGAGTTAACACTACGATCTTGAAGAGTGTTGATTGGATCTTCAATGTATAACACTTCTTCCTTGTATTGTGCAGTGCTTCAATACTTCTGTTTGCTTTTACTGTTCTCAGATACTGATAGCCTAATTCCTTGCTCTGTTCCCCTTCTGAATATCAAGACACTTTAGATTTGTGGAGCGTCCAGCTTGCTTTCTCCTAGTGATCTTCCGCTCACTTATCATCAATGAATTGACCCTGCACTTAATCACTTTAGCCTTGCTCTTCAGAAGCTAACCAGTATCTCAGTTCACCTTCCATCAGATCTTTCTTTGTCTGACAAATACTACGATCCTGGTTGCTTCCAAGATCGTTGTCTTCTGTTCTCTTGACAGCAACTGCATTAGCTGACTTTTCCTTAGTCAGCTGCTGAAGTCTTCTTTGAATTCATCTTGTGGAAGACTTCATCACGAATGGCCTTTTAACTCAATCTTGATGCTGATTGGATTGGTGCTTAGTTCTTCTGCTAGCCTGCATGCCATTCGTTGAGTGCTCTCTAGTTCCCTTACTGTGGATTGCATCTTTGTAGTGCCAACCAGAGGCTTCGTATCTTTGGATATTCTGGGAGTGCTCATTCATTGAGAACTGTATCTATTCTACGATTCTGACTTAACATTGTGAGCACTTTTGTTAGAGTCGTAGTTCTGCATTCTACGATTCAGCTTCGGCTGTGCAGACACTACGATCCCGAGATCAGATCTTGACACTCTACGATTTCTGCCTTGTAGTTGTTGTCTTCATCTGATATTGTCACACTACGATCTTTGTCTTCACTTAATGAACTGTACGAACTCAGAGTGTAGTCTACGATCCTTGGCTTGGCTCCGACATCACCAGACTCTACGACTCCGAGTGTAGTCTATGTTTAGACTTTGTTCCGGCAGCCAATCATTCGGATCATTGGCAGGCTGTCTGTACGATTCTGAACATGACTTCCTCAGCACACTACGATCCCGAGGAAGCTCTTCTCGACAAACTACGATCCTTCTTCGTTTCCCCTGGAAGTCTACGAACTCCGAGATCTCACTATCTTGCATACTCCTATTCTGCCTCGATAGCTCCTGAGTTAACTTTGACTCTCCTGGCAGACTACGACTTCTGGTGCAGTGCTCGACGATAAAACAAGCCTATCTATTACATCATAAGATCAACCTAACATGCTTGATCTTTCTATCTCTACAATCCTTGTACATCTTCTCTTTTTAAGGACTTTACAAGGTTGTCTTTCTTATGTAGGATCAACCTAACATATTTGATCAATTCATTCTAAGTCCTTGTACACATATTTCTATTATCTATCAGAGGACTTTACAGCTTTTCTTAATGCAAGCATACTTGCATATTATTCATTCATATACATATATATCATAATCAAATCATATATAAATAGGAATAACATTCTCATGCTTATTCCTGACAAAATGAATTCCTTAATTTATTGAAGATAATAAAAGACTTTATGTGCTTTTGTGATAAATTGATTTGCTCGCGAGTATCGATTAGTAACTAAAACTTAAAAATGTGTTGTCAGGATGTCGGATGTTGGAGGATCTAGTCAAGCTGGGGAGGAGGAACCCCGAGTAGCTAGAGAGGAGGTGCCCCGTGACATCCATGTTTTTCGGGAGCAGTTGGTACAGGGAGAGACATCTCCGTTGATCACTATTGTTGGTTAGGAGCATGAGCCTAAGACTGATCCAGAGGAGGACCTTGAGGAAGAAGAGGAAGAAGATGAGTTCCCACCAAACTCTATTGCAACTCAGATGTATAATGAGGTATATGATCGTAACATCGAGCTTCTGGATAGAGTCACAGAGTTGGAAGAGTTGGCAGTTGAACGCTAGGCCACTATAGGATAGAAGAATGAGGAAATCCAAGGTCTTGATGCACGCCTTGGAAATGTGGAGTGTAAATTGGTTCACCTAGAGGGTTGACAATGAGGAGCTGGTGGCAGAGGTTGAAAAAGCTGAAGGATGATCTGAGAGAGGAATCCGCTAAATGAGCCAGAGCTGAAGATGCTTATGAGAAGGCTTCCCAGCGAGCAGATGTAGCCGAATGAAGAGGTGCAAGCAAAGAAAGTCAAGATGGTGGAGATCGATTGTGCATTCAACACCGCATGTGAACAAGGCCTAGGATCGAGTTATGTAATATCCAATTCAGTTTGAGGACTTACCATCGTACATGTTAGATCGCAGAACGATGTTTCGTATCATGGAAGAAGATCGCAGAGAAGTTATCCGACGTCTAATAGGCCGTGATAGGAACATTATGAATTATATGAATGTCTATATTAGTTAAAAATATAAATTCAGATGTGCTTAGTAAACAAAGGAATATTATGATGATTTAATCTTGAAGATTCTTTATCTCAGGATATATGATGTAAATAACAGTGATTCTATCGTATGATGTTAAAACTTTTGATTTAAATAAAATATCAGAGTTTGTTTGAGATAATGTGTTAAGTGATTATGCTTAAATGTTTTATTTAAGCCTTAAATATTTAAGGGATTGAATAAATACCTAATAAGCATATATTTTAACAGAAATATGCCACCGAGAAGAAGACAAAACCGTCAACCAGCCCAACAAGGGTCGACGAACAACAACAATGACGACAATGCTAACCTCGTTCAACAATTGGTTAACTTATTGGCTAGAGCGATTAATAATCAACCTCAAGCTCCACCAAATATGACGTTCAAGGATTTTAAGGCGGTGGGACCTCCAGAGTTTAAAGGCTCCATGAACCCAATAGAAGCTCAAACTTGGATTATGGAGATGGAAAAAGTTTTTGATGTCGCCAGAGTCAGAGAGGACCAGAAAACTGCCTACGCAACGTTCATGCTGAAATCAAAAGACAGTTATTGGTGGCAAGAAAATAAGGTTCGTGGAGGAGAAGGTTTGATCACCTGGGAGAGGTTTAAGGAGATGTTCTTCGAGATGTACTTCCCGACAAGCTCGCATAACCAAATGGAGGTACAATTTTTGGAATTGAAGCAAGGAAATATGTTTGTATCAAACTATGCGACAAAATTCAATGAGTTGGCTAGGTTTACCACGTATCAAGTACACACAGATGAGAGGAAAGTAAGAAGGTTTGAACAGGGACTGAAGCCATGGTTATATAGTAAAGTGTCAATGTTTCAGCTGAACACTTTTTTTGGAGTACTGGAGAAGGCCATCCTCGATAATGGTGGAAGCGATGCGGTGACCAAGTATAATCAGGATAAGAAGAAGAAGAAGACTGAAAATGAAGGAAATAACAAGGCCAGTGGCAGTAACACAGGAGGAAGTAACAATCAGAAGAGGAGGTGGACTGACAACTCATCAAGTAGAAATCAACAAGGAGGTCAGAAGAAGAGGATTGAAGCATGTCTGACCTGTGGGAAAGCTCACTTGGGGGTCTGCATGAAAGGAAAAATAGTCTGCTACAATTGTGGTCAGGAAGGCCACATAGCACCTAACTGTCCCAACCCAAAGAAGGGCGCCTACTTCACATATGGGTCGAAGGACCACTTGGCTAGGGACTGTCCAGAGAAAGGATTTGGAGGGGCAGGAACATGAGGAAACAAAGGAAACATCGGTAGAAATACTCTAACTATCACGGGACCAACCGCAACCAACCAACCGACCGCTAGGACAATCAACATGACAGTGCAGGATGCGGTGCAGTCTCGCGATGTGGTGTCAGGTATCATTCCGATCAATAAAGTTAATGCTTATGTATTATTTGATTTGGGTGCTATTTGTTCATTTATATCTGGTGACTTTCCTAAGAACTTGGAATTACCTAAGGCCGAGTTAGAATACCCCATGAACATAGAAATTGCGAATAGAGAAGTAATCCTTGTTAAGTACGTACACAAGAACTGTAGTGTGGATATTAAGGGTAACATTATGAACGTAGATCTTATCCCTATTAGACTTGGAGAATTTGAAGTCATTCTGGGAATGGACTAGGTTATTCAATTGCGGGATTGTAATTGATTTCCAGAAGAAATGTATTAACCTTATGACTCCGTCGAAGGTTGTATTTTATGGCAATAAGTTTCCTAGACAAGCGAGTTGTCTGACGATGATGCAGGCCAAGAAGTTGTTAAGACAGGTTTATGTAGGATATTTAGCCTACATAGTCGATAATCGTAAGGAGAACCCGAAGATAGAAGAGATACCAGTAGTGAGGGACTTCGCAGACGTATTTCCAGATGATTTGCCAGGACTTCCTCCAGATAGAGAGGTTAAGTTTGTGATCGATTTAGCGCCACGAACGGCTCCAATATCGAAGGCACCGTATCGGATGGCTCAGGTAGAGATGAAACAATTGATGGTACAAATGCAAGAGTTATTGGACAATAAATACATTCAACCTTATTGAGTTTATTATTCAAGCTGAATATCATTTATTGTTGAACCTTGTAAGACTAGCGAACCCTTATTGATTCGACTAGTCCATAGTTGATGAACGTTATAAATTTCAGAACCCTTGTTGAGCTTATCCAAACCAAACTTTCTTTGGTGAGGACTCTAATGTCAAACTGAGATGAACAACCCCGTTATAGGGGATTAATTACACTTTAGCGTTAAGATATTGTGCATAGTATGGTATTAAGGGTTGATCCCCCTAAGTATAAGAAGAAGAGTCCATAGTCTTATGACTGTTAAAGGTTCAAGTATAAACACTTGACAACCTAGGACATAGTGAAACAACCCGGGTCAAATCTCGAGTCCGAAACAATTCTCGGGTCAAATCCCAAGTCCGAATCGAATCAAATCCATCAAAATAAGGCCTCAAACTACTAGCCTAATAGTATCTTCTTGGGTCATCTTAGCCCATCATAGGCTCCAAAAAGGTCATGACTTGAAGGTATTATTAGTAGTAACTTATTTCCTCATATGCAGACAAATTTTCCCCTATCTTTCGATATGGGACTGGGGTGTTACAAACTCCCCCACTTAAATTTTGGACGTTCCCATCAGAACCGATCACACACACGGCCCAAAGATCTTTGCCTCTCTAGCCATTGTGGGATAATACCGACTGGCTTCGTGTCCCCACCAACGGACCTCCATTTCTCCATTGTGGGATAATATCACCAACCTTCGTGTCCCCACCTCCGGCAACTCGATCGGATGACCCGACCCGAGCTTTCGAGAGTCGGCTCTAATACCATATGAAACAACCCAGGTCAAATCCCGAGTCCGAAACAATTCTCGGGTCAAATCCCAAGTCCGAATCGAATCAAATCCATCAAAATAAAGCCTCAAACTACTAGCCCAATAGTATCTTATTGGGTCATCTTAGCCCACCACAGGCTCCCAAAAGGTAATGACTTGAAGTTACTAGTGGTAGTAACTTATTTACTTATATGTAGACAAATGTTTCCCCTATCATTCGATGTGGAACTGACATGTTACAAAATATGAAACAACCCGGGTCAAATTTGAGTCCGGAACAATTCTCGGGTCAAATCTCAAGTCCGAATTGAATCAAATCCATGAAAATAATGCCTCAAACTACTAGCCCAATAGTATCTTCTTGGGTCATCTTAGCCCACCACAGGCTCCCAAAAGGTCAAGACTTGAAGGTATTATTGGCAGTAACTTATTTCCTTATATGTAGACAAATTTTTTCCCTATCTTTCGATGTGGGACTGAGGTGTTACAAACTCCCCCACTTAAATTTTTGACGTTCCCGTCAGAGACCGATCACATACACGCCCAAAAATCTTTGCCTCTCTAGCCAATGTGAGATAATACCGGCTGGCTTCGTGTGACGCCCCCAAAATAGGTATACATAACCCATCTTGAGTCTCCAAATACAACTTAATTATACAACAGTCAAGTAAAATATGACTAAACATAATCTGTGAGTTTTAATACAAATATTGTCATCTATACAATATACAAACTCAATGAGGTCCTCATTACATTTATTGTCACACTATTTAACAGAATAGTAAGGACTATTAATACTATCATCTGGTCCATCACTCCGTTCCCCGACTCATCCCAGCTATATTCTCATTTCCTGAAGAGAATAGTGAAAGAAAGGGTAAGCTCAACTAGCCCAGTAAGAAATATTATGACTAAGATAATGCAGAATAAATTATCATTAGCCTTAAACAGTGTTAAACTGATACAATATAACAAACATCAAGTTTAATTACAGCAGAACAAGAAATCCATTAAAAGAGTCAAGTAGAGAATAAAATCTACTATCTTCTATGATTTAAAAGGGTTTTCATCACTTTTATCGCTGGGACTCAGCTTAATAAATAATCCACATCATTGAATCACCCATGCACCACGACCAAGAATATTCTTTAGTATCACGAC
This sequence comes from Panax japonicus, assembly GCA_020205505.1. Taxonomy (NCBI): domain Eukaryota; kingdom Viridiplantae; phylum Streptophyta; class Magnoliopsida; order Apiales; family Araliaceae; genus Panax; species Panax japonicus. Next base: position 50,121,460 of record CM035100.1, read on the forward strand.
CATAACTATCCATGCACTACGGGCCAATAATATTTGTGTATTCATTAATGGTCATGATCATGTCAACAACTGTCCATCAATGCACTACGGGCCAATGAGGACTTTTACCACATCATTTGTAACATTACGGTCATGATTACACTGAATAATCCCTGGTCATAATCATACCAAGTCCATCTATGCACTACAGGCCACAGATGACTTTAAAAAAATATAAACATGAGGATGATGATATAAGAATTCAATAAAACAAGTTCAAGAATTAAGTTATTCAGGAACTAATAACGTCCAAATTGTCAACATGATACTTCTTTGTAGAGTAAACTTCAAGAATGCTCAGATGAATATTTTCATGAAAAGATACTGGATAAAGCGCAAATATCAAGGATATTCCACTAATTTCATGGAGTATAGAAGTCAAAACTTTAACCAACTGAGTATAATAAAGAATGGAATAACAAAAGAAATCACCATGCATGCGATACTTCGCATAAACAGGTTATTCCAACAGAATAATAATAACGAAACCAGGTTAGGAGAAATTTGTAGCGACAGGATGTTCCAACAGAATAATAAAGAATAGAATAACAACAGAAATCACCATGCATGCGGTACTTTGCATAGACAGGTTAATCCAATAGAATACTAAATAACGGAACCAGATCAGGAGTAATACGCACCGACAGGATGTTCCAACAGAATAGTAAAGACGGAACCAGGTCCGGCGTAAAAGGCACAGACAGGATATTCCAACAGAATAATAAAGAATAGAATAACAGGAGAATTTCACCAAGTATAGGAAAGTCCGTGTATATAGATTATTCCAACAAAATAATAAAGAATGGAATAACAGAAGTTCTCTTCATGAATACAAAAGAAATAATACCCCCTACCTTAAGAAGAAGAGTACTAGATATATAAGTAGTGAAGTAGCAGAATACTTTTCTTCTTTCTCTCTATAGTTTATCTCTCTAGAGTTTCAGTGAATTCGTAAGAAATAATGAAGGAATGAGCTTTTATTTATAGAAAAATGGACTGCATAGTAACTAACTCATGAACGGTCCAGATTGATTTACTTTAATTAGACAGTCCATATTTAAAGCAAAATCTTTTAAATAAAATATAATATATTCTATTTATAATCTAATAAAACGAATAACTTTATAAAAGATTTTACTATGCAAACACTATGCAGGCACTATACATAATAAAATATAATATATTCTAATTATTGTCTAATAAAACAGATAACTTTATAAAAGTATTCTATTTTATATAAAAAGATTTTACTATTAGCCTAATAAAATGAATAACTTTATATAAATATTCTGTTTTATATAAAAAGCTTTTCTGTTTTATTACATTAATAATACCAATAAAACAAAAGTGAGTGACTTATCACATAAACATCAATAATCAATACCGTGTGCTACTATACAACCACACGTATTACTTTACTTTTACTATCGAGTAGTTCAACAGTATTAATGGTAAAACTTCCGCCGTTATTTTTAATAAAATATTTTTGTCGTTTTCTCAATCCGACAATAATTTTGTTGTGGGATCCACCAATGATTGTGTCGTTGTACGAATATTTCCTGTTAAAACGAATATTTCCCGACCAATCGAATATTATATACAACTTGTGTACTTTGCAAAATTTATAAATATTACCCACAACTATAACATTATATCAAATTTACTCCATAATATTCAAAAATGATATTTATAGAAAATTCATCTTTATTCAAAAAGTAGGGGTCTTACAACCTCCCCTTCTTATGAAATTTTGCCCTCGAAATTAGGGTACATACCTGGTATATAGAAGAGGTAAGGATACCTTGATTTCATTTCAGATTCTAACTCCCAAGTCATTTCCTCAACATCGTGGTTTCTCCACAAAACTTTGACTTGATGTATAACCTTGGAGCGTAGAATATGTTCCTTCTTATCCAAGATTTGAACAGGAACCTCTTCATATGTCAAATCTTCCGCTATTTCATCCGGTTCTAACTCAATAATTTCGTTCGGGTCTTTCACATATTTACGTAACATGGATATGTGAAAAACGTTATGAACACGAGACATACTTGGCGGTAAAGCGAGTCTATAGGCCACAGTTCCTACTCGACCGAGGATTAAAAATGGGTCGATAAATCGAGGATTGAGTTTTCCTCTCTTTCCAAATCTCGTAACTCCTTTCTATGAAGCAACACTTAACAACACATGATCTCCTATATCGAATTCCACGTCCTTTCGATGAAAATCAGCATAACTCTTTTGTCGATCTTGTGAGATTTTTATACGTTGTCGGATCGTTTAAATCTTTTTCGTAGTCATACGTACCAACTCCAGTCCAAACAACATTGCTTCACTCACCTCATCCCAGCATACTAGAGAACGACACTTTCTTCCATACAACGCTTCGAATGGAGTCATGCCAATACTTACTTGATAACTGTTGTTGTAAGAAAACTCCACCAATGGTAAAAACTTGTCCCAACTTACCTTGAAATCAAGGACACAGAGTCTTAATAGATCTTCAAGAGTTTGAATAGTCCTCTCTGACTGTCCTTCCTTCTGAGGATGATATGCCATGCTAAATTGTAAGTCTGTGCCCATAGCTTTTTGCAAACTAACCCAAAATCGTGAAGTGAATCTTGGGTCTCTATCAAAAACTATGGATACCGGCATACCATGCAGTCTTACAATCTCATTTATGTACATAAGAGCAAGACGTTCAAGTATATAAGTTTTTCGTATCGGTAAGAAATGAGCAGACATGGTCAATCTATCAACAATGACCTAAATTGCATCTATGCCTTGAGAAACCTTACGAAGACCAGTAATGAAATCCATGGTAATGTGCTCCCACTTACATTCTGGAATTTCAAATGGTTGCAATGGACCTTTTAGTACTTGATGCTTCGCTTTAACTCGTTGACAAGTTAGACACCTTGAGATAAACAGTGCTATCTCTCTCTCCATATTGCTCCACAAAAATGTATGACGAAGATCATGATACATTTTGGTACTCCCGGGATGGATTGCAAGCGGTGTGTTGTGCGCCTCCATCATGATTTTATACTTTAAATCAGGGTCGTTAGGAACACAAAGTCTGGAGTTGACTCGAAGTATTCCTTCTTCATAGATTCTTGCTTCCGGCATAGCACCTTCTTGCACTTTTTTCCTCATACGCAGCAGCTCCAGGTCTGTAGCTTGAGCAGCTTTAACTTTATCAATTAAAGTCAGTTCTACTCGTATATTCGTCATCATCACATGGGTCCCTGGAGTCTTTAACTCTATCTCCATCCTTTGTAAGTCACACAAAATGGGCCTTTGCGTTGACAATATCGCATTCACACTTGCATATGATCTTCTACTCAATGTGTCAGCTACCACGTTCACTTTTCCAGGATGGTATTGGATGATATGATCAGAATCTTTCAATAGTTCAAGCCAACGTCGTTGTCGCATGTTGAGTTCCTTTTGAGTGAAGAAATATTTGAGGCTTTTATGATCCGTAAAGATCTCCACTTTCTCCCCATACAAGTAATGCCTCCAAATCTTTAGTGCTAAGACAACAGCTGCCAACTCTAGATCATGATTAGGATAATTCCTCTAATATTCTTTAAGTTGTCTTGAGGCATAGGCTATGACTTTCCCATATTGCATGAGAACACGTCTCAACCCTTTACTCGAAGCATCACTGTAGATGACAAATCCATCCGAGCCAGATGGTATTGTTAGAACAGGTGCTGAAATGAGTCTCCTCTTGAGTTCTTGAAAATTCTTCTCACATTCTTCGCTCCAACCGAACTTTGTATCTTTCCGAGTCAGCTGAGCTAATGGAGTAGCAATTCGAGAAAATCCTTCCACGAATCTCCGATAATAACCAGCTAAACCGAGAAAGATACGTACTTCGGTCACTGATTTAGGTTGTTCCCAGCTTTGAAAAGCTTCAATCTTTGCTGGGTCAACAGATATTCCATGACTTGATACCACGTGCCCAAGGAATGCTACTTCCTCAAGCCAGAACTCGTATTTCTTCAACTTAGCATAAAGCTTATATTCACGAAGCTTTTGGAGTGTCAGCCTCAAGTGTTGCTCATGATCTTCACGGCTTTTGGAATAAATAAGGATGTCATCAATAAAGACAACCACAAAGTGATCCAAATATTCCTTGAATACTCGGTTCATCATATCCATGAAGGCAGCAGGAGCATTAGTCAATCCAAAGGGCATGACTAGGAATTCATAATGCCCGTACCAAGTTCTGAAAGCCGTCTTTGGAATGTCATCGGTTCTAATCTTCAATTAGTGATATCCGGAATGAAGATCAATCTTTGAAAAGAATTTAGCTCCTTGCAACTAGTCAAACATGTCATCAATACGTGGCAATGGGTACCTATTTTTGATGGTGACATAATTCAACTCCCGATAATCAATACAAAGTCGCATACTCCCATCTTTCTTCTTCATGAATAGAACAGGAGCACCCCAAGGAGAAGTACTAGGACGAATAAAGCCAATGTCTAACAATTCTTGCAGTTGGGTCTTTAACTCCTGAAGTTCAATAGGAGTCATTCGATATGGGGCTTTGGAAATAGGTTTTGTACCAAGTTCAAGGTCGATGTAAAATTCAATTTCACGCTCTGGGGGTAGGCCAGGAAGTTCTTCAGGGAATATGTCAGGAAATTCATTAACAATAGAAATATCCTTCAAAACTGACGTATTTTTGTTTAGATCCGTGACATGAGCTAAGAAAGCTTGACATCCGTTTTTCAATAAACGAATAGCTTTATGGCTTGAGATGACCGTGATAGACTTTAATGGTTTTGTCGCTTGAATTCGCATAATAGGTTGATTAGGAATATGAAAGCTAACAACCTTACGAAAATAATCAATTTTTGCATGATGAGTAGTTAACCAATCAATCCCTAGAATCACGTCAAATGCAAGTATTTTTAATGAAATAAGATCGACAGGTAATGTGAGGGTACCAATTTGAACCAAACAAGACTTATAAACAGTGGATGTAATGAAGGTTTCTCCCAACATAGTTTCCACAGATAAGTCAACGTCTAATTTCTCCGGAGTCAAATTTAATCGTTGAGCGCAAGTAGGAGAAATAAAAGAATGGGAAGAACCGGTATCAAATAAAGTATAGACTTCGCTAGAGTTTATGATAAGCTTACCCGTGATGATCTCATTCGGGTTCCTTAATTTCTGGGAGGTCACAACAAACGCTCTCCCTTGCACTACCTGCTTTGACTTTTCTGGGACGGCCTTTGGTGCCTCCATCCTAGCTGAACTTGCCTTAGGTGAACGACAAAATCGGGCTAGGTGACCTTCTTTTCCACAATTATAACATGCTTTGGACGGCATTGCGTAGTTTGGACTGATGTGTCCCTCCCCTCCGCATTTGAAGTATATGATAAGTGGTCATTCTCCTTCCTTAACAACGGGTGTTGGTGATGATGTTTTTCCATCATTATTGAATCTTCTCTTCTTGAAATGTCCATTCTTATTGCTTTGGCCCTGATTAACACCGAAGTGGTTACCATTTCTGGCCTGTTGATTCCCTCCACGCTTGTTATCACCGCTTCGATGACTGCTCTCACTGGTATTATAATTTTGTCGACTGCTCTCTTTTAGTTGTGTTGACTCATTATCGCGCTCCACTAACTGAGCCCTATTTACAACATCTGAATACAAACACAGTTTATGAGATGTTGACGTATCTCCGTCTTCAAACCTCTTAAAAATATACGCGTCATTCTCTCTTCATTATCCACCAAGTGGGACGCAAATCGGGACAACTCGGCAAACTTGGCTTCGTACTGCGACACGGTCATGTTATTCTGCTCCAACTTGATGAACTCCACCTCCTTCGTGTGACGAATACTTTCGGGAAAGTACTTGTCGTTGAATAGTTCTTGGAACTTCTCCCAAGACATTTTCAGTGTGGCAGGTTGAGTACGCTTTACCGATTCCCACTAGTAATCTGCCTCTCCTCGCAACATAAAGGCGGCAAAGGGAACCTTTTGCTCCTCGGAGCATCCCAAGACATCAAATATCTTGGTGATCTACTTTATCCATGCTTTCGCCTTAAGTGGTTTTGGCTCTCCAATAAACTCCGGTGGTCCTAGCTCCTTGAACTGTTTAGCGGTGATCGTACGAGAGTTTCCAGTGTTTCCACTTACATTTTGGATAGGAGCCGCTCTCGCCTGCTGTTTAATGAATTTCATAAAGCCTCTGAACATTCCATCATTCATCATTTGGTCAGTGTTATTGTTTGCATGAGGATTGTTGCCTTCCTGATGCACATTATCCTGATTATTGATATTTGGTGAATCAACGGTCGCCTGTGCTCCATTGCTATTCTCAACATTCTCGGATGTCATTTTCAGATACTGCCACAAAACAAAAGTTAATTGATATGTAACATATTATCCCTATATTTTGACCGACCAATTAAATATAAAAAAAAAACTTAGGTAGGTCATATTAGCGAAGGAATTCCCCGTCTCTCCCCTCCTAGTTCTATTCTCACATCTTAGCTAGGGATCATATCCCTAAGCTTTGATACAAACTGTGACGCCCCCAAAATAGGTATACATCACCCATCTTGAGTCGCCAAATACATGGTACAAAATTCAAATACAACTTAATTATACAACAGTCGTGTAAAATACGACTAAACATATGTTGTGAGTTTTAATACAAATATTGTCATTTAGACAATATACAAACTCAATGGGGTCCTCATTACATTTATTGTCACACTATTTAACAGAATAGTGAGGACTGCTATTACTATCATCTGGTCCATCACTCCGTTCCCCGACTCGTCCCAGCTATATTCTCATTTCCTGAAGAGAACAGTTAGACCTGGCAAACGGCCAGGCCGGGCCAAAAAGGCCCAGGTTTTGGTGGGCTGGAAATGGCCAGCCCGTGGCGGGCCAGGTCGGCCCGCGGGCTTCGGCCATTAATTTTTTTTTTTACAAACTCTTTGTTACACCAAAAATAATAATAATAATAAATATTAAAAATAATAAAATAATTAATAATAAACAATAATACAAATAAACACGATTAATTAATTACATACATTAACTACATATCTCAATTAATTAAAATTTTAATAGTATTATAAATTAGTGTTATTAATTAATTACCTACATTATTTATGATGATAATTTGGATTTATGTTACTGAGTGCTGCTCAAAGAGTAGTGATTTTACTTATTGAGAATGATCTTTTGCAGCAAGTGTTTAATTTGTAGATTGTTACTTGTCAGGAATTATATGAATTAGATAATATCAAGTTTGAAGCTTTTGCTGTAATGAGCAAACTCATATTGTCTTGTGTGTAATGTCATTCTTTCCTTGTTTGCATTTGCTACTGCAATTTCAATTTGTTGTTTAAATTACATTAACTACATATCTTAATTATAATTTTCAATTATAGTTAAAATATATTGAAGATTACATTAAAAACAAATAGTTGTTGTAGCTCAGTTGGTTTGAACTCTTATTTATTTACTTACAAGTCTTGTGTTCAAGCCTCACAACCTAACACTTTATTTTTTTTAAAAAAATTAATAGTTGGCGGGCGGGCCGGGACTCCACGGGCCGGGCCAAAACGACCCAGGTTTTTATGGGCTTAAAAACGACGGCCCAAAGCCCGGGTTTTGGCGGGCGGGCTGGCCCGGCCCGGCCCACGGTCTTTGGGCCCGTTTGCCAGGTCTAAGAATAGTGAAAGAAAGGGTGAGCTCAACTAGCCCAGTAAGAAATATTATGACTAAGATAATGCAGAATAAATTATCATTAGCCTTAAACAGTGTTAAACTGATACAATATAACAAACATCAAGTTTAACTGCAGCGGAACAAGAAATCCATTAAAAGAGTCAAGTAGAGAATAAAATCTACTATCTTCTATGATTTAAAAGGTTTTTCATCACTTTTATCGCTGGGACTCAGCTTAATAAATAATCCACATCATTGAATCACCCATGCACCACGACCAAGAATATTCTTTAGTATCACGACCACAACTATCCATGCACTACGGGCCAATAATATTTGTGTATTCATTAATGGTCATAATCATGCCAACAACTGTCCATCAATGCACTACGGGCCAATGAGGACTTTTACCACATCATTTGTAACATTACGGTCATGATTACACCGAATAATCCCTGGTCATAATCATACCAAGTCCATCTATGCACTACAGGCCACAGATGACTTTAAAAAATATAAACATAAGGATGATGATAACGATATAAGAATTCAATAAAACAAGTTCAAGAATTAAGTTATTCAGGAACTAATAACGTCCAAATTGTCAACATGATACTTCTTTGTAGAGTAAAATTCAAGAATGCTCAGATGAATATTTTCATGAAAATATACTGGATGAAGCGCAAATATCAAGGATATTCCACTAATTTTATGGAGTATAGAAGTCAAAACTTTAACCAACTGAGTATAATAAAAAATGGAATAACAAAAGAAATCACCATGCATGCGGTACTTCGCATAAACAGGTTATTCCAACATAATAATAATAACGAAACCAGGTCAGGCGAAATTCGCACCGACAGGATGTTCCAACAGAATAATAAAGAATAGAATAACAACAAAAATCACCATGCATGCGGTACTTCGCATAGACAGGTTATTCCAATAGAATACTAAATAACGGAACCAGGTTAGGCGTAATACGCACCGATAGGATGTTCTAACAGAATAGTAAAGACGGAACCAGGTCCGGCGTAAAACGCACAGACAGGATATTTCAACAGAATAATAAAGAATAGAATAACAGGAGAATTTCATCAAGTATAGGGAAGTCTGTGTATACAGATTATTCCAACAGAATAATAAAGAATGGAATAATAGAAGTTTCTTCATGAATACAAAAGAAATAATACCCCCTACCTTAAGAAGAAGAGTACTAGATATATAAGTAGTGAAATAGCAGAATACTTTTCTTCTTTCTCTCTATAGTTTATCTCTCTAGAGTTTCAGTGAATTCGTAAGAAATAATGAAGGAATGAGCTTCTATTTATAGAAAAATGGACTGCATAGTAACTAACTCATGAACGGTCCAGATTGATTTACTTTAATCTGGCGGTCCATATTTAAAGCAAAATCTTTTAAATAAAATATAATATATTCTATTTATAATCTAATAAAACGAATAACTTTCTAAAAGATTTTACTATGCAAATACTATGCAGGCACTATGCAAATACTATGCATAATAAAATATAATATATTCTAATTATTGTCTAATAAAACAAATAACTTTATAAAAGTATTATGTTTTATATAAAAAAAAATTACTATTAGCCTAATAAAACAAATAACTTTATAAAAAATATTCTGTTTTATATAAAAAGTTTTTCTATTTTATTATATTAATAATACCAATAAAACAAAACTGAGTGACTTATCACATAAACATCAATAATCAATAACGTGTGCTATTATGCAACCACGCGTATTACTGTACTTTTACTACCGAGTAGTTCAATAGTATTAATGGTAAAACTTCTGCCATTATTTTCAATAAAATATTTTTTTCGTTTTCTCAATCCGACAATAATTTCGTTGTGGGGTCCACCAATAATTGTGTCGTTGTACAAATATTCCCTGTTAAAACGAATATTCCCCGACCAATCGAATATTATATACAACTTGCGTACTTTGCAAAATTTATAAATATTACCCACAACTATAACATTATATCAAATTTACTCTATAATATTCAAAAATGATATTTATGGAAAATTCATCTTTATTCAAAAAGTTGGGGTCTTACAACCTCCCCTTCTTATGAAATTTTGCCCTCGAAATTAGGGTACGTATCTGGTATGTCAAAGAGGTAAGGATACTCCAATTTAAAGGTCATGATTTGAAGGTACTATTGGTAGTAACTTATTTCCTTATATGCAGACAAATTGTCCCCTATCTTTCGATGTGGGACTGGGGTGTTACACATAGTTCAAAGTCTTATGACCCTCAGAAGCTGAGTTTTCTTATTTCAGAAGTCTTTGATTCACTCGCATGTTATTATATTGTTGTTACATTATTATATGTGTGGGCAATAATGCTCACTCTTACGTAATAATAACATTGCAGTTAAGAACGAAAGGTCCGACGAGCATTCTACTAGCAAAGGCAAGGGCAAGGTTAACAAGTGATGAAGACTTGTTGTTTATTTGATGTATTTATGTTTCAGACTTATGTCAATGTTGTGTAAGACTTAATATTTGTTTATGTTTTCGCATTTGAGATTTAAGGTTAGTATGACCTGGGATTGATGTATTTATATTCAGATGTTATAACTCCATAAGGAGAGGATTTATTTCTATCTATTTTATGGTTTTCATTTATTATGGGTAAATAGACATATGATGTTTGTATAGTGAACACCAAATCACGTGGGAATTGAAGTACCCGGATTTGGAGGTGTCACATGGTGGCTATAGTAGTCCTCACTATTTTAGAAAATAGTGTGATAATAATTATAATGATGACTTTATTTGAGTTTAGATATTGTCTACGAGACAATATATGTGTTAAAACTCTAAGCTAGGTTTTGTCGTATTGTATAAATGAAGTTTGTATTTAAGTTTTGTACCATGTATTTGGCGACTCAGAATGGGTGATGTAAGTATACCTATTTTGGGGGCGTCAAAGTTGGTATCAAAGCTTAGGGATATGATCTCTGGTTGAGATGTGAGACTAGAACTAGGAGGGCAGAGACGGGTAAATCATTCGCTAGTATGACCTGCCTAAATTTATTTGTTATTTAATTGGTCGGTCAGAATATAGGGATAATATGTGGCATGTCAATTAACCCTTGTTTTGTGGCATTGTTTGAAAATGGCATCTGAAAATATTAATTAAAGCAATGAAGCACATGAGACCGTTGAGTCACCGCTGATCAATACCCAGGATAACGTGCATCAGGAAGGCAATAATCCTCAGGTTAACAACAACACCGAGATGAACGATGGGATGTTCAGAGGCTTTCTGCAATTCATGCAGTATCAGGCGAGAGAGACTCCTATTCAAAATACAGGTGGAAACACTGGCAACTTACAGATGGTCACCGCTAAGAAGTTCAAGGAGCTGGGACCACTGGAGTTTTTGGAAAAGCCAAAACCACTTAAGGCAGAGATGTGGATAAAATAGATCACCAAGATATTTGATGTCTTGGGATGTTCCAAGGAGCAAAAGGCTCCCTTTGCCACCTTCATGTTACGAGGAGAGGCAATTTATTGGTGGGAATTTGTAAAATGTATTCAACCTGCCGCACTAAAGATGTCTTGGGAGAAGTTTCAAGAATTGTTCAATGACAAGTACTTTCCCGAAAGTATTCATCACATGAAGGAGGTGGAGTTCATCAAGCTGGAGCAAAACAATATGGTCGTATCGCAATACGAGGCTAAATTTGCGGAGTTATCCCGGTTTACATTTCATTTGGTAGATAATGAGGAGAGAATGACGCGAATGTTTCTATGATGTTTGAACCCCGAAATACGTCAATACCTCATTTCTCACAAACAGTGTTTGTATTCAGATGTTGTAAATATGGCTCAGCTATTGGAGCGCGATAATGAGTTAACCCAACCAAGATAGAGCAGCCAGTAAAACGATAATACCAATGGTAGCAGTCATCAAAACGGTGATAACAAACGTGAAGGAAATCAACATGCCAGAAATGGTAACCACTTCGGTGGTAATCCTGTCCAAGACTATAACGCCCCCAAAATAGGTCCAAATGACCCATTCTGAGTCACCAAATATATGGAACAGAAAATAAATACAAACTTCATTAATTCAACTGTCGTGCAAAATATGACAACACATATTAATACAAATATTTTCTTCTAGACAATATCCAAACTCAAATAAAGTCCTCATTACAATTATTGATACACTTTTTTACAAAATAGTGAGGACTACTAGAACAATTGTCTTGAACCATCAATCCACACCACAACTAGTCCCCGCTATATTCTCGCCTCATGAGAAGAAAAATTGAACAAAAAGGAAAAGGGTGAACTCAACTAGCCCAGTAAAGAATATTATGACTAATATAATGTAGAACAAATTATCCTTAGTCCTCAACAGGGAAAAAATCTGATAGAATATAATAGACAACAAGTTTTAGATCAACAACTGCAGCGGAAACAATAATCCATTAGAAAAGTCAAGTAGAACGTGAAATCTACTATCTTCTATGATTTAAAAGTCCATCATCGATATTTTATCCATGTAGCATCATTTAATAAATATTTCAATTCAACAAATTATCCATGCACTATGTGCCAAGGGTATTTGTTAGTATCACTAGTGGTCATGTTCATCTCAACACATGTCCATCTTTGCATTACGGGCCAAAGATATTCATCAGTTAATCATTCATCTTTGCACTACAGGCCAAAGATATTAAGTTATATCACTATTTAGGACTAAGGATGATGAAAATATTTTAAAGAAAACAAATCCAGTGAGATAAAAGGACAAAGATTAGGGATTCATATTTCAGTTTATCCAAGTTCAAAAATACTCCATAACTAATCAATTGTAGAGCGAAAACTCAAGAATGAAGATCAAAACATGGATACACTCAAAGATAGTAACCATAATAGACAACTTGGACAAAGAAAAGAAAATTTAATTTTTCTGTGAATAGTGTTGTATTCGTGAATAGTGCCGTATACGTGAATAGTGTTCGTATACGTGAATAGTAATCTCGACACAAAAAAAGTAAAAATTTCACATTAAGATTCATGTCAATATTTCGGTATAATGATATTAAAAGAAATAACATCATTTATGAACAAAATAATATCCCTTACCTCAAAAGATAAGTACTTCTGACTGAAATATCGATATAATGTTGAAGAAAACTTGCACTGCTTATCAACTCTCAAAATATCTAAATACTCACAAAAATACGCTCGATATTATAGAAAGAGAAAACTTCTGATCTTGGTGTAATTTTCATTTCTAACTAAGCACCCTATTTATAAGAAAATGTCAGAACACCGATGCTGACTAACTTGCTACCGGTGGCTTCCACCCTTTGCCATTCACGCACACCACACATTGAGATTTCAACATTTTTCCACAAAAACTAAAGTGGGGCCCACCCATGTTTTTAATAAAAACATTTATTTCTGAAACTTCAATAATTCATAATAAATAGCCCTTTATCAAAAAATTTGAATCTTATGTCTCATTCCGTAGGAAATTTATTTCTCTACAACTTTGTAGAAGAAAGTTTTTCCAAATTCTGAACGAAAAATGACCCAAGTTTACATACAGATGATTTTTCCAAACCCCCACTCTGGCAAAAAAATATACTGATAAAGACCTCCGTATACCAACTTTGAAAAATCAACAATCATCATTTTACAACAACAAGTAGGGACCTACCAACTCACAAAACATAGCCCATAGCTTTCTGCAAGCTATGCTGAACTGAATTGTAAATCCGTGCCCATAGCTTTCTGTAAGCTAACCCAAAATCGTTAAGTGAACCTTAGGTCATGATCCAAAACTATGGATACTGGCATACTATGAAATCTGATAATCTCATTTATGTACATACGAGCAAGACGTTCAAGTGAATAAGTTTCTCTTATAGGCAAGAAATGAGTAGACTTGGTTAATCTATCGACAATAACCTAAATTGCATTTATGCATTGAGAAACCTAGGGAAGACCGATAACTAAATCCATGGTGATGTATTCCCACTTCCATTCTGGAATTTCAAGTGGTTGTAATGGACCTTTTGGTACTTGATGCTCTGCATTGACACGTTGACAGGTTAAACACCTTGACATAAGCTCTGCAATCTCTCTCTTCATATTGCTCCACCAAAATGTATGTCGAAGATCACGATACATTTTAGTACTTCCAGGATGGATTACAAACGGGGTGTTATGTGCCTCCATCATGATTTTGTACTTCAAATCAGAGTCGTTAGGAACATAAAGTTTGGAGTTGACATCGAAGTATTCCTTCTTCGTCGATTCTTGCTTCTGGAATAACACCTTCTTGTACTTTTTTCTTCATACGCATCAGCTCTGGGTCTGTGGCTTGAACATCTTTAACATTATCGATTAAAGTCGGTTCTACTCGTATATTTGATATCATCACATGGGTACTTGGAACCTTTAACTCTATCTCTATCCTTTGCAAGTTATACAAAATGGGCCTTTGCGTTGACAATATCACACTTGTACCCGCATATGATCTTCTACTCAATGCGTCAGCTACCACGTTCGCTTTTCCAGGATGGTATTAAATAGTATGGTCTTAACCTTTCAATAGCTCGAGCCAACGTCGTTGCCGCATGTTGTGTCCTTTTGGGTGAAGAAATATTTGAAGCTTTTATGATCTGTATAGATCTCCACTTTCTCCCCATAGAGGTAGTGCCTCCAGATCTTTAGCAGTGAAAACGACTGCTGCCAACTCTAGATCATGAGTAGGATAATTCCTCTCATATTCTTTGAGTTGTCTTGAGGCATATGCTATAAATTTCTCATGTTGCATAAGAACACATCCTAAACCTTTGCCTGAAGTAACGCTGTAGATGACAAATCCCTCTGAACCTGATGGTATTGTCAGAACAGGTGCCGAAATGAGTCTCCTCTTGAGTTCTTGGAAGCGCTTCTCACATTCCTCGCTCCATTCGAATTTTGTATCTTTTCGAGTTGGTTGAGTTAATGGAGTAGCGATTCGAGAAAATCCTTCCACGAATCTCCTATAATAACTAGTTAAGCCCAGAAAGCTACGTACTTCGGTTATTGACTTAGGTTGCTCACAACTTTGAATTGCTTCAATCTTTGTCGGGTCAATTGATATTCCATACTTCGATACCACGTGCCCAAGGAATTCTACTTCTTCAAGCCAGCACTCGCATTTCTTTAACTTGGCACATAGCTTGTTTTCACGAAGTTTTTGGAGTATCAACCTCAAGTGTTGCTCATGCTCTTTACGACTTTTGGAATAGATAAGGATGTCATCAATAAAGACAACCAAAAAATGTTCTAAATACTCATTGAATACTCGGTTCATCATATCCATGAAGGCCGCAGAAGCATTAGTCAATCCAAAACGACATGACTAGGAATTCATAATGCCTGTACCGAGTCCTGAAAGCAGTCTTTAGAATATCATCAGTTTTAATCTTTAACTGATGATATCCGAAACAAATATCAATTTTTAAGAAGAATTTAGCACCTTGTAATTGGTCAAACAGGTCATCAATGCGAGGTAGTGGGTACCTATTTTTGATGGTGACATGGTTCAACTTCTGATAGTCAATGCAAAGTCGCATACTCCCATCTTTCTTCTTTATGAATAAAACAGGAGCACCCCAAGGAGATGTACTAGGACGAATGAAACCAATATCCAACAACTCCTGTAGTTGGCTTTTTGACTCCTGAAGTTCAATAGGAGCCATTCGATATGGGATTTTAGAAATGGGTTTTGTATTGGGTTCAAGGTCAATACAAAATTCGATATCACGCTCTGGGGGTAGGCCAAGAAGTTCTTCAGGAAATTAGTCAGGAAATTCACTAACAACAGAAATATTATTCAAATCTGATGTATTTTTGTTCAAGTCCATGACATGGGTTAAGAAAGCTTGACATCCATTTTCAATAAACGAATGGCTTTATGGCTTGATATGACAATGATTGACTTTAGTGGTTTGGTTGCTTGAATTCGCATAATAGGTTGGTTAGGAATATGAAAACTAACGGCCTTACAAAAATAATCAATTTAGCATGATGAGTGGTTAACCAATCAATCCTTAAAATCACATCAAATGTAAGTATCTTTATAGAGATGAGATCAACAAGTAATGTGATGGTGCCAACTTGAATCAAGTAAGATTTATAAATAGTGGATGTAATAAAAGTTTCTCCTAATGGAGTTTCAACAGATAAGTCAAAGTCTAATTTCTCTGGAGTCAAGTTCAAACGTTGAGCATAAGTAGGAGAGATAAAAGAATGGGTAGAACCGGTATCTAATAAGGTATAAACTTCGCAAGAGTTTATGATTATCTTACCCGTGATCACCTCATTCGGGTTCCTCGCGTTTTGGGACAGTCACAAAAAACGCTCTTCCAGGAACCACCGACTTTGACTTGTCCGGGATAGCCTTTGGAGTCACCATCCCCGTTGGACTTGATTTTGCTACAGGACAATCGCGAGCTATATGACCTACCTTTCCATAGTTATAACACACCTTGAATTATTGTGTGCAGTTTGGGCTGATGTGTCCATCTTTCCTGCATTTATAACATACGACTGGTGGTCGTTCTCCTCCCCTAGAAACAGTTGGTGCTGACGTCTTCACGTTGTCATTGTTGTACTTCCTCTTTTTGAAATCTCCCCACGACTCGCTTCTTCTACTATCATGGCCACGATTACCACCAGAGTGGTTACTTGTGACGCCCCCAAATTCTGACCTCCACTTGGTCACCCGAATTCGGTTCGTCGAGCTCTCAAAGTATTACCATAATAACTAAAATCATATATTTACAACGAAAGATCTAATTTAGAATAATATAACGATTTATTATAATTATTTCCCCAAGTCTCGCAACTTACAGTACTTAATAGATTACATAATAATATCGAATAAATACTTATTACATAATTCTACTTAAGTTTAAACATAGTCTAAAAATAGTCTTAATACAACATGATTAATTTAAACATAAAGGAACAAGCTAGTCGGTAGCCTTGCCCTTGCCCTTGTCTTTCCCAGATACACCTCCCTGTTTCGCCTTAACTAAAAGGTTTTAAATAAGCAAGAATGAGCACAATTGCCCAGCAAGTAATATACAACAAGGGAAATAGTTTTATAACACGAGTGTGAAATATCGAAGTATCATCTCTAAGAAAGTTCAGAGTTTCAGAATAATATCATAAATAATGAATATTAACAATTCTTGGAATAAGAACGATAATTCAATATAAATCAACAAAGATATATGAATTCAAAGGCTATCAAGGTATCCGACTGGATAACAATTTATACTGAGCAGACACTAAGGACTATTGAACATCTACTAGAATTACCAATATTAAACTGATA
The DNA here is from genome assembly GCA_020205505.1 of Panax japonicus. NCBI lineage: Eukaryota > Viridiplantae > Streptophyta > Magnoliopsida > Apiales > Araliaceae > Panax > Panax japonicus. Next base: position 50,138,610 of record CM035100.1, read on the forward strand.
ACCCAAAAGAACAAGTACTATAGAGGATCAGTCTATAATACTCTAAGTTATGCATAATACCACAGTAATAATATACTCTTGTGTTGGGGTTTCCAACAACATACAATCCCTTTACCTGAAGGGTTGTTCAACTCAGTTTTCAAGATTTTTGCACCAATCAATTGGTTTGGGCAGTTTTATAAACATGCATATAATCTAGCCGAATCAAATGGCATAGATATTTTCATAATATTCAAGAACAATACTAAGTTCACATGAATAATAGTTTTTCTCAAGAGTTTAACAAACATGCTCAATTGAACGAATAAGTAAGATAACTTACATTCAAAGAGATAAGTTTTATGATATTCGCTAGAATAAGGTAATGCAAGTAGGGTTCGGATACTTGCCTTACGCGTAGTTTATCCTCGCTAAGAAATCAACACTTTTGAATCCTATTCATAATGTATTATATGTTTAAGATGTTCATTAGCTAACACGGTCCTTAATCGAGCTTGACATGATTCAAGTATGCACATATGGTACAAAATCAGATTATACATCATTACAAGTTCAACTCACTTAACTTTGTTTTGATATTATGCAAACACCCTCTTGGGCTTATCATTCAAATATCAAAATTAACCTCTATCTACATCACATAACATGCTTCTTAACACATTACATAGCATGTTGATCATATATTACAAGTTAAAGACATCACATAGGCATGCGTCAAACATCAGTTCAAAAACAGAATTCAGTTGTGACTGTTGCATGGCGCAGCTACACCCTGTCTAGGCCTAGGGACGGCACAGCTGCGCTGTCCCCTGGCCAAACCAGGACTGAATTGTTGCCTTGCAGTGTCTGTCTCACGTTAACATACCGTTTATACCCATAGCCTAACATACATGCATGCTAAAAGCTTTCCCATTCCACTTTACTATTCGTGTGCTTATTCTTATAAGTTTAAACTTATATTTCTCATATGGCATTCAAGTAAACCATCATCAAGTGGTTTTAAACTACCTCTAGCATTTTAGGTACCATACAAGTTAACCACCAAAGTTCGGATTTCAAAACTGGCCAATTCATGACTGCAAACCGGCGCAGCTGAGCCATGGCTAAGCCTAGGACCGGCGCAGCTGTGCAGTCCTCTGGCCAAGCCAAGACTTAGCTGCTGCCTTGTGGTTTCAGGTCTGGCTTGCTCAAAATAATCATACATGATATACTTGTCATATTAAGGGTCTTATCATGCTCCTTAAGTCAATCTAGTTTCCTTCTTACATAATAGAATTCCAAATTAATCATTTCAACCATTTTAGGCCATTTAAGGTCATGAACTATAAGGCCTATCATGCTTGCTCTTTAAACACACAAGTTAGTTACAAAACTCATATTAGACATGCTTGGGAGTATTCATAATGCATATGTGAAACTAATACCACTTTAGTTGAAAATAGGCTTCGTTCATGCTTTATTTGAAATGTGATACACAGGCATGGTATATCTATGGTTATACTATATGAGTGAGCCTAAGGGTATCACCAACATGCTTATAAAGGTCATATTCTATCTTTCAAGATAGTTTGTCAATATTCATGTTCCAAAGGTCACTAGTAAGTTCAACATGTTCATTCTTGCTTACTAATCATATAAACACAATCTAAAGGTTTATTCATGCATTTCTAAGTCATACTACCATGCTTGCAAAGTCAGTATACATACATGGCATACATACATAATAAGTTTGTTTCTAAGTCCTTAAATCCATTTTAAGCTACATACTTTCTTTAATCATACTAAGTTAGTCTAACATGCTTACATTAGGTTCATATAGCTATGTATACCCCTAAAACATGCTTGCATGCTAGTACATGTCATAATACTGTAACAATATGCAAAATAGAAACTCAAAACAAAATTCAGAGGTCGGCGCAGCTGCGCCATGTCTGGTTTAGATAAGGAACTATAAACCTCGGCAACTATTTAGCCCAAACACGGAAATTACTCACGAAATCATTCCTAAACACGCATGTATCAGTTTAAACATGCTTGTAAGGTTATATAACAACCATATGAACATTACTCAACCATACTAACATCCAATTCCATGAATTCAAGAAATTGAAATTTCAATACTTATGAACTCTGTTAACAGAAACTGAAAACAAGGAATGAAATTATACCTCTTTGAAGCTTAGTCTACTTAATTACTCCGTTCTGAGATTGCTAAGCTCCTCTTTGAACCACAACTCACTTACTCTCAAATTATCAGTGTTTTATTAGCCAAGAACAACAACGTAAACTTGAAATTTGGACTGATATTTATAATGAAAACTTGGACTGGACAATGACTTAGCACTGAGGTTGAATTCATGGTGCAATGCTATGAAACAATGGTTCAAGAAGGATGGCTCAACCACTCCATACCAACCACCTAGCTAGCCATGATCATCTAGTATTTAGCAGCTAGAAAGTTTACGTAATATAGCTTCAAGTTACTTTTCATTGTACTTGGTGACACTTATTATGGGACAAGAGAGAAAATCCTAGCATTCTTGATATCTAGGCTTGGTTTGGTCTACTTAATTTCCTACAATGAAATCTTAATGTACAATTATTACCATATTAGGAATTTTAGGGATAAATTATACACTCACATCATATAATCCATGTACATTAAATATAAGCAATAAAATAATGCAGTCAGATATTATTGTCCGGGTAGTTCCATTATTATCGCTATCACTCATATAATGATTTTATAACCTTATTATATTAATAACTTATTTATTTATGTTAAATAAATAAATTTATTCCTTCCCTTGATTAATCATCCCTTAATATAATATAGTTTCATAGATCTTAATATATAGTCACGTAATGTCACACTACACTATATAGTATAGTTGAATTATTGCTCACATGCACATAAGTGTCAATATAATATTATTATATTAATAACTTACTTATTTATGTTAAATAAATACCATGCACTTCCTTAATTAATTAATACCAATACTAATTAATCCAACCATTGATTAATGAAATTATGGATTTCCATAATCATTATTCATCAATAATATTCTTATTACATTTATAGGTATATTGCAATAATAATCGTATATTACGAATTAATTACCATATAATCCATATTCCACCACAATTAATTAATATTAATTAATAGATTAACAATTCCGTTATTGGACATAACATACTTTAATTCATGGTTTATTAATATCACACATATCACATAATTGTTCCATTTAATTTTCAAAAATGGAAAAATTACTTTTCTCCAACTGACTGTTGGCGCAGATGCGCCAGTTTGTAGTGCTAGGACGGCGCAGCTACGCCGTGCCCTGATAGTGCAAAGACTGGTTTAGCTTCGGCCCGTGCCAATCTCCACCGCTAACTCATTATATATGACATGAATTAATCTCCACAAGAGTGTTACTACGAGTCTACAAGTGTATTAATTACTTATATAAAATCTCATGATCATACACGATTAACCTTCCTAATTCCCAGTTTAATTCACTTAATGCATTTTCCCGTTCCGTATTATGCCACACAAGGCATTTCACACTTCTCATTGTCAATTCACATTTCTTAATACGTATTGATCTAATATGTATCAATTGTATTAACCAACTCATAAAATAATAACAGTTATATTCACATAAATAGTATTTCCATTAATATATTTATTTAATAATACGTGGAAATTCTCAGGTTATTACAGTTACCGCTTTTGTCTAGATATTTTCCTCCCCGCTGGTTGTCATTGCTCCGATGATTGCTGCCACCGGTACGACCCTGGTTTTGGTCCCCCAGTTGAACAGACTCATTATCTCGCTCTAATAATTGAGCCTTGTTCACAACCTCTGAATATAGAGAAAATTTGTGAGAAATGAGGTATTGACTAACTTCAGGTTTTCAAACCTCTCAGAAACATCTGTGTCATACGTTCCTCATTCTCTTACCAAATGAGGTGCAAACCTGGATAACTCCGCGAACTTAGCCTCGTACTGAGACATAGTCATGTTGTTCTGTTTCAGTTTGATAAACTCTACCTCCTTCATATGACGAATAGTTTCAGGAAAAGTACTTGTTATTGAATAGTTTCTGAAACAGCTTCCCAAGACATATTGAGTGCGGCAGGCTGGGTACGCTTCATAGATTCCCACCAGTAATCTGCCTCACCACTGGAATATAAAGGTGGCGAATAGAACCTTATGTTCCTCCGTGCATCCCAAGACATCAAATATCTTGGTAATTTTCTTAACCCACATTTTTGCCTTGATCGGAATCCGGCTTTCCCAAAAACACCGGCGGTCCCAACTCCTTGAATTGCTTAGCAGTGACCAGCAGTGAGTTGCCATTGTTTCCACCTTGCATTTCGAATAGGAGTCTCTCTCGTCTGGTTTTGCATAAACTGCAAGAAGCTTCTAAACATCCCATCATTCATCGTCTGATCGGTGGTGTTATTTACAAGAGGAATATTGTCTTCCTAATGCACATTATCCTGGTTGTTGATTGTCGGTGTCTCAACGGTCTCATGTGCTCCATTTCTCATCTCAATATTTTCATATGTCATTCTCAAATACTGCCACAAAACAAGGATTAATTAAAGAAATTGGCATGTCACATAATATCCCTATATTCTGACCGACCAATAAATAAGCTTAGGTAGGACACACTAGCGAAGTATTTACTCGTCACTTCCTTCCTAGTTCTAACCCCAGATCTCCATCAGAGATCATATCCCTAAGCTCTGATACCAACTGTGGCGCTCCCAAAATAGGTCCACACAACCAATTCTGAGTCGCCAAATACATGGTACAGAAACTAAATACAAACTTCATTAATTCAACTGTCGTACAAAATACAACAACACATATGCTGTGAGTTTAATACAAATATTGTCTTCTAGACAATATCCAAACTCAAATAAATTCCTCATTATAATTATTGATACACTATTTTACAAAATAGTGAGGACTTCTAGAACAATTGTCTTGAACCATCACTCCACACCCCGATTAGTTCCAGCTATATTCTCGCCTCCTGAGAAGAAAAATAGAACAAAAATGAAAAGGGTGAGCTCAACTAGCCCAGTAAAAAATATTATGACTAAGATAATATAGAATAAATTATCTTTAGTCCTCAACAGGGAAAAATCTGATAGAATATATTAGACAACAAGTTTTAGATCAACAACTGTGACGCCCCCAAAATAGGTATACATCATCCATTCTGAGTTGCCAAATATATGGTACAGAAACAAATATAACTTCATTAATACAATTATCGTGCAAAATATGAAAACACATATACAATGAGTTTAAATACAAATATTATCTAATAGACAGTATTTAAACTCAAAAGGAGTCCTCATTACAATTATTATCATACTATTTTATAAAATAGTGAGGAATACTAAAACAACTATTTTGAATCATCACTCCATACCCCGGCTAGTTCCTTCTAAATTCTCACCTCCTGAGAAGAAAAATGGAATAAAAAGGAAAAGGGTGAGCTCAAATAGCTCAGTAAAGAATATTATGAGTAAGATAATATATAACAAATTATCATTAGTCTTCAACAGGAAAAAATCTGATAGAATATAATAAACAACAAGTTTTAGATCAACAATTGTAGCGGAAACAGCAATCCATTAGAAGAGTCAAGTAAAGAATGAATTCTACTATCTTCTAATATTTAAAAGTCCATCATCAATATTTTATCCCTGTAACATCGATCAATATAAATCTTGAATCAAATATTCATCTTTGCACTGCAGGCCAACGATATTCATTTGTATCACCAGTTGGTCATGTTCACCTCAACACCTGTTCATCTTTGCACTACGGGCCAAAGATATTCATCAGTTGATCATTCATCTTTCCACTACAGGCCAAAGATATTCATTAATATCATCATTTAGGACTGAGGATGATGAAAAATATTTTAGAGAAAACGAATCCAGTGAGACAAAAGTATAAATATTAGGGATTCGTACTTTAGATAATCCAAGTTCAAAAATGCTCCATAATAACCATAATGAAGTAAAATTCAAAAATGAAGATCAAAACATGGATACAATCAAATATAGTAACCATAATCATAATCTTTGACAAAGAAGAGAAAATTTCATTTTTTCTGTGAATAGTGTCGTATTCGTGAATAGTGTCGTATACATGAATAGTGTTGTATACGTGAATAGTAATCCCGACACAAAAATATAGGAATTCCACAATGAAAAATCATACTTCGTGACCGTATTCGTGAATAGTGTCGTATACGTGAATAGTAACCTCGACATGAAAAGGTAAATATTTCATAATAAAATTCATACCAATATTTCAGCATAATGATATTGAAAGAAAATAATATCATTTACGAAAAAAATAACATCCCTTACTATCCCTTACCTCAAAAGAACGGTACTTCTGACTGAAATATCGGATGTAATGCTGAAGGAAACTTGCACTAAATAGCAACTCTCAAAGTATTTAATGCTCACAAAATACGCTCGATAATATATATATATAGAGAGAGAGAAAAAAAAACTTGTTTCTGGTGTGATTTTCAATTCTAACCTAAGCACCTATTTATAGGAAAATGCTTAGAACGCCAAAGTAGATTAAATTAATAAAATATTAATATTTCAACACAATTGTCTCGTACACCCCATGACTAAGTTCAACACTCCGCATTTGAAAAAAAATCTCAGCCCATTTTTCCACCAAAAACAAAAGTGGGTCCCACTCATAATTTTAATAAAACATTTATTTTCAAATTTCAATAATTCATAATAAATAGCCCATTTATTAAAAAAATACGAATTTTATGTCCATTCCACAGGAAATTAAATTCTTTACAACTTTGTAGATTTAAGTTTTTCCAAATTCCAAATAAAAAATGTCCGAAATCCACATACGAACGATTTTTATTACCTCCATACCGACAAAATACTGATAAAACACCTCAGCATTAATTCCTTCATTTATATTCACACAAAATAAATATTTCCATATCCATCCACATAGAATAAATATTTTCTTATCATATAAATCAATAATTAATTATTCACAAATAATATTACAGAATCACAATTATGACAACCAAGTCGTTCCCAGGAAAGAGAGGGCTTTCCGATAAGGATATCTTCTTATTGGCGTGCAATTAGGTGACCAAACCCCTTTCCTAGACAGAACTTCCTTAGACATTACTAATAATGATATCTAATAATATTATTCAAATAATATGAATTTATTGATCTGATAATGGAAATATTGTGCAATGACAATTATTGAAACAACAATAATATAAAATATCAATGCATCAATTATTGAATCAATAAAATAAAATATTGAACAGTATGTCTTCTTACGTAAGAATCAATAATTCAAAAATACTATGCAATACCGTATGCTACTAGTGCAACCACGTGTATTACTGTATTTTAACCACTGTGTATTCCAACAGTGTTAAAGGTAACAACTACGCCGTTATTTGTAAAACTCAAACTTGTCATTTTCTTCATCCGACCATTTTTCGTTATGGGGCTCACAAATGGATGCGTCGTCATACGAATATTCTCCGACAACAAGAATATTCCACGACCAAACGAATATTTCCCTGACAACAATGATTATTTTATAACCACTTGCTTATTTTGCTAAATTTGCACATTTCACCCATAACTAAAGTATTGTATCAAATTAACACTTTATTATTCAAAATATTAATTAGAGGAAACTCAATTTTATTTATAAAAAATGGGGTCTTACAACAACTACAGCGGAAACAACAATCTATTAGAAAAGTCGAGTAGAACATGAAATCTACTATCTTCTATGATTTAAAAGTCCATCATCAATATTTTATCCTTATAGCATCATTCAATAAATTTTCAATCCAACGAATTATCCATGCATTACGGGCCAAGGGTATTCATTAGTATCACCAGTGGTCATGTTCATCTCAACACTTGTCCATCTTTGCATTATGTGCCAAAGATAATCATCAGGTAATCATTCATCTTTGCACTATAGGCCAAATATATTCAGTTATATCACCATTTAGGACTAAGGATGATGAAAATATTTTAAAAAAAACGAATCCAATGAGATAAAAGGACAAAGATTAGGGATTCGTATTTCAGTTTATCCAAGTTTAAAAATACTCCATAATAATCAATTGTATAGCAAAACTCAAGAATGAAGATTAAAATATGGATACAATCAAAGATAGTAACCATAATAGACAACTTGGACAAATAAAAAAAATTAATTTTCTTTGTGAATAGTGTCGTATATGTGAATAGTAACCTCGACACGAAAAGGTAAAAATTTCACATTAAGATTCATTTCAATATTTCGGTATAATGATATTAAAAGAAATAACATCATTTATGAAAAAAAATAACATCTCTTACCTCAAAAGATAAATACTTCTGACTGAAATATCAGATATAATGCTGAAAAAAATTGCACTGCTTATCAACTCTCAAAGTATCTAAATACTCACAAAAATACGCTCGATATTATAGAGTGAGAAAACTTCTGATTCTTGTGTAATTTTTATTTCTAACTAAGTACTCTATTTATAGGAAAATATCATAACACCAATGTTGATTAACTTGCTACCGGTGGCTTCCACCCTTTGCCATTCGCACACATCACACTTTGAAATTTCAGTATTTTTTCACAAAAATAAAAGTGGGGTCCACCCATGTTTTTAATAAAAATATTTATTTCCGAAACTTCAATAATTCATAATAAATAGCCATTTTATCAAAAAATTCGAATTTTATGTCCATTGCATATGAAATTTAATTCTCTACAACTTTGTAAAAAAAATTGCCAAATTCCAAACGAAAAATGACCCAAGTTTACATACATATGATTTTTCCAAACCCCCACTCTGACAAAAAAATATACTGATAAAGACCTCCGTATACCAACTTTGAAAAATTAACAATCAACATTTTACAACAATAAGGGAGGCACACCAACTCACAAAACATGTTTTTAGCATTTATTGTAACAAAATCAATTCGGACCAATTTGCACTCTTCCTCCTAATTTTATTCATATACCGTGAATTTAGTGTAAAAATATCACCATTATTATATTATTATATTATCACATTATATATTTATAATGTAATATAATAATATATTTGAATGAATTATTTTATCAGAAAAAATAAAATATTAATTTTCAACAATTGTCACTTTTCTAAAAATTTCTCCATTTATATCCACATTAAATAAATGTTTTCTTATCATATAAATCAACAATTAATTATTCACAAATAATATTACAGAACTACAATATTGACAACCAGGTCGTTCCTAAGAAAGAGTGGGATTTTCGATAAAGATTTCTTCCTACTGGCACGCAATTAGGTGACCAAACCCCTTTTCTAAACAGAACTTTCTTAGACATTGCCAATAATGTTATCTAATATTATTATTCAAATTATATGAATTATTGATCTGATAATGGGAAATACTGTGCAGTGATAATTATTGAATTAACAATAATATAAAAATATTGAACAGTAATTAGTGTAATAATTATTGAGTAGTGACTTTTTACGTAAGAATCAATAATTCAAAAATATTGTACAATATCGTATGCTACTGTGCAACCACGAGTATTACTGTACTTTTTATCACCGCGTATTTCAACAGTTAACAGTAAAAGTTTTGCCTTTATATTTAAAAAGGTTATTTCTGTCGCTTTCTATATCCGACAGTTATTCTGTTATGGGGCCCATAAATGGTTGCGCCGTCGTACGAATATTCCCCGACAACAAGAATATTCCACGGTCAAACGAATATTTCCCGACAGCAATGAATATTTTATAACCACTTGCTTATTTAAAATATTTGCGCATTTTACCCATAACTAATCACATTAATCAACTCAACCCCTTACTATTTCAAAATAATAAATAGAAAAAATTCAATTTTATAAAAAGTTAGGGTCTTATATCACATATGTGTATGTGTGTGTGTATATATATATATATATTATAATAAGTTTTATTTTTTATGAAAAATAAAATATATTATATTTTATTATGCATAGTATCTGCATAGTATTTGCATAGTAAAAAAAAATTCTTTGCCAGTTGATCGCCCGTGAATGATTCCCTGTGCAGTCCGTGATTTTCCTATTCAAATAGTATCCTTCCATTCTCCTATATATAAGATGCTTAGTTTAGAATTGAAAATCACACAAGAATTACAGAATTCTTTTTTATAATATTTAGCATATTTCCTTTGAGTTTAAGGAAGCTTTGAGTGTAGAAAATATTATAAGTTTTTTTCAAGAATATCACCGCCCTACCAGTCAAAAGTACTCTCTTTTTAAGGTAAGAGATATTATTTTTGTTCAATATTCGTATAAAATAATATTTTATTCCATACTTTGTAGTATATAAGTAATATTAATTCGTTTCAGATTCTGAATTTTACACTCATTTTGTTAAGTATTGCTTATATACTCCATGAAATTAGTAGAATATCCTTGAAATTTGCGCTTCATCTAGTATCTTTTCATGCAAAAATTATTCCGAGCATTCTTGATAATTTTTAATCTTTTCATGCCGAGGTACTATTCACGGGATACTATTCACTCGGGGTACTATTCATGACAAAAATTGATTTTTTTTCTGTCCAAATCATTTTTGATGCAATATTATTCTTGAATTTTACTCCACAAAGCAGTATCATGTTGACAATTTGGACATTATTAAATTCTGGATCGATAAATTGAATTATAAATCTTTAAAATTTATCCTTACTCTCATTTAATTGAATTTTTATATCATTGTCGTCATCATCATGCTTATATTGTGATGAAAGTCATATTTGGCCCGTAGTGCATAGATGGATTGTTGATTGATATGATTATGACAAGGGATTATTCGGTATAATCATGACATATAATGTTATAAATGATGTGGTAAAAGTCCTCACTGGCCCGTAGTGCATTGATGGACAGTTGTTGGCATGATCGTGACCATCGGTGATAACACGAATATCCTTAGCCCGCAGTGCATGGATAATTCGTGGATATGATACTAATGAATATCCTTGGCCTGTAGTGCATGGATAATTTAGTGATGTTATTTATTTATTGAGCTGAGTTTTAGCGATAAAATTGATGATAAAATTTTTAAATCATATAAGATAGTGAATATCATGCTCTACTTGACTCTTCTAATGGATTGCTTGTTCCGATGCAGTTAAACTTGTTGTTTATTAGTTTAACACTGTTGAAGGCTAACGATAATTTATTTTGCATTATCTTAGTCATAATATTTTTTACTGGCTAGTTGAGCTCACCATTTGCTTTCATTGTTCTCTTCGGGAAATAAGAATATAGCATGAACTAGTCGAGGAATGGAGTCATGGTCCGAGATGGTGGCTATAGTAGTACTCACTATTCTAGAAAATAGTGTGATAATAATTATAATGGGGGACTTTATTTGAGTTTGGATACTGTTTACGAGATAATATCCGTTTTAAAACTCTCAGCTACGTTTTATCGTATTGTATAAATGAAATTTGTATCTAAGTTATGTACCATGTATTTGGCGACTCAGAATGAGTGATGTATACCTATTTTGGGGGTGTCACAAAATATATATACAAAATATCTATAAGACATACATGAAATTGAATAAAAATTGAGAATTCATACTACATTCATGGCCATGAGGACGAAGAAGGTAGCAATGTTTGCGGACTAGGCAATTGGGGGATGTGGCTTTATATAGGGAGCCAATGGTCTTATAAATTAATGGACATCCATCGTCTTGAGAGCTCCAACAATAATCGGAGGAGGAGGATGAAGACATTTATTAGGATGTACGGAATCCATAAATATTTGAATGAGAACTATTGATATAACACCATAGTCCCACATCGAAAGATATGAGAATTTTTTAACTAATAGTACCTTAAGTCATGCATCCAGTCTATTTGATTTGATTTGGACTTGAGATTTGACCGAAATTTATTTCGTACTAATAATAACTTGAACTAAAATGACCCAAGAAATACTATTGAATAAGTGGTTTAAGCTATTTGATTCGGGTTGTTTGGAGATGTTAATTCAGTTAGATAGGAGGGAAAATTTGATGGTTATAGGCTCATAGCTAATGAAAATGGATATGGTTATGACCAAGACGAAAAAGGACCGACCCGAACTGAAAATTGGCAGGACAAAAAGCTATATTGGAGTTAGGGGTGATCATGGTGCGGTTTGAAGCTCAAAGCGCACACAAAATCGCTTAGGTGCAGTTTGAAAAAGTTAAAATCGCACATGAAACCGTTTGTGATTGGTGCGGTGCGGTTTTGAACTGTACGGTTTGGTTTCATTTTGTGCGCTTTTCGGTTCCAAAACCAATTGAAATAACAAACCCGTAAAATAGTTAGTAAAATCATTCACGTAAACATATTACGCAGTGAAAACAATCATGGAGCTAATTTAGCAAAATAGTTCTAGACATCAACAATTATATGATTGATTAATACTATGTTATCACATTTGATTTAGTAAATATCAAGCCACTCTTGATTTGCAAACATAATTGATACTATTTATTCTTCATTTAATCCTGCAATATATGTCTTCTAAAATAAAATGAGGAGAATGTTTTATAGTAGAAAAATTATAGATACTTGTAGCAAATTTGAGAAAACATCATCATTTGGTGCGATTTTGGTTTTATGTGTGCGATTTTGACCTAGTAACCAAACTGAAACAGTAAATTTAGTTTCTCAACCCATCTAAAACCGTCACATACGCCAAAACCGTTGGTGCGATTTTAATTGGTATGATTTATGCAATTTTTGGTGCGGTTTCGATTTTAATTTGGTTCTTTGGTGAGCCTTATGGAGTTTTATATTCAATTTTATTTATTCTTTAGTTGATGATTTGTACATAATTAGGCACCAACGACTAGGGGCATGTTGGTGATTTGGTACAAAAAAAGGTTGAAAATGTGAAACTGAAATTGATTTTAAATATGAATAAAATTTCTATTAAACAATCTCTCTCTCCTACCCAGAAACCATTTCCTGAATTAAGTAGTGATAATCTTCAAGGGAAAATGGAGAGAGAAAGCATGGAAGAAGGACTAATTAAGATACTCAGAAGAAACATTAATGGTGATGATGAGAAAGATCCGGCCTCCTCTGTCACCACACTTCTTGTTCTCAGCACTTTCGTTGCTGTTTCTGGTTCTTTCTCTTATGGGTGTGCTGTAAGTAATTATAATTTAGATTTATTGGATTATATACTTCTGAAGTTATTTAGCTTTTTTTAGCTTTAAATTAATTCTGGGAATCATCAATTCCTTGAATATCTAATTATATACAAACTGTAGAATGAATGAGTTAATTGGGCTTTCAGTAAAAATAATAATTTATAATAACTTTAAAGTGAATAATTAATAATAAATATTTGTTTTTTTTTTAAAAAATTTGCAGACTGGGTTTTCATCTCCTGCTGAGGCTGGAATTTTGGAAGACTTGGGTCTTTCTACTGCACAGGTATGTATAATCAATACTTTCTTTGGATTTATTTTCTTTTTTCTGTTAGATAATGTAATTTGGATGTAGATAAAATTACCGAAAAAGATTTATGTTGTGACTAAAAGATCTCTATTTTGCGAGTAGACACATAAATCAATTACCTAGTGTTTGTATTAATTTATAGATTATGCCATTGTGCCTACTCGCAACAGTTTTTGTTGCAATTGTAGAAGGACTCTAAAATTACTTATTGTAGTATTTGCATTACTGGTTTTCAACTGTTCATCGTGATTCTTGAAATGATTCTGTTATACTGGGACAATATTAATTGACTGTTTGTGATATGACTTAGTCATGTTAGTGGGCTAAATTGATATTCATCCAATTGAAGTCTCAATGGTTCTCTCAAAGAAAGCTCTATAAGGGAACTTAAATAATAGACAGCCTCTTGTGGCGTCAAGTCCCTACCATGAGATTGAGTTTCAAGCTGACCCTGATCCCACTATTTCCGAAGTCCAAAATACTTCAGAAACATTCATGGGGAAAAACAAACCTCGCTGAAATTGCCCAAACCAATGTTACTTGGAAATTGGAATGCGGTTTATTCGGTTTGTGGAACCGATATGAGTACGTGGTATGCTACATATATGGTAGATTTTTTTTGAGTCTTTACTGTTAGGAATTCACAATCTAAATGCAATACCAATGTCCATTTCGATAGGTCAATAATAGTATCTGTAACTCTGGGCTAAACTGTACTGACTAGGGAGGATTGTGAACCAGTGGGCAATTGGTCTTTGGAGGAATCCAAGACACAAAACTAACAATTCTGCACCTTGACTCGATTCATCATTAAGTTTTCCCAAAACTGAAATCTCTGTATATCTTCTCAACCAAAATAGCCAAACAGACCTATTAAGCGCCGCTAACCAACCAACTTCACCACGTGGCCTGTTCTAGAATAGGGGGAAGTGTGCATTAATTAGTACGGAAAAAATCGGGGGAAGGACAAAGGAAAGAGGACATCCAAAAGAAAGAAGACCAGGTGGAAAATGCTAGAGATTTATTGCCTAAGTTGAGTTCCTTGTTGCCGCAGGTGGCGGTTGGTCCTAGAAGCAAAGGTGAAGGCTCGAGGAGGTACTTTGAATCTATGGTAGAATGTAATATCCCAGGTTTCTCGGCCTGGTATCATGCATCTACGAGTCCGAGACCTTACCTTGTGACTAATAAAAGAAGGGATAGCACTAGAAAGAAAGAATCCATCTTTTCCCTCCCCAAGCAATTATTGATGCAGAATGCATGTTCACCAAAGTTCCATCTCTAATTAGTACTGTTTGGACTGTTACTCAAACAATTCCTTATTTCTCTTGTGAAACCAAGCAAGAACTTCTGCATTCTCCATCCAATACTTGGCAAGAGACTCTATATGAGTTTTAACCTTTGTGTTTGTTGGTTTAACCTTGGTAACGGTATGCCCATCTGTCTTACCAACATGAATAATTCGTCTCATTCAAGCGGATGTTTATAAAGCTTTTTTTCATCCCAAATCAACATTTTAGCAAACAAAAAGATAGAATTCAGTTGCATCTATATTGTAAGTGCAAATGTAACAACAAACGTGCAAAACCTGGGTAAAAATGCTAGCAAAGAAGGCATAATCTGCTTGCTAAAAGTCTGGGTAGCAGTGATATGGCATGAGCAGATATTACAGGCCTTGAAAGAGGCTGGCGAGCTGCAGGCCGGAGGTTGCAGGCTGAGGCCTTAGAATCAACTGTAAGTGGTGTGAAGAAGCCCTTACACAGACGCATTTATGAAATGCTAATGGTTAATTAGAGACTAAGATAGCGAGAATGTCACCAAGCAGTAGTTACATGCCCATAGGAGTCTTCTAACTGTTAGGTTTGTATATAGCGTGATCATGCAATCAAATCACATAAAAGTAGCGGAAGCGCGATAAAACGAAATTGAAAATTTTGTATACAAACCATCACCATGATCATATTCTGTGCTTAATTATCAATCTAATAGAAAAAGAGAAGAAGATCAGATTCATACCCTTGTAGAAACTAGCTTTCTCAGGTACGAGTTCACCTTCAATTCTTTTTCACGTTCAACTTGAATTCACTGGGCTTGATTCCTTCTTTTGATTAACGTTAACTATCCAAGTGTTTGGCCTCTAGAGGTGATCCACCAAGGAATAACAAATATTAAAGAAGATGGGTGTTTGGTAAAACCCCAGATTCTATCTCTATAGAATGTATGTACTCTCCCAACTTTTAGAATTATCAGTAACTTGTGTGTAACCCTAATCCATAATAAGACTTTTTTATTTATAGATGTAGGCAACCCTCCTAAACCATTTAGGAATATGGTTTTATTTTAATTAATTAAACTCTTTTAATTAATTATGCTCCTAATCCAATTAGGAATATGCTAAAGTACTTTTATTAATTAATTCCCAAACTACTTTAGGAATTAAACTAATAATAATAATAAGACTCCTCTTATTAATTTATATTTAATATTTCTAAAATATTAAATAATAAATATTAAACTATTAATTTATTCTATCATCATATATTAAATTAAATACACTTAACTTATTATTACGATTATGTCATTTACCTCTTAAATAAATATTATTCCTTTTATGGTGTGACCCTTTAGGCTCTCCATATTAAACCAGTTGTGAATAAATCAATTAGAACAATTCTAATCTTATTTAAATAAATAAATTAAACTAATTAATTCATTTAAATAAATAACATTTATTCTACAAGAAGGGTAAGCCCATTAGCGATCAACGACTTTTCAGATAATATAAATTTCAACATTAATCATAAAAGAACCTTTGAGTAAATAGTTACCATACAATTCAATTTTTCCACCTATACAATGTCCCAATTAAATATAAGACATGGAATTACTGTCAAGTCTTATTTTATTTAATTATATGTATTTCGATTCTCAAATGCATAACTCTTTTCTAATTTCATTCCACCTTGGCCAAGACTTTTTGGGTTGTTATTTATCGAATCACATATGACATTCTCTTTTTTTACTAGAAGCGGTAGATTCTTTATTGATCATTCATTATCTCTATATATAACTTATTACATCCAAGCATACCCTTTGATATACCCTAAGGGTCTTAAGGGACATGTCAAAGTATAATTTATCATACACAAGATACTATGATCTCAAGTCTAATAAGGATCACTTGTACTACTATCACTAGAGGAAAACCTATTGACAGACAAGTAAAACTCCATTAGGTATTCCTTACCGAGCCACGTTCAGTGAACTTATTCTCTAATAAGCACCTACATACTTGCTTTAGTGTCTCCGTACAAATGATTATGAGATCAATAATCCTTTTCTTAGGAGCAAGCAACGTATGTACCAATCTATCCAGATTCATTAATCCCCTTATTAGTAATCCAACGATTGGGAACAATTTTAGTTTTAAGCTATCTAAGAATTTAGATCTCATTAGCATGATCATCATCATGATTCTAAAAGCATTGCTTAAAGCTATAGGTTTATCACATTTAATATAACAACACCATGTAGATAAAGTAAAAGATTTTAATTAAATAATTCTTTTATTAATAAATGAATAAAATTGTTACAAAGTATATGCTTTATCATATCAAATATGATTGACTTGTGTTATGCGATGGATATATGCATTTATGGGATGACTTAAAGCTTATTGCATCGAATTATCACTGCCCACCCCACCAGGCGCTGCCACCATTGGCCCATCTCCTCATGTCCACCTGATACTTAGTACAAGACTTTGGTTAGGATATAAGGCTATAATTGTTTAAGTTGGCTGCGCCAAGGATTCTTACAATTTTCAGCCTCTGCAGTTTCGGCATAAGTTAGAAGACGGCTATTAGGGTGTGGGTTCTTTAATTACTACATAAGCAAGTAAAATACATTACTTAGCTTAGAGGTCTGATTCATGACATGGTTTTGCAACAAGATACTAATGTTATATATTACTCCCTCCGTCCTCAAAATAATGAGCAAAGATACAATTATTTTTGTCTACAAAAGGATGATATAAAGTACATAAAATGAAGGGTAATTATGTCATTTAGTGGGGTCCATTAGTATAAAAAAATAAAATTATTCATCACTTTATGAATCTTGTGGGACCATTAAGGATAAATTTGGAACTTTATTTACTCTCTTTCCTCTACTTTTATTTTTCTTAATATGTATGAAATTTGTACTTTGCTCATTCTTTTGAGGACATAGGGAGTATGTACTTGTGATAATACTTATATTTGACAAAAAAAAAGTATAATACCTCCGTCTCATTTTATATTGCCACTTTAAATTGGCCACAGCTTAAGAAGATAAATTTTCACCCGTTTTGTTCCACAATGTCCCCTCTTATTATATGGTGGAGTCCACAAGTTTTTCATTCTCATCTAGTGTAAGAGTAATAAGTCTATTCCTATCAAAAGAATTAGTTTTATAAATGTTACAAGAGTTTTAGGGTTTGACGTATTTTGAATAGGAAAAGAAGAAGAGAAAGAAGAATTTTTGTTGGGGGTTTGTGTTCATGTTTTTTATGTTAAGAAACAATTATATAGGCCAAACATGCAAGTGTGAATGATCAGCAGAAAGCATTAAATGCTATGTGTGGCTATGTTACGTTGTTGATCTAGGTTCAGCTGTTATTATCACCAACTTAACACGCCCTTTAAGTTTCAACATGAATATTTCTCATGCCTGTGTTGCATATGATAGGGGGTAACATTTTACTACTCCGACATTTAGCCAAGATGTCAACAAGTTGATTGCTTGACTTTACATAGGCCATTATTAAGTTTCCAATTTAAAGCTCATCCCAACATGCTTGGTCCTCTCATGTTATACTGGGTCATGAGCAATACTTAGGACAGCCTTGTTCATATTACAATTTGTGTCCATAATATGTAATAACCCATATTTTTTTAATAATTAAATATTAATTGATTTTATTTTTTACAATTGTATTTAAATTGGAAAAGGTAAGTGTACTATTTTTTTCTTTTCTTCCTTGTTTTGTTTGGAAAGTTAAATTCTTTTAGTAGATAATTAAATAACTGATTAAATTAAAATTGAGGAAGACAATTCCTTTTGTTAAAGTCTTGTGGTAAAATCATTCGGAACGGGAAGCAACATGGGAGATGGAAGAGTCTATTCGAGCGAAATATCCGCAATTCTTTCGAAAATTAGGTACGTTTATTTCATTTGATTTCGGGGATGAAATTACTTTTTAAGGGGGAGGTGAATGTAATACCCAGTAAAACTATTAATAATAATAATAAATAAATAAAATAAGATTATATATATATATATATTTAAATATATTAATTGGACTTTTTCCTTTTATTTGGGGCAAAGTGGTCATTTACTTTATGTGGGCTAATAAGTATTAATAAGTGATGAATAAATTAATTTGATTAAATTGAACCTTAAAATTAATTGGGTTTAATTTTTATATGGGTAATATTAAATCTATTCAAATTTGGAAAAGTAATAATATATATATATATATATATATATATATATATATATATATATAAACTATTGAAACCCTATACATTGTACGCTGTTTTTATTGTTCTGATAAAAGAAAAAAGAAAGAAAGAAGAGGCGGCCGCCGCTTAACCTAGATAGGGGAAACGACTATGGCGTATTTGTATTATGAAAGTAAGTAATTGGTTGTTTTCAATGTATAAATCATGTGTGGTTTATTCATTTATTAATAACATAAAAGAGTTATTAACGTGGGTAGTACTATGATGTATATATATATATATATATATATATATATATATATATATATATATATATATATATATATATATGACTTACAACATGTTTGATTTATTTGAAGTAGGGAGTACTGTATAGCTTACACACACACACACACACACACACACATATATATATATATATATTTAGTCATGTGCACCTAGCCTTTTTGGAACGAAATTGATTTAATTCTATACCTATAATAGAATGGTTCATTGAATGAACCTGACATATGTCATTGAATGTTGCAGGAAGGAATTTGAAGGAAAAAAAGAAGAAGAAAAGTTACATCTTGGAGGCTAGAAGTTTATATAAAAAAAAATAAAATTTGTATAATAACATATGTTGGCCATATAACTTAATTAACAACATTTAACTGGATTAAATACTTTTGTCCAATAATAAGTGACTTGTAAATATCATAAATATAATAATATGTGAAAGCTTAATGATTAACAGAATTATATAAGTTAATGACTAGTAAATGTAAGGTTTTGATTTTATTAAACTTATAACTAATTAATTTATTTTTTTAATTAGTTCGGACGGAGTGAGTCTAAACGAGTCATATTTGGAATATATTTTGGGTATTACATTGCTTAATCCAGATACGGATTACGTACTCATTCAGCGATACTTTTTAAGTTTAGTTTGTTCGTTTTGCTTCTCGTTTTGATTTCGAATATTGTCTCGATACCTTGATATTTGTGAAGTTCATATGATAGTTTATTTTGATCTTTAGAATATCATAACTTGTACTCTTTGAACTCGTTTATTATGTTTAATATTTATTTCGATTTTTCGTAGTGATGTACATGTTAGTATATTTTTGCAGACTTGTGTTGATGATTCGTTCGATTTAACATGTACACGTTAGAACTCATTTGTGTTGATATTGTGTCACATGTGTTGTGAGACGGTATTTTTGTTAGAATATACCGTAGAGTATACCTGAGCTATAACCTCCTGTGGGAGTACCACAGGCATGTCGTCTTGGCACGAGAGGCATGACATTTTCCGTGGCAGTGTGATTAGTCCACGGCGTTTCCGTTTGGGCTCCGGAGGAAGTGGGCCATTTGGTGTTTTGTTGTGGGAGGCATATGGGTTAACCCTAATTTTTTGTTTTGCGGATTTGTGATGTTGTGCCAAACACACCTATCCGATTTGCATACATTTAGATTCGCGGTCCAATGCGTGATTTGCCTGTGTGTCATTATTTTGGTTGCCTGTGTGGCATTGTTGACTTGCCTGTGTAGCAATATATATTTCTGAGCTCACTTGGTATGAAATAACACTCGGTCATTTGATTCAGCCTATTATTTCATTGTATTAGTTTTGTTTATTTCTGTTCAGTTTAATTAATTGAGTTAATTACTTCAGTTCATTCTTTACTCTTCTGTTTGTTTCGTTAAATATGTTGATTCGGATATATTCTATTCAGACTTTGGATATCATATTTTCGTCGGTCTTTAAGCTTGAGGCTTTGTTAAGTATGTTGCTTCAGTTGATTTCGTATTTCAGTTATACATCTTTGTATTATCTATATCCGTACTGGGCAATTGGTTCATGCTGTGTCTTTCTTCCGGCAGGTTCGCAGGGGTGATTCAGGACTAGTGTGATGAGAGTGTTGCCTTTGACCATCTATGTTGCTTCGATTATTTTGACTCTGTTTGGAGAATTGTATTTAGTACTTTATTAATGGATCACTACTATTAATATTTTGAAGTTATCAATGCTCTGTTTACTTATTTTGAGGTTTGTTGTGCTTTGCGCGTGACTTCCCTTTCCTTTTCGGGAAGGGGATGTTACATAATAGGTCACACAAACCAAGTGTCGTCATATTCTTATAGTCCGCCTCAGATAACTATGGCTCTTAAACTTGTGGATATAAGAATACTTATATGGAAAACCAAAGACTTGGGACCAAGTAGAATTTGGAGACAAGTAAATGTTATATGGACTTCTCAGTCTTCACTTTGTCCTGAGGTACCCATGTCTACGGGTGTTCAAAAAATTCGGGTTTTTCGGTTTTTTACCGAACCAGTTGATACTGAAACCGGCGGTACCGGTTTTTTTCAATACTGGTTTTTCGGTTTTTTTACACTTTTTGGTACCGATAACGGTAATGAACTTTTTGAATTCGGTAAAAACCGAAATACCGAAAAACCAAAATTTAATAATATAATAATTAATAATTAATATTTTGTAGTTTTATATATTTAATATTTTTTTAATATATTAATAATTTATATATAATAGTAGTTTTATTAATTTTTTTATATATATTAATAATGTTTTGTAGTTTTATTTTATATATTAATTATTATTAATAGTTAATGATTTGTTAGTTTTAAAAAAAATGTTAATATATATAAAAAAATTATTTAATTATTATTAATAATTATATATATTAATATGCGGTATAACCGAAAACCGAACTGGAAAAACCAGTAACTGATTTTGTACCGAACCGATACCGGTTTCGGTTTTTACTTTTTCGGTAATTTCGGATCGGTACCGGTTCGGTATTTTCGGTATTTTCGGTACCGGTTCGATTTTTTACCGATGAGCACCTCTACCCATGTCTAATACTCGATACTTAGACAAGGGTATGACTCATAGACACTTCATTTTAGTGTAAAAAATTGACAAAATTGAGTAGTACACATGTCGGACTCTTTAAAGTACACTTGTATGTTCGAATACTCCACTTCCACGTAACTTAGAACTTGGCGACCAAGTTGACTTTAAAGGCTCGGGCTTCTCTTTAGACTTATAACACAATCATCTTTAAGCCCAAACCTGAAAGCTATTCCTAGAAGCCTTGTGCTACAACTTAAAAGACAAATTACTAGAATACGCTCAACACATAATCATCTCCAATTTCCAATTATTCTAAAACTTTAACAGTAGAATTTAAATTGACTCAAAAATTGACTATGCATAATTAGTGAAGAATTTCACCTCTAACTTGCAGTTCAAATTACTTTTGGGGCTATGGTAGAGGAAACAATAAGGCATTCTGGTGTTTATAGTTTTGGTGGAGTATAAGTCAAGGAGGATTTTTGTGCTGATTGACTTGGATTCAACAAGGTGTAACCACTGGATGCCTGCAGGTGGTGGCAGCTTCGATCTCTTTTGAACTTTAGGATCCTAATTCTGTTGTCAACGATTGGTACTTATGGTTGAGCAGGCATAGTGGAAGATGATCCACATACTGACCCAAAGTGGAATAAGTTGTCATTTCTCAATATAGTACTCCTTCCGTTCCAAAATATAAGACAATTATAGACTTTTTGAAGTCAATTCAAGCATTTTGAGAGTCAAATTTAATATAGGTTTATGTAATTTTAGTCAATGTAATGATAAATTATTTAAACTATCTAAAAGGAACTAATTATAAGATTTTATTGTTTTGTAATCGTATCAATTTTAAGTTTGAAAATATCTCAAATTGACTTTCAAAAAAATCAGTAATGATTTTATAATTTGGGACTGAGGGAGTATTATAAGACTTCTTAGGATGGTCTGATAGTAATTAAAAAAAGTTAAAAAGAAAAAAGAAGAGAAAAAGTGGCATTGGCTTAGGATCTGAGAGAGAAAGGTAGAGACACCTTTAAGCTCGGTAAATTGATGTCCATGCGAGACTTTGATCATTTCTTTGTCTATGTGCGTAGGACAAAAAAAGGAACCAAGTAAATCGTTTGTTCACTTTCTCTTATAGACTTATCTTGTTGGATTTGTTTGCTATAATTGTCCTTTATTTTCATTTTGCCTAATCTAATCCTATCCTGCGGAATAGTAATGGAACACCGATTTTTCTA
Organism: Panax japonicus; assembly: GCA_020205505.1. Classification (NCBI taxonomy): domain Eukaryota; kingdom Viridiplantae; phylum Streptophyta; class Magnoliopsida; order Apiales; family Araliaceae; genus Panax; species Panax japonicus. The sequence goes on from CM035100.1 coordinate 50,161,803, forward strand.
TCAGTAAATCCAATGAGTTTACATTTGTTTGTTTGCAGTACTCAGTTTTTGGTTCAATGTTGACTCTTGGAAGCATGTTGGGTGCAATTGTAAGTGGAAAACTAGCAGATCTCCTTGGCAGGAAACGCGTAAGTGAAACCCTTCTATCATCTCAGGGCCCGTGTAAAATCTTTATTTAAAGATTACGTCAACTACTCAACTCTAACTGCGCTTAATCTGGGGTATATACTTGTGTTTCAGACAATGTGGTTCCTTGAAATATTCTTCCTCATAGGGTGGCTCGCAATCATTTTCGCAAAGGTGTCTTTCCTATCCAAGTTTGCTTCATTTATTAGGAACTGCTCTTTCTTCTAAATAATTGTGTTTCTCTTGATTATCAGAGGTCAAGAACTAATCATGCTTTAAATATATCTGTATCAAATATGTTTATCAAAAGAACTGGGACACAGAGTGACCAGGTTGCAACTTCATATAAGGGAATGTACAGTAATCCCATTGGAAGAAATCTAACTCGTTATATTCATATATTGGTTAATTTTCTGAACAAACATTTAATGGTTTATCGTTCACCAATTTTAATTTTTAACATGGCTTATGCTAAATAGATTTGATTGTCATAGTAGCATTTTTTGTTTCTTTAGAGAGGCTCCTGAAAGATACACGACTGCAATGAGCTAAAATTCCTTAGAGCCAAAACAGAAAAAAGGAAAATATAAAATGGAGAAGCGGAAGAATGAAAGTCACTGTCAAATCAAATTAATGGATTTATTGAGTGTTTTATCCTTGTTGAAAGGGTGCTTGGTGGCTTCACCTCGGAAGATTGTCAATGGGATTCGCAACTGGGATTCAAACTTACGTGGTACCAGTAGCAATTTTTCATCGTTTAATTTACTTATCCATCTAATTGTAATTGAACTTACATTAATTTGCATTGCCACACAGTCACCAGTATATGTTGCTGAAATCACACCCAAGGCTATCCGGGGAGGATTTATTGCCGCAATTCAGGTACACAAAACGTTAAAAGATTTTTATTGAACAAGAAACTGTTCTCTTACATGTTTATATACTACTAATTCTAGTTAATTGGTAAGGCAAGAATTGTATTTTGTGTAGAAGTATCAAATCTTTGTTACATGCCCTCATTGTGTCTACAGTTGATGGTATGTGGTGGTGTGTCATTGATGTTTTTCATTGGAAATGTCATTGAATGGCGCAGCTTGGCTCTAATAGGTAACCACTTTAGTTTAGTAATGTCTGATATGGTCTGAAGGTTGTTTGGTTTCAAATGCTTGAAATTCGTATGTTTCCAGGAGCTTTACCATGTCTTGTACAGGTGTTGGGGTTACTTTTCATACCAGAGTCACCAAGATGGTTGGTGAGTTCTAATGAAGTCTTTTTTATTTTTTAATAGTTTTTTTAGAGTTAATCAAACAAAGAACTATATCATGAGAACAAACACGATACCTAGAGAGAATAGGCATTGTGTTTTTGATGTTCTCGTGGAGGATTCACAATCCTAAGTGAAAAATATGGAAATAAAACTAATGAAATACAAGATTTCAAATTTCCAGTTCTTTTGTTTGTAATAAGGAAAAAGGTTTGCTAATTGGGAATGCTCAAATATAAATTTTGTCTAACCCACTGCTATACATATTTTATTATCGTTGATTTGACTTTGTTAATGCACCTTTAAAGAGTAACATACCAAAAGTAAAATAGAGAAAATAAAACTAAAAGAGCACACGTAAAAAATATAAAGAAAAGGAAAAGAAAAAGAAAAAGAACATCCATAGAAATGCTCTATTGATGATATTTTGATTGTTCCAAGTATTCAACATTAAGAGAGATGAAAAAGAACATCTATTTGAGTGATCTGCTGATATATTTGCAATCATTCACAGGCGAAGGTCGGTCGAGAAAAAGAGTTAGAAGGCAACTCTACAACGCCTTAGGGGTGAAACTACTGATGTTGCACAAGAAGCAACTGAGATCAGAGTAACTTTTCAACTTCCAACGTAGTCAAACTGTAACCGATTTTCCTTAAAGATTATGAGGAGATGAAGTTTTTCTTGTCTATTAGGATTCTACAGAAACTTTTCATCAGCTCTCAACATCTACATACGTGGAAATGTTCGAGAGAAAATATGCTCGTTCCCTCATTGTAAGCAATAGAAATGTTCTCAGTTCTAGTTGTAAACTTTTCATGACTTTTTTAACATTCACGTCAATAGGTTGGAATTGGTTTAATGATACTAATTGCATTTGGTGGAGGCCTGGGGATTGTGTTTTATGCAAGTACAATTTTCAAAGCAGCAGGTAAACAAAGAAAAAGAAAGGGTCCAATCATAAATGTATCAAAGAATTAGAAAATAATGCAAACTTTGAGAAAATGAATATCTGATGTATAGATTATAACAGGTTGTTCAGTTAGCCTTGGGACTACAGCAATGGCAGTAATTCAGGTTCTTGCAATTTTTGATTTCATTTGAATGCTGAATTTTCATTCGAACATATTTTAGTAATTCAGATGTTCTTTTGCAGATACCCTTTTGTTTTCTTGGTGTACTCTTAATGGATAAATCAGGACGGCGTCCACTTCTAATGGTTAGAAAATGAAGCATTTTTTCTTGAGTTTGGATGTAATTGAAAGATGAACCAATACCAGGGACTTTGCAGGTTTCTTTGGTAGGGGCATTTTTCGGAAACTTTCTTGTTGGATTGGCATTCCTATTTCAGGTTTGTTTTGAAACACTTCCTCCGTACTTCTACATTTCATATTATTGGTTATTTCAGAAGTTATCACTTCAGTTCACAATGGGCAGGATCTTCATCAATGGAAGGAGCTGACATCCACATTAGTGCTCATTGGCATGCTGGTAATATAATTTGATAGCATTACAATTAGTTTATTACCCTTTCGATATGGTATTCGTTAACTACCAAAAATTAGAGTTATCTATATGATGATCTGTAACTTTTTTTTTGGTTTTCTTTTTTGATATCTTGTGTCATCAATCTATATTGAAAAAAGTATCTGATATCAGAATATCTGAGGTACTACAACCTACTTGCATCAGCAAACTCTGATTAGAAATAGTACAATAAAATTTTGAATTGAAGTGAAATGACAAAACTAGCTAATTCATTCGTATTCAATTCATCATGGTTATGTCCTGTTTTGTTGTTGATTTTGAAATTTATACAAGTGTTTCCATATTTGTAATGTCTTAGTTGGTTTAGGAAAGACGTTTCTTCATTGAGTTTGGATATCCTTCACTTAGTAGGAAAGGGTTCTTTTACTTCTATGAAAGCAAATTTGTAATTTACAACTAAATAAAGTTGATTAATAATAATTCTCATTTCACTTGTCAAAATATCACGATGATCATACAATTCTCAAAATGTTGTTTCCTTTAAAAGACGAGACTCTTTTAAAATTCTTCTAGGTGAGGCCAAGGAATATTATTGACTCGACGTATTATGCTTATTATTTCCTCAATCTATTATATGCTTCTTCTGAGAAAATTTACATTTTTTTTTCTATATTTAATCATGTAATCGGATACTACCAGGTATGTCTTTCATGCTATGCAATGGGCTTGGCTGGTATACCATGGATTATAATGGCTGAGGCAAGTGTTACCGTAATCACTTGGCCTAAAACTTGTTTTTTCTGTTCATATTTCAAAATTCAAACCAATGCCTAACATAACAAGACTGGTTTAGCTCAAATATAATCTTTCACCCTGTTTTAGATATTTCCACTAAACATAAAGGGCTCTGCTGGAAGTGTTGCTTCCTTTATAGCCATGTTCTGTTCCTGGATTGTAACCTATACTTTTAACTTCTTATTCCAATGGAGCTCGGCAGGTAAATTGCTTGAATGTGGATCAGTTTTGCATTTGTGTCGATTTATTTCTCAGTTTTTCTTCTAACACACATACTACTACAGGAGTATTCTTCATATTTGCAATTATTAGCGTGTCTACAATTTTCTTCACCTCAAAGCTGGTTCCAGAGACGAAAGGAAGAACTTTAGAAGAGATAGAAGCGTCCATATTAATTTAATTAGATATAGTTTTACAAAAAGTGCGGGTGAGATACATGAATATCGATTATATTCTTTCTCATGCTTTCTTCATGTCTAAATTTAAAGAGTTTGCAGATGAGATCTTAGCCTAGTGGTTAAAATTAATGTACTGTGACATTTGAGTTTCATGTTCGAAGTGAGTTTATTTGTTTCTTTATCTGAAGTGTGTTTCTTCCTTTGAATTGTGTTTCTTCCTCTATGTGATGTTTGTTTGAGTTTATTTTTTTCCTCTTGTACAAAGGTTTAATTGGTTCTTGATAGTGTAATAGTGAATGGTGTACTTCCCAAAAAGTGGGACTTTTATTTATTTATTGCTTAGGTAAATTTAGTAGTTTAATTAATTTGTGGTCCATTTATATTTTATTGGTTTATTTAGCTATTTATATTAGGATTTTATTAATTATTTTATTTTATTTTATTTTCCTTTTCTTAAAATATAGTAAATTTTTAATAATTTTAAATATATTATACAAGAATAATAATACTCCCTCCGTCTCAGGATAAAAGTCGGGTGGACTTTTCACGTATATTAAGAAGAGGAATAAAATGACAAAATTGTCCATAATAATGTCATTAAATATGGAGAGAGAATTAGAATAAGAAAAGTATGAGATATTTAATACTACGAGCATAATAGGAAAAAATGTGTAAAAGTTTGGTTATTAAAAAAAGAGGATATTTAACATGGGACAACCCAAAATAGTAATACAGACTTTTATCCTGGGACGGAGGGAGTATTAAGAACAATGATTAGTGAAAAGAGGGAGTATTCTCCTTGTATTTTCATGTGTCTCTCTCATTCTCTTTACAATGCTATTATTTATAGATATATGAACATCAATACTTAGAGGTTTTGAAACTCGTTCAAAACTCAAAGGTCATGAGTTTCAAAACATAAGAGACTTGAGAGTTTCAAAATCATTACAATTAAATATAGGAAGAATGAATCTAGACATTCATATATATTATAATTTTATAACACTCCTCCTTGGATGTCTATTGTGTAGCAATATACATTGAAAGCTGCTTCATTAAAAACTTTACCAGAAAAAATCTAATGGGAAAAAAAATCTTGGTTAAGGAAAAAAGAGTGCAACGCGTATTAGCTCCCCCTCATGAATGTATCCTTGAGTCATTTAGCTGTCGCAATCCAATATTGCGACGCAATTAGGACTGAGCAAAAACCGGGTATAACCGAATAACCGAACTAAACCGAAATAATTTAACCAAAATTTCTTAATAACTCAGATATTTTTTACAATTCGATTTTATCCAAAAAAAATTTCGGTTTACGGATATCGATTCGGATTTCATTTTTGTATTATTCGGTATAACCGAATACCGAATAACTTGTTAAATAAATTAAGCCTTATCTTTATAACTATTTTCTCTCGATCTCTTCATCTCTATCTTTCTCTCGTATCTCAGAGTCTCAACCCAGATCTAATCTAACAGAAGTCAGATCTCGATTTCTCATCTCCCATATTAGACCGACTCCGACTAGATCTCCATCTCCATTCTCCTTCCTATAATTATTCCCTATCTCACAAAGTAAAACCTATTTCCGATCTCAAACTTTTCGGCAAATCAAACGGAAACAATGGCCATATCTCTCCACCTAAAACTTCGATCTTCAACCTCCTGAACACTACTCATGCCAAAAAAAACATCATCTCCTCCTTCAATCAAATGGGTGCCATTCTATCAGCCACTTTTCTTCCTCCATAACCTTCTGTTTGTAACAGAATCAAATCAGGGGAAGGAACCCAATCAGCCCCAATGATGAAGTCCCAGATTCCGGCGATGCTCGTCATTTGTCTGTCGCCTGTTTTCGTTTGCTTATTGTCACGTGGTTGCTGTCATATTGCTGCTGATGGTTGATAATGGGCTGAGTAATGAAAGTTAAGACTTAAGACCCACTTGGTTTTTATTGATCCCCACATGGGCAGCTAGCTTATTGCTATTGTTGGGCTTTTCATGTGGGCTGAGTTTTATTTGGCTTTTATTGATCCCTACGTGGACAGCTTATTGTTATTGTTTGGCTGAGTTTTATTTGGCTGGTGGGCTTCTTCTTTCAAATTTGATTATTACCCGAATTACTTATGAATTTCGGTTAGTGTTTCAGATAGTAAAATTATCAATAATTCGGTATTCGGTTATAACCGGATAGTCTGTTCAGTTCGGTTATAACTGAATGATCACCTCTAGACACAATCCTTCAAACGTTGCAGTTGGTAATGCTTTGGTGAACAAATCTGCTAGATTATCTTTTGAGCGAATTTGTTGAACATCAATGTCACCACAACTTTTCAAGGTCATGTGTGAAAAAGAATTTCGGTGAGATGTTCTTTGTTCTATCTCCTTTGATGCATCCTCCTTTTAATTGAGTTATACATGCAGCATTGTCTTCATACAGAATGGTTGGAGTTCCTTTGTTGAAGGATAAACTGTATGTTTCACTAATATGTTGAGTCATTGATCTCAACCATACACATTCTCGACTTGCTTCATGGATTGCAAATATTTCAGCATGATTAGATGAAGTGGCAACTAATGTTTGCTTTGTAGATCTCTATGATATAGCAGTATTACCATAAATGATCTTTATGTGGAATCATCATATCCAACTAATTGTGGTATTAATCCATTTGGATAAAATAATCCAAAATCAATAGTCCCACGAAGATATTGAAAAATAAGTTTACTTCTATTCCAATGCCTCTCAGTAGGTGCATAACTATATCTTACTAGTAAGTTAACTGCAAATGTTATATCAGGTCATGTGAAATTTGCAAGATACATCAAAGCACCAATTACATTAAGATGTAGTACTTCAGGACCAAAACACCAATTTCACGATGATATGGTACTTCATGACCAAAAGTTTCTTCATCATTTTCTTGTGGTTTAAACGGATCTTTCTTGATATAAAGTGACAAACCCATCATTGGAGTACTCAAAGGATTAACATTATGCATATAAAGTTACTTCATGATTTTTTTTGTTGTTGATTGATGAACAAGAATTCCATAGTTCAATTTGCAGGCCAAGACAAAAATTTGTCTTACCAATATCTTTCATCTCAAATTTGTTATTTTCGTCGACTCTTCTAGAGCAAGATCTTTCATCAATAAATACAGTAATAATAGCAAATCCATATTATGATCTTTTGATAAAAATGCACAAATTAGATTATTCTCAAATCCTTCTTTCAAAAGATATCCATTCAGACGATTATACCATAATATGCATCTGGATTGCTTTAACCCATATAAGAATCTTTGTAGCTTGACAGAATACATAATTCGAGATATAGAATTTATGCTTCAGGCATTTTATATCCTTCAGGAATTTTCATGTAGATATAACTATCTAATGATTGTAGACACTCGAAATTTTGCATTCCTGTTACTAACCTTACAGGAGAGCAAAAGATAACCCTGGAAGTCAAATAAGCTCAATCCTGGAGACAACCCCGAGATACTTAATTTTCAATCTCGGAGACAACCCCGAGATACTCAGTTGCAATCCTGGAGACAACCCCGAGAGATTCAATTCCAACCTCGGAGATAACCCCGAGGGATGCAGTTCCAGTTCCGGAGAAAACCCCGAAGAAGTCAGTTTCAACCTCGGAGACAACCTCGAGGCACTCAGTTCCAACCCCGGAGATAACCCCGGGAGGTCAGGCACACCACAGAGACAACCCTGAGGACATTCAACACCTACAATAGCCAAATCTCAGAGATAACCCTGAGCAACGACTGCTACATCAGCCCAGAGCCGGAGATAACCTCAAGCAACGACTGCTACATCATTTTGCCACCTCGATACTAAATTCACTTCATCTCAACATCATTTCAACCCACGTTTCATATTGAAGTGTCCCACAAGAACCATAGCTCAAAATCCCGAGTGACTACTACACAAGACAACACACTAGATAAAATTTGGAGACTGGAAGATCTGGTCATGGACCCATCTTCCCATCTTTGTACAACCTCTTATCCTATGTCATTGTGTAGCTCTCGACAACAGCATTCCGAAAAGGTATAGCACGCCTCAATCGGATGCCCGGATTGAAAGATATGAACGTTCGAGCGGACAACGCGTTGCACGAATGCACGGTCGCGCGGCAGGAAAAGCATGGGAATGCGCGCCAGCACGAGAACCCACCTGGAGATCATGACACACTGCAAGTTGCGCGCCCGCGTGAGAAGTAAACTGTTGGAACGCGCGGCCGCGCGCGATGCTGATTTATGCTGATTTGTTTTATTTTAATTAAAAGGGTTGTAATTGGTTTTTAAACGATATCTGACTGGTGTCAGAGGAGGATTTATTTCAGAATTATTCAGTGTTAAGTATTTTCATCTTAGAATTAGGGTTTACACTGGGGGAGAGATTCCAACGTAGAAGGATGCCGAAACTTTACTCTTCTACTCCTTCTTGGGATTTTCTACCAGTGTGGATATTTTATTAGTATTTTTGCTGGATTTATATGAGGAGTTGAACGTTAATAGTGGATGATATTCAGCAATTGGGTTTGATTGTTTCTATCTTTCATCTTTCAATTGCTTGCTTATTAGCCATGTTTATCTTTGATCCCATAATGACTTTTGGTTTAGTCATGAACTAAACTCCATTATGGGATTCTAACGGATTTAATATGTAGTTTGATTACATGCTTGAATGCTGGATTGATTTACATATCATTTGGGATTTCTATCATGATTGTTTTGCATGTATGAATGCTTGATCACCATTCGTTTCAGTACTTGTATAGAATTGACAATGAACATGCAAGTATGGATTGTAATCATGATATCATGCGTATATGGGGCTATTTTATATGGCTTGTGTATTTCATGAATCAGATAGACATATACTGTTTCACCGTATGAATTATAATAAGGTCTTGTACTTAAATTCAATATGGTTGCAATTTCACATAGACATATAGTGATTTTGGTTATATTGATGATTACATAGAGTCTATCGTTTGTGGATGCTGTGTAAATAGGTCATAGTGCATTGAAAAATGGCTATGACTCTTTTAGTGCTCTTGGCTACTTTCCTATGATATATGAATAAGTCTTGCATGATAGTGGTGATTAAATGAACTATTAAATGAAGTTAGGATCTCATTACTTTTAGATTTGATTTATTACATCTTATTTATTGTTTTAGTTGTTATTTGTGATTAGAGTAACAAACCAATCATATTCATTAGTTTGAGCATATAAATATAGTGATTTAGTTGATGCATAGTAATTTTAATTAAACAACTTTCCCTGTGGGATCGATACTTTACTTGCTCTGTATTACTTGTTGACGCATGTATGCTTGCATAAGTTAGAGCTCTTTTGTTTGAACTAAAAAAGAGGCAACAAGTTTTTGGCGCCGTTGCCGGGGAAAGGCGTTTAAATTATTATTATTATCATTAGTTTTAAGCTATATTGTATGACTTAGACAAATCCATTCTTATCTCATTTCCATTTTTGTTTTTTGTTCTAGGAACTTGGATAAATTTTTATGCGCACGCGGTCATCCAACCCCGACTGTAATACCCAGTAATAAATAAATAATTTAAAAAAAAAAATTGTTTTATTTTATAACATATTAATTGGACTCTGTTTTCTTATTTGGGCTATTATTTTGTTTGGGTCAATCTAACCATTTACTTTTGGGCTAATAAGTATTAATAATTGATGAATAAATTTAGTTGATAAAATTGGGCCATAAAATTAATTTGATTTAATTTATTTGTGGGTCAAATTAAAATTCTATCAAAATTAGGAGAGTTGGTAAAAATATATATAAAAAAAAGGGAAATTAATAAATAAATATCTAAAACCTAACCCTATGTTATTTAGTTCTGTTCGGATTAAAACTGATTGTGCGTGAGGCGAAAAAGAACAGAAGAATTGCGGCATCAACATAAGAGGAGGAAGAGGAACTGAAATTCATTTATATCATACACGTAAGTCTGTTTTTAGTTTGTTATCAGAATTACTGGGGTTGGCTAGCAATCATTATAAATATACTTGTACTACTTTTGAATGCTTGATCCAGGTTAATAATTTAGATATTATATATATATATATAGATATGTTGTGTCATCATTCTACTACTAACAGAAAAGTTCAGATAGTTTACTAGTTTAACGTGTAAATTAAAGAATAATCATAATAATATTAATAATAATAGCTTTAGGAAAAGTAAAATTGTAATTAATAATTTAACACATAGTTTATTAATTTTATTTTATTAATTTGTGTAATTAGTTCGAACGGAGGAAATTTAAAGAGTTTCATTTGAAATATAATCTCGGGTATTACATTACTTAATCCAGGTACGGATTCCGTACTCTTTCAGCGAGACTCATTTGTTTTTAATTTGTTTGTTCTGTTATTCGTTTCGAAATTTAATATTGTCTCTCATAATTAATTCTTGTCAATTTATTTTGATAGTTGCTTTGGCGTTTAGAGTAGAACTCCCATTTGTACTCTTTAGTCTAGTGTATCATGTCTAATAATTTATTTTGATATTATAGTAATGTACATGTTAGTACATTTTTTGGAGACTTGTGTTGATGATCTGTTCAGTTTAACATGTACATTCTAGAACCCTTTGTGTTGATATTTTGTCGCATGTGTTGTGACATTATATTTTGTTAGAATACCGTAGGGTATACCTGAGCTATAACCACCTGTGGGGGTACCACAGGCATGTCCTCTTGGCACTGAGGCATGACACCTTCCGTGGCGGTGTGATCAGTCCACGGCGTCTCCGTTTTGTGCTCCGGTGGGAGTTGGCCATTTGGTGTTTTGTTGTGGGAGGCGTATGGGTCGACCCTAGTTTCTGTTCTGTTCTGTTCTGCGGATTGGTGATGTTTGTGCCAAACACACCTTCCGATTTTGCATGCATCTGGATTGCGCAGTCCGATGTGTGATTGCCTGTGTGGCATTATTTTGATTGCCTGTGTGGCATTATTTGACTTGCCTGTGTGGCAAGGTATATCACTATTTATTCTGAGCTCGGTATGAAATAACACCCAGCCATTTGATTCAGCCTATCATTTCATTGTGTTGGTTTTGTTCGTTACAGTTCAGTTCAATTAATTGTGTTAGTTATTTCGTTTCATTATTCTTTTATTCTATATCCGTACTGGGCATTTGGCTCATGCTGTGTTTTTCTTCCGGCAGGTAATCAGGGGAATCATGGGCAAGTGTGATGAGAGCTCCATTCATTCCAATGGATTAGAGTTATTATGTTTAGGATTGATATGTCAGTTTATTTGAAATTGTAATAATTACCTTCGGCTATGGTTTGAGCTAGTGGGATATTTACTATAGTTTTCTTGTGATATTTAATTATTATGAGCCCATCCTTTTATGACATAAAGCTTTCATTCAGTTTTGTTGTGTTTTGAGTAACCTCTCTTTCTATTTTGGAAAGGGGGCGTTACAGAGTTGGTATCAGAGCTTAGGTTCTTTCTTGTAGAAAACCTATTTAGGTTTGACCTGTGAGTTATGGGTAGACTTCTGGGTTAGATTTTTGTTCTGATTGATTTTCTGTTCAGCTATCATATCAGCCATATTCGAATTTGTCTCTAATCTGCTTTGTTTATATTCGTGATCTCTTTCTTAGATGGCTCGAAGATCAGCTAGAGTTGCTGGGAGGCGAGGTAACAACAGGGGAAGAGGTGAAGGTCGGTCCAATGAGCAACCTAATGATCAGATTAATGCTCAGTTGGCTACCTTGGTGAATCAGGCTGTGAATCAGGCGTTACCTCAGTTAGTGGCGCAGGTTGTACAGGCAATGCAGCAGCCGCCACCAGAAATTCCTGAACAGGAGAACCCGAGAAATAATGGTCCACATGCAACCGAAGAGGAAGTGAATACAGATGGTATTGATCAGCAGGTGGTTCCAATGTATGTGTGGTTGGAAAGGTTTCAAAAGCAGAAACCACAGGCATTCAGTTCAGCTCCAACTCCAATTGATGCAGAGAATTGGATTGCTCACCTAGAGAAAATATTTGATGTGTTGGGGTGCTCGGATAATCAGAGAGTATTACTTGCTGCCTACAAGCTGGAAGGGGATGCACAAAGGTGGTGGAAAGCACTGAAGACAACCAAGGGTGATGGGTACGTGGAGACACTTCATTGGACAGAGTTTTGTGAGGTCTTTTATCAGCAGTACTTTCCAGCTGCTGATAAAGAGGCCTATGCTAGAGAGTATCTATCCATTCGGCAGAAGGATGATGAGTCCATTACCGATTTCATGACCAGGTTCACCAGGTTGGCAGGTTTTGCGGGAACGTCTGCAGGGACTGCAGCAGAACAGGCGGAAAAGTTCAAGTGGCGGATTCATTATAGGTATCGCCAACATCTCATTAACACCAAGTTTACGGATGTATCGGCGGTGGCTAATGCGGCTAAGAACATTGAGATGGAGCGGCAAGACTTTCGGACTTCCAAACCGGAAGGGAGTCGAAAGAGGGACAGAGATGACCAACATGGTCAAGCTTCAGTTCAGCATGGGAGAAGTCAGGGTGGTCAGTTGAACAGGAATCGTAGTGGCCAGCAAGGGCAGTGGCGTGGCCAGAATCAGAACAGGGGTTATCAGCAGATGCCTCAGCAGGGGCAAAATCGTCAGCTTCAGCTACCTTGGTATGGACCGAATCGTCAGCAGGGGCATAATCGTCAGCAGGGACAAAATCAGGGTCGTTATCCGGGACCAGCTGGTGGGGGTAACCCGAATCTTATTCCGATAGCTCCTTGTGCTATTTGTGGGGCTATTCATCCGGGAAGGCAGTGCCACAGACTCACCGGTGCATGCTTCTTGTGTGGACAGATGGGTCACATTGCTAGGGATTGTACTGGGCCACGTGGAAATGGTGGAGGTGGCGATAATGGTGGCAATGGAGGTCAACGCCAGGGTGGTCGAGTGTTTGCTTTGACATATAACCAGGCGGCAGGTGCACCAGGTACTGTTTCTGGTACTCTTTTAGTTGGCAATCGCGAGGCTTCTATTTTATTTGATACGGGTTCTACTCATTCCGTTGTTGCTCAGTCTTTTGTTCGGCACCTGGGTGTGCCATCTCAGTCTTTAGATTCTGTTATGTCTATTGCTACCCCGATGGGGACTTCTGTTGTTATTTCTGATTGGTATCGAGGGTGTTCGATTAGATTTGGGGATAAGATCCGTAGCGTAAATCTTCTCCCGATGTGTATGCACGATTTTGATGTCATTCTTGGGATGGACTGGTTGGATAAGCACCAGGCCACTATAGATTGTCAGGCGAAGAAGGTTATATTTGGAGATGTGAAGTCTCCAGAGTTCGTGTTTCAGGGTTCACAACCGAGTAGGGTGTTGAAGTTAATTTCAGCTTTGAAGGCTGGGAAGTTGGTAGCAAAGGGTTGTGAGGGGTATTTGGCGTTTGTGAAAGATACCTCTAAGGGTGAGTCTCGTATTGAGGATGTTCCAATTGTCCGTGACTTTTCCGATGTGTTTCCTGAGGAGTTGTCAGGGTTGCCACCACAACGGGAAGTGGAATTTGCTATTGAGCTTGTTCCTGGTGCAGAGCCTATCTCTAAGGCGCCGTATCGGATGGCACCGTTGGAGTTGCAGGAGTTGAAGGAGCAGTTGCAGGAACTGTTGGATCGTGGTGTGATTCGGCCTAGTGTTTCGCCGTGGGGTGCTCCAGTCTTGTTTGTGAAGAAGAAGGATGGGTCTATGAGACTGTGTATAGACTACAGGGAGTTGAACAAGATCACCATCAGGAATCGGTATCCATTGCCGAGGATTGATGACCTATTTGACCAACTTCAGGGGGCAAAGTATTTTTCGAAGATAGACTTGAGGTCGGGATATCATCAGTTGAGGGTGAGGGATGAAGATATCCCTAAGACGGCTTTTCGTACTCGATATGGGCATTATGAGTTTCTGGTGATGCCATTCGGTGTGACTAACGCTCCGGCGGTGTTTATGGATTTGATGAATCGGGTGTTCAAGGAGTACCTGGACCAATTTGTCATTGTCTTTATTGATGATATTTTGGTTTACTCAAAGTCTACGGAGGAACATGAGGAGCATCTTCGCACAGTGTTGGGAATTTTGCAGAAAGAGAAATTGTATGCTAAATTCTCTAAATGTGAGTTTTGGTTGGAGCAGGTTGCATTTTTGGGCCACGTTGTTTCTGCTGAAGGCATTAAGGTGGATCCTGCGAAGGTTGAGGCTATCACCAAATGGCCAAGACCTACTACGGTGACAGAGATTAGGAGTTTCTTGGGTTTGGCAGGGTATTATAGGCGGTTTGTGGAAGGGTTTTCCTTGCTTACCTTACCATTGACTCAGTTGATGAGAAAGGGTACAAAGTTCGTGTGGAATGAGGAGCGTGAGAAGAGTTTTGAAGAGTTGAAGAAACGACTTGTGTCAGCTCCTATACTTGCATTGCCGTCGGGGACAGGAGGCTATCAAATTTATAGTGATGCTTCTAAGAAGGGCTTGGGGTGTGTCTTGATGCAACACGGTAAGGTGATTGCTTATGCTTCTAGGCAGCTTAAACCTTATGAGGTGAACTACCCCACACATGATTTGGAGTTGGCAGCGGTGATCTTTGCCTTAAAGATTTGGAGGCATTATTTGTTTGGAGAGACTTGTGATATCTTCACCGATCACAAAAGTCTTAAATATATTTTCACTCAGAAGGAGCTCAATATGAGGCAGAGGCGTTGGTTGGAGCTTCTAAAGGATTATGATGCGAGAATTCAGTATCACCCGGGGAAGGCAAATGTGGTTGCAGATGCTCTTAGCCGAAAGAGTTCAGGGAGTGTAGCTGCTCTTATTACACAACCTCAGCTTATTTCAGATATGGAGCGGATCGAGTTGGAGTTTTATGTACGAGGTTCAGATGGGCATTTGGCGGGTATGAGAGTGGAGCCCTCTATTATCTCGCGGGTCAAAGAAGCTCAAAAGGAAGATGGGGAGTTGTGGGGTTTGACGCAGAATTTAGAGGAGGGCAAGCAGCCCGAGTTTCGTAGTGATGACCATGGTGTGATTTGGTTGGGTGAGCGGTTGTGTGTACCGTCCGATCCAATCATTCGGGAGGCGGTGTTGGCTGAGGCTCATAGTTCGCCATTTTCTATTCATCCAGGTTCTACGAAGATGTATAGGGATTTGAAGAAGAATTTTTGGTGGAATGGGATGAAACGAGACGTGGCTGAATATGTTGGGAAGTGCCTCACTTGTCAACAAGTGAAGATAGAACATCAACGGGCTAGTGGTTTGTTGCAACAGTTAGACATTCCAGTGTGGAAGTGGGAGGATATCACGATGGACTTTGTGACTGGTTTGCCGAAGACTTTCAAGAAGAACGATGCCATTTGGGTAGTGGTGGATCGGTTGACTAAATCGGCACACTTTTTGGCTATCCATGAGGGTTACTCGGTGGATAGGTTGGCACATATCTTTCAGCAGGAGATTGTTAGACTTCATGGTACTCCGGTGTCTATTGTTTCAGATCGGGACCCACGATTTACTTCAAGGTTCTGGAAAGGGTTTCAACGAGCTTGGGGTACTCGGCTCAACTTCAGTACTTCTTTCCATCCGCAAACTGATGGTCAATCCGAGCGAACTATTCAGACATTAGAGGACATGTTGAGGTCTTGTGCACTTGAGTGGTCGGGTAATTGGGATGATTACTTGAGCCTAGTTGAGTTTGCTTATAACAACAGCTGGCATGCAAGTATCGGAATGGCTCCTTTTGAGGCGTTGTATGGTAGGAAATGTCGGGCACCCACTTGTTGGGATGAGGTTGGTGAAAGGGCCATAGAAGGGCCTGAGTTGGTTCAAATCACTACGGAGAAGGTAGCGGTGGCTAAGGAGAAATTGAAGTCGGCTCGATCACGACAGAAGTGTTATGCTGATAAGCATAGGAGGACTTTAGAATTTGAACCTGGTGAGCATGTGTTTCTAAAAGTTTCTCCTTGGAAGGGTATTCGACGATTTGGGTTGAAAGGGAAGCTTAGTCCGCGTTATATTGGGCCATTTGAGATTCTGGAGAGGGTTGGTGAGGTTGCATATCGGTTAGCTTTGCCTCCACAGTTAGCTCATGTGCACAATGTATTCCATGTGTCGGCGTTGAGGAGTTATCAGTATCATCCGTTGCATGTAGTGCAATATCCGTTCGATAAGATTCGGGAGGATCTTACTTGTGAGGAACAAGCTGAAGCGATTTTGGATCGTCAAGAAAGAATTATGAGGAGGAAGACTATTCCGTTTGTTAAGGTTCTGTGGAGGAACCATTCGGAGCGAGAAGCCACTTGGGAGATGGAGGAGTCTATTCGAGCGGAGTATCCGCATCTCTTTGAAAATTAGGTACGTTCTATTCTTTGATTCCGGGGACGGAATCCTTTTTTTAAGGGGTAGGTGATGTAATACCCAGTAATAAATAAATAATTTAAAAAAAAAAATTGTTTTATTTTATAACATATTAATTGGACTCTGTTTTCTTATTTGGGCTATTATTTTGTTTGGGTCAATCTAACCATTTACTTTTGGGCTAATAAGTATTAATAATTGATGAATAAATTTAGTTGATAAAATTGGGCCATAAAATTAATTTGATTTAATTTATTTGTGGGTCAAATTAAAATTCTATCAAAATTAGGAGAGTTGGTAAAAATATATATAAAAAAAAGGGAAATTAATAAATAAATATCTAAAACCTAACCCTATGTTATTTAGTTCTGTTCGGATTAAAACTGATTGTGCGTGAGGCGAAAAAGAACAGAAGAATTGCGGCATCAACATAAGAGGAGGAAGAGGAACTGAAATTCATTTATATCATACACGTAAGTCTGTTTTTAGTTTGTTATCAGAATTACTGGGGTTGGCTAGCAATCATTATAAATATACTTGTACTACTTTTGAATGCTTGATCCAGGTTAATAATTTAGATATTATATATATATATATAGATATGTTGTGTCATCATTCTACTACTAACAGAAAAGTTCAGATAGTTTACTAGTTTAACGTGTAAATTAAAGAATAATCATAATAATATTAATAATAATAGCTTTAGGAAAAGTAAAATTGTAATTAATAATTTAACACATAGTTTATTAATTTTATTTTATTAATTTGTGTAATTAGTTCGAACGGAGGAAATTTAAAGAGTTTCATTTGAAATATAATCTCGGGTATTACATTACTTAATCCAGGTACGGATTCCGTACTCTTTCAGCGAGACTCATTTGTTTTTAATTTGTTTGTTCTGTTATTCGTTTCGAAATTTAATATTGTCTCTCATAATTAATTCTTGTCAATTTATTTTGATAGTTGCTTTGGCGTTTAGAGTAGAACTCCCATTTGTACTCTTTAGTCTAGTGTATCATGTCTAATAATTTATTTTGATATTATAGTAATGTACATGTTAGTACATTTTTTGGAGACTTGTGTTGATGATCTGTTCAGTTTAACATGTACATTCTAGAACCCTTTGTGTTGATATTTTGTCGCATGTGTTGTGACATTATATTTTGTTAGAATACCGTAGGGTATACCTGAGCTATAACCACCTGTGGGGGTACCACAGGCATGTCCTCTTGGCACTGAGGCATGACACCTTCCGTGGCGGTGTGATCAGTCCACGGCGTCTCCGTTTTGTGCTCCGGTGGGAGTTGGCCATTTGGTGTTTTGTTGTGGGAGGCGTATGGGTCGACCCTAGTTTCTGTTCTGTTCTGTTCTGCGGATTGGTGATGTTTGTGCCAAACACACCTTCCGATTTTGCATGCATCTGGATTGCGCAGTCCGATGTGTGATTGCCTGTGTGGCATTATTTTGATTGCCTGTGTGGCATTATTTGACTTGCCTGTGTGGCAAGGTATATCACTATTTATTCTGAGCTCGGTATGAAATAACACCCAGCCATTTGATTCAGCCTATCATTTCATTGTGTTGGTTTTGTTCGTTACAGTTCAGTTCAATTAATTGTGTTAGTTATTTCGTTTCATTATTCTTTTATTCTATATCCGTACTGGGCATTTGGCTCATGCTGTGTTTTTCTTCCGGCAGGTAATCAGGGGAATCATGGGCAAGTGTGATGAGAGCTCCATTCATTCCAATGGATTAGAGTTATTATGTTTAGGATTGATATGTCAGTTTATTTGAAATTGTAATAATTACCTTCGGCTATGGTTTGAGCTAGTGGGATATTTACTATAGTTTTCTTGTGATATTTAATTATTATGAGCCCATCCTTTTATGACATAAAGCTTTCATTCAGTTTTGTTGTGTTTTGAGTAACCTCTCTTTCTATTTTGGAAAGGGGGTGTTACACCGACTTAACACCTATTCAGGACAACATAAACGGGAGAGGTTGGAAAGTGAGTGTTCATAGAAATTTACAAGCACGGTTAGAAAGTACCACAACTAATATGGTAGCCGAGGTACAAGGAGAAGAGCAAAGAGAGGAGCATAGGGCTCTGAAGGAATATTCCATGCCCAATATCAATGGATTACAGTCTAGCATCGTCAGACCAGCGATAGCAGCCAATACGTTCGAGATAAAAATGGGCACTATTCAGATGGTACAGAATTCAGTACAGTTTGGGGGTGCCGCTACAGACGATCCGAATGAACACATGTTAAGTTTCATCGAAATTTGTGATACATTCAGATACAACGGTGTGACAGAGGATGCTATCAGACTTAGGCTATTCCCATTCTCATTGAGGGATAAAGCAAGAAGTTGGCTTCATTCTTTGCCAGCAGGATCTATAACTACATGGGAGGACTTAGCACAGAAATTCTTAGCCAAGTTCTTCCCAATGGCTAAAACTGCAAAGATGAGGACATCTATCTCTCAGTTTGAGCAACAACAGGGCGAGTCCTTATATGAAGCTAAGAAAGATATAAAGAGATGCTGAGGAAGTGTCCACACCACAGAAAGCCAGATTGGATGGTGATCAACACATTTTATAATGGATTGGGATGACAGTCGAGACCGATTGTAGATGCAGCTGCAGGAGGAGCATTATGGGAAAAAAAGCTATGAGGAAGCCTATAACCTTATCGAGACAATGACATCAAATGATTTTTTGAATCCTACATCTCGGGTGCCACAACCCAAGGTTGCAGGTGTGTTGGAAGTAGATGCTATCACACAGTTGTTAGCACAGATGGCAGCCATGGCGAAGTAAATAGATACATTAGCAGAAGGTAAAACGAAGACGGTTGCCTTCGTAAATGAGATTTGTACGGGGTCACACTCGATATAGCAATGTGCTATCAGCTCGGAGTCGGTACAATATGTGAGTAATTACAGAAAGACCAAGGTCAGTTTCCGAACACATACCACCCCAACAACCGAAATCATCCAAACTTTAGTTGGTCAAATAACCAAGGGAATCAGCAGAATCAGTTTCAATCAAATAATCAGTTTCAGACACAACCAGTGCAGCCACAGTTTAATCCTAGACCACCTTTTCCACCGAGATTTTCTTAACAACAACAACAGCACACTCCAGCTACACCTCAACAAGAAAAGAAATCAGAAATGGAGGAGATGATAATGAAATACATGGCAAATACAGAAGTTATAATCAAAAGCCAAGCAGTGGCTATTAAGAATCTGGAAACTCAGATGGGGCAGATGGCGAACATGCTTACAAACAGGCCCCAGGGTTCATTGCCGAGTAATACAGAAAAAAATCCACGAAGAGACGGGAAGGAACAATGTCAAGCTATCACATTGAGATCTGGGAAAAACACTGCAGACACTGCAAGTCGCGCGCCCGCGCGAAGCAGAGCAGGTGACTGTTGAGGAAGAAAATCTGGAAAAGTCTGAGGTTCAGCAGGACGAAAAAGATAAAGTAAGTTCAGAGGAGAAGCTTAAAAGTTCAGTAACACCAATTCAACCTCAAGTTCCGTATCCGCAAAGATTAAATAAGAACAGGGAAGATAAGTAATTCAGCAAGTTTCTGGAGATATTTAAAAGCTGCAAATCAATATACCTTTCACTGAGGCATTGGAACAAATGCCAAGCTATGCAAAGTTCATGAAGGGTATACTTTCAAGGAAGAGGAGATTAGACGAATTTGAGATAGTAGCCTTGACAGAAGAATGCAGTGCAGTGCTTCAGCAGAAGTTACCTCCGAAGCTGAAAGATCCGGGCAGTTTCACAATCCCGTGCATAATCGGGAAGATGAAGTTTGGAAAGTGTTTATGTGATCTTGGGGCAAGCATAAATTTGATGCCCTTGTCAGTATTACAGTTAGCTGACAGATCAATCACGTATCCACGGGGACTTGTTGAAGATGTCTTGGTGAAGGTGGACAAATTTATATTTCTGACTGACTTCATCATTTTGGATTACGAGGAAGATAAAAGTATACCAATTATACTGGGAGACCATTCTTAGCCACAGGCAGGACTTCGATAGATGTGCAAAAAGGGGAACTAACGATGCGTATGCATGATCAGGAAGTGACCTTTAACGTCTTTAAAGTAATGAAGTTCCCAACAGATGAAGAAGAATGCTTCCGGGTTGATGCGGTGAACCAGGTTCTAAATGATGAAGTACAGAGTAGAGTGGATTGTGAACCACTGAGAAGTATCATTGTTGAAAATTCAGATGTGGAGGATGAAGAATTAAATAAATTCTTTCAATATCTGGATACCATTCCACAGTATGGAACCGTTGCAGTATGTGATAAGTTTCCGGACAAGCATCTTAAAGTGAATGGCCAGAGATTGAAAAGTGATTATGGTGGTGAGGTGGATAGAAAGAAAGTCACCTCGATTCTATCTTTGACACGAGACTCAGAGACAGTCAAACTAATTGACTATAACTTAGCTCTTGATGGGAGGCAACCCATTGTTCCCATCTCTACTTAGTTTTTATTCAGTCCAAGTTGTTTGGTTTAGCTTATTTTCATTAATTGTTAGAATAGTATGAGTACCGTTATATGCTTATTCATCATAGTCGAATCGCAGAAGAGCATGGTCGTGCATTGCATTGAAATTAGGTTGACAGAATAGGCATTCATTTTTATTTAGTAAACCATGTTTTGATAAGGTCTTTTGATGTTATTGCAGGTGTATTGGAGAGCATGCATTTCTGTCTTGCAGATTCTAGAAAACTATGAGCTAGCAGTGCAGATATCAGGGACGCGCGGCCGCGCAACAACTTCAGCACCAACTCACGCGCCCGCGCGATATGACTGCCAGACCAGATTTGCCTATCACGCGCCCAGCCCATTAAAACCTCGCGCGGACCGCGCTCGACATCAGACGTGGAAAAAATTTTCAGTTTAAAAATGTGATGGAGATAAGTGGGACTCTCATTTGCAATCAAAACTAGAAGCGACATAACCGCGTCTCTCCATCACTCACGTCTCTATCTCTCTATCAGTTACAAATTAAGGCCGTACATCACTCAATCACATATCCACGATCTCTTCCACGTTCTGCTCTACCCACTCTCATTAGTGCACTATAAAACTAGGGTTTTAAGAGAAATTGTGCGACATCAGTGTGGAGCAAATCATAGCCTTTGCTAGCATTCATTTTCAGTCAAACCATCTCACTATCTTTATTAATTGCAAATGGGTCCCAAACGTGCTCGCTCTATTGTATCTTCTTCTTCATCTTCCTCGGGCAGTCAAGTGGTGGATATTGTGGATCACACCAAGTTTCTAAACTTGGAAGCTCAGCAAGAGTATTATCGAATTGTGGCGAAAAACGTTCGTCAAGGAGCGCGATTTCAAGTCGGAGGGGCAGGATGGTCAGTTATGTTCCATGATTTGAAAGAGAGGCTGGGGTGGACTGATTGCTACTCCAACGCCAATTCCGATGAGCATAGTCCGCGAGTTTTATGCCAATGTCAAGGTCACTATGAGTGGTATATCTATGGTTCGCTATATCAAGATGGATTATAGACCCCGTGCTATCCGATTAATTTTTAGAATTACTGATGCACCACCAACAGGGGCTGCTAATTGGGTCACCGATGCACATCTGGAGACAAACATGGAGTTGGTTATTGCGAAATTGTGCGTTCCCGCACAAAATGGACCTACAAAGCACGACTCAACCACGTATATTCCCACCTGTAGCCCTGAACCGCTATGAAAAGGCATGGAATCTATTTATATGTGCCAAGCTCGTGCCTTCCTCTCATCAACACGAAATCACAGCTAGAGAGGGAAATTATTCTATGGGGGCATAATCACCGAGAAATACATTGACGTTGGTCATCTCATCCATCAGAATATGTTGCGATATCTACTAGGAGGCACCATTGGGAGCATAACACACGCTTCAGTGGTTGTTATGCTTTGTGCTAATCAGGGATGCAACTGTAACGACCGAGAAATTCAGATCTTATTGTAAAATGATTTTATTAAATTAAATAATAATAGAATCCTATTCTATGTGTTATCGAGATGATTGTCAATGTATAACCTATTGATGTTAGAATATCGTAGTATTTGAGCTACGTGGATGAATTAAAGTGTTTGAATTTCCAAGACAAAAATAAAAGTTTTCCGAGAGATTTTTTCGAAAAATACTATTCATCGGTATTTGCTCGGGATATATTTTAGAATTTCAGAGAAATACGTAATGATGGAATAAAAAGGTAAGATGGATTATGTAATAAAAATCTAGTTATGGAAAATGTAATATTTTGCTCGCGGACTTAATTTATAAACATTAAGGAAGGCGAAGTAGTAATTAATAAGTAATAAGTGTATGATACTTGGTATTGTGCAAAGTAATGAAAACGAGTATAATACGAAGTATTATACGAGTTTGTATGAAGGATGAAATATCGTATATAAATTCTATATGAATTGGAATACGAAAATAATACATAAACTATAGGTATTAAGTAATGTTAATGGACTTGGAAGATTGTTTAACAATTATATTCAAGTCCAAGTAGATTAAAGAGTGAGGCCCAATTAATGGTTAAACAAGTTAATGTTTATTAATGAAAAGCCCAAATGATGATTTAATGTAAGCCCAAGAGAGAATCCATGAGTTGTATGACTCATGGGGCAAACCATATTAATATGGTTATTGTGGTGACCAAGTTAGTGTGGTGACCAAGTAATGACCAAGACTTTGAAGTAATGGCCAAGTATAGGATAAGAGAGTGATTAGCAAGTAATGAATAGTAAGGAGGTGGCTTAAGGAGGTGGGATGATTTAATGACCTAAACTACCCTAGCTTTGCAATTTCTATAAATATAGGAGGCTTACAAGCTATTTAACACTTGTTCAAATAATCCAACATTTCAAAAGTATTTAAGTGTTAGAGAGAATAAGCTACCAATAAGTCACTTCCATAAGTAAGAAGAAGAAGAAAGCTACCTTACCAAGACTAAAAAAAGTAAGACTTCTTCTCTATTATCTTCTATCTCTACCATGATAGGTGGATAAGAAAAGTTAGAATTAAGGAACATGGATGTTAAGAAGTAAGAAGAATGAGTTAGAAATGAACTTAAGCCACATAAGTGGGCAATAAGTCATTTGAACTTATAAAAGTTATAAACTTATTATAAGTTAACCTTGAATGTTAAGTATGAAAATATGATCTTGTAATGAGAGAAGTGAATTAAGAACTTATATGATTATATGTATCATGTATACATAAGTAAAGTTATATGTGCAAAACATGTAAAGTATGATGATTAAGAAACTCTAATTGTCATAAGTCATGAATAATCAAATCTTAAGTAGTTTATAATTTGACAAGTTATAAGCTCATGAAGAATAAGTCAAAATCCAACAATGAATATAAGTTGTTGTATTAAGTATGTAAAGATGTTCACATGATGAATGAAGTTCATTTGTAATGTTGAACAAATCATAAGAATGAAGAATTGTCGGAATTTGCACGATTGGATGATAAACGTCGAATTCGTAAAATTCTCGGAATGGAAGTCAAATTTTGTGTTTGATCACGAAACCATTGTTTTCCAATAGAGACAAGTCATATTTGGCATTTAAGAGTTGTGGACTCAAAAATGACCAGATTCCAACTTAGAACGAAGAAACGAGCGTTGAACGTTCACGAACGTTTATCGTTTTCGTTAAAAATGAACCATTAGGTGAATTTTAGCAAACGAAGTCAAATACATAAAATTCTTGCATGAACATGTAGATTACGTAATTTGTGAACCGTAGGCTTTTGAACGAGCCAATTCGGACTTATAACAAAGAAGTTATGCGTCTGGGAAGTTCACAAAATTCACAAACTGAATTTGTTTTCTGGTGCCCAGAGTTGGCGCCGCGGCGCCAACCCAAGGCAAAATGAGTCGCGCCGCAGTGCGTAACAATGTCCGAGTACATTGCAAGAGTTCACTGCAATGCGAACCATAGTACAATATGTGGCACCACAGCGCCATGTACAGTACAAAAATCTTTTAGAGAGTGGCGTCGTAGCGCGGCCCATTAAGTAAGGACTCCGTCGCAGTGCCAAGTCCGGGACAGTGATACTATAAGCTTGCGCCACAACACGAGATGTAAGTATAAATATGGCTCCGCAGTGCTAGTCTCAGAACAAGGATGGTAATGAATGTTTCTAAACAAAGAAAAGAAAGCTAATTGATTTAAAAGTAAACACAACTTAAGGAATGTAATGTAACATTGTTTAAATCTTGTTAAACCTTAAGGATGTTGTATAAAGGTTGAGATAGCCTAGTCGAATATAAATTCAAGGATAATGATAAACCGAAATGAATAGTAACTGAATCTAATACACAATTAGATTGAAATGATGGGTATGATATAGTCATATACATACTTGATTATATGTTACCTAATGTAAGGCATTATGTGATCATGTATTGTAGAGACTTGAACGACTTGAACATAAAGTTAATATACCGTAGCAGACTCTAAAGGCAAGTATTCTAACTCTTGTCTCAGTTCAATTTGAACAAGTTTTTGAAGTTCATGTATTCTTTCGCATGAATTGAAGTATGTTGAAGTTAAAGCCAATTCCTTTGGCTAGACTTGATGTAGTGATAATCTATTCATGTATTATCAAATGTTGTTATCTTTTGTCAACTACTTGATATGGTTTTCAAAAGAAGACTGAAATGTTAAACAAATGTTTTGTCGGTAAAATGACAGGCACGTGAGGTTGCCAAATGCTTAAACGTGCATACGTTTAATGGATGTAGTGTTGATCAACATAGAGTACAATAGGCTGATCACCTAGAAGTGCTCATAAGTAATATCGGGCTTACGGACTTGCTTTTGGGTTGTCCTTTTCCAATAAAGAATGAATACTCGAGGTCTTTGACCGGAGTGAATATTTTACCAAATATTGTTATTATTGTAAAATATTTTGAAAGAAAAGATGAAGTGCTATTTTGAATTATCAATAGTACTTCATAACTACTGTTTAGTTATTGAAGATATACGATTTGTATGTGTCAAGCATGTTGTTGTTAAAGTGTTATACTTGCTGAGCTAGTTATGCTCACTCTTGCTTGAACCATATAAATGCAGCTAAGACTGAACGTCCCGAAGGATCGAAAAAGGATAAGGGAAAAGCTAAGGCAGATTACTGAGCTGTCTTGTAATAATATAGGTCTATTGTTGTAATGTAATTGATATTATGACAAAGAACCTTTGTAATGGGTATAGAACCTGGGAAATGTAAATATTACTTTAAATATATGGAAGTTATGTTCGTTCTTTGAGACTTTTCAATTGAATTAATGTATAAATGTTGTACAGCATAGCACCATCTATCGGGTTGGAAGATAACCGAATTTGGGGGCGCTACAAGTTGGTATCAAAGCCTAGGTTATAAAACTTAAGGGGTAAAGTAGAACCTTAAGTCATAACCTTACGAAAGAATAAATAAGTAAAAGATGGAAAGTAACCTTATAAAAATGAATTATATTATGTTATGTATTTGTATTATTTTACTGACGTGTACTAATCAAACTATATTTTTTTATTGTAGATGTCAGGAGAAAATGATATGTATAGAGATATACATGTAGTGAGCGAGGATTCAGTTAATTGGGTAGAGATACTACCAAATCCCGTAGCAGTAGAACTAGAGTTGGTGACAATCGAGTCGGGAGACTCAGATGATTTAGACTACATGTCTATATTTGATGACATGCTAGAGGAGGAGGTGGACGTGATGTCCTTTGACCAGGTTCCACCTACAGAGGAGTTGTCTACGGGGGAATCAATGAAGGCACTGTTTATGTCGGTATTGGATAGGAATGTCCATTACTGCCAAGAGGTTAAGGAGTTGAAAGAGGAACTCCAAGCTGTCCGTGAGGACAAGGCTAGCATGGAGGGAATGTGGGAAGAGGAGCATGATGATAGAGTTCTAGCTAAGGACAAGGTCCGAGAGCTGAAATGTGAAGTCTTTGAGCTCAAGCAGGA
Source organism: Panax japonicus (assembly GCA_020205505.1). NCBI lineage: Eukaryota > Viridiplantae > Streptophyta > Magnoliopsida > Apiales > Araliaceae > Panax > Panax japonicus. Next base: position 50,188,326 of record CM035100.1, read on the forward strand.
GCTAAAGACTAAGAAGCGGAAGTTGGAGAGGATGTCCTATATACATAAGAGTTCTCATGTAGATTTCTAGCAACAGGTAGCTGGGTATCAGATAGAAGAAGTGCAGACCTGACACACTATCAGTAGAGATGTTATTGTCGGTTTGGCCAGCAAAGATTTCGAGAATGCCCTACGACAGATGTAGTCTAGCAATAGCTAGAATAGAATATATATGAAAATATTATGTATCTAATAGTGACGTAAAACCCTCTTTTGTATAACAAAGGGTAGTCTTTTGTAAATCCCAATTTTTGGAAAGTAATTGCGGGATGGTAATGTAATCAGCTAAGGCTAGGTAATGTAAATAATGTAGTGTTAAAACTACAAGTTATGAATCAATATAAGTCTTTTTATGGAATATGTTGAGTAATGGGTATGAGTTATTGTTGTATTAAAAATAATAACAAATCAACAAGAATAAAGTAATAATGATGTGTTGTTTTCTTAACAGCAAAATGCCGCCAAGAAGGAGACAACGAAATCAGGGCGCTAATGTTAACCAACCGGAGGGTGGTCCAGTTAATCCAATGCAGGAGTTCGTTAATCTTTTAACGGTTGCATTTAATAGAACGGGGGCTAATGTACCCATGATTCCTAGAGTAGTACGAGCTACTACTTTTAAGGATTTCAAAAGTGTAGGTCCGCCGGAGTTCAAAGGAACTACGGACCCTATAGAAGCCCAGACATAGGTAAAAGAAATCGAGAAAACATTTGTAATAGAAAATGTTGAGGAAGGGTCAAAAGGTTGCCTTTGCAACCTATTTGATGAAAGGAGAGGCCAACTTCTGGTGGGAGGCAAACCAGGCTAGGGCCGATATAGGAAACCTAACATGGGAGAGGTTCAAAGAAATTTTCTTCGAGAACTATTTTCCCACGAGTATGCAAGAGAGGATGGAGATGAGGTTTCTTGAATTGAGACAAGGGGATATGACAGTTCCCCAGTATGCTGCCAAGTTTAATGAACTGGCACGATTCTCTCCACATCAGGTGGACACTGAAGTGAGAAAGGGTAGAAGGTTCGAGCAGGGCTTGAAGCCTTGGCTCTATAGCCGAATCTCTATGTTCCAAAGTACTTCCTTTGGAACCATACTCGAAAAGGTAATAATTGCCGAAGGTGGGAATGAGGCTCTCAGCCAGTACCACAAGGATAAGAAAAACAAGGGCAAGGTTGATGAAGGAACCAAGACCAAGGGAGCCAGTGGAAGTGGCAACGGTCAGAAGAGGAAGGGCTTTAACTCTGGGAATATCGGAGTAAAACAAGGGGATTCTAAGAGGAGGATGGAGGCCTGTAAAACCTGCGGGAAGACTCACTTAGAAGTCTGTCTCAAAGGAAAGGCGGTTTGTTATAATTGTGGACAGGAAGGGCACTTTTTACCTAATTGTCCCAATCCGAAGAAAAATCACGGATGTTTTGTATGTGGATCAACTGACCACATAGCAAAGAAATGCTCGAAGAAGGGGACAAAAGGAAATAAGGGAACTAATAGTGGTAGTTAGCTATTAGTGGTCCAACTCAGCCGGGGAAATCAATGGCCTACACTTTTAATATGACGGTCCAAGATACGGTGGCATCAGGGGATGTAGTTGCAGGTATTATTCCGATCTACAATATAGATGCATACGTGCTATTTGATTCGGGTGCTACTTGTTCGTTTATAACATGTGATTTTGCTAGACGACTAGAATTATTTCCCAAAAAATTGCCTATACCTTTGAACATTAAGGTAGCAAACGAAGAGATAATTCATATTGAAGATTTTCATAGGAGTTGTTGCGTAGATGTACGTGGTTATAAGTTATTGGTAGATTTAATACCGATAAAGTTAGGAGAATTCGACGTAATTCTCGGGATGGATTGGTTAATTAACCATGGAGAAATTATAGATTACCAAAAGAAATGTGTGAGAATTAGGACGTTGAAGCAACCTCCTGTAGTATTTTACGGTAGTAAATTGCCGAGACGTCCGTGTTGCCTTACGATGACACAAACTAGAAAACTCTTAAGGTAGGGTTGTGTAGGTTACCTATGCCATGTTGTTGATACCCAGAGAGTGGGAGAAACCATGGAACAAATACCTATAGTAAATGAATTCATGGATGTATTTCCAAGTGAGTTACCAGGTTTACCGTCGGATAGGGAGATCGAATTTGTGATAGACACTGTGCCAGGAGTGGCACCAGTCTCAAGGGCACCGTACCGTATGGTGCCTGTGGAAATGAAAGAACTAATGGTTCAGTTACAGGAACTATTGGACAAAAAGTACATTCAACCAAGTGTTTCACCGTGGGTAGCACCGGTGTTGTTTGTCAAGAAGAAAGACGGATCGTTAAGGCCTTGTATCGACTATCGGGAGTTGAACAAGTTAACGATAAAGAATAAATACCCATTGCCCAGGATTGATGATCTCTTTGATCAATTGAAAGGGGCAAAGTATTTTTCTAAAATAGATTTGCGGACAGGGTATCACCAGTAGAAGGTTAGGAAGGAAGATATACCAAAGACTACATTCAGGACTCGTTATGGTTATTACGAGTTTCTGGTGATGTCATTTGGGTTGACGAATGCACCAGCTGCATTTATGGACATGATGAACAGAGTGTTCAAACCATATTTGGACAAGTTCGTCCATGTATTTATTGATTATATTCTAGTCTATTCTAAGACGCCAGAAGATCACGCTGAACACTTAAAATTAGTGTTGGAGACACTAAGGGAGGAGAAGTTATATGCGAAATTCACAAAATGTGAATTTTGGCTGGAAAAGGTGCAGTTTTTAGGTCATGTCATTGACCAAGAGGAGATTTCAGTGGATCCAGCGAAGGTGAAAGCAGTAATGAATTGGGAACAACCGAAAACGCCGACTGAGGTGCGGAGTTTCCTAGGGTTAGCAGGGTACTATCGAAGATTTATCCTAGATTTTTTGAAGATAGCTACCTCATTGACTAATTTAACAAGGAAGACGGTGAAATATGTATGGACAGATAAATGTGAGGACAGTTTTTCAAGAACTGAAGAAAAGATTAAGTGAAGCGCCTGTTTTGTCATTGCCAGATGACATATGAAATTTTGTAGCGTATAGTGATGCTTCACATAGAGGACTTGGTTGTGTGCTTATGCAGCATGGCAAAGTCATTGCGTATGCATCTCGACAGTTGAAGGATTATGAGAAAGTTTATCTTACTCATGATCTAGAACTGGCCGCGGTAGTGTTTGCCCTAAAGATATGGAGACATTATCTTTATGGGAAAAAATGTGAGATATATACGGACCATAAAAGTCTAAAGTATATCTTCACTCAGAAGGAGTTGAATATGAGACATAGAAGATGACTGGAGTTGATAAAGGATTATGATTGTGAAATCCTGTATCACCCTGGAAAGGCCAATGTAGTTGCCGACAGCCTTAAGTAGAAAGGGTCGGGAAAAGTTGTCTATGTTAACGGCTCAAAATGAGTTGATAACAGAGATGGCTAGAATGGAAATAGAAGTCAAGATGCCGAGTGATTCGGGGCAGTTACTCTTTACGACGGAGATGCAATCTACCATCAGTAGAAAGAGTTAAGGAGGTACAACTCAAGACGAACGAGTGTAACCAAATGAAGAAGCGGTTATCCGAGAAGGAAAATGCTAAGTATAGTCTTGATAATGAGGGATTATTAAGATTTGAGGGAAGAATTTGGGTTCCGAATGAGACAGAATTAAAGGAGCAAGTGTTACAAGAAGCTCATAGTTCGAGGTACTCGATACATCCTGGTAGCACTAAGATGTATCAAGACCTTCGAAAGAGTTTTTGGTGGCCAAACATGAAGAGAGAAATAGCAAAGTACGTGAGTAGGTGCTTGACTTATCAAAAAGTTAAGGCCGAACATCAACTGACCCAGTGGCTTATTACAGTCATTGGATATTCTAGAATGGAAGTGGGAGCATATCACGATGGATTTTGTGGTGGGACTTCCGACGACGAATAAATGGTACAATTTGATTTGGGTAATAGTGGACTGGTTGACGAAGTCAGCTCACTTTTTGCCAATTAGGATCAAGTATAACTTAGACCAGTTAGCTAAACTTTATGTTTAGGAAATCATTCAGTATCGATTGTGTCAGATTGTGATCCACGATTCACATCGAATTTTTGGAGGAGTTTACAAGAACAGTTGGGAACACAGCTGAGGTTAAGCACAGCTTATCATCCATAAACTGATGGGCAGAGCGAGAGGATAATTCAGACGTTAAAAGACATGTTGAGGTCTTGCGTCATGGATTTCAAGGGTAGTTGGGATGATCACCTATCACTAGTAGAGTTTGCATATAACAACAGTTATCATGCAAGCATAGGCATGCCGCTGTATGAAGCGTTGTATGGAAGAAAATGTAGAACACCATTGTGTTGGGATTAGGTGGGAGAACGCCGAATGCTAGGACCAGAATTGGTACATCAGACAGCGGATGTGCTAAAGTTAATTCGGATGCATCTCTCCACAGCTCAGGATAGATAGAAGAAGTATGCGGACTCACATAGACTAAGTCGAGAGTTTGAAGTGGGTTCTTATGTGTTTCTAAAGGTATCTCCCTGGAAAGGAAAGATACACTTTGGAAAGAAAGGAAAGTTAAGTCCAAGGTTTATAGGACCTTTTGAGGTGTTAAAACGGATGGGAGAGGTAGCTTATGTGATAGCATTACCTCCAGACCTAGAACGAATACATAATGTGTTTCACGTATCTATATTACGTCCATATAAGCCGGACTATAAGCATGTAATCGAGTATGAGCCGATTCATATCGAGAAAGACTTAACATATGAAGAGTCGCCGATGCAGATCATTGATAGGAAAGAACAAGTTCTGAGGAACAAGGTAATACCATCAGTAAAGGTATTATGGAAGAACCACGATGTTGAAGAAGCAACGTGGGAACTATAAGAAAAGATGAAAAAAAATTTCCCCATCTATTTGATTAAAAGTAAGACGAGATTCTGAGGATAGAATATTTATAAGGGGGGAAGAATGTAACGACCGAGAAATTCGGATCTTATTGTAAAATAATTTTATTAAATTAAATAATAATAGAATCTATTCTATGTGTTATCGAGATGATTGTCATTGTATAACCTATTTATGTTAGAATATCGTAGTATTTGAGCTACGTGGATGAATTAAAGTGTTTGAATTTCCAAGACGAAAATAAAATTTTTTCGAGAGATTTTCCGAAAAATACTATTCATCGGTATTTGCTCGGGATATATTTATTGAATTTCCGAGAAATACGTAATGATGGAATAACAAGGTAAGATAGATTATGTAATAAAAATCTAGTTATGAAAAATGTAATATTTCGCTTGCAGGACTTAATTTATAAACATTAAGGAAGGCGAAGTAGTAATGAATAAGTAATAAGTGTATGATACTTGGTATTGTGCAAAGTAATGAAAACAAGTATAATACGAAGTATTATACGAGTTTGTATGAAGGATGAAATATCGTATATAAATTCTATATGAATTGGAATACGAAAATAATACATAAACTATATGTATTAAGTAATGTTAATGGACTTGAAGATTGGTTAACAATTATATTCAAGTCCAAGTAGATTAAAGGGTGAGGCCCAATTAATGGTTAAACAAGTTAAGGTTTATTAATGCAAACCCTAAAGTATGATTTAATGTAAGCCCAAGAGAGAATCCATGAGTTGTATGACCCATGGGGCAAACACTATTAATATGGTTATTGTGGTGACCAAGACTTATGAGTAATGACCAAGACTTTGAAGTAATGGCCAAGTATAGGATAAGAGAGTGATTAGCAAGTAATGAATAGTAAGGAGGTGTCTTAAGGAGGTGGGATGATTTAATGACCAAACTACCCTAGCTTTGCAATTTTTATAAATATAGGAGGCTTACAAGCCATTTAACACTTATTCAAATAATCCAACATTTCAAAAGTGCTTAAGTGTTAGAGAGAATAAGCTATCCAATAAGTCACTTCCATAAGTAAGAAGAAGAAGAAAGCTACCTTACCAAGACTACAAAAAGTAAGACTTCTTCTCTATTATCTTCTATCTCTACCATGATAGGTGGATAAGAAAAGTTAGAATTAAGGAACATGGATGTTAAGAAGTAAGAAGAATGAGTAGAAATTAACTTAAGCCACATAAGTTGGCAATAAGTCATTTGAACTTATAAAAGTTATAAACTTATTATAAGTTAACCTTGAATGTTAAGTATGAAAATATGATCTTGTAATGAGAGAAGTGAATTAAGAACTTATATGATTATATGTATCATGTATACATAAGTAAAGTTATATGTGCAAAACATGTAAAGTATGATAATTAAGAAACTCTAATTGTCATAAGTCATAAATAATCAAATCTTAAGTTGTTTATAATTTGACAAGTTATAAGCTCATGAAGAATAAGTCAAAATCCAAAAATGAATATAAGTTATTGTATTAAGTATTTTAAGATGTTCACATGATGAATGAAGTTCATTTGTAATGTTGAACAAATCATAAGAATGAAGAATTACTGGAATTTGCACGATTGGACGATAAACGTCGAATTCGTAAAATTCTCGGAATGGAAGTCAAATTTTGTGTTTGTTCACAAAACCATTGTTTCCCAATAGAGACAATTCATATTTGTCATATAAGAGTTGTGGACTCGAAAATGACCGGATTCTGACTTAGAACGAAGAAACGAGCGTTGAACGTTCATAAACGTTTATTGTTTTTGTTAAAAATGAACCAATAGGTGAATTTTAGCAAACAAAGTCAAATAGATAAAATTATTGCATGAACATGTAGATTACATAATTTGTGAACCGTAGGCTTTTGAACGAGCCAATTCGGACTTATAACGAAGAAGTTATGCATCCGGGAAGTTCACAAAATTCACAAACTGAATTTATTTTCTGGTGCACAGAGTTGGCGCCGCGGCGCCAACCCAAGGCAAAATGAGTCGCGCCGCAACGCGTAATAGTGTCCGAGTACACTGCAAAAGTTCGCCGCAGCGCGAACCATAGTACAATATGTGGCGCCGCATCACCATGTACAGTACAAAAATCTTCTGGAGAGTGGCGCCGCAGCGCGGCCCATTAAGTAAGGACTCGCGTCACAGCGCCAAGTCCGAGACAGTGATACTATAAGCTTGCGCCACAGCGCAAGATTTAAGTATAAAGATGGCACCGCAACGCCAGTCTTAGAACAAGGATGGTAATGAATGTTTCTAAGTACAAAGAAAAGAAAGCTAATTGATTTAAAAGTAAACATAACTTAAGGAATGTAATGTAACATTGTTTAAACCTTTTTAAACCTTAAGGATGTTGTATAAAGGTTGAGATAACCTAGTCGAATATAAATGCAAGGATAATGATAAACTGGAATGAATAGTAACTGAATCTAATACACAATTAGATTGAAATGAATGGTATGAAATAGTCATACACATACTTGATTATATGTGACCTAATGTAAGGCATTATGTGATCATGTATTGTAGAGACTTGAACGACTTGAACATAAAGTTAATATATCGTAGCAGAAGCTAAAGTCAAGTATTCTAACTCTTATCTCAGTTCAATCTGAACAATTTTTTGAAGTTCATGTATTCTTTCACATGAATTGAAGTATGTTGAAGTTAAAGCCAATTCCTTTGGCTAGACTTGATGTAGTGATAATCTATTCATGTATTATCAAATGTTGCTATCTTTTGTCAACTACTTGATATGATTTTCAAAAGAAGACTAAAATGTTAAACAAATGTTTTGTCGGTAAAACGACAGGCACTGTGAGGTTGCCAAATGCTTAAACGTGCATACGTTTAATAGATGTAGTGTTGATCAACATAGAGTACAATAGGCTGATCACCTAGAAGTGCTCTTAAGTAATATCGGGCTTACGGACTTGCTTCCAGGTTGTCCTTTTCCATTAAAGAATGAATACTAGAGGTCTTTGACCAGAGTGAATGTTTTACCAAATATTGTTATTATTGTAAAACATTTTGAAAGAAAAGATGAAGTGCTATTTTGAATTATCAATAGTACTTCATAACTACTGTTCAGTTATTGAAGATATACGATTTGTATATGTCAATCATGTTGTTGTTAAAGTGTTATACTTGCTGAGCTAGTTATGCTCACTCTTGCTTGAACCATATAAATGCAGCTAAGACTGAACATCCCGAAGGATCGAAAAAGGATAAGGGAAAAACTAAGGCAGATTACTGAGCTGTCTTGTAATAGTATAGGTCTATTATTGTAATGTAACTGATATTATGACAAAGTACCTTTGTAATGGGTATAGAACCTGGAAAATGTAAATATTACTTTAAATATATAGAAGTTATGTTCGTTCTTTGAGACTTTTCAATTTAATGATGTATAAATGTTGTACAATATAGCACCATCTGTCGTGTTGGAAGATACCCGGATTTGGGGGCGCTACAGCAACTGGGGAAATGAACAAATGCAATACCCAAGCCAGGACATAACTCATGCCACTAATTGAAAAATTTGAAGACTTGGGCGGGTGGTGTACCACACCCACGCAGAATAGGATTTATTATTCAGCCTACTTTTCCAGAGCCACCACAGTAGCCCCCTCAGACAGATGAGGCAGGCCCGTCCACATAAATACATGCCACCTATGGTGATCGCCAGCTTCGAAGGTTAGAGCGGAAAGTCGATGCCATGTACGATAATCTGGGCACGTTTGCAATGGGACTCGTGAGGGCCTTGGCCGAAGCTTTTGCGCAGCAAGGAACGACGCTGGAATGACCTCAGTTTTGAACATCAGCGCCATATCCACCACCAGATTCACCACCCGAGGTGGGTGGTAACACCTATCATTAGGGGAGTTTTTCGTTACCCTTTACCTTCATTCAATGGGGCATTGAATATTATAAGTTTGGGGGTATTGGGGTAATAGTGTAGTTGCATGTAGTTGAGCATGATTAGTTTAATTCTTTAGTTTTTGCATGATTAGTTTAATTTTTGTATTTTTTGCATGTTTAGTTTAAATTTTTGCATCATATAGTTATTTTTGCATATATAGTTGCATGTTCATGTTTAGTTTGTATATCTCACAGTTCTTGTCGTATAGAAATTTTTGTCTAGCCGATGATGATAGTGAATTTTTAAACGATTTTTGAGTATTTTGGATAATATGAGCTGAGATATAATGTTTTATACAATGCAATTCATAATGATGTTTAAATGCTTTCGGTTTTCACGAATGTGTTCACAATCACTTGTAGGTATAAGAAGGATGTGTTGCATTGCTCGATAAAAAATGTAGTTTTAAAAAGGGAAATATGTGAAAAATGAACTTAGACGGTTTATAACATTGATTTTTAAACTTTGGGAAAACAGTGGGTATCTATGTATAAAAAATAATATAGTAATAACGTTGCTAGTCTTATTTCGGGGCCCTGGCTACTTGAGTAAGTACGCCTGAGGGGATTGTCTCTACACCTAGCGCCTTAAGGTCTTTCATGGTCTAGGAGTCGTTGGTTGAAAGCTCGCTAAGGGGTAGCAGTGTTGCCTAATGGAGTAAAACATTGCACAGTCATGTGGAAAAAAAAGAAGAAAAAGAAAAAGAAAAGAAAAATAGCAATAAACACCGCGGGAAAGTGCGAAAATCGTCCTCGTGAGTAAAAATAAAGCAGTTAAGCCCATTGTTGAACCTCAGTTTGTTTTGATATGTTGGAATAGTCTTTGTTGCATATGTATACATGAATCTTGATTTAAACTATAATTTTCTGTTTTGAGCAATATAACATGAGTATTCTTTACTTAAATCAAGTTGTGGTGAATATAGCACGCACACACACACACACACACATAGCATATCTATAACATTTATGAATTATCTGAGTGTATGACATTATGCCTACAGTTTGGTTTGAATCTGTATTCTTGAATCTAGAAAAATTTGCTGAGATAATTTGGACTGAATTTCTGTGATAACTAGACAATGTGAGATTAGTTGCATCATGATTTAGTTGCATAGTAATATAGCTGCATTTTCATTGTTCATTAGTATGCATTACTTGAGGGCAAGTAACAGTTCAAGTTTGGGCTGGGCTTGAAGAGTTCCTAGGGAACTAGAGAAGTTCCAAGGCTGCTGGCCTTGAAGAGTTCTCAGTGAACTAAAGTCCCAAGGCTGTTGGCCTTGAAGGAATCTTAGTGATTCAGGGTGCTGTCCTTCCTTAGTGGAAATCCTACTAGTTGAAAGCAGAAGAGTGGATTAGGAGCTTGAGTCTCTGAACCACTTAAAATCCCTTGTGTCTTTTACTTTATGTCATTTACATTATGTATATTAACTACTATAACTGCTATGTTTGTTTTAACTGCTTACAACCGAACTAACTCTAAGAACAATGTATGTATGATTATGAATATATCAATGAAGGGGATCTTTTACTTATTCCGATGTGCTTGAAAAGATTCTTATGTTTGTCATATGCTACATCATTAGCAATACGAAATAAATGAGAAAAGTATTTGAAATTAAAAGGATCTATTCAACCCCCCCTTCTAGATCTATATTGTGCCTAATGGGAACTAATACAGTGGACTGCCAAAGAAGACTTCAATAGCTTTAAAGGGATTAACACTCGGTTTCCACCGATAAAAAGTAGCTAAATATAAGCTCACAAGTGTTTGAAATGAGAAAGCACTCAATTTATAGTGTGTATAAAGCAAATTGGACAGGGCTTCCTCACCATTTTCTTATGCAAAATGTCCACCTCAAGCCCTCTATTTATAGAGGGGGGAGCCGTATGTGTACCTGCAACATCCGCAGATGCACCTGCAGCTGCCCGGGGTGCTCCGGGCTCTACGGGTCTCGCTATCTCGAAGTACACGCACGCGTGTAACGTGATGTCCGCACAAACTTTTAGAACTTCAATCTGGGCATTCGATCGAGGTGTATAAGACCTTTTTCAGCATGCTGTTGTCAAGAGCTACACAATGACATGGGAGTGGAGGTTGTATGAAGTCAGGAAGATGGGATCATGCTCTGAGTCTTCAAGTCTTCAAATTCTATTCCGGTGTGCTGTCTTGTGTAGTAGTCACTCGGGATTAGAGCTAATTGGTTCTTATAGGGCATTAATGTGTAATGTATGTTGAAATATTATTGAGATGGCGCCATGTGGGATCGAGGTGGCAAAATAATTATTTTGCCCCTCACCGGGGTTATCTCCAGTTTGGGCTGATTTAGCAGTCGTTGCTCAAGGTTATCTCTGAGATTGGGCTGCTGCAAGTGCTGAATGTCCTCAGGGTTGTCTCTGAGGTGTGCCTGTCCTCCCGGGGTTATCTTCGGGTTCAGAACAGAGTGAGGGGGCTATCACCGAGTGTTGAAGCTGATTGCAGGGATTCAAAACAAGCATTTCCGGTGTTATCTTCGGAACTACAACTGGATACCTCGGGGTTATCTCTAAGGTTTGAACTATATCTCCTGGGGTTGTCTCCAGGATTGGAACTGAAGATCCCGGGGTTGTCTCCGAGATGGAACTGAGGATTCCGGGGTTGTCTCCAAAACTGGAATTGTATTCCTCGGGGTTTTCTTAGAGGTTCAAACTAAAATTTCTGGGGTTGTCTCCGGGACTAGATCTAAATATCTCGGGGTTGTCTCTGAGATGGCAAACTGAGTATCCCGGGGTTATCTCCGGGATGATTCTGCATTGACTCCCAGGGTTATCTCTGGAAGACGACTTTGCCTTCCTACAAGATTAGTAACATGAATGAAAAATTTCGAGTGTCTATAGATGCCCCTCTTTATCATATTCATGCAATGTAATGGCATGGATAGGATAAGAACACTAGACACTTAACACATGACAAGATATTCATGATGCAATGTACTGCAGCATGATGAAAATATATGTGGTCCGTTGGACTGTTTTCCAACGGAATGTGATGACTGTTTGCTCCCATGGCTTCTGATGGGGACTAGATAGATCACTGATGACTCTGATGAACTTCTTGGATGTGTGTTCCAAAATTCTTAGGATCTTCCAGGATGTCAACTTTGGGGTTATCACCAAAGTTCTTAATCCTTGGTACAGACTTTCTACCATAGATGTTCCTCTCATATACAAGAGACTCTAGGGGAATGAACATTTATCTGATACCGATTATGTATAACATATTCCATCATCGGTCTCCCTGATGAGGATGGCTTTTCCTAGTTTGTATCGCCAGGTCTTCCTAGTGATCTGTTGGATTTACTGCCAACAGTATGTGTTTTTCAAGGTTGCCTAACGCTCGCTGAAATGTTCTTCAATGGACGAGATCCTTGCTGGGGATAATGTCAAGGCTGTTTGACCTTCGTTGATGTGTGCATCAATGGATGATGTCATCGAATGTCTTTCGACGCTTTGTTGGGTTTAATTACCAACGGCTGATGCCATTGGATGTCTTCCAACGCTTCGTTAGGTTTAATTTCCAACGGCTGAAGTTGTATGAAATCCCCACTCGGAGCGGTGCTTTGGAGTTACGACCCCGTATTGACTGCATCAAACCTTTATGACGTATTGCCGATCGTAGTTTGCAACAATTGTGATCATCGGTATAGTGAACCCTGTGTTTGGGTGAATACCAATGAGTTACGTATAGACCTGCAGTTTGGTCTTTGAAAACCAGGATTTCAGGCTTGTCCGCTCAATCGCGTAGTATTTTTTCCTATTTTGACTGTTTCAACTTGTGAGAACTCCTTTGCAACTCAAATTAGATCGAGCCGGAGGGGTGGGTCACACCTAGGGAAGCAGCATGTACATCTGCGGCAGCCGCATGCACACTTATGGCCAACTATGGGAGGTTTTAAGGCACCTGTTGCTTTCACAAGTCATTTTTAAACTGTGTCGCACAGGAATTCCGAGAGCTCTTCTTCAGATCTGCTGAGTTCGGGCGTCTTTCTGTAAATTCTATTACTGTACAAGTGTTTCACACTACCCTGATAAAGTATGCATGCCTTCTTTATAAGTTTTCGTCCGTTAGAAAATGAGTTATCATATGAAATGCGTCTAAACGCATAGTAGTGAATATGCATGCTCATATGACTTGATAAAAAATATTCAACATAGTAAATGTTAGTATTAAACCATGATGAACATAATGATGTGAAAAAATTTGACTTTTAAAACAGTCAAATTGGTACCTTTTTTTGCTATTTCTTATCCTATTTGAGGACAAATGAGCAAAGGTAAGAAAAAAAAGTAATCCTGGTAACTAGTCTACCCTTACAGATTATGACTTTGACATGGTCATGCATTATATAATGTTTATGACTGTGAATAGGTGTGCTACTGAATGGCCACCTAGTCATGCCTATGCGCATGTGGATAGTCCTATTTACAAAGGAGACTCTGGAAAAATATTCCAAAAGTTTAGGCATTAGGTAGACATGCATTTAAAAATCTCTAAGTTAGAATTTACCACACCCCTTTTTTAGGTGATTTGGAGACTTATGTCCAGATATTATGGGTCCGGATCAGCCGAGTAGTTCCTGCAAGACCACTTCAGGTGTGTGGAGGAGGGCTTCTGAAGTGCCTCAACCCCATTCAGTCAGACATCCTCGTCGTTTGGCGAAGGCGATGATACGTCCTATCTGGGTTGATGTACTGGATTTTGAGGATGAGGAGGAGGATGTACCAGCTACGGCTGCAGCTCCTGCTGATCATGCTCCTCGTAGGGAGCTTCCAAGCATTGTTGTAATGATTCCAGATCTTCTGGGTGATTTGAGTCGCCACCCTCAGTTTACTTGCCGGTAAATGAGGTAAAAGCTGGGTTTAATCTTCCTTTTTCCTATTGACGAGGAGCATGGATTCTAATGTTGATTTGCATGTGATATAGGTTCCCAACTTTACACAGCCTTGAGGGAACTGGTTCAGCATACACTCCCTGTATCAGGCTCTGCATCTAGATTACTGAAGTATTGTGCATGGTTGGGGCTTTGGGGAATTCTTTTCCATTCTTCCCCAACGTCGTCCCTGGGGTTACCTCAAGGCATTGTTTGAGCGTTGGTTTCACCAGACTCACTCTCTTCATTTGTTGGATAATGAGGTGATGATGACGCCGATGGATTTGCGGTTTATCACCGGTATGGAGTTTGGAGAGGCGCAAGTGCCATGTACGGCGAACATTACCCCGACTGCCGTCAGATCGTTGCTAGGAGTTTAGACTAAGGCGCTCAAGGGCAGGACTGTTCGTACAGATCCTTTGAGTGTAGATGCTATAAGTGGGCTGTTGAGTGAGCCCATGCCCGCTGATGTGAGAGTCAAGGATTGCATTTTTCAGCGATTGTTCATGGTTATTATTAGGGGTTGTTTCATAGCTAACAACTCTTCCACGGTGTCATTCGCTTTGATCAGCGCCACTCGGGAGGTGGACCATATTGGAAAGTATGATTGGGGCTCCTACACCTTTGCCTATTTCCTTAGGGGAATGCGCATGCATTCACAGGGCTTGACAGAGGCTTGGCTAGGATTTTACTTATTTCTGCTGGTGAGTATTTCTCTTTTGATTTCTCATGCACAGGTTAAGAGTGTTGACTGACCGCATATATTTGCCTTTGTGTTGGCAGTTTTGGGCCTATGAGAGGCTTCCATGTTTGCATCCTATTAGTGTGTTAGGTTTAGATACCTATCCATGAGGATGACGATGACATCACTCCATCTTGGCGGAGGTTCTTGTAGCTGAGGGTTTCACCCATTGTCACTTACAGTTGGAGTTATTGAAAGTTGATGCCATCACCCCTACTCTGGGGAACATTTGACGATCAGCTTTGAGGATGGATACCCGACTAGTATCGAGCACGTGATGTCCACCTGTCAGATTCCTCTCTTCAAAGATGGAGGATGGGAGCTCTATTTAGGAGAGTGTGCTATTAGGAGCACCACAGGAAAGATTCGTGTAACGATCTTGCCTCCTGCCAGGAGTTATTGGCCTGTGTTGCAGTCGCCTGTCGATGACATCCCATTAATGGGCATTGACGGCTACACATTGTCAGAGGGTCCGTTTACTTAGGAGGCATTATATCGTTGGTGGTCCCTTCATACCATTGGAGCCCAGACCCGTGATGAGTGGGATTTATACCCGTGAATTGGATACTTTATGACTTAAATAGTTGTCTGATCTCATAAATTTTATATAGTTTTATATGATTATAGTGTTATTATGCTTAACCGACGTATTGCAGGGCTTTACAAGTGTTTTCTAGCATTCAAAGGGCAAAATGGTCATATTTCACATACTCGTGTCGCGGCGCCAATGCCAAGCCTTGTGTTAACGCCGCAGTGCCATCCTCCTGTCTTGCAGACGTCAACTTCGCGTCGCAACGCCACTAATCCTTTATGGGCTCGCACTGCATCGCGAGCTCCAGTGTTTTTCCTGCACACGTGGCGTCGTATCGCCACCCATAGGCCTATAGCCTGCGCCGCAGCACGAGCTCTGATGCCCAGACAGAGAGGGGCTTGGTTTGACCTAAAAAAGAATGAAACTGGTATATATTATGCCCAGCCTCTGTAATACATATATGGAGAGATATAGTAGGATAGATTAATATAAAATAGCTTTGTTGTGATGCCCCCAAAATAGGTATACATCACCCATCTTGAGTCGCCAAATATATGGTACAGAATTTAAATACAAACTTCTTTTATACAATACGATAAAACGTAGCTGAGAGTTTCAACACGGATAATGTCTCGTAGAGAGTATCCAAACTCAAATAAAGTCCTCATTACAATTATTATCACACTATTTTACTGAATAGTGAGGACTACTAATGCAAACAGTTGGACCATCACTCCGTTGTCCGACTAGACCCAGCTATATTCCTATTTCCTGAAGAGAACAATGAAAACAAAGGGTGAGCTCAACTAGCCTCATAAAAAAATATTATGACTAAGATAATGCAAAATAAATTTTCGTTAGCCTTCAACAGTGTTAAACTGATAAAATATAATAAACATCAAGTTTAACTGTAGCGGAACAAGCAATCTATTAGAAGAGTCAAGTAGAGCATGATATCTATTATCTTCTATGATTTAAAAAGTTTATCATCAATTTTATCGCTGAGACTCAGCTTGATAAATAAATCACATCATCGAATCATCCCTGCACTACGGGCCAAGGATATTCATGAAATCATCAATGGTCATGATTATACCGAATAATCCATGGTTATAATCATACCAACAACTGTCCATCAATGCACTACAGGCCAATGAGGATTTTTACCACATCATTTATAACATTACGGTCATGATTATACCAAATAATCCCTGGTCATAATCATACCAATCAATAGTACATCTATACAAGGAAGCCATAGATGACTTTTATCACAATATAAGCATGAGGATGATGACAATGATATAAGAATTCAATTAAAAGAAAGCAAATGAGAAATTTTTAAAGATTTTAAACTTAATTTATCCATAATTCAATAATGTCCAAATTGTCAACATGATACTGCTTTGTGGAGTAAAATTCAATAATAATATTGTATAAAAAATTATTTGGACAGCAACGAAATCAATTTTTGTCATGAATAATTTCTAGGGTGAATAGTACCCGAGTGAAAAGTACCCTGTGAATAGTACTTCGGGAATAGTACCCCGTGAATAATACTTTGTTAATAGTACTCATGAATAGTACTTTATGAATAGTACCCCATGAATAGTACTTTGTGAATAGTACCCTAGTACTTTGTGAATAGTACCCCGTGAATAGTACTTTGTGAATAGTACTATAAAAATGAATACTACTCGTGGACAGTACTCCGACATGAAAAACTTAAAATTTAACAAGAATGTGTAGAAAATATCCTTGTGAAACGATACTAGATGAAGCACAAATTTCAAGGATATTCTACTAATTTAACGGAGTATAGAAGCAATACTTTAACAAAATAAGGGTATAATCAGGAATACGAGACGAAATAATATTACTCACATATTACATAGTATGGAAGAAAATATTATTCGTATGAATACTGAACAAAATAATATCTCTTACCTCTGAAGAAGACTGGATACTGGAATAGTGAGGTAGCAGACTTCTCTTTTACTTTCTCTCTATAGCTTCTCTCTTTATAATTGCTCTTGTGATTCTTAGTGAATTGGTGAGAATGAAAGAAGAATGAGCTTCTATTTATAGGAAAATA
The DNA here is from genome assembly GCA_020205505.1 of Panax japonicus. NCBI lineage: Eukaryota > Viridiplantae > Streptophyta > Magnoliopsida > Apiales > Araliaceae > Panax > Panax japonicus. The sequence goes on from CM035100.1 coordinate 50,205,533, forward strand.
TAGTTTCGATAATTGCACGTTTTGGGGCTCAAAATATTACAGTATAATACCTTCACCTTTTTCACCATTTTTAATTTATTCCTGCAAATATTATCAAACTTGCACCACCTCCCCTAATAGTACATCTTGTGAATCAATAGTACAATCACGTGAAAAAAATAATACAGTATAGTACATTCATCTATACCTTCATTTTTAATTTAGTCATCAAGGTTTATCAATCTTGTACCACCTCCCCTAATAGTACATGCATGTGAATCAATAGTACACACATGTGAACAAATAGTTATGAGCATGTGAATTAATAGCAATTAATTGCTCATTTATCCGATTAATTATCCGATTAGTCAATATGACCTCCAGACATCCATTATTATCGAAATAGATGTCGATTTCCACTAACACTAATAATTCCAACATAATGGAAATATTAATTTCATCTTTAATCAACACGAACTTATTCATCATTAATATTATAACTCACAATATTTAACAACCAGATCATTTTCAGGAAATAGAGGGCTTTCCGATAAGGATTTCTCCCTATTGACGCACAATTAGATGACCAAACCTCTCCTTGACAGAATATTCTAGACATTGTCAATATTGTAAGTAATAATATGAATAACTTTGTCGTCTCAATTATTGATTTAATAATATAAAATATTATACAGATGATACTGTGACAATAATTGAATCAATAATATTAAAGATATTATATAGCAATTACTGTAGCAATAATTGAGTATAACTGACTGACTTCTCACATAAGCATCAATAATCAATACCGTGTGCAACTATGTAACCACGCGTATTACTGTACTTTTATCATTGGGTATTTCAACAGTTTAACGGTAAAACTTTCGCCGTTATTTTTATAAAAAGATAATTATGTTATTTTCTAACTACGACAATACTTTCGTTGTGGGGTCCACCAATGATTGTGTCGTCGTACAAATATTCCCTGTTAAAATAAATATTTCCCGACAAATCGAATATTATATAACCACTTGCTTACTTTACAAAATTTATAAATATTATCCACAACTATACATTATATCAAATCCACGCCATAATATTCAAAAATATATTTCGAGAAAAATTAATCTTTATTCATAAAAGTTGGGGATCTTACAACCTCCCCTTCTTTTGAAATTTCATCCTCGAAATTAGGGTACGTACCTGGAATGTCGAAGAGGTGAGGATACCTTGACTTCATTTCAGATTCTAACTCCCAGGTCATTTCCTCAATATCGTGGTTTGTTCACAAAACTTTGACTTGAGGTATAACCTTGGAGCGTAGAATATGATCCTTCTTATCCAAGATTTTAACAGGTACCTCCTCATACGTTAAATCTTCCGCTATCTCATCCGGTTCTAATTCAATAATGTGGTTCTGGTCTTTCACATATTTATGTAACATAGATATGTGAAAAACGTTATGAACACGAGACATACTTGACGGTAAAGCGAGTTTATAGGCCACAGTTCCTACTCGATCGAGGATTAAAAATGGGCCAATGAATCGAGGATTGAGCTTTTCTCTCTTTCCAAATCTCGTAACTCCTTTCTATGGAGAAATGTAGTAGCCCCGAATCCGGGCCCCGAATCGCCGCGGATCCGGTTCACTATTTCATTCACTAATTGCGGAAGATATAAACATAAATTGTTTATACATTTTATTACACACTATTCCCCAAAATTGAGTAACCTTAACTTATAACACAATTCATAAGTTATCTAAATCATAACATTATTTTCAAACTAAACTATTACAAGATAGCCGCATATATTGCCCCAAGCTGAACTTGGCATTATCTTTTCTATCGATGATTCATTTATTTAAGAATCTTATCAATTCTCAATTCAAAATAAATCTTATTTATCTATTCAACATTTCAAACTGTATATAGCTGAAAATTTCATTTGAATAAACTATCAATCATAGATCTATACCATTTCTAAATCAAGAAAATGTATTCATTTTAAGCATCGCACAATCTTCATCATCCGTATAGCAAATAATATTGCCTAACATCATTAACCTGCAAAAAGTTTATGTTTGCAAGATTGAGCTCGACAGCCCAGCAAATTTAACAGTCTATCATGTTTCACATAGCACACAATTCTATATGCACTACAATTCCTTTAATATGCATATCTGCATGCAACATATATTATTTACTAAACATATTCTACATGCATCAATAATTTCTTACAAAACATTAATTCATGCATTATACATTTCTAATTTATCGAGTTACATCATACAACATGTAATCACATAATGATTGAGTTCCATAACTCAATTAACTTAGTCATATTTTGACTTTTAACAATTCATAGAGCATAATATGTAATTTAACACATAACACATTCCATCCACAAACATAATAGAACTGAAAAACTTGTCTGCACCGTTGATTACCGCAACGTAATTTTATAACGCTTTACCCGAAGACCTAATATTAATAATATAGATCTCTAATATTAGAATAATATCATCACAGTATATTACTGTTATATTTATATCCACAGAATAACCTAAACACATTACCACATAACCCTTTCAGTCTTTACAGCACATAAGACTAGGTATCAAGTCAAACTATTACAGTCTGAGTTGAACCCGACATAATTCTATCATCCCGACGGTATAGTTGGACGAATATCGAGTTTAAGTTCAATTAAACTCTGACTTAACAGTTAACAATTATCATAGATAATTTCTAACCAGACAAAACATTTTTCCTAGACTCGTAATAATTTTCGGATAATTATTACCATTTATCAACATTTTTCAATCCTTAAAACCGTATTTAAATGAATTAAATACCACTTAATACCTTAATCATTAATATTTATTTAATATAAAATATTAATGAAAATCATAACATAATATTATAATATAATTATAATATATCAAAGTATTTTTAATACCTTAAAATCATAATTATATGATTTTTAAACCATTAAATCCATTAATCGATAATTAATATTAATATTAAAATATTAATATTTTCATGCCAAATATCAAAAGTTATAATTTATAACTTAAAATATTTTTATAACACTTAAATAATTTTTATATGATTTATAAAGCATTAATTCCATTTTTCCTTAATTTATTTAATATATCTATTAAATAAACTAATTATCATTAATATTGATTAATTAATGAAATTCATCCCAAAATATTAAAAGTCATCAAAAATAACTTAAAATATTTTCTTATACCATAATATTATTTTTCATGATTTTTCATGAATTAAAAGCTATTTTTAAATAATTTATTTAATATTGTAATTAAATAAATAAATACCATTTACATTCCAAAAATACTAAATATTTTTGAAATATACTCAAAATAGTTAAAAACTATTTTTCAGACTTTAAAATAATTTTTCATAATTTATTATGTATTTTTAATAATAAAAAACCATTTTTTTTCTAATTTTAAATTAATTTCCGAAAAATAATAAATAATCTGTCGCTAAAGGCCTATAGCGACGCTTTCTGTCGCTATAGGTGTTCTTGAGCCAAACCCAGATTTTTCCGGCAGTCGCGAGGTGGGTGGTTTGACCGGACATAGCTCTTTGATTATTGCGTTTCTGGGCTTGTTAAAACTTTCAGACTGTAGTACTTATGCAATACTACAACTAGAAACCAATTTTATACCCAAACAACAACATAACAGAGAGATCCACGCTCCCAAAAATGATGCCAGACCTTGTTCTTCAAATTCTGGGTTTTCCAGATTTGAAGAACAGCCTTAGGTACCCTACTTTGATCCCTTATAACTTGATGATCGAGAAACGTTTATGTGATCCATCAATTACAGTTTGTAGTTAACATGTAGTACTACAACTATAAAGCAAAATAACACAAAAACATCACAGCATGAATAAGATATGGCCGGTCAAAGTAGGACACGGACACTGTTCTTAACGAGTTCTGGGTTCGCGATTTAAGCAGTTCGGTCAACGGGTTTTGACCGTTTATATCTTGCGATCTATAATAGATCTGGGTCTGATTCTTTTTACAACTTAAAGAACACATAACAGGCTACATGTTACAAGTTTTAAACATCAAAAACTCATAATACAGACGGAGGTATTAGATATGACATTTGACTGAAAAACATAGTTTTCCAGATTCCCAGATTTTGAAAAACTCTAAATTCGTGAACTTTGATGTTATGGGTTCATGATTTAACAACCCAGAACATCAATTGACACCTATTAACACCACTTTCAACAATCAATTGCAACTTTTAACAAAGAAGTGAAGGATTTCAAAATTTAGGAATTTATACCTTTTAAGCTTTGATTTTCATTTTTTGCCTTTGATCTGATTCTGGTACACATGGGGCTGGATTTTGGGATTGATCTAGCAATATATTTCGAAGTGTGGTGAGTGATATAGTTGGTGAGAGCAAGAAATGAATTTGGCTAAGTTTTTGTACATTTTCTCTCTCCAAAATCTTATATAATCTTTGATTCATTGCATGTTGCTATATTGCTAGGAAGGTAGGCTGATTTGCTGGACATTTAGGCCATAACAAATCAATAGTTGGTGAACAACTAAAGATATAGCCAAATTTGCAAGCAAACTAAAATAATGCTCAAAAAGGGCAATTTTGACATTTCCATTTTATTTCTAGAATTTCCAATTCATGAAACCCTTAGGGTTTAGGGTTTGAACATACCAAAATTTATGGTTTGGACAAATTTAGGGTTTAGGTTTTAACCCTCAAATATTAAGCAACTTGGATTTCCAAAATTTTCTAATTAAATTTAAAATAGAAAACTTTGATTTCTAAATTATAATTAGGGCTTCCTAATTATATCATAATCTCCTAATTATAAATCATTATTTGCTAATTAGGACCATTTTATCCTAATTAACATTGCTAATTTTAGCAATTAAATCCATAATTGAGCATTAGGGTTTCTGACGGAACAATTAGGGTTCCAAAAATTGGAAATTAGGGTTTGTTGATTAATCAACCTTTTACCTTAATTAATACTTAATTAATACCTCATAAGCATTATAATTCTCCGTTATATTCCCAGATTAGGGTTTTATTTTATTAGAATCTGAAATTAGGGTTTTCAGATCTGTTATTAGGGTTTCCAAACAATCAATTAAGATTTTAAATAATTCATTAGGGTTTTCCCTAATTAATAAAAATTATTGGCGTTTAACCTTGTTCATAACATTGCATTCCCAATCTAGGGTTCCATTCACCGAATTAGGGTTTTGGATTTCCCGGAACTGAAACTAGGGTTTCCGAACCGACTTCTAGGGTTTCTTATTAAACGCTAGGGTTTTCTAATTGAACGCTGTCGTTCTTAATATAAACTTAGGGTTTGTTACAGATATCATTTATCTGATCAACCCATGACCCTTAACCACATTCTGAACACATCATTTAACCATAAACACAGAACATAATTACATAAATCCTTAATCCTGAATAATTCACCTATATCCTTCACCGAATTTTGAAATCCTCAAAATTCAATCCCAATAACATTAAACGCATACACTTATTTTCTGTCTAGGTCTATTATTTGACCTTAATTCAATCAAGGTTTATCAATCTTGTACCACCTCCCCTAATAGTACATGCATGTGAATCAATAGTACACACATGTGAACAAATAGTTATGAGCATGTGAATTAATAGCAATTAATTGCTCATTTATCCGATTAATTATCCGATTAGTCAATATGACCTCCAGACATCCATTATTATCGAAATAGATGTCGATTTCCACTAACACTAATAATTCCAACATAATGGAAATATTAATTTCATCTTTAATCAACACGAACTTATTCATCTTTAATATTATAACTCACAATATTTAACAACCAGATCATTTTCAGGAAAGAGAAGGCTTTCCGATAAGGATTTCTCCCTATTGACGCACAATTAGATGACCAAACCTCTCCTTGACAGAATATTCTAGACATTGTCAATATTGTAAGTAATAATATGAATAACTTTGTCGTCTCAATTATTGATTTAATAATATAAAATATTATACAGATGATACTGTGACAATAATTGAATCAATAATATTAAAGATATTATATAGCAATTACTGTAGCAATAATTGAGTATAACTGACTGACTTCTCACATAAGCATCAATAATCAATACCGTGTGCAACTATGTAACCACGCGTATTACTGTACTTTTATCATTGGGTATTTCAACAGTTTAACGGTAAAACTTTCGCCGTTATTTTTATAAAAAGATAATTATGTTATTTTCTAACTACGACAATACTTTCGTTGTGGGGTCCACCAATGATTGTGTCGTCGTACAAATATTCCCTGTTAAAATAAATATTTCCCGACAAATCGAATATTATATAACCACTTGCTTACTTTACAAAATTTATAAATATTATCCACAACTATACATTATATCAAATCCACGCCATAATATTCAAAAATATATTTCGAGAAAAATTAATCTTTATTCATAAAAGTTGGGGATCTTACAACCTCCCCTTCTTTTGAAATTTCATCCTCGAAATTAGGGTACGTACCTGGAATGTCGAAGAGGTGAGGATACCTTGACTTCATTTCAGATTCTAACTCCCAGGTCATTTCCTCAATATCGTGGTTTGTTCACAAAACTTTGACTTGAGGTATAACCTTGGAGCGTAGAATATGATCCTTCTTATCCAAGATTTTAACAGGTACCTCCTCATACGTTAAATCTTCCGCTATCTCATCCGGTTCTAATTCAATAATGTGGTTCTGGTCTTTCACATATTTATGTAACATAGATATGTGAAAAACGTTATGAACACGAGACATACTTGACGGTAAAGCGAGTTTATAGGCCACAGTTCCTACTCGATCGAGGATTAAAAATGGGCCAATGAATCGAGGATTGAGCTTTTCTCTCTTTCCAAATCTCGTAACTCCTTTCTATGGAGAAATGTAGTAGCCCCGAATCCGGGCCCCGAATCGCCGCGGATCCGGTTCACTATTTCATTCACTAATTGCGGAAGATATAAACATAAATTGTTTATACATTTTATTACACACTATTCCCCAAAATTGAGTAACCTTAACTTATAACACAATTCATAAGTTATCTAAATCATAACATTATTTTCAAACTAAACTATTACAAGATAGCCGCATATATTGCCCCAAGCTGAACTTGGCATTATCTTTTCTATCGATGATTCATTTATTTAAGAATCTTATCAATTCTCAATTCAAAATAAATCTTATTTATCTATTCAACATTTCAAACTGTATATAGCTGAAAATTTCATTTGAATAAACTATCAATCATAGATCTATACCATTTCTAAATCAAGAAAATGTATTCATTTTAAGCATCGCACAATCTTCATCATCCGTATAGCAAATAATATTGCCTAACATCATTAACCTGCAAAAAGTTTATGTTTGCAAGATTGAGCTCGACAGCCCAGCAAATTTAACAGTCTATCATGTTTCACATAGCACACAATTCTATATGCACTACAATTCCTTTAATATGCATATCTGCATGCAACATATATTATTTACTAAACATATTCTACATGCATCAATAATTTCTTACAAAACATTAATTCATGCATTATACATTTCTAATTTATCGAGTTACATCATACAACATGTAATCACATAATGATTGAGTTCCATAACTCAATTAACTTAGTCATATTTTGACTTTTAACAATTCATAGAGCATAATATGTAATTTAACACATAACACATTCCATCCACAAACATAATAGAACTGAAAAACTTGTCTGCACCGTTGATTACCGCAACGTAATTTTATAACGCTTTACCCGAAGACCTAATATTAATAATATAGATCTCTAATATTAGAATAATATCATCACAGTATATTACTGTTATATTTATATCCACAGAATAACCTAAACACATTACCACATAACCCTTTCAGTCTTTACAGCACATAAGACTAGGTATCAAGTCAAACTATTACAGTCTGAGTTGAACCCGACATAATTCTATCATCCCGACGGTATAGTTGGACGAATATCGAGTTTAAGTTCAATTAAACTCTGACTTAACAGTTAACAATTATCATAGATAATTTCTAACCAGACAAAACATTTTTCCTAGACTCGTAATAATTTTCGGATAATTATTACCATTTATCAACATTTTTCAATCCTTAAAACCGTATTTAAATGAATTAAATACCACTTAATACCTTAATCATTAATATTTATTTAATATAAAATATTAATGAAAATCATAACATAATATTATAATATAATTATAATATATCAAAGTATTTTTAATACCTTAAAATCATAATTATATGATTTTTAAACCATTAAATCCATTAATCGATAATTAATATTAATATTAAAATATTAATATTTTCATGCCAAATATCAAAAGTTATAATTTATAACTTAAAATATTTTTATAACACTTAAATAATTTTTATATGATTTATAAAGCATTAATTCCATTTTTCCTTAATTTATTTAATATATCTATTAAATAAACTAATTATCATTAATATTGATTAATTAATGAAATTCATCCCAAAATATTAAAAGTCATCAAAAATAACTTAAAATATTTTCTTATACCATAATATTATTTTTCATGATTTTTCATGAATTAAAAGCTATTTTTAAATAATTTATTTAATATTGTAATTAAATAAATAAATACCATTTACATTCCAAAAATACTAAATATTTTTGAAATATACTCAAAATAGTTAAAAACTATTTTTCAGACTTTAAAATAATTTTTCATAATTTATTATGTATTTTTAATAATAAAAAACCATTTTTTTTCTAATTTTAAATTAATTTCCGAAAAATAATAAATAATCTGTCGCTAAAGGCCTATAGCGACGCTTTCTGTCGCTATAGGTGTTCTTGAGCCAAACCCAGATTTTTCCGGCAGTCGCGAGGTGGGTGGTTTGACCGGACATAGCTCTTTGATTATTGCGTTTCTGGGCTTGTTAAAACTTTCAGACTGTAGTACTTATGCAATACTACAACTAGAAACCAATTTTATACCCAAACAACAACATAACAGAGAGATCCACGCTCCCAAAAATGATGCCAGACCTTGTTCTTCAAATTCTGGGTTTTCCAGATTTGAAGAACAGCCTTAGGTACCCTACTTTGATCCCTTATAACTTGATGATCGAGAAACGTTTATGCGATCCATCAATTACAGTTTGTAATTAACATGTAGTACTACAACTATAAAACAAAATAACACAAAAACATCACAGCATGAATAAGATATGGCCGGTCAAAGTAGGACACGGACACTGTTCTTAACGAGTTCTGGGTTCGCGATTTAAGCAGTTCGGTCAACGGGTTTTGACCGTTTATATCTTGCGATCTATAATAGATCTGGGTCTGATTCTTTTTACAACTTAAAGAACACATAACAGGCTACATGTTACAAGTTTTAAACATCAAAAACTCATAATACAGACGGAGGTATTAGATATGACATTTGACTGAAAAACACAGTTTTCCAGATTCCCAGATTTTGAAAAACTCTAAATTCGTGAACTTTGATGTTATGGGTTCATGATTTAACAACCCAGAACATCAATTGACACCTATTAACACCACTTTCAACAATCAATTGCAACTTTTAACAAAGAAGTGAAGGATTTCAAAATTTAGGAATTTATACCTTTTAAGCTTTGATTTTCATTTTTTGCCTTTGATCTGATTCTGGTACACGTGGGGCTGGATTTTGGGACTGATCTAGCAATATATTTCGAAGTGTGGTGAGACATATAGTTGGTGAGAGCAAGAAATGAATTTGGCTAAGTTTTTGTACATTTTCTCTCTCCAAAATCTTATATAATCTTTGATTCATTGCATGTTGCTATATTGCTAGGAAGGTAGGCTGATTTGCTGGACATTTAGGCCATAACAAATCAATAGTTGGTGAACAACTAAAGATATAGCCAAATTTGCAAGCAAACTAAAATAATGCTCAAAAAGGGCAATTTTGACATTTTCATTTTATTTCTAGAATTTCCAATTCATGAAACCCTTAGGGGTTAGGGTTTGAACATACCAAAATTTATGGTTTGGACAAATTTAGGGTTTAGGTTTTAACCCTCAAATATTAAGCAACTTGGATTTCCAAAATTTTCTAATTAAATTTAAAATAGAAAACTTTGATTTCTAAATTATAATTAGGGCTTCCTAATTATATCATAATCTCCTAATTATAAATCATTATTTGCTAATTAGGACCATTTTATCCTAATTAACATTGCTAATTTTAGCAATTAAATCCATAATTGAGCATTAGGGTTTCTGACGGAACAATTAGGGTTCCAAAAATTGGAAATTAGGGTTTGTTGATTAATCAACCTTTTACCTTAATTAATACTTAAGTAATACCTCATAAGCATTATAATTCTCCGTTATATTCCCAGATTAGGGTTTTATTTTATTAGAATCTGAAATTAGGGTTTTCAGATCTGTTATTAGGGTTTCCAAACAATCAATTAAGATTTTAAATAATTCATTAGGGTTTTCCCTAATTAATAAAAATTATTGGCGTTTAACCTTGTTCATAACATTGCATTCCCAATCTAGGGTTCCATTCACCGAATTAGGGTTTTGGATTTCCCGGAACTGAAACTAGGGTTTCCGAACCGACTTCTAGGGTTTCTTATTAAACGCTAGGGTTTTCTAATTGAACGCTGTCGTTCTTAATATAAACTTAGGGTTTGTTACAGATATCATTTATCTGATCAACCCATGACCCTTAACCACATTCTGAACACATCATTTAACCATAAACACAGAACATAATTACATAAATCCTTAATCCTGAATAATTCACCTATATCCTTCACCGAATTTTGAAATCCTCAAAATTCAATCCCAATAACATTAAACGCATACACTTATTTTCTGTCTAGGTCTATTATTTGACCTTAATTCAATCATTTAAGATTTTCATAAATTGTCTAATTTCTCGGGTTGTCACAAGAAACACGTAACAACACATGAACTCCAATATTGAATTCCACATCCTTTCAATGAAGATCAACATAACTATTTTGTCGATCTTGTGAGGTTTTTATACGTTGTCGGATCGTTTGAATCTTTTTCGTAGTCATACGTACCAACTCCGATCCCAACAACATTGCTTCACACACCTCATCCCAGCATACTGGAGAATGACACTTTCTTCCATACAACGCCTCAAATGGAGCCATGCCAATACTTGCTTGATAACTGTTGTTGTAGGAAAACTCCACTAATGGTAAGAACTTGTCCTAACTTCCTTTGAAGTCAAGGACACAGAGTCTTAATAAATCTTCAAGAGTTTGAATAGTCCTCTCTGACTGCCCATCCGTTTGAGGATGATATGCCGAACTAAATCGTAAATCTGTGCCCATAGCTTTTTCCAAACTAACCCAAAATCGTGAAGTGAATCTTGGGTCTCGATCAGAAACTATGGATACTGGCATACCATGAAATCTTACAATCTCGTTTATGTACATACGAGCAAGACGTTCAAGTGTATAAGTTTATCGTATTGGTAAGAAATGAGCAGACTTGGTCAACCTATCAACAATGACCCAAATCTTATCTATGCCTTGAGAAACCTTCGGAAGACTAGTAACGAAATCCATGGTAATGTGCTCTCACTTCCATTCTGGAATTTCAAGTGGATGCAATGGACCTTTTGGTACTTGATGCTCTGCCTTGACTCGTTGACAAGTTAGACACCTTGAGAAAAACCTCGTTATCTCTCTCTTCATATTGCTCCACGAAAATGTATGTCAAAGATCACGATACATTTTGATACTCCCAGGATGGATTACAAACGGTGTGTTATGCGCCTCCATCGTGATTTTATACTTTAAGTTAATTTTTTAGGAATACAAAGTCTGGAGTTGACTCGAAGTATTCATTCTTCATCAATTCTTACTTCCAGAATAACACCTTCTTTCACTTTCTTCCTCATACGCATCAGCTCCAGGTCTGTAACTTGAACAGCTTTAACTTTATCGATTAAAGTCGGTTCTACTCGTATATTTGCCATCATCATATGGGTCCCTGGAGTCTTTAACTCTATCTCCATCCTTTGTAAGTCACACAAAATGGGCCTTTGCATTTACTATATCGCATTCGTACCCACATATGATCTTCTACTCAATGCGTCAGCTACTACGTTTGTTTTTTCAGGATGGTATTGAATGGTATGATCGTAATCTTTCAATAGCTCAAGCCATCGTCGTTGCCGCATGTTGAGTTCCTTTTGAGTGAAGAAATATTTGAGGCTTTTATTATCCGTAAAGATCTCCACTTTCTCCCCATACAAGTAATGCCTCCAAATCTTTAGTGCGAAGACAACAACTGCCAACTCTAGATCATGATTAGGATAATTCCTCTCATATTCTTTGAGTTGTCTTGAGGCATAGGCTATGACTTTCCCATATTGCATGAGAACACATCCCAACCCTTTGCCCGAAGCATCACTGTAGATGACAAATCCCTCCAAGCCAGATGGTATTGTCAGAACAGGTGCTGAAATGAGTCTCCTCTTGAGTTCTTGAAAACTGTTCTCACATTCTTTGTTCCAGCCGAATTTTGTATCTTTCTGAGTCAGCTGAGTTAATGGAGTAATGATTCGAGAAAACCCTTCTACGAATCTCCGATAATAACCAGCTAAGCCGAGAAATAGAACTTTGGGAATAGTACCCCATGAATAGTATTTTGTGAATAGTACTCATGAATAGTACTTTGTGAATAGTACCCGTGAATTGTACTTTGTGAATAGTACCCCATGAATAGTACTTTATGAATAGTACCCCGTGAATAGTACCATAAAAATGAATACTACTCATGGACAGTACTCCGGCATGAAAAGCTTAAAATTTAACAAGAATGTGTAGAAAATATCCTTGGGAAATGATACTAGATGAAGCGCAAATTTCAAGGATATTCTACTAATTTCACGGAGTATAGAAGCAATACTTTAACAAAATAAGGGTATAATCAGGAATACGAGACGAAATAATATTACTCACATATTACATAGTATGGAAGAAAATATTATTCGTATGAATACTGAACAAAATAATATCTCTTACCTCTGAAGAAGACTGGATACTGGAATAGTGAGGTAGCAGACTTCTCTTTTACTTTCTCTCTATAGCTTCTCTCTCTATAATTGCTCTTGTGAGTCTTAGTGAATTGGTGAGAATGTAAGAACAATGAGCTTCTATTTATAAGAAAATATAGTTTCGATAATTGCACGTTTTGGGGCTCAAAATATTACAGTATAATACCTTCATCTTTTTCATCATTTTTAATTTATTCCTGCAAATATTATCAAACTTGCACCACCTCCCCTAATAGTACATCTTGTGAATCAATAGTACAATCATGTGAAAAAAATAATTACAGTATAGTACCTTCATTTATTCCTCCATTTTAAATTTAGTCATGCAAGTATTATCAATCTTGCACCACCTCCCCTAATAGTACATGCATGTGAATAAATAATACACACATGTGAACAAATAGTTATGAGCATGTGAATTAATAGAAATTAATTGCTCATTTATCCGATTAATTACCCGATTGGTTAATATAACCTCCAGACATCCATTATTATCGAAATAGATGTCGATTTCCACTAACACTAATAATCCCAACATAATGGAAATATCAATTTCATCTTTAATCAACACGAACTTATTCATCATTAATATTATAACTTACAATATTTAACAACCAGATCATTCCCAGGAAAGAGGGGGATTTCCGATAAGGATTTATCCCTATTGGCGCACAATTAGGTGACCTAAACCTCTCCTTAATAGAACTTTCTAGACATTGTCAATATTGTAAATAATAATATGAATAACTTTGTCGTCTCAATTATTGATTTAATAATATAAAAAATATTATGCAGATGATACTGTGACAATAATTGAATCAATAATATTAAAGATATTATGCAGCAATTACTGTAGTAATAATTGAGTATAACTGAGTGACTTCTCACGTAAGCATCAATAATCAATACCGTGTGCAACTATGCAACTAGGTGTATTACTGTACTTTTACCACCAGGTAGTTCAACAGTTTAACAGGAAAACTTTCGCTGTTATTTTTATAAAAAGATAACTTATGTCATTTTTTAACTACGACAATACTTTCGTTGTGGGGTCCACCAATGATTGTGTCGTCGTACGAATATTCTCTGTTAAAGCGAATATTCCTCGATCAATCAAATATTATATAACCACTTACTTACTTTGCAAAATTTGTAAATATTACCCACAACTATAATATTATATCAAATCCACACCATAATATTTAAATATATATTTTGAGAAAAATTAATCTTTATTCATAAATGTTGGGGATCTTACATCTTACAACCTCCCCTTCTTATGAAATTTGTCCTCGAAACTAGGGTGCGTACCTGGTATGTCGAAGAGGTGAGGATACCTTGACTTCATTTTAGATTCTAACTCCCAGGTCATTTTCTCAACATCGTGGTTTCTCAACAAAACTTTAACTTGAGGTATAATCCTTGGAGCAAAGAATATGATCCTTCTTATCCAAGATTTTAACAGGTACCTCTTCATACGTTAAATCTTCCGCTATCTCATCCGGTTCTAATTCAATAATGTGGTTTGGGTCTTTCACATATTTATGTAACATAGATATGTGAAAAATGTTATGAACACGAGACATACTTGGTGGTAAGGCGAGTCTATATGCTAAGTTCCTACTCGATCGATGATTATAAATGGGCCAATGAATCGAGGATTGAGCTTTCCTTTCTTTCCAAATCTCGTAACTCCTTTCAATGGAGCAACACGTAACAACACATGATCTCCAATATTGAATTTCACATCCTTTCGATGAAGATCAGCATAACTCTTTTGTCGATCTTGTGAGGTTTTTATACGTTGTCGGATCATTTGAATCTTTTTCGTAGTCATACGTACCAACTCCGGTCTGAACAACGTTGTTTCACCCACCTCATCCCAACATACTGGAGAACGACACTTTCTTCTATACAACGCCTCAAATGGAGCCATGCCAATACTTGCTTGATAACTATTGTTGTAGGAAAACTACACCAATGGTAAGAACTTGTCCCGACTTCCTTTGAAGTCAAGGACACAGAGTCTTAATAAATTTTAAGAGTTTGAATAGTCCTCTCCGACTGCCCGTCCGTTTGAGGATGATATGCTGAACTAAATCGTAAATTCGTACCAATAGCTTTTTGTAAACTAACCCAAAATTGAGAAGTGAATCTTGGGTCTCGATCAGAAACTATGGATACTGGCATACCATGCAATCTTACAATCTCGTTTATGTGCATACGAGCAAGACGTTCAAGCGTATAAGTTATTCGTATCGTTAAGAAATGAGCAGACTTGGTCAATCTATCAACAATGACCAAAATCGCATCTATGACTTGAGAAACCTTGGGAAGAACAGTAACGAAATCCATGGTAATGTGCTCCCACTTCTATTTTGTAATTTCAAGTGGTTTCAATGGACCTTTAGGCACTTGATGCTCCGCCTTGACTCGTTGACAAGTTAGACTCCTTGAGATAAACCTCGTTATCTCTCTCTTTATATTGCTCCACCAAAATATATGTCGAAGATCACGATACATTTTGATACTCCCAGGATGGTTTGTAAATGGCGTGTTGTGCGCCTTTATCGTGATTTTATACTTCAAGTCAGAATCGTTAGGAACACAAAGTCTGGAGTTGACTCAAAGTATTCCTTCTTCATCGATTCTTGCTTCCAGGATAGCACCTTTTTGCACTTTCTTCCTCATACGCATCAGCTCCAGGTCTGTAGTTTGAGCAGCTTTAAATTTATCGATTAAAGTCGGTTCTACTCGTATATTCGCCATCATCACATGAGTCCCTAGAGTCTTTAACTCTATCTCCATCCTTTATAAGTCACACAAAATGGGCCTTTGCGTTGACTATATCGCACTCGTAACCGCATATGATCTTCTATTCAACGCGTCAGCTACTACGTTCGTTTTTCTAGGATGGTATTGAATGGTATGATCGTAATCTTTCAATAGCTCAAGCCATCATCGTTGCCCCATATTGAGTTCCTTTTGAGTGAAGAAATATTTGAGGCTTTTATGATCCGTATAGATCTCCACCTTCTCTCCATACAGGTAATGCCTCCAAATCTTAAGCGTAAAAACGACAGCTGCTAACTCTAGATCATGAGTATGATAATTCCTCTCATATTCTTTGAGTTGTCGTGAGGCATAGGCTATGAATTTCCCATGTTGCATGAGAACACACCCTAAACCTTTCCCTGAAGCATCGTTGTATATGACAAATCCCTCCAAACCAGCTGGTATTGTCAGAACAGGTGCTGAAATGAGCCTCATCTAGAGTTCTTGAAAACTCTTCTCACATTTTTTGCTCTAACCAAATTTTGTATCTTTTCGAGTCAGTTGAGTTAATGGAGTAGCGATTCAAGAAAATCATTCCACGAACCTCCGATAATAACCAGCTAAGCCCAAAAAGCTACGTACTTCGATCACTGACTTAGGTTGCTCCTAGCGTTGAATTGCTTCAATCTTTGTCAGGTCAACAGATATTCCGTAATTTGATATTACGTGCCCAAGGAATGCTACTTCCTCAAGCTAGAACTAGCATTTCTTCAACTTGGCATATAACTTATTTTCACGAAGATTTTAGAGTATCAGCCTTAGGTGTTGCTCATGATCTTCACGGCTTTTGGAGTAAATGAGGATGTCATCATTAAAGATGACCACAAAGTGATCCAAATATTCCTTGAATACTCGGTTCATCATATCCATGAAGGCAGCAGGAGCATTATTCAATCCAAAAGACATGAGTAGGAATTCGTAATGCCCGTACCGAGTTCTGAAAGCAGTCTTTGGAATGTCATCAGTTTTAATCTTCAACTAATGATATCCAGAATGAAGATTGATGTTTGAAAAGAATTTGGCGTCTTGCAGTTGGTCAAATAGGTCATCAATGTGTGGCAATGGATACCTATTTTTGATGGTGACATGATTCAACTCCCGATAATTAATACAAAGTCGCATACTTCCATCTTTCTTCTTCACGAATAGAACAGGAGCACCCCAAGGAGACGTACTAGGTCGAATGAAACCGATGTCTAACAATTCCTACAGTTGGGTTTTTAACTCCTGAAGTTCAATAGGAGCCATTCGATATGGGGCTTTGGAAATGGGTTTTTTACTGGGTTCAAGGTCGATACCAAACTCGATTTCACGCTCCGAGGGTAGGCCAGGAAGTTCTTCGGGGAATACGTCAGGAAATTTATTAACAATAGAAATATCATTCAAATCTAACGTATTTTTGTTTAAATCTGTGACATGGGCTAAGAAAGCTTAACATCCATTTTTTCAATAAACGAATAGCTTTATGGCTTGATATGACAGTGATTAACTTTAGTGGTTTGGTTGCTTGAATTCGCATAATAGGTTGGTTAGGAATATGAAAGCTAATAACCTTACGAAAATAATCAATTATTTGCATGATGTGTAGTTAATCAATCAATCCCTAAAATCACATCAAATACAAGTATTTTTAAGGAAATAAGATCGACAGGTAATGTGAGGGTACTGATTTGAACCAAACAAGACTTATAAACAGTGGATGTAATGAAGGTTTCTCCCAACGGAGTTTCAACAGATAAGTCAAAGTCTAATTTCTCCAGAGTTAAATTTAAACGTTGAGCGCAAGTAAGAGAAATAAAAGAATGGGTAGAACCGGTATCAAATAAGGTATAGACTTCGCTAGAGTTAATGATTAGCTTACCTTTGATCATTGTCGATGTCAGGATTTTTAGTTGTCCCTTTTCGTTACTTGTTCTTTGGTGTTCTCATGTTAGGTGAGATTTGTTTGAAAAAATAAGTGAAAAAGGGCCAACATGTATAATGTCGACGATGGACTGTTAAGAGTCGCCAATTAGTTTTTTAAATGGTTGTACCAACACAACCGAGAAAAGGTTTGCACATTGACCCAGTGATGTGACACTACTAAATGGGTCGGTGAAACCGAGATTCATTAGGGTCTGGGGACTTGATTATGCGGAGGGAAGGTGTTAGGCACCCCCCCCCCCCGACATTCGTGTTACCACGGTGACCACCACTTTTCAAGAAACTATTATCTAAATATGTTTGTGGGGGGGGGGTCAATGTTCTATTTATTTTGATGAATTATGAGGCCTCGTTCGCACCTATATACACAGGGTTTGAATTTATGTGAAAATTCAATTTTTAGCAAGATATGGCAGTGACGTTTTATAAAATAGGTTTTTTCAAACCCTTGTGCTCAATAGTAATTGAGACCTTTTACACTTCCATTTTATTAAGTGTTCGACTTGATTGTTTTTATTTCTTAAGATGTGAAGCATCTATAAGAAAATAATGTCGACCTCCTCGTGGGTATGAAAACCATCTGAGGAAATTCAGAAAAAGAAAATAAATTTACAAGCTGCTTATAGCTGAAAATGTCCATCACGGGAACCGAATCTAGATCCAATAGGTTGAATCTGTGACCACATGATTCCTAGGCTCACATGATGTCGTAATTTGTATAAAAGCAATAAGCAGGTATATATATATAAAAGCTATAAATATATATATACAAACATGATTAGCCACCACGAAGCACCTCCATGGGGGATCAGAAAATGTAAATAAAGCTGTAAAAGCCATCAACCGCTATAGAGGAAACTCCAGGCTGGACGAAACGTAAAGAAAGCTGTAAAAGCAATCAACCGCCACGGAGGAAACTCTAGGCGGGACGAAACATAAAGAAAGTTATAAAAGCGATCAACCGCCACGAGGTAAACTCCAAGCGGGACGAAATATATATATATATATATATATATATATATATATAAGCAATAAACGCACCGGATGTAAAATTCAGGC
This sequence comes from Panax japonicus, assembly GCA_020205505.1. Classification (NCBI taxonomy): domain Eukaryota; kingdom Viridiplantae; phylum Streptophyta; class Magnoliopsida; order Apiales; family Araliaceae; genus Panax; species Panax japonicus. Next base: position 50,224,517 of record CM035100.1, read on the forward strand.
TCATCGAACAGAGTTTGACAACAGTTCATATATATAAGTATATATAAAAGCAAGTAAACGCTCCGGAAGTAAAATCCAGGCTCATCGAACAAAGTCCGACAACAGTTAATATATATATATAAGCAAATAAACGCTCTAGACTGAAGTCTAGGCTCAATCGAGGCATAACTCGATAATGTTAGTCCATATATATATATATGTGTGTGTGTGTATACAAACTGAAATAAAACCACGGACCGAAGTCCGGGAAAACACACGCAACATGACTTCACCGTGAAGAAGGGTGTGTGCAAAGATGAAGAGAAATGCTTTAAAGTGTGTGAGAAGGCTTATAGTGGGATGCCAAAGAAGACTTCTATATCTTTAAAGTGGATGAACACTCAGCTCCTGCCGGTACAAAAGTAGCTATATGTGAGCTCACAAGTGTTTAAAATGAGAAATCACTCAATATAGGGTGAGTACGAAGCAAATTGGATAGGGCTTCCTCGCCTTCTTTTTTCTTAAAATGGCCACCCCAAGCCCTCTATTTATAGAGGGGGGGTGCCGCAGGTGTACCTGCGGCTAGGTTGCAGATTTACCTGCAGCTACCAGGGTTGTCCCGGGTTTCGCGGGTCACGTCGTCTCGCAGTATGTGCATGCAGTCACTATAATGTCCGTTCGAACTTCTAGAATTGTAATCCGGGCATCCGATTGAGGTATATAAGACCTATTTTGGACCGCCATTGTCGAGAGTTACGCAATGTCATGAGATTAGAGGTTATACGAAGTCAGGAAGATGAGACGGTGCCCTCCGATCTTCAAGCTTCAAATTCTATCTGTTACAATGCGTAATAGTCACTCGGGATTGGTTTTCCTTGATTCTTGTGGGACATTGTTGTGTAGAAATATATGTATGAGATGTTGAGATAGCGCTATGTGGCGTCAAGGTAGGCAAGATGATGAATTTTCCCCTCACCGGGGTTATCTCCGGTTTGGGATGATAAAGCAGACGTTGCTCAGGGCTTCACTGAGATTGGACTGCTGTAAGTGTTGAAGGTCTTCAGTGTCATCTTTGAGGTGTGCATCTCTTCCTGGGGTTATGTCTTGGTCTTATACTAAGTGTCGAGGTTGAATCTGATTGCATGTATTTGAAACAAGCACTTCCGGGGTTATCGCCGGAACTGCAACTGCCCTCCTTGGGGTTATCACCAAGGTGGGTAAATGCTACTCCCAGTGTTGGGACTGAGACTGGATACCTCAGGGTTATCTCTAAGATTAATCGGTCTTCTCCGGTGGAATTTCTGGTATTGGAACTGTATGCCTCAGGGTTATCTCCGAGGTTGAAACTGTTACTCCCGGTGTGTGTTCTAGGGTTGAGACTGAACTTCCGGTAGTATCCGGACTTGACGTGAACTGTCTTCTAGGGTTTTCTCTGAAAGACGAATCTGCCCTCCTACAATGTCAGTGACAGGTGTACAGAAAATTTTCGAAGTATCTACAGATGCCCCTCTTTATCATATTCATGCAATGCAATGCATGGGTAGGATAAAGAATCCTAGACACTTAAAATGCAACATGATGCAAATGTATGATGCATGTGTGTGGGGTTGTTGCCCAACATGATGGGGATGATTGCCGGATCCATGTTGCTTTTACCGGGGATTGGCAATTATAACCAGATTGGATGTGTGATCCAAATCTTTTAGGATGTTGATGTTGGGGCTATCACCAAAGTCCTTAATCCTTGATACAGACTTGATTCCGAAGAGGTGCCTCTTATGTGTAAGAGATCTATTTGAGGATGTGTATAACATATTCTATCATCGATCCTCCTTAATGATGCTGACCTTTCCTGGTTTGTATCTCCAAGATATGTCAAGGTTCTATTGGATTTACTGCCAATAGCATATGCTGTCAGGGTTGCCCGACCTTCGTTGATGTGTATTTCACCGACGTGTGAATCAACGGATGAAAATCCTGTGGGGTAGGCTGTCAAGGCTGCTTGACCTTCGCTGAAGTGTGAATCAATGGATGACATGCGTTGTAACCTCTGCCGGGGATCCACTGTGGAATATAAATACCAAAGTATGAAATCATCGAATAGCTTTTGATGCTTCGATGGGTTTACTTTCCATTGGCTGAAATAATGTCAAGGCTGATTGACCTTCATTGATACGTACACCAATGGATGACAATACGTTGTGACCCCTGCCGGGGATCTTCTTTTCATAAGTCTGTGTTGTGACCCCCACCGGGGATCGCTTGAAAATTAGGGTGACGATCCTGAATTGGCGGCATTGGACCTGCGCAAGGTACTGCCGAGTGTGACTTGTAAAATTTGAGATCATCGGCATAGTGTACCCTGTGCTTGGGCGAATACCAATGAATGATGTGCAGACCATAGGTTCAATTTAAGAAGACCGGGATTTGTAAGCTATTTTGCTCAATCGCGTAGCATTTTTTTTCCTAATTTGACCTTTTTAGTATGTGAGAAATCCTTTAAAACTCGAACTGGACCGAGCCGAAGGAGCAGGACCTGCGTAGGGGTGCTGCAGGTACACCTGCTTCAGCTGCAGATGGAACTGCGGCCAACCGCGGATACTAAAGGCCAGCAGGTTGATTTCATAAGTCATTTTCAAGTTGCGTCGCGAAGGAAATCCGAGAGCTCTTCTTCAGATCTGCTGAGTTCGGGCGACTTTCTGCAAATTCTGTCACCGTACAAGTGTTCGACACTGTCCTATTAACGTATGAATGTATTTGTTTTCCCGTTTTTATCCGTTGGAAAATGACTTATCACATAAAATGCATCTAAAACATAGTAGTGATTATGTATGCTCAAATGACTTGATAAAAAATATTCAACATAGTAAATGTTAGTATTAAACCATGCTGAACATAATGAAGTGAAAAAATTTGACTTTTGAGACAGTCAAATTGGAACCTTTTTCTGTTATTTATTATCCTATTTGAGGTCAAATGAGCAAAAGGTAAAAAGGCAAAGTACTCTTGGTATTGAGGTTAACCTTATGTATTAATGACTTTGCATAAATTATGTATATGAATATGGGCAGGTGTGCTACTAAATGGCCACCTAGTCATGCCTATGTGCATGTGGATAGTGCGATTTAAAAAGGGGACTATGGCAAAAAAATTCCAAAATGTAGGCATTTGATTAATCATGCATTTTTAACTCTACTGTATACGTATGTTAAAGTAATGCATGTATGCATGTAGCCATAAAATGCATTTTGAAAAAGCTCCAAGTTATAAAACACCACACCCTTTCTGAGGTGATTTGGAGACTTGTTGTCCATATATTATGGATCTAGATCAGCTGAGTAGCTCCCGTGGGACCACTTCTAGTGTACAGAGGAGGGCTTCTGAAGTGCCTCGACCTCGCTCTGTTAGACAGCCTCGTCGGTTAGTGGAGACGATGATACGTTCAATCTGGGTTGATGTGCCGGATGTCGAGGATGAGGAGAAGGATGTTTCGGTTGCAGACCCCACTCCTGCTACACATGTTCCCCGTAGGGACCTCCCGAGTATTCAGGTGTCAAACCAAGTGCTTCTGGGTGATTTGAGTCGACATCCCTCGATGTATTTGCATGCTAATGAGATACGACGTTAGATCTTGATCTTCCTTCTTTCCTATTGATGAGGAGTAAAGGATTTTGATGTTGATCTTCATTTCATGCAGGTTCCCGGCTTTACATAGCCTCGAGGGAACTGGTTTAGCATTCACTCCATGTATCAGGCTCTTCATCCTGACTATAGAGTGATTGTGCATGACTGGGGATTTGAGGCGTTCTTTTCCATCCTCCCCCGTCATTGTCCCTGGGGTTACTCAGGGCATTGTCTGAGCGCTGGTTTCACCAGACTCAGTCACTCCATTTACTGGACTGTGAGGTGATGATGACGCCAATGGATTGGCTATTTATCACGGGTATGGAGTTTGGAGGGTCACCAGTGCCTTGCATGGCGGATATTACTCCTACTACCGTCAGATCCTTGCTAGGAGTTCCGGCGGAGGCACTCAAGGGCAGGACCGTTCGTACGGGTCCTTTGAGCGTGGATGCTATGAGTGGACTTTTGAGTGAGCCCAAGCTAGATGATGTCAGAGTCAGCGATCGCATTCTTCGACGATTATTCCTAATGATCATTAGAGGCTGCTTCATAGTAGATAACTCTTATACGGTGTCATTTGCTTTGGTCAGCGCCACGCGACATATGGACCATATTGGAGAGTATGATTGGGGTTCCTAGACCTTTGCCTATTTCCTCAGGGGCATGTGTATGCGCTCGCAGGGTTTGACTGAGGCTTGGTTAGGATTCTACCCATTTCTGTTGGTGAGTATTTCTCTTATAGTTTCCCATGTATAGGTTAAGAGTGTTTACTGATCGCAGCTGTTTGCCTTTGTGTTGGCAATTTGGGCCTATGAGAGGCTTCCATATTTGCGCCCTGTGAGTATGTTAGGTTTAGATACCTATCCACGAGGACGACGATGGCATCATTCCATATTGGCGGAGGTTCCTGTAGCTGAGGGTTTCACTCATTGCCGCCTACAGCTAGAGTTGTTAACAGCTGACATTATTACATGGATTCCCTATTCTGGGGAGCACTTGGCCATCGGATTTGAGGATGGGTACCCGACTAGTGTCGGTACGTGATTTCCACCCGGAGAGTTCCCCTCTTTATAGATGGAGGATAAGAGCTCTATTTAGGAGATTGTGCTATTAGGAGTACCACAGTGGAGATCCGTATGCCGATCTTGCCTCCTGTTAGGCGTCACTAGCATGTATCGCAGTCACCATTCACTGACATCCCATTGTTGGGGGTTGACAATTTTGTATTATCAGAGGGCCCCTACACTCAGGAAATATTCCAAGCGTTGGTGGTTCCCTCGTACTATTGCAGCCCAGACCCGCGCCACTCAGTTCATGTGGGATATGGTTCCAGGATCCGTGATGATGAAGGATTAGCTAGCCTATGTCCGAGATCCGACTCATGTGACACAGATTGATAGTTTGACCCAGCGACTGGACCGGGCACATTTCTTTATCCGGCATTTGGGCAGAGATCCGGCAGAGGCAGATTCGTTTGATCCTTCCAGCTCAGGCGTTGGCCTCTCAGATGACCCATTTGACTTTGCCGGTGCAGATCCTCTTCTATATAGGCCTAACATCCCTATTGATAGAGATTCAGTGACTAAGGAGGAGTTACATCAGGTGGACAGGATTGATGATGTAGATATTGACACCATTGTCTTCTTCTAATGTGTATTCTCGTTATCTCTTTTGATAGACCTCTGTTAGCAATTGGGTGGTTGTGCCCCATTCTCGCTATATCTTTTGATAGGCCTATGTTAGTAGTAGGGCGTTTGTGCCCCATTTCCCTGTATTTTTAGTTGTACAGAGATGATGTATGTAGATGGATGATATACTTAGGAATGTATATACAGTTTTCTATTCCCTATATTATATTGCCATCTATTACCTGTAATGCATGTATCATGTTATGCATATGTATGTATTTCCAGAGATATTCAGTATTGATCCCTGGATGGTCTTATGACATGGCCCATAAAGATGTCTTCTTTGACAGTTAGCCGTATTGATCATACCCCACCATTATTTGTGGCATCCGGTATGCGATCGTGGTATGATAGTATGTCACCATCAGACAAGGTGACCGTAGATCATTTGTTGCAGCATACTATGACCCTGTTGATGTTTCAGGTTCCCACAGGATTCGTGGATGGCATGATGGAGCACTGGGTATCGGAGAGGCAGGTTTTCCGATTTGGGACCCAGGAGTTGACTCCCACTCTGGAGGAGTATGCACGGTTGACGATGTTGTCACTGGACAGACCTTGCGTGCATATGGCTTTGGGGGATATGAGTCGACGGTTCATGACCCTTACTGGATTGAGGTGTAAGGTGGTGCAGGATGAGCTTACATCTGGCCACGTCATAACCCAACGTTTTTTGTTTGACAGATTTGGCTCTGAGGATAGTTAAACACGACATTCCGGGGATTTCACCACACCGGAGGATCATTAGCGTCTAGCCAGGGTGGATGTACTGTTATTGTGCATACTGTCATATGTATATATGCCATGGTATATGGATGAGTTGGACATAGAAGTTATAATGGCACTGAGAGCTCTCAGAGAAGGTCGTACCATCCTACCGATGATTATAGCAGAGACTCTGAGGTCAGCTACATACTGCTGCACTTATCCCACAAGAGTGTTTTCGGGCATCTTGGTTATGACGCCCCCAAAATAAGTATACATCACCTATTTTGAGTCGCCAAATACATGGTACAGAATACAAATACAACCTTAAATATACAATATGAGCTGTGAGTTTTAATACAAATATTATCTTCTAGACAGTATTCAAACTCAAAATAAGTCCTCAATACATTTATTATCACACTATTTCATAGAATAGTGAGGACTACTAATGCTATCATTTGGACCGTCACTCCGTTCCCCGACTAGTTCCTGTTACATTCTCATTTCCTGAAGAGAACAACGAAAGAAAAAGGGTGAGCTCAACTAGCCTAGTAAGAAATATTATGACTAAGATAATGTCAAATAAATTATCATTAGCCTTCAATAGTGTTAAACTGATAAAATATAACAAATATCAAGTTTAAATGCAGCGGAACAAGCAATCCATTAGAAGAGTCAAGTAGAGAATAAAATCTACTATCTTCTATGATTTAAAAGGTTTTTCATTACTTTTATCGCTGAGACTCAGCTTAATAAATAATTCACATCATCCCTGCACTACGGCCAAAGATAATCATTAGTATCACGACCACAAATTATCCATGCACTACGGGCCAAGGATATTCGTTTATTCATCAATGGTCATGATCATGCCAACAACTGTCCATCAATGCATTACAGCCAATGAGGATTTTTACCACATCATTTGTAACATTATTATACCGAATAATCCTTGGTTATAATCATACCAAGTCCATCTATGCACTACAGGCCACAGATGACTTTCAACATATTATAAATATGAGGATGATGACAATTCAATAAAACAAGTTCAAGAATAAATTTTAAAGATTTATAAGTTAATTTATCCTGAACTCAATAACATCCAAATTGCCAACATGATACTACTTTGTGGAGTAAAATTCAAGAATGCTCAGAAGAATATTTCAATGAAAAGATACTGGATAAAGCGCAAATATCAAGGATATTCCACTAATTTCATGGAGTGTAGAAGCAAAAACTTAATCAACTGAGTATAATAGAATAAATGACGCCGCAAATGGATTTTTGCCGCCATGCGGTAATCCACGTAGACAGATTATTCCAACAGAATAATAAAGAATGGAATCAGGTCATGCATAACCCGCACAGACAGGATATTCCAATAGAATAATAAAGAATGGAACCAGGTCATGCGTAATCTGCACAGACAGGATGTTCCAACATAATAATAAAGAATGGAACCAGGTCATGCATAATCCGCACAAACAGGATGTTCCAACAGAATAATAAAGAATGGAACCAGGTGATGCGTAATTTGAATAGACAGGATGTTTCAACAGAATAATAAAGAATGGAATAACAACAGAATTCACCAAGTATGCGATAGACAACACAGACAGGTTATTCCAACAGAATAATAAAGAATCGAATAACAGAAGAATTTCACCATGTATGCAGTACTTCGCATAGACAGGTTATTCCAACATAATAATAAAGAAGGGAATAACATAAGCTCTCTTCATGAATACGAAAGAATAATACCCCTTACGAATACAATAAATAATATCCCTTACCTTCAAAAGAAAAGTATTCCGACTGGTAAGGCGAGGATATTCTTGAAGAAAACTTGCACTAATTTCTATGCTCAAAGCTTTCTTAAACTCTAAAGAAATACGCTCAAGATTATAGAAGGAGAATTCTCTGAACTTCTGGTGTGATTTTCAATTCTAACTAAAGCATCTATTTATAGGAGAATGGAAAGGATACTGTGACAACCCGATATTTTCTAAATAAATAAAACCGAAATTTTGCGTATAATTTTTTTTTATAATAAGGATGAGGATTTGTACAAGATAATGTGTATATGTATTTATGTGGTAAATAAAATATATTTATTACATAAATATTTACAAATAAACTTATTTTTAAAAATTATTGATTATTATCAATTATAATTTTTATACTAATTAATTCCTTATTGGAAATGCTTTTATTAATTATTTTCTATGAAAATATAATTATATATTATTTAAATAATATATGAAATGATTTTAGAATAATTATAATGATTATTTCATTATATGAACTTGTTCAGGATGTTAAATTAAATATTTTAACTTAATTAAGAATGTTATTTATGCAAGATAATTCAGATATGAAATCCAAACCCTAATTTCGGGTTTTGATTAAGGAATGAGAATAATAATATTATATTGTTAATTTTCAGTATTATAGATATGTATGGTTATATGTGTAATATTAATGTGTGGAATAGTTTTATTATATTATGACCAAACCCTAATAATATTTTATAAACCCTATTTCTGGTTCTGGAATAAGGAATGGCGATAATACTATAATATTAATTATATTTTGATTTTTCAGTGCTATAAATATGTGCCGTATGTACGTGTTGATGATGATTGGTCAATTATGGTGTTTAATTTCAAAACCCTAATGTTAATTGGTTAAACCCTAGTTTTATGTGGAAAACCCTAATTTAAAAAAATAAATTGTGAGTTTAAGACTGTTATATGACAATGTTATATGATATAAGTTATGTGTTATTTAATGTTTTGCTAATTATAGAAAACCCTAACTTTAAATGTAAACCCTAATTATATTTGATTTGCAAATAATTAGAAACCCTAATCCGGAAACCTAAACCGGAGGTGTGATCAGTCAGAAATAGTGTTATTATGATTAATAACACGTGTGATGAACTTTAATTACTAATTAAGGTAAACCTAGTTAGTAAATTAAAACCCTAAAACTTAGAACCCTAATTAAATTTCTAGAAACCCTAGTTGCATTTTTAAAACCCTAATTATTAAAATTCAAACCCTAATTGCTATAATTAGCAAGGTTAATTGTGATTAAGGGTAATCAACCCTAATTTCCCTATATAATTTAATTATTAACTTAATATAATTAACAAATTAATTTTTCAAAAGTTTTAGAAACAAAAATCAATTTAATTTTGTGCAAACCCTAAATTGGAAATCCAAGTTGCTTTATATTTGAGGATTAAAACCTAAGGGTCCCTAAATCCTAGATTGCTCAAAACCTAAATCCTAACAAACCCTAAACTCTAAGGCAATTTTTAGAAATTAAAGGAAAAGACCGAAATGCCCTTATTGCATATTAAAGCTAACTTGTGAGAATGGCCAACACTTTAGTTGGTGACCTAACCTACCAACCCCATGTGACTTTATATCCAGCAAATCAAGCTTAAAATATTAGCCAAATCATTTCAAGTTACATATATATAGATCTAAGAGAGAGAAAGTGTACAAAACTTGCCATTTATACGACCAATGCTCAACAAAGTCTCTCTCTCTCCTCACTCACGAATTTATGTAGTAGATCAATCCCAAAACACAGCCCTACGATTACCCACAACAGATCAGAAGAACAGATTCAAAAATTAAGCATAAAGGTATAAAAATCCTAATTTTAGAAATCCTTTGATTTGATGTTAATTGTTGCAATTGATTGTTTAAAGTTGTATAATAAGGAGTGTATTAATGTGCTGGGTTGTTAAATTCATGACCCATAACATCAAAGTGCTAAAAATCAAAGTTTTTCCAACTTTTGAAAAATCGAACTCTGTTATTTTTGGGCTAATGTCAGGGCTTATAACTCTTTACTTGATCATTATTTTTGTTGTTTAAAAGTTGTTATATGTAGTCTGTAATGTGATATTTAAGATGCAAAAATAATCAAGGCCAGATCATTTGTAGATCGGAAGATATTAACGATCAAAACCCGTTGACCAAATCTGCCAAAGTACCGAACCCAGAAAAATTAAGAACAATTTCCGTGTCCAACTTTGACCGGTCGGATCTTGCTGATGTTTTGATATTTTAGTGTTATGATGCTTTGTAGTTGTAGTAATACATTTTGTCTACACACTGGAAGTGATAGATCACAAAAACGTGCCACGATCATCAAGTTATAGAGGTCCAAAGTAGGCACCTCGAACTGTTCTTCGTGAAGAATATCTCTGACAGCTACTTTGATGGCCAATATCTTCCAGATCTGGTGTTGTTAAGATATAATGTTTGTTGGTTATTATAGTCCTACATTAGCACTACAAGACCCAATTTATATATTGTCCAAATTCGTTCGTATGAGAGAGTTATACCCGGTCAAACGTGCCCTCTCGTTAACTACCTTATGAAATCTGGGTTGATGAAGAACACCATTAGCGACGGTTTCTGTCGCCTAAACCCTATAGCGACGGTTTTGTATTATTTTTAATTTCTGAAAATTCCGAAAATGATTAAAAATTAGAAATAATTAGATTTTAATTATTAAAAATACCAAATAAATTCCGAAAAAATTATTTTAAATTCTGAAAAATAGTTTTTAACTATTTTGAGTATATTTCATAAATATTTAATATTTTTGGAATATAAATGATATTTAATTATTTAATTACAATATTAGATAAATTATTTAAAAATTATTTTAATTCATGAAAAATCATGAAAACTTATATTATTGTGTTAGAAAATAATTTTGAGTTATTTTTGATAACTTTTAATATTTTGTGATAATTTTCATTAATAAATTAATATTAATGATAGTTAAGTTATTTATTAAATAAATTAAATAAATGAATTAAAAATGATTTTATTATATTAAAAAAATCATTTTAAATAATAATAAGGTATTTAAAAATATTTTAAGTTATAAAATATAACTTTTAATATTTAATGGTTAATTTCATTAATTAATGATTATTAATGATATTAAAGTTATTTAATAATTATATTAAATAAATTAGTTTAAAATGATTTTAATATTATAATAATCATTTTAAATGAGAATAAAGTGATTAAAGATATTTTAAGTTATAAAATATAACTTTTAATATTTAAAGGATAATTTCATTAATAATTTAATATTAATGATATATTAATGATATTAAGTTTATTTAATAATTATATTAAATAAATAGTTTTAAAATGGTTTTATTTATTTAAAAATCATTAAAAAGGGATATAAATGAATTAAAAATATTTTAAGTTATAATTAATGACTTTTAATATTTAGATAATAGTTCATTAATATTTAAATATTAATGGTAATTATTTAATAATGATTTTAGAAGTTATAAAAATCATTTAAGGGTAATATAAGTACTTTAAAAAAAATTTAGTTACTATAAATAACTTTAATATTTTGGCAATGGTTTCATTAATAGTTTAATATTAATTAAATATTAATGATAATAGAATTGTTTGATGTTTAAGTCATTTAATAATGATTCTGATATTTCAAAAATTATGGTAAATGGTAATAAATATTTTATAATTATTATAAGGTCATGAAAAATGATATGACTGTTATTTAATTAGTCTAAATAGATATTGGACAACTGTTTAGTCTTAGACTCGATAATTATCCGATAAAGATGTCAGTAGACCGACATGTTTCAGAAGTTGATCTGGACTTAGATAATGTGATTTATTAACTGTTTATTTGCGATTCAATGGTTGTTAAGGTTGTGTGACAATGTGATTAGGAATGTGTTGATGTTTGTTTGTGATGCCATGATTGTAGAACATGTGTGATAAGATGATTAGGTTATGTGCTGACTGCGAAATGCAGTACTATGTGTTATATTATATTGTTCTAATCGAATGAATGATTTGATTAATGATAGGTTGTGATAGAAAAGGGTAGAACTAAGTTGAAAACTGTAAGCAGCGCATCAGGCAAGTATCCTAACTTTGTATTTTCTTTATGCAATGGACAGAAGTGAGAAGTTCATAACTACTATTATTAATGTACAGATTGTTAAATCTATATTATATACACCCTTTGATTATCAACATGTTAGTATATGATAATTCGGATATATATTCTGTTCGTTAATTTCTAGAAATGATTATACAAGTGTCCCCACTTGAATAATCATTGTATTTAATCACATGTTGATACACCTTTGATATACATATATGTTAAATTATAGATTATTGTTGGATAAAATAAAACCTTTTGTCTGGAACCCTGACAAATATGAACATCCCGTTCACGGGAAAACTTTTATGCGCCCAAGGCGGATCAAGTAAATGATAACATCGTTCTTGTAATGTAGTATTGATCAATACAGGACACAACGGGCTGATCACCCCCGTGTCCGTAAGTTATGACGGTTTGCAGATGAAGTTCTGTTAAACCTTTTCGAAAATAAAAAAAAACAATGTTCATAAAATGTCACTTAAAACCTATTTATAGTCAGTACGTAGTTTCAAAAATTTGAAAGAGAGTTGTTATGTTATTAATATCGGATCAGAATACTTCACAACTATTGACTTGTTGTAAATGGATATTATAAAGAAAACATTTAAAATTCTTTCAACTTACATATATATATATATATATAATACTTGCTGGGCACTCAAATGCTCATCCTTGCTTAATTTAAATGTTTTCAGATAAGTGTGAACAATCAGAAGGATCGGTCAAAAACAAGTGAAAAGGAAAGCAATCAGATTAGGTTTTCAGTATCATATAGTAAAGGTTGCGTACTTGGGATTAAACTCTGATAAAGGTAAGATAAGTTTATAATTTATATTATTATTATTATTATTAGTCATTTTTCCGCTCATAGAAATGGTATCGTGAAGTACCGAGTTCGGGTTTCAAGTATCCGGATTCGGGGACCTCACAACATGGTATCAGAGCTATAGGGTTAGAAACCTTAGGTGGGTTAGACCTTAGGCTATAACCTTAGAACAAGGGGGAAACGTTGAAAATACAAATAACTCATATAGAGTTAGTGGGTTGGTATGATTCAAAGATGAATCTCGGTGAGTTGTTAAGCCACAGAGTTTCCTAACTCTGATAATAAAGTTAAACAGTAATGGTGAATAGATCGAGTCTAAAAGACTAAAAGTGCAGGGAAAGGAGATCGTAAAACAAAACAATTAAGACATAAAATTAAATCATAATATATACGATAAGATCACCCCGTGATCTGATAAAATTATGACAGCCAGAAAGAATCAATCTTATTATTGGAAAGTTTAAAGCAAGATTGTTGTATGAATGACACAGACAGGTTATTCCAACAGAATAATAAAGAATCGAATAACAGAAGAATTTCACCATGTATGCAGTACTTCGCATAGACAGGTTATTCCAACATAATAATAAAGAAGGGAATAACATAAGCTCTCTTCATGAATACGAAAGAATAATACCCCTTACGAGTACAATAAATAATATCCCTTACCTTCAAAAGAAAAGTATTCCGACTGGTAAGGCGAGGATATTCTTGAAGAAAACTTGCACTAATTTCTATGCTCAAAGCTTTCTTAAACTTTAAAGAAATACGCTCAAGATTATAGAATGAGAATTCTCTGAACTTCTGGTATGATTTTCAATTCTAACTAAGCATCTATTTATAGGAGAATGGAAAGGATACTATGTTGCACTATGCAATAAAATATAATATATTCTATTTATAATCAAATAAAACAAAACTTTATAAAAAAGTATTCTGTTTTATATAAAAAAAATTTACTATGCAAATACTATGCAGGCACTATACAAACAATATACATAATAAAATATAATATACTCTATTTAAAATCTAATAAAATAAATAACTTTATAAAAGTATTTTATTTTATATAAAAAGATTTAACTATGCAGGCACTATGCAAACACTATGCATAATAAAATATAATATATTCTATTTAAAATCTAATAAAACAAATAACTTTATAAAAGTATTCTGTTTTATATAAAAAATTTTCTGTTTTATTACATTTATAATATTAATAAAACAAACTTTGTCATCATTATTATAATTCACAATATTAATCGACCAGATCGTTTCTAGGAAAGAGAGGGGCTTTTCAATAAGGATTTCTCCCTATTGGCGCGCAATTAGGTGATCAAACCTCTCCTTGACAGAACTTCTAGACATCGTTAATATTGCAAATAATAATATTAATAACTTTGTCATCTTAATTATTGATTTAATAATATATAAAATATTGACAATAATTGAATCAAATAACGTGAGATACTATGCAGCAGTTACTGTAGCAATAATTGAACAAAATTGAGTGACTTCTCACGTACATCAATAATCAATACCGTGTGCTACTATGCAACCACGCGTATTACTGTACTTTTAACACCGGGTGTTTCAACAGTTAACGGTAAAACTTTCGTCGTTATTTTCATAAAGTATTTTTATCGTTTTCTCAATCCGACAATAATTCCGTTGTGGAGTTCACCAATGATTGTGCCATTGTACGAATATTCCCAGTTAAAACGAATATTCCCTGACCAATATAATATTATATAACAACTTGCGTACTTTGTAAAATTTATAAATAATTTATCCACAACTACAACATTACATCAAATTCATTCCATAATATTCAAAAATGATATTTATTGAAAATTCATCTTTATTAATAAAAGTTGGGGTCTTACATTGGTCATGTTGTACGTGTGGTTTATGTCACACTTAAGACCGATCGGTACTTTTAGGCTGCATGGGTATTGTTTCACCCATGATATAGCCATGTCATACTCCTTTCAGCCTGCGGAGTGTTTGGACACTATGTCTTGGTCAGTATTTTTTACGGAGATCAGTGATCCATTTAGCATACTGCCGTGCTCATGGCTTAGCTCACTACTCACGCTCCAGGCAAGGATTATCTCTGTCTGGCTGGTTTGAGGGGCATGACTACTTACCACCCGCTGGCCGTGATGTCACAGTTTGACCAGTTCCAGGATTTTTATCCTTTCGAGGGGGTTCGAGGTCAGCGTTTAGCTTCTCGCTATATCTCAGTAGAGGACCAATCCCGTGTGTATGCATATTGGGATCAGCGTGAGATAGTTGCTTTCTCTATTAGTCGTCCAGGTTGTTGCGCAGAGTATTCCGCATGGATAGAGACAGAGACTGCATCGGTTGCGAGTATCCACATTGTTGAGTAGTGAGCTAGACGATGTAGAGCCCATGGATGACATTGATTCCCACGTCGAGGAGGAGCATTCTACTGGGTTGCCAACATCTCCTTTTGATTCTCCCAGTACTAGCACTATTGTGATCTAGCACTCAGCACCGTACTTTGAGCAGTGTCTTCATTTGATGACCTTCGATAGAGATCAGGCTAGAGCCTTGATGTTTACTGCCCTTGATGGGAGAGACGTAGCTCTATTATAGAGAGACGATGCATTAACTCGTAGAGATGCTGCTGTTGTTGAGCGAGATGAGGCCAGATCAGCCAGAGATGCCGCGATAGTTGAGCGGGATAGTGACATATCTTCCCGGGATGTAGCCGTCACAGATAGTACTGCAGTGAGGTCCCTCACCACTGGCATGATTGTAGAGATGAGCACTTACATTGATGAGCATATGGTCACCATGCAGATGGCTACAGATCTGTTAGATCGTGTGGATATTCTCGTATAGGAGATCACAGCTTCGCCTCCTTCCTCTAAGAGGGAGGCCATATTGGGTTTGTTAGCTCGCATATACCCTGACTTGTAGATGGGCTTGTATTTTCCTACATAGACTAGCATAGCCATTTTGTCATGTACAGTTTACATTGTGTATATCAAACAACATTATACATAGCAGGGAAATATTTTTTTGATCACTTCCCTTTTAGATATGCTCTGATACTTGCTTGATATTTTGCCCGCTTCTTCAGGACTTGTGATCTTGATTTATTCTGAATTCCTCCTAGATGGATGGACATTGAGTGGTCTCTGAAAAGTTCAGAATGGATCATTGATTTGTGTGTATCCCTACCATCTTTGGTATCTTGGGACTGGTTTCTGTATGGAAATATAGAAAGGAGTGTGGCTTTCCTCTCTGAGATTGACCGCACCAAAGATGGTCGCCAGTACCCCTATTTAGGAGTAGACTAGTTAATTCCATCTCTTATGGATTGGTGTTGCTTTTTGAGGCACAACCGCAGCTTAGATGGTCGCCGAATCTCCTATTTGGGAGGAGTTCAGGTAATTCCACCCCTTTGGTCTAAAGCCAATGAAATGTAGTGGATTGAAGTTTGATCCCAATACCAGTTAACAAGTGTTTATTTTTGGTAGGGGGTGAGACCGAACCATAAAGGGCTACCTATGTACTCATATTGAAGAGGAGATCAGGTCTGCGTAGTTCGAACTTGGTGTAAGAGGTTCAACGTTGTATGTGGCAGGAATGGTGTAGGAATTTTTTGTTGTTTTTTTTTGTAAGGAGAAGGGGATAGAAATGTTTTTGTTGTTTTTTATTTTATTGCGACCGGGCCATATGAAATGGTTGCTTATGTACTCTTATTGAAGAGGAGATCAGGTCGGTGTAGTTCGCCCCTCAGGACGAGTTGAAAAGCGTGATCCCATGTGTAGGTTAGACTGCGGCGAAAAGAAAGTTTGATCCTAGGTTGAGGATAAACTGCAGGTGTGAAATGTTTGATCCCATGTGTGGGGGACAAACTGCAAGCGCGAAAGGTTCAATCCCTAGTGGGATGACCAAAGTCGTAGGAACGCAGTGAAGCCAGGCTGCTGGCTTGAAAAATATGTTTCCCTGAGGGGCAAAGTGTGGAAAAGAGTTGTATGTGGTAAAGGGTTAAAGAACCGGAATGACTGGTGATCTGATGATCCAACACCAGGATTTTTGCTTGCTGGTCACTTCAAACATAGTACCGTTTTACATTGTCCTAGTTGATGAGTTGTGGAAATTCATCGCCGTCCATTTCTTGCAATCTGACAGCGCCTCCTGTCAATACTTCCTTGACAACAAAGGAGCCTTCCCAGTTAGGAGCGAATTTTCCCATAGATTGATCTTGGTTGTCAATGATCTTCTTCAAAACCAAGTCATGTTGTTTAAACTTCCGTAGTCGGACTTTTCTGTTGTAGGAACTGACGATCCTTTGTTGATATAACTGACCATGGAAGATAGCCGCAGCTCGCCTGTAAGACCCCAACTTATTATAAATGAAATTAAATTTCTCTATTTAATATTTTGAAATAGTAAGGGTTTAATTGATTAATGTGGTTAGTTATGGGTAAAATGCACATATATTTCAAATAAGCAAGTGGTTATAAAATATTCATTATTGTCGGGGAATATTCGTTTGGTCGTGGAATATTCTTCCTGTCGGGGAATATTCGTACGACGGCGCAGCCTTTTGTGGGCCCCATAACGGAAAGCGATTGGATGAAGAAAACGACAAGTATGAGTTATTATAAATAACGGCGTAGTTATTACCGTTAACACTATTGGAATACCCGGTGGTTTAAACACAGTAATACACACTGTTGCACAGTAGCACACGGTATTGCACCAATTATTGATTCTTACGTAAGAAGGCACTACTCAATAATTGTTACAGTAATTACCGTTCAATATTTTATTTTATTGATTCAATAATTTCTACGTTGAAATTTTATATTATTGTTGTTTTAATAATTGTCACTACACAATATTTCTCATTATCAGATCAATGATATATAATATTTTAATAATATTACTAGATAACATTATTGGCAATGTCTAGAAAATTCTGTCTAAGGAGAGGTTTGGTCACCTAATTGCGCGCCAGTAAGGAAAAATTCTTATTAGAAAGCCCTATCTTTCCTGGGAACGGTCTGGTTGCCAGTATTGTGATTCTGTAATATTATTTATGAATAATTAATTATTGATTTATATGATAAGAAAAATATTCATTTTATGTGGATATAGATGGAGAAAATTTTAAAGTAACAATTGTTGAAAAATTGATATTTTATTTTTTTTGATAAAATAATTCATTTAAATATATTATTATATTCTAATAATATAATAATGGTGATATTTTTTACAATGAATGTGGGATATATGAATATATGAGGAGGAAGGGTATTTTTGTTGTAAAAGTTATTTAAAACATGTTAAACATGTTTGTAAGCCCATTTCTTGACTGAAATTTGATTATAGCCTGTAAAATCGTCCGTATGTGGATTTCGGTCAATTTCTATTTGGAATTTGGAAAAAATTTCTTCTTCAAAGTTGTAGAGAATGAAATTTTCTATGTAAAGGACATAATGTTTGAATTTTTCTGATAAAAAGGCTATTTATTATGAATTATTGAAGTTTTGTAGTTCCAAAATAATTGATTTTTGAAAGTTTTAATTATTTTTAATAACAAAAACGTTTATTTTGTTTTTGTCATTATTGGTGGCTGAATTCAGATGGTCAAGGTGGGCGTAAGAATTTAAATAAATAATATTAATATTTTATTAAATTTTATGCTTTGGTATTCTAAGTAATTTCCTATAAATAGGGTGTTTAGGTTAGAATTGAAAATCACACCAGAATCTGAAGTTTTCTCTGTCTATAATATCGAGCGTATTTTTGTGAGTATTATGATACTTTGAGTGTGGCTATACGGTGCAAGTTTCTTTCAGTATTATATCTGATATTCAGTCAAAAATACTGTCTTTGCGGGGTAAGGGATGTTGTTTTCTTCTTAAATGATATTATTTTCTTCAATATCATTATGCCGAAATACTAGTCTAAACTTTTTATCAAATTTAGAACTTTTTGTATCGGAGTTACTATTCACGTATACGTCACTATTTACGAATACGACAATATTTACCGAAAAATAAAATTTCCTTTTTTTGTCCAAGATGTCTATTATGGTTACTATCTTTGATTGTATCCATGTTTTGATCTTTATTTTTAAATTCTGCTTCAAAATTGGTTATTATGGAGTATTATTGAATTTGGATAAAACTGTAATGCGAATCCCTAATATTTGTTCTTTTGTTTCATTGGATTCGTTTTCTTTAAAATATTTTTCATCATCCTCAGTCCTAAATGATGATATTACTGAATATCTTTGGCCTGTAGTGCAAAGATGAATGATTTCTGATGAATATCTTTGGCCCGTAGTGCAAAGATGAACAGGTGTTTAGATGAACATGACCAATTGATGAATATCATTGGGCTGTAGTGCAAAGATGAATATTTGATTCCAGATATATGTTGATTGATGTTACAGGGATAAAATATTGACGATGGAATTTTAAATTCATATATAGAATATAGTAGATTTTATTCTCTATTTAACTCTTCTAATGAATTATTATTTCTGCTGCAAATATTGATTTAAAACTTGTTGTCTATTGTATTCTATTAGATTTTTCCCTGTTGAGGACTAACGATAAATTGTTCTATATTATCTTAGTTATAATTTTCTTTACCGAGCTAGTTGAGCTCAGCCTTTTCCTTTTTGTTCCATTTTTTTCTTCTCAGGAGGCGAGAATATAGCTAGTACTTGTCGGGGTGTGGAATGATGGTTCTAGAAGTTGTTTTAGTAGTCCTCACTATTTTGTAAAATAGTGTATCAATAATTGTAATGAGGACTTGTTTGAGTGTGGATATTGTCTAGATGACAATATTTGTATTTAAACTCACAGTTTAAGTGTTGTCGTATTTTGCACGACAGTTGTATTAATAAAGTTGTAGTTATTTCTGTACCATGTATTTGGCGACTCAGAATGGGTGTTATTTACCTATTTTGGGGCGACAAAGTTGGTATCAGAGCTTAGGGATATGGTCTCTAGCGGAGATCGAGGAATAGTATTAGGAGGGGAGAGACGAGTAAATCCTTCGCTAGTGTGTCATACCTAAGATTATTTGTTGGTCAGTCAGAGCATATGGTTAATATGTGATATGTTAATTTGTTTAATTAACCTTTGTTTTATGGCAGTATTTAAGAATGGCAGCTGAGAATATTAACAGTGGAATGAATGAGACCGTGGAGACACCTTTACTCACCAATGAGGAGAACGTGCAACAGGCCGTAATGTTCCTCTTGTAAACAACACCACTGAGCAGACGTGAACGATGTGATGTTTAGGATCTTTTTGCAGTTCATGCAAAACCAGACGAGGGAGACTCGTGTACAAAATACGGGTGGAAATGATAGCAACGCGCTGCTTGTCACGGCCAAGCAGTACAAAGAGTTGGGACCACCAGAATTTATTGGAAAGCCGGATCCGATCAAGGCAGAGACGTGGGTTAAACAAATTACCAAGATATTCGATGTCTTGGGATACACGGAGGAACAGAAGGTTCCATTCGCCACCTTTATGTTCCGTTGCGAGGCAGACTACTGGTGGGAGTCTGTGAAACGTACCCAGCTTGCCGCACTCAGCATTTCTTGGGAAACATTTCAGAAACTTTTCAATGACAAGTATTTTCCTGAAAGTATTCGCCATATGAAGGAGGTAGAGTTTATTAGACTAGAATAAAATAACATGATGGTGTCCCAATACGAGGCAAAGTTCGCAGAGTTATCCAGGTTTGCACCTCATTTGGTAGAGAATAAGGAACGAATGACGATGATGTTTCTGAGAGGTTTAAAATCCGAGATTTGGCAATATCTTATCTCTCATAAATTTTCTTTATATTTAGATGTTGTAACATGGCTCAATTATTAGAGCAAGATAATGAGTATGTTCAACCGAGGGACCACAACCAGGGTCATACCGGTGGCAGCAGTCATCGGAGCAATGAAAACCAGCGGGGAGGAAAATATTCAGAAAAAAAGCGGTAACCACTCTGGTGGTAATCGTGGCCATGAAAATAAAAGAAGCGAGTCGGGGGGAGATTTTAAAAAGAGGAGATTCAACAATGACACTGTGAAGACATCAACACCAACAGTAATTGGTTTTAAGGGAAGAGAACGACCACCGGTTGTATGCTATAAATGTGGAAAAGAGGGACACATCAGCCCAAACTGTCCACAACAGTTCAAGGTATGCTATAATTGTGGAAAGGAAGGACATATTGCTCGAGATTGTACGGTAGCGAAACCAAGTCCAGTGGGGATGGTGACTCAAAAGGCTATCCCAGAAAAGTCAAAGTCAACGGTTCCTGGAAGAGCATTTTTCGTGACTGGTCAAAGTGCAAGGAACCCAAACGAGGTGATCACGGGTAAGCTAATCATAAACTCTTGCGAAGTTTATACCTTATTAGATACCGGTTCTACCCATTCTTTTATCTCTCCTGTTTGTGCTCAACGTTTAAACTTGACTCTGAAGAAATTAAACCTTGACTTATCTGTGGAGACTCCATTAGGAGAAACTTTCATTGCATCCACTGTTTATAAATCTTGTTTGATCCAAGTTGGTACCATCACATTACCTGTTGATCTTATTTCTTTTAAAATACTTACATTTGATGTGATTTTAGGGATTAATTGGTTAAGCACTCATCATGCTACAATTGATTGTTTTCGTAAGGTTATTAGTTTGCATATTCCTAACCAACTTGTTATGCAAATTCAAGCAACCAAACCTCTAAAGTCAATCACTGTTATATCAAGCCATAAAGCTATTCGTTTATTGAAAAACAGATGTCAAGCTTTCTTAGCCCATGTCACAGACTTGAACAAAAACACGTCAAATGTGAATAATATTTCTATTGTTAGTGAATTTCCTGACGTATTTCCTGAAGAACTTCCAGGTCTACCCCCAGAACATGAAGTTGAATTCTTTATTGACCTTGAACCTAGTATAAAGCCCATTTCTAAAACCCCATATTGAATGGCTCCTATTGAACTTCAGGAGTTAAAGGTCCAACTACAGGAGTTATTGGACATCGGTTTCGTTAATCCTAGTACATCTCCTTCGGGTGCTCATGTTTTATTTGTAAAGAAGAAAGACGGGAGTATGCGACTTTGTATTGACTATCGAGAATTGAACCATGTCACTATCAAGAATAGGTATCCGCTACCTCGTATTGATGACCTATTTGACCAGTTACAAGGAGCACAATTCTTCTCAAAAATCGATCTTCGGTCTGGATATCATCAGCTGAAGATTAGAACTGAGGATATTCCAAAGACTGCCTTCAGAACTCGGTACGGGCATTATGAATTCTTAGTTATGTCTTTTCGATTGACTAATGCTCCTGCGACTTTCAAGGATATGATGAATCGAGTATTCAAGAATTATTTGGATCAGTTTGTTGTCGTCTTATTGATGACATCCTCATATATTCCAAAAGTCGTGAAGATCATGAGCACCATTTGAAGCTGGTACTGCAAAGGCTTCGTGATAACAAGCTATATGCCAAGCTGAAGAAATGCGAGTTCTGGCTTGAGGAAGTAGCATTCCTTGGGCACTTGGTGTCAGAACATGGAGTATCTGTTGACCCGACGAAGATTAAAGCAATACAAAGTTGGGAGCAACCGAAATCGGTGACCGAAGTACGTAGCTTTTTGGGCTTAGCTGGTTATTATTGGAGATTTGTGGAAGGATTTTCTCGAATCGCTACTCCGTTAACTCAACTGACTCGTAAAGATATAAAATTCGTATGGAGCGAGGAATAAGAGAAAAGTTTCTAAGATCTCAAGAGGAGACTCATTTCGGCACCTGTTCTGACAATACCATCTGGTTCTGATGAATTTGTTATCTACAGCGATGCTTCAGGTAAAGGGTTAGGATGTGTTCTCATGCAACATGGGAAATTCATAGCCTATGCCTTGCGACAACTTAAAGAGTATAAGAGGAATTATCTTACTCATGATCTAGAGTTGGCAGCAGTCGTTTTCGCGCTAAAGATCTGGAGGCACTATTTATATGGGGAGAAAGTGGAAATATATTCGGACCATAAAAGTCTCAAATATTTCTTCACCCAAAAGGAACTCAACATGCGGCAACGACGTTGGCTCGAGTTATTGAAAGACTATGACCATACCATCCAATACCATCCTAGAAAAGTAAACGTGGTAGCTGACGCATTGAGTAGAAGATCATATGCGGGTATAAGTGCAATGTTGTTAACACAAAGGCCCATTTTGTATGACTTGCAAAGGATGGAGATAGAGATAAAGGCTCCAAGTACCCACGTGATGATATCAAGCATACGAGTAGAACCGACTTTAATTGATAAAGTTAAAGCTGCTCAAGCTACAGATATGGAGCTGATGCGTATGAAGAAGAAAGTCCAAGAAGGTGTTATTCCAGAATCAAGAATCGATGAAGAATGAATACTTCGAGTCAACTCTAGACTTTGTGTTCCTAACGATTCTAACTTGAAGCATAGAATCATGATGGAGGCACACAACACACCATTTGCAATCCATCCTGGGAGTACCAAAATGTATCATGATCTTCGACATACAATTTGGTGGAACAATATGAAGAAAGAGATAGCGAAGTTTATCTCGAGGTGTTTAACTTGTCAACGTGTAAAGGCGGAGCATCAAGTGCCAAAGGGTCCATTGCAACCACTTGAGATTCCAAAATGGAAGTGGGAACACATTACCATGGATTTTTGGATTTTGTTACGGGTCTTCCCACGATTTCTCAAGGCATAAATGTGATTTGGGTTATTGTTGATAGATTAACTAAATCTGCTCATTTCTTGCTGATACGGGAGACTTATTCCCTTGAACGTTTTGCTCGTATGTACGTAAATGAGATTATGAGATTTCATGGCATTCCAGTATCCATAGTTTCATATCGTGACCCAAGATTCAATTCACAATTTTGGATTAGCTTGCAAAAAGCTATAGGCACGGATTTACGATTCAGTTCGGCATACCATCCTCAAACGGACGGGCAATCAGAGAGGACTATTCAAACTCTTGAAGATCTATTAAGACTTTGTATCCTAGATTTCAAAGGGAGTTAGGATAAGTACCTACCATTGGTGGAATTCTCCTACAAAAATAGTTATCAGGCAAGTATAGGTGTGGCTCCATTTAAAGCATTGTATGGACGAAAGTGTCACTCTCCAGTATATTGGGATGAGGTGGGAGAAGCAACGTTGTTGGGACCAGAGTTGGTACGAATGACTATAGAGAAGATCCAAATGATTCGACAACGTATACAAACGGCACAGGATCGACAAAAGAGTTATGTGGATCTTCATTGAAAGGACGTAGAATTTGACATTGGGGATCATGTTTTGTTACGTATTGCTCCATGGAAGGGAAAGTTACAAGATTTGGGAAGAGAGAAAAGCTCAATCCACGATTTATTGGTCTATTTTAGATTCTTGACCGAGTAGGAAATGTGGCCTATAGACTCACATTATCTCCAAGTATGTCTCATGTTCATAATGTTTTTCATATATATGTGCTACGTAAATATGTGAAAGACCCAAACCACATTATTGAGTTAGAACCGGATGAGATAGCCGAAGACTTAATGTACGAATAGGTACCTGTCAAGATCTTGGATAGGAAAGAGCATGTCCTACGCACAAAGGTCATACCACAAGTCAAAGTTTTGTGGAGGAACAATGCTATAGAGGAAATGACCTGGGAGTTGAAAACGGAAATGAAAGCGAGGTATCCGCACCTTTTTGAAACACCAGGTACGTACATCAATTTTGAGGACGAAATTTCATAAGGAGGGGAGGTTGTAAGACCCCAACTTATTATAAATGAAATTGAATTTCTCGATTTATTATTTTGAAATAGTAAGGGTTGAATTGATTAATGTGGTTAGTTATAGGTAAAATACGCAAATATTTCAAATAAGCAAGTGGTTATAAAATATTCATTATTATCGGGGAATATTCGTTTGGTCGTGGAATATTCTTCCTGTCGGGGAATATTCGTACGACGGCGCAACCTTTTGTGGGCCCCATAACGGAAAGCGATTGGATGAAGAAAATGACAAGTATGAGTTTTTATAAATAACGGCGTAGTTGTTACCATTAACACTGTTGGAATACCTGTTGGTTAAAATACAGTAATACACATTGTTGCACAGTAGCACACGGTATTGCACCAATTATTGATTCTTACGTAAGAAGGCACTACTCAATAATTGTTACAGTAATTATTGTTCAATATTTTATTTTATTGATTCAATAATTGCTACATTGAAATTTTATATTATTATTGTTTTAATAATGGTCACTACATAATATTTCCCATTATCAGATCAATGATTCATATTATTTTAATAATATTACTAGATAACATTATTGGCAATGTCTAGAAAGTTCTGTCTAAGGAGAGATTTGGTCACCTAATTGCGCGCCAGTAAGGAGAAATTCTTATTGGAAAGCCCTCTCTTTCCTGGGAGCGGCCTGGTTGCCATTATTGTGATTCTGTAATATTATTTGTGAATAATTAATTATTGATTTATATGATAAGAAAAATATTCATTTCATGTGGATATAGATGGAGAAAATTTTAAAGTGATAATTGTTGAAAAATTGGTATTTTATTTTTTTGATAAAATAATTCATTTAAATATATTATTATATTTTAATAATATAATAATGGTGATATTTTTTACAATGAATGTGTGATATATGAATATATGAGGAGGAAGGGTATTTTTATTGCAAAAGTTATTTAAAACATGTTAAACATGTCTGTAAGCCCATTTCTTGACTGAAATTTGATTATAGCATTTAAATCGTTCGAATGTGGATTTCGGTCAATTTCTGTTTGGAATTTGGAAAAACTTTCTTCTACAAAGTTGTAGAGAATGAAATTTTCTACAAAAAGATAAGGTTTGAATTTTCGGATAAAAGGGATATTTATTATGAATTATTGAAGTTTCGTAGTTCCGAAATAATTGATTTTTGAAAGTTTTAATTATTTTTAATAACAAAAACATTTTTTTTGTTTTTGTCATTATTTTTGGATGAATTCAGATGGTCAAGGTGGGCGTAAGAATTTAAATAAATAATAGTAATATTTTATTAAATTTTTTGCTTTGGTGTTCTAAGCAATTTCCTATAAATAGGGTGCTTAGGTTATAATTAAAAATCACACCAGAATCTGAAGTTTTCTTTGTCTATAATATCGAGCGTATTTTTGTGAGTATTTTGATACTTTGAGTGTGGCTATACGGTGCAAGTTTCTTTCAGCATTATATCCGATATTCAGTCAGAAGTATTGCCTTTGCGAGGTAAGGGATGTTGTTTTCTTCTTAAATGATATTATTTTCTTCAATATCATTATGCCGAAATACTGGTCTGAATTTTTTTATCAAATTTGGAACTTTTTGTGTCAGGGTTACTATTCACGTATACGACACTATTCACCGAAAAATAAAATTTCCTTTTTTGTCCAAAATGTCTATTATGATTACTATCTTTGATTGTATCCATGTTTTGATCTTTATTTTTGAATTCTGCTTCAAAATTAGTTATTATGGAGTATTATTGAATTTGGATAAAACTGTAATACGAATCCCTAATATTTATTCTTTTGCTTCACTGGATTCGTTTTCTTTAAAATATTTTTCATCATCCTCAGTCCTAAATGATGATATTACTGAATATCTTTGGCATGTAGTGCAAAGATGAATGATTTCTGATGAATATCTTTGGCTCATAGTGCAAAGATGAACAGGTGTTTAGATGAACATGACCAACTGATGAATATCATTGGCCTATAGTGCAAATATGAATATTTGATTCCAGATCTATGTTGATTGATGTTAGAGGGATAAAATATTGACGATGGACTTTTAAATTCATATATAGAAGATAGTTGATTTTATTCTCTATTTAACTTTTCTAATGAATTATTATTTCTGCTGCGAATATTGATTTAAAACTTGTTGTCTATTGTATTCTATTAGATTTTTCCCTGTTGAGGACTAACGATAAATTGTTCTATATTATCTTAGTCATAATGTTCTTTACTGGGCTAGTTGAGCTCAACCTTTTCCTTTTTGTTCCATTTTTCTTCTCAGGAGGCGAGAATATAGCTAGTACTAGTCGGGGTGTGGAATGATGGTTCTAGAAGTTGTTTTAGTAGTCCTCACTATTTTTGTTAAATAGTGCATCAATAAATGTAATGAGGACTTATTTAAGTGTGGATATTGTCTAGATGATAATATTTGTATTTAAACTCACAGTTTAAGTGTTGTCGTATTTTGCACGACAGTTGTGTTAATAAAGTTGTAGTTGTTTCAGTACCATGTATTTGGCGACTCAGGATGGGTGTTGTATACCTATTTTGGGGGCGTCACATCGTCTTTCGTCTATTAGAGACAATTGGTGATACATGTCTTGTACCCATTGGTCTTCATCTAGCTGAGCGTCTATCAACACTCTGAGGGATTCCATTTCAACTTCTATAAGGAGTACTGCTTCTATCCCATAGGTTAATGCGTAGGGGGTTGCCCCAGTGCAAGTGTGCATTGAGGTTCTGTAGGCTAACAGAGTAAGAGGCAATAAGTGAGGCCATCCTTTATGGTTGAAGGACATCTTTTGCATAATCTTCTTGATGTTTTTATTAGCCGCTTCAATAGCACCATTCATCTTTGGACGGTAGATGACGGAGTTAAGATGTTTTATGTGGAATTTACTGCATAACTCCTCCATCATTTTGTTATTGAGGTTCTTAGCATTGTCTGATACAATCACCTCTGGTTGTCCATATCGATAAATGACATTGTTTCTGATGAACGCAATGATGACTTCTCTTGTAACCTTGGGAAATAAGGCTGCTTCTACCCACTTGGTGAAGTAGTCGATCATGGTGAAGATAAAGCGATGCCCATTACTGGCTTTGGGATCGATGGGTCTGATCACGTCCATTCCCCACATTGAGAAGGGCCAAGGTGAACTCATATTATGGAGTTCCCATGGAGGGGTGTGGATAGCATTTCCATGAATTTGGTACTGATAACATCTCCTGACGTGGTCATTGCAATCAGCTTTGAGAGAGAACCAGTAATGTCCTGTCCTGAGGATCTTCTTAACAAGGAGGGGGCCACTCATGTGTGGGCCACAGACTCCACCATGGATCTCATCCATAATCCTTTGAGCTTAGTCTTTGTCTAAACATCTGAGGAGACCTTGTCCTGCATCTCTCTTATAGAGGGCATCTCCGCTCAGGTAGAATTTCATAGCAAGTCGATGGATCCGCCTTTTCTCAGTCGGGCTTGCCTTAGTGGTTGTAGATTTGTCTCGTAGGTACTCCTTGATATGCTGGTACCAAGGATGTTGGATGGGAGGTAGCTCATCTGATACTTCTCCAACGTAGTTCCCATAGGTTGGTGCCTTGTACAGGGCAATTGTGACGCTTGGCAAGTGTCCCTTGTCATGTATGTGAATCAAGGAGGCCAAAGTTGCTAACGCGTCTAAAAAGTCATTCCTATTATGAGGAATGTGTAGAAAGGATATTTCTTCGAACTCCAAAATTATTTGTAAAACTTATCGATGGTAAGGCAACAAATGTAGCTCTTTGGTTTGATAGATTCCTGTGGATTGTCTGACCACTAACTCCGAATCTCCAAAGACAGTTAACCGCCTGATGCCCATTGAACGGGAAAGTTTTAGCCCCATGAGACAGCCTTCATTCTCAGCTATGTTGTTGGTGCTAACAAACTGCGATTTGACGGCGACGGGATATTGTTCCCCCGTACCGGATATAAGAACTGCACCAGCTCCAGAACCTTCCATATTAACAACTCCATCAAAATACATCTTCCATGTTTGGCGTGTATCGTACTGATGGTGTTGATGAATTGTTATTACCCCTTCATCGGGGAAGTATGTCTCCAAGGGTTTGAAGTCCCCTGAAGGTGCAGCGGCCAGTTGATCTGCAATTCTTTGACCTTTGATGGACTTTTGAGTCACGTATATGATGTCAAATTGTTGTAGGATCAACTGCCAGCTGGATAGCCAGCAATTCAACATGGGTTTATTGAACACGTACTTGAGAATATCCACATGGGATATGAGATGGGTTGTGTGACCATGAAGGTAATGATGTTACCTCATGGAAGCCCATGCTAAAGCACAACAAGTCTTCTCAATTAGAGTGTACTTGTGTTCACTGTTGCTGAATATTTTGCTGAGGTAATAGATAGCTCGTTCTTGGACTATATCGTCTTTCTGTCCCAGCATGCAGCCCATGGCATTGTCACTTATGGACAGGTACATTAACAGGGGAACATCATCCTTGGGTGGTACCAAAACGGGAGCTTTGACTAGATGTTCTTTGATCGTAAGGAAGGCGTTCTGGCACTCGTCATTCCATTTCATGGAGGAGTTCTTCCTTAATAGCTTGAAGATTGGCTCACAAGTTGCGGTGAGTTGAGAAATGAATCTGCTAATGAAGTTGGTTCTTCCCAAAAATCCCCGTATTTCATTCTCTGTCTGAGGAATGGGCATTTCTGTGATGGCCTGGATTTTGGTGGGATCCAGCTCAATCCCTTTGTGGCTGACTAGAAATCCTAACAACTTGCCTGATTTAACGCTAAAGGCGTACTTGGCTGGATTCAACTTCAAGTTATACTTATGCAACCTGTTGAAGAGCTTCCTGAGATGGTCTAAGTGGTTTTCCTCCTTCCGAGACTTGACAATGATGTCATCCACGTAGATCTCGATCTCTTTATACATTAACTCGTGGAAGAGAGCCATCATAGCTTCTTGATAGGTGGCTCCGACATTGATGAGGCCAAATGACAACCGTCTATAGAAAAAGGTTCCCCAAGGCGTGATGAAAGCAGTTTTCTCACGATCTTCTGAAAGTATTATGCATACAAGCCAATCATGTATGATGATAAAGCATATACTGTGTAATCAATCTTATTTATTTATTAATAAAAGAATTATTTATTAAAGGCATTTATTATCTACATGGTGCTGTTTTAATAATATGTGGTAAACCCATAGTTTTAAGCAATGCTTTTAGAATCATGATGAGATCATGCTAATGAGATCTAAATTCTTAGATAGCTTAAAACTAAAATGTTCCCAATCAATGGATTACTAAAAAGGGGATTAGTGAATCCGGATAGATTGGTACGTACGTTGCTTGCTCATTAGATGAGGATGATTGATCTCATGATCATTTGTGTGGAGACACTAAAGCAAGTATGTAGGTGCTTATTAGAGAATAAGTTCACTGAACGTGACTCACTAAGGAATACCTAATGGAGTTTTACATGCCTGTCAATAGGAATTCCTGTAGTGATAGTAGTACAAATGATCCTTAGACTTGAGATCGTCATAGTATCTTATATATAATTAATTACACTTTGACTTATTCCTTAAGACTCTTAGAGTATATCAAAGGGTATGCTTGGGTGTAATAAGTTATATATGAAGATAATGAATTATCAATAAAGAATCTACCACTTCTAGTAAAAGAAGAGAAATGTCCTATGTGATTCGATAAATGACAACCCAGGAATCCTTGGCCAAGGTGGAATGAAATTAGAAAGCAGTTTCTAATTTGCATTCATTAGGAGTTGTGCATTTAGAAATCGAAATACATATAATTAAATAAAATAAGACTTGACAGTAATTCCATGTCTTATATTTAATTGGGACATTGTATGGTGGAAAGATTGAATTGTACGGTAACTATTTACTCAAAGGTTCTTTTATGATTAATGTTGAAATCTATATTATCTGGAAAGTCGTTGATCGCTAGGGAGGCTTATCCCTATTGTAGAATAAATATTATTTATTTAAATAAATTATTCGTTTAATTTATTTATTTAAATGAGATTAGAATTGTTCTAATTGATTTATTCACAACCGGTTTAATATGGAGAACCTAAAGGGTCACACCATAAAAGGAAGAATAATTATTTAAGAAGTTAATGGCATAATCGTAATAATATATTAAGTATATTTAATTTAATCTATGGTGATAGAATAAATTAAATAGCTTAATATTTATTGTTTAATATTTTAGAAATATTAAATATAAATTAATAAGAGGAGTCTTATTAATATTATTACAATTATTATTATTTTAATTTCTAAAAGAGTTTAGGAATTAATTTAATATAAGTACTCTCATTTATTCCTAATAGGATTAGGAGGGAAAATTAGTTAAAAGAGTTTAATTAATTATCCCTAATAGGATTAGGGAGCCCATTTAATTAAAAGAGTTTAATTAAATAAATAATACCTTATTTTAATTAAAATAGGGTTACATGATATCTTTATAAGAGGAGTCTTATATCAGATATCAAAAGATACGTAATTCCATGAGTTGGAGAGTACGCCTCCTTTTCTATACAGATAGGAAAAACTAGGGTTTGAGCCAATACCCCTTCTTCTTGAAAATTCTTCTTCCTTGGTGGATCACCTCTAGAGGCCACACACTTGGGTGGCTTACATTGATCAAAGGAAGGAATCTACTCGGAGATTCAAGGAGATCGCGGAGAAGTAGGAGGTGAACTCGTACCTGAGGAAGCTCGTTTCTACAAGGGTATGATTTCATAATTTCTTATTCTTCGCTTAATTAATAATATGCATAAAGAATGATCCGGGTAAATGGTTTGTGAAAAATTTTAAAATCTGGTTTTATTACGCTTCCGTTATTTTGCAATTTGATTGCTACTTTGATTTTCACAAATCCTAACAGTGGCATCAGAGCCAAACTTTATGCGAATTATTAATTATTTTGATTCCATATGTGTATGGGTATGAATTTAGAAGAATTTATTGGGCATAATTTGTTGTATAAAATTATTATTTTATGGAAAAAAAAATTTAATTTTGCCGAAAACTGTTTCGGAAAACGTTTTTTTTTTCGAATCCGTGCGTGTCATGTTTTTGAAGGAATCCTGTTTCCTGTATCTTCAAGAATCTATATTATATATAATATATGATCCTAGTTCGGTTGTTCCTATCAAAGGCAGGCAGATTTTTTTTTTCTTTCAAAGTCACGTGGACAGCAGGTTGGGCCATTTCATAGTCACGGATTTCGTGACTGGGCTATTTCAAAGTTTCGATTTTATAATATATATATATATATATATATATATATATATATTTGATATATATATTTAACAGTTTTTTTTTTCAGCCTGAGCTTCACGTGATTTAGAAATATTATTATTATATATATATATATAATAGTTATATATATATATATTAATCTTAATAATTTTATAATTAATTTAAAGAGTTTATTTTAATCTTGAAATTGGATTTCATGCGACATAAAATTGCCCATTAAATGATACTCATATATATATGGAATGATTTTATTTATTGATACATATGGTGATATGTATGTTAATAAATGGGATTGATTATGGACTATTGACCAATGTGATTGGATTTATTTTAGTTGGATGTTTGAATGAATGAGTTTTATTAAATGGGGTCTGCGTACCTCGTCTTTTCTGGTTTTCTTCTTGATGTAAATTCTATCTCTCTCCTATGTACTTCCCCTTGACTGCTGATCAAGGTTTCTATTTAAATTAAATAGTTTAATGTAATAGGATTAGTTAGAATTTTTTCGAAGAACCAGAGATCAAGGAGCGTTTGAAGACCCGTTTATAATGGAGCCCGGGTTTAAATGTAATAGTTATATTTAAATGTTTATTCTTGCACCCTAGGGTTTGACCTTTTGGTTCACTTGGTGGCTCTAGTGAACCAAACTAGAATAAAGTCCATAATCAATCCGGATAGAATATAGTATTCTATATGTGCATGCTAGTATTATATATATTATATATTATGCAAACATGCTTCGCATGTTTAATAATATGACGCGTATTTTATATATATATATTTGCATGCGCGCTAAACAAGATGAGACTAATAATAACAAACCCCTCAATAAAATTATATTAAGTTGTAACGTTCAAAGATATTTGGAATATCGAACGTCGCCTTCTAGCATGATAAAAATAATAGAGCATTGAATATTTAATATGAGTTTGTTGTGCACACACAAGGCGAGTATTAAATATTTGAGATGTTGTTTTTATTACATTTGATGTTTATAAGGAATTGAACATTACCACTTTGTTGTGCACACACAAGGGTTGTAGTTTTCTCTTCACTTATATGGAAAATGCTGGGTATGACTTAACTTAAATCATTTTAGTTCGGATGTGCACACACTTGACCATTATGATTTAAGAGGCAAAATATAAGGAGTTACATGATGATGTAATTGACAATAGTTGTCTACCTATTTATTTATATATAGTTTGTTGTGCACACACAAGGCTATATACATTTGAAATGGGATCCTTATTCTCACTAGCAAATCTTTAATTAGATATTGCCGAACTATATTCATGAGGGTAATATAGTTTGAAGAAAATAGTGGGAGATACCAATATAAAATAAGACCTAATTTATTTTGGTAATTAATTAAATAAATGTTTGCTAAAATATTGTCTTTTTACATGCAGAATTTTGAAAATGTCACGTTCACTAATTTCACTGCGTAGCATACTTGATGCTAACAAACTGACCGGACCAAACTACACGGACTGGTTAAGGAATCTGAGAATTGTTCTCACTGCTGAAAAGATTTCTTATGTCCTAAATTCGCCCGTACCTGCAAAAGTTGCAGAGACAGCCTCTGAGGAAGAGATTGCTACTTTTAAACAGTGGCAAGATGATGCATCTGTGGCTCAATGCATCATGCTCGCATCCATGAGTAACGAGCTTCAGCGTCAGCATGAAAACATGGATGCTCCTACTATACTGCTGCACCTGCAAGAGCTGTATGGTGAGCAAAGTAGGACTGCAAGATATCAGATATCTAAGGAGCTCTTCCGATCTCGGATGACCGAGGGTACTACTGTTGAGACTCATGTCCTAAAGATGATCAATCTGATTGAACGTCTTGGACAGCTTGGGTTCGTCATGGATGGAGAGTTGAGTCAAGATTTGATCTTGCAGTCACTTCCTGACACCTTCTCACAATTTGTTATGAATTTTCACATGAATAAGTTGGACGTCAGCTTGCCTGAGTTACTTAACATGTTGAAAACTGCTGAAGGTCACTTCCCATCCAAGAAGAACCATGTCTTACTGGTGGATGATTCTTCCAAGAAAAGGAAGAGGCCCAAGGTATATTTTGAAAAGAAGAAATCCAAGAAGGCTAAGGAAAAGGCGAAAGTGAAGGATCAAAAGAAACCTGATCCAGATAGCAAAGGAATTTGCTTCCATTGCAACAAGCCGGGTCACTGGAAGAGGAACTGCAAGGATTATCTTGCGGAAAAAAAGCAGAAGAAGCTTGGAGAAGCTTCGAATCCTAATCAAGGTTTGTTTATGATTGAAATTAATTTTTCTGAAAGTCAATCTTCTACTTGGGTATTGGATACCGGCTGTGGTTCTCACATATGTAATAATATGCAGGGACTGGTCAGAAGTAGAAAGCTGAGCAAGGATGAGGTCGTCCTACGAGTGGGAAATGGAGCAAAGGTTGCTGCATTAGCTGTAGGGACTTATTATTTAGCACTGCCTACGGGCAAGTCCATTAGTTTAAATAATTGTTATTTTGTTCCGTCACTTATTAGAAACATTATTTCAATATCTGTATTGGATATGGATGGTTTTGACATTATAATAAAGAACAATAGTTGTTCTATTTATAATAATAATGTTTTATATGGTGTTGGTAATTTACGAAATGGACTTTACATTCTTGACTTGCATGAAAATATACTTCAAATTGAACAAACTAAGAAAAGGAAAAGAGATGATGTTAATTATACCTATATGTGGCACTGTAGACTTGGTCATATTAATGAAACAAGATTATCTAAGTTGTATAAAGATGGGCTCCTAGAGCTATCGGATTATGAATCATATCCAACTTGTGAATCTTGTCTCATGGGAAAATTGACTAAATCTCCTTTTAGTGGAAAAGGAGAAAGAGTTACAGAGTTGTTAGCGTTGGTACACACAGATGTATGTGGACCTATGACAACGAATGCACGAGGAGGGTATTCTTATTTTATTACATTCACTGATGATCACTCAAGATTTGGATATGTGTATTTAATGAAATACAAATCTGAATCATTTGAAAAGTTCAAAGAGTTCAGAAGTGAAGTAGAGAAACAAACGGGAAAAAGTATTAAGATTCTTCGATCAGATCGAGGTGGTGAATACTTAAGCAGTGAGTTTCTCGATTGTCTCAAAGAAAATGGTATAATTTCACAATGGACTCCACCAGGGACGCCACAGCTGAATGGTGTGTCTGAAAGGAGAAATCGAACACTGTTGGACATGGTTCGTTCCATGATGAGTTTTACCGATCTTCCGGTGTCATTCTGGGGATATGCTCTAGAAGCGGCCATATATCTACTAAATAAGGTTCCCTCAAAATCCATCCCTAAGACCCCATATGAAATGTGGACAGGGAAGAAACCTAGTCTTAAGCATGTTAAGATTTGGGGATGTCCAGCTTATGTGAAAAAGTTTCAGAACGATAAACTTGGGGCAAGATCTGATAAGTGTACTTTTGTGGGATATCCTAAAGAAAGTTTAGGATATTATTTTTTCAATCCTACTGAACAAAAGGT
Organism: Panax japonicus; assembly: GCA_020205505.1. NCBI lineage: Eukaryota > Viridiplantae > Streptophyta > Magnoliopsida > Apiales > Araliaceae > Panax > Panax japonicus. The sequence goes on from CM035100.1 coordinate 50,260,003, forward strand.
GTTTGTTGCCAAACATGCTGCCTTCTTGGAAAAGGAGTTTATCCTTGAAGGGGTCAGTGGGAGAAAAATAGATCTTGAAGAAATTCAAGAATCACAAACCACTACAGATCAAAGTGAGGTACCTAACCAAGTAGAGATTCCTTCTGTATCACACCCTATTCGTAAATCTGGAAGAGTACCAAAGATACCAGAGAGGTATGGACTTGTCATAGAAGATGACAATGAGGTACGCATCATAGATGATGATGATCCATTGAATTACGAACAGGCTATGAGTAGTAAAGACTCAAAGAAGTGGCAAGAAGCCATGAAATCCGAGATGGACTCCATGTATGAAAACCAAGTATGGACTTTGGTTTCACCACCTGAAGGCTTTAAGCCTATTGGGTGTAAATGGGTATTTAAAAGAAAGACTGGAGCAGACGGCAAGGTAGAGACCTATAAGGCCCGACTGGTCGCAAAAGGTTTCAAACAAAGACAAGGAGTTGACTATGACGAAACCTTCTCACCAGTAGCAATGCTCAAGTCCATTCGGATTTTGCTTGCGATTGCAGCTTACCATGACTACGAAATTTGGCAGATGGACGTGAAAACGGCCTTCCTCAATGGGAAACTTGAGGAGGATGTGTATATGACACAGCCAGAGGGATTTGTTTCAAAGGTTGGAACAAATCAAGTCTGTAAGCTACAACGATCCATTTATGGATTGAACCAAGCTTCTCGTAGGTGGAACATCCGTTTTGATGAGACAATCAAAAATTTTGATTTTATCAAAAATGAGGATGAACCATGTGTTTACAAGAAGGTAAGTGGGAGCGCTGTTTCATTCCTTGTATTATATGTTGATGATATATTACTGATAGGGAATGATATTCCTATGCTACAATCAATTAAAATCTGGTTATCTAAACACTTCTCCATGAAGGACTTGGGAGAAGCATCCTATATTTTGGGGATAAAGATCTATAGAGATAGATCTAAAAGGATGCTTGGCTTGTCCCAAGGAACGTACATTGACTCGATGCTAAAGAGGTTTAGCATGGAAGATTCCAAAAGAGGTCTCATGCCGATGAGCCATGGAATACATCTCTCCAAGAAACAGGCCCCAAAGACACCTGAGGAGAGAGACCGTATGAGTAAAATTCCTTATGCTTCAGCAATAGGATCTATCATGTACGGTATGATATGTACTAGACCAGATGTTGCTCATGCACTTAGTGTGACAAGCAGATATCAGTCGAATCCAGGAGAAGAACACTGGAAGGCAGTGAAAAATATCCTAAAGTACTTAAGAAGAACGAAGGATGTATTTCTTGTCTACGGTGAGTCTGAATTGAAACTAGAGGGCTTCACAGACTCAAGTTTTCAAACAGACCAAGATGACAGTAAATCAGTTTCGGGGTATGTGTTTACCTTAAACGGTGGCGCAGTGAGTTGGAAAAGTTCCAAACAGCAAACAGTTGCTGATTCAGTGACAGAGGCAGAGTACATATCTGCAAGTGAAGCTGCAAAGGAAGCTGTTTGGATGAAGAAGTTCATTACCGAACTTGGTGTGGTTCCTAGCATTACAGGACCAGTGCCTTTATTCTGTGACAACACTGGAGCTGTTGCGCAGGCTAAGGAACCCAGGTCTCATCAGAAATCCAAACATGTGTTGCGGCGATTTCATTTGATCAGAGAGATCATTGAAAGAGGAGACGTCACCCTGGAGCGTGTGGACTCTCAAAACAATATTGCAGATCCATTTACTAAAGCGTTAACACAACAGCAGTTTGATCGCCACTTAGAGAAGATGGGTATGAGATACCACGGCGATTGGCTTTAGTGCAAGTGGGAGATTGAAAGTATTATGCATACAAGCCAATCATGTATGATGATAAAGCATATACTGTGTAATCAATCTTATTTATTTATTAATAAAAGAATTATTTATTAAAGGCATTTATTATCTACATGGTGCTGTTTTAATAATATGTGGTAAACCCATAGTTTTAAGCAATGCTTTTAGAATCATGATGAGATCATGCTAATGAGATCTAAATTCTTAGATAGCTTAAAACTAAAATGTTCCCAATCAATGGATTACTAAAAAGGGGATTAGTGAATCCGGATAGATTGGTACGTACGTTGCTTGCTCATTGGATGAGGATGATTGATCTCATGATCATTTGTGTGGAGACACTAAAGCAAGTATGTAGGTGCTTATTAGAGAATAAGTTCACTGAACGTGACTCACTAAGGAATACCTAATAGAGTTTTACATGCCTGTCAATAGGAATTCCTGTAGTGATAGTAGTACAAATGATCCTTAGACTTGAGATCGTCATAGTATCTTATATATAATTAATTACACTTTGACTTATTCCTTAAGACTCTTAGAGTATATCAAAGGGTATGCTTGGGTGTAATAAGTTATATATGAAGATAATGAATGATCAATAAAGAATCTACCACTTCTAGTAAAAGAAGAGAAATGTCCTATGTGATTCGATAAATGACAACCCAGGAATCCTTGGCCAAGGTGGAATGAAATTAGAAAGCAGTTTCTAATTTGCATTCATTAGGAGTTGTGCATTTAGAAATCGAAATACATATAATTAAATAAAATAAGACTTGACAGTAATTCCATGTCTTATATTTAATTGGGACATTGTATGGTGGAAAGATTGAATTGTACGGTAACTATTTACTCAAAGGTTCTTTTATGATTAATGTTGAAATCTATATTATCTGGAAAGTCGTTGATCGCTAGGGAGGCTTATCCCTATTGTAGAATAAATATTATTTATTTAAATAAATTATTCGTTTAATTTATTTATTTAAATGAGATTAGAATTGTTCTAATTGATTTATTCACAACCGGTTTAATATGGAGAACCTAAAGGGTCACACCATAAAAGGAAGAATAATTATTTAAGAAGTTAATGGCATAATCGTAATAATATATTAAGTATATTTAATTTAATCTATGGTGATAGAATAAATTAAATAGCTTAATATTTATTGTTTAATATTTTAGAAATATTAAATATAAATTAATAAGAGGAGTCTTATTAATATTATTACAATTATTATTATTTTAATTTCTAAAAGAGTTTAAGAATTAATTTAATATAAGTACTCTCATTTATTCCTAATAGGATTAGGAGGGAAAATTAGTTAAAAGAGTTTAATTAATTATCCCTAATAGGATTAGGGAGCCCATTTAATTAAAAGAGTTTAATTAAATAAATAATACCTTATTTTAATTAAAATAGGGTTACATGATATCTTTATAAGAGGAGTCTTATATCAGATATCAAAAGATACGTAATTCCATGAGTTGGAGAGTACGCCTCCTTTTCTATACAGATAGGAAAAACTAGGGTTTGAGCCAATACCCCTTCTTCTTGAAAATTCTTCTTCCTTGGTGGATCACCTCTAGAGGCCACACACTTGGGTGGCTTACATTGATCAAAGGAAGGAATCTACTCGGAGATTCAAGGAGATCGCGGAGAAGTAGGAGGTGAACTCGTACCTGAGGAAGCTCGTTTCTACAAGGGTATGATTTCATAATTTCTTATTCTTCGCTTAATTAATAATATGCATAAAGAATGATCCGGGTAAATGGTTTGTGAAAAATTTTAAAATCTGGTTTTATTACGCTTCCGCTATTTTGCAATTTGATTGCTACTTTGATTTTCACAAATCCTAACATCTTCCTCAGCAACCATGATCTGATGGTACCCCGCAAAGCAATCAGGAAAGGATTACATGCAGTATTGAGCAGTATTGTCAATGAGAATGTGGATAAATGGCACGGGAAAGCTATCTTTAAGGCAAGCTTTGTTCAAGTACCGATAATCCACGCAAACTCGCACCTTTTCTCCAGGTTTAGGTACGGGAATGATGTTAGATATCCACTCAGGATATGTGGACACCATGATGATACCAGCTTAAAATTGTTTCACAATTTCTTCTTTTACCTTTAAACTCCACTCAGGTTTCAATCGCCTAAGCTTCTGCTTGACTGGCTTAAATCCCTCTTTAATGGGAAGGAAATGAAAGACAATGTCAGTGGACAAACCCACCATGTCTTCATGAGACCATACAAACACATCCTGGAATTGGGTTATTAGCGCAACCATGTCATTCCTTTGGTTTGGGGTAAGGTCTGAACCAATCTGGGTTAATTTAGGGCTTTCTAAGGTTCGGAGATTGAAGGAAGTGGTTTGATCAAGGTTGGATTTAGGTTTGTCTTTGACCCATTCTTGAATTTCTGGAGGCACCTCAATGTCCTCATGTATTTCTATCAAGGCTGAATTCATCTCTACATCAAAGTTACAATCTTTATGGAGAAGAGGCATCGTATCAGCAAGTACAGGCACATCTAAATTCAGGGTCCTGAAACAAAATATACTTTTACTTAGTATATATGAAAGGGTTTGATCATACAAAGTGTTAGCATGTACTGGCAAAATAACTGCTAATACTATACAGAAAAGTAAGCAGTTATGATATCTACAGGGTAAAAAGAGTTCCTGCCCGTTTTACCCTTGTCAACTAATGCAAGAAGTGATGTTCCAATTGGCAAGGGCAAAGTTCGGGTAGACTGCAGTGATGGAGGGGCTGTCATCGTCCTCCTTTTCTCGAATAATGGCCATTATGTATGGGCAATCATCGTCTGGGGTGTATCTGTTTGTATGTTCATCATGGACAATGATGCGTATTTCTGACATCATTCTGACGATATCCTGCTTAATAATTTGTTTCTCTTCCTCCACTATGGGGTCTGGAACAAAGACTTCTTTTGTGAGACCCCAGATTATATGAATAAATATTTAATTTTCTCGAAATAATTTTTTTGAATATTATGGTGTGGATTTGATATAATGTTAAAGTTGTGGGTAGTATTTATAAATTTTGAAAAGTATGCAAGTGGTTGTATAATATTTGATTGGTCGGGGAATATTATTTTATTTTTTTATCGGGGAATATACGTACGACGGTACAATCATTGGTGGACCCCATAACAGAATTATTGTCTGATTGAGAAAATGATAAAAATATTTTATGAAAATAACGGCGGAAGTTTTACCGTTAATACTATTGAACTACTCGGTAGTAAAAGTACAGTAATACGCGTGGTTGCATAGTAGCATACGGTATTGATTATTGATGCTTACGTGATAAGTCACTCATTTTTGTGTTATTGGTATTATTAATGTAATAAAACAGAAAAACTTTTTATATAAAACAGAATACTTTTATAAAGTTATTCTATAAATAGAATATATTATATTATATTATGCATAGTGTTGCATAGTGTCTGCATAGTGTTTTGCATAGTAAAACCTTTTTATATAAAACAAAATATTTTTATAAAGTTATCTATTTTATTAGACAATAATTAGAATATATTATATTTTATTATGTATAGTGTTTGCATAGTGCCTGCATAGTGTTTGTATAGTAAAATCTTTTATAAAGTTATTCGTTTTATTAGATTATAAATAGAATATATTATATTTTATTTAAAAGATTTTGCTTTAAATATGCGTCAGATTAAAGTAAATCAATCTGGACCGTTCATGAATTAGTTATTATGCAGTCCATTTTTCTATAAATAAAAGCTTATTCATTCATTATTTCTTACGAATTCACTGAAAGTCTAGAGAGAGAAACTATAGAGAGAAAGAAGAAAAGTGTTCTGCTATTTCACTACTTCTATATCCAGTACTCTTCTTTCTAAGGTAGGGGATATTATTTGTTGTACTCGTAAGGGGTATTCTTTCTTTCTTATTCATGAAGAGAACTTCTGTTATTCCATTATTTATTATTATGTTGGAATAACATGTCTATGCAAAGTACTGCATACATGGTGAAATTCTTCTAATCTTCCGTTCTTTATTATTCTGTCGGAATATCCTGTCTGTACGTTTACGCCGGACCTGGTTCTATTAATTATTTATTATTCTGTCGGAATATCCTGTCTGTGCGTTTACGCTGGACCTGGTTCCATTATTTATTATTCTGTCGGAATATCCTGTCTGTGCGTTTACGCTGGACCTGGTTCCATTATTTATTATTCTATTGGGAATAACCTGTCTGTGCGGTCTATTGCACGCATGATGAAATTCTTTTATTATTCCATTCTTTATTATTATGTTGGAATAACCTGTCTATGCGAAGTACTGCATAGATGGTGAAATTCTTTTATTATTCCATTCTTTATTATACTGTTGGTTATTGGTTTTACAGTTGTATGTCTTTGGCCTGTAGTGCAAAGATGATATGTTGTTGAATATCTTAGGCCTGTAGTGCAAAGATGATCTGTTGTTTGATAGCTTTGACCCGTAGTGCGAAGATGGACAGGTGTATGACATGATCATGACCACTAGTGATATTAACGAATATCCTTGGCCGTAGTGCATGAATAATTCAATGATGTAATTGGCAGAATCATGACCATTAGTTAACAGTTGAATGTCTTTGGCCGTAGTGCACTGACAGGCAATTGATTGGTATGATCATGACCATTGGTTTTATAGTTGAATATCTTTGACCCGTAGTGCAAAGATAGACAACTGATTGGTATGATCATTGTTATTACATTTGAATATCTTCAGCCTTTGGGGTAAGGATATTGAGTAAACGTTCTATTAAGCATTTATGGCAAGAAAGAACTTTTAATTCACATTATTATAAATATGAATTGTGAATTTTGTAACAACCCCAAAATCCATACAATTTAAATCTCAACTTCAGTCGTTAACCATACATTAAATCTCAAATTTTACATCATTATTCGATATTAAAAACTCTAAAATTACGGAATATTTAAAACATTTATGCATTTCCTTCTTTCTTGCCCTGAATCGCAACCTTTACATTACATCTCTTTGATTCAATCTTATATCATGAATCGTTACAACAAAATGACTATACAAAGTCTTACATCATAACTAAATATCCATATACATTGGATAGCTCAACTTACAATTCAACAACATGTTACGTTCAAAATATGAAATACATTTCTCATAAAACATAAGTAATCTTCGTGAATATAGATCTCTATAACTCACTTAGCACATATCTTTACCTTAAAATCTTGACCTGCAAAAGTGGTTATTTACAAGAATGAGCTCGACAGCCTAGCAAAGTCTAACAGTTTTCATGCATCACATAGCACATAATAACATGCTCGATATACATCTCATTAAAGTAACATGGCATACATGCTTTTAATTCACATATCAAATATAAAGATTGAGTTCCTTACTCAATCATCATTACTTAACCAAAATAATGCAGTCATAAATTGACTTTAACATTTCATGATTTTAACATGTATAACATATCATGTAATTTAAAATAGTTCATCAAGTCCACGTAACAAATAGGAACCGAAAGACTTGCCTTGATCGTTGTTTACCAATAATAGCTTAACAGCTTACAGTTATCTGCACTTCACTGTGCCCTCTTGTTTGATTAGACAATCTTTATTAATCACTGATAACTTTCTTTTGCTACTTCTCTCTCTTAGGTTTTCTCTCAAATTCTTTGAAACCTCCTCTTTGAAAACCCTTTTTCTCTGAACTTCTTCTTAGGCTTAGGCTTAGGCCATATACAATATACTTAAAAGTAAAAACTAAACTGATAACAAAGTGTACATAAAAGAAACACATATAGTCATAATAGACCTGATAAGTATTATCAGTTATCAGCATATAATGTATACTTATAAATATATAAATTATTTATTTAGTTAATAATTTAAATTCAAAAGAAATCCAAAAGCCTCAGGGCTTTGTTTGGCAAACTAATTTAAAATTAAGACTTAATATATTTAAGCCTTGTTTGGTAAAATAAATTAAAACTACTTTAATTTATTTTAATAACCACTTATAATATAGTTATTTGTCACACTTCTAATTAATTAAGTTTTCATACTTAATTTAATTAATTCTAATAACAATTCGTTGCATAATATAATAATTTATTTAATCATTATAAACTCTCTAACTTAATTATTAAATTAAATTAGATTACTATTTTAAAATAATTACTTTTCTTAACTCATTAATTATTTATTAAACAAATAAAAAATCAAATCACATCAAATCAAATCAATTAAACAAATACTTATTCAACTGATAAACACATCCATTAAATATATAATTCAATAAATATTTAAATATTAATTAAAAATCTAGATTGTTACATCATTCCATCCTTACAAGGATTCTGTCCTCAGAATCACAACTCAAACCACTCATTCGTTACAATCTTCCCTACTTACAAAGATTCTGTCCCCAGAATTGAAGACAAATTAAACAAATATCTCAGAGTAATCTTTCATTATATTATCTAAATATAGGTTTTATATTTCCTACTACATTCATTACTTTAATAAATTCTAGGTTTCATTTCATAACTTTCACTTGAACTCAATATATTCTGAGTATTATATTCATAACCCATTCATTTCCTTTTCTAAGAATCGCTATCATAAACACTCGGGATATTACAAATTTAACTAACATCTTTGGTGGTTCAGGTGAAGATAAGTGATGAAAGTTCTATTTGTCTTGAGTATAACAAAGAAATGTTGATGAGTATTACAGGAATAAAATATCAATGATGGACTTTTAATCTAGATGAGATATTAGACATTATGTTATACTTGACTCTTTTAATGGATTATTTGTTTCGCTGCAGTTAAACTTGATGTTTGTTATATTGTATCAGTTTAACACTGTTGAAGGCTAAGGATAATTTATTTTGCATTATCTTAGTCATAATATTTATTACTGGGCTAGTTGAGCTCACCCTTTCTTTCATTGTTCTCTTCAGGAAATGAGAACGTAGCTGGGATTAGTCAGGGGAAAAGAGTGATGGTCCTAGATGGTGCATTAGTAGTCCTCACTATTCTGTGAAATAGTGTAATAATAAATGTAATGAGGACTCCATTGAGTGTGGATATTGTCTAGATGACAATATCCTTATTAAAACTCCCAGTTTATGTTCTGTAGTATTTTACACGACAGTTGTATTATTAAGTTGTATTTGAATCCTATACCATGTATTTGGCGACTCAAGATGGGTGATGTATACCTAATTTTGGGGGAGTCACAGTTGGTATCAGAGCTTAGGGATATGATCCTTGGCTGAGATGTGAGACAAGAACTAGGAGAGGAGAGACGGGAAATTCCTTCGCTAGGTATGACCTAACTAAGTTTATTTGGTATTTAAATGGTCGGTCATAGTATAGAGATAATATGTGATATGTCAATTAACCTTTATTTTAAAACTATATTCTAGAATGATATTTGAAATATAGGAGATGAGAAATGGAAAATCATGATAGAAAGGAAATAACCGGGAAAGGTACAATTCGAAAAGAAAGCAAGGTATCCTCACCTCTTCGACATACAAGGTACGTACGTAAATTTCGAGGGCGAAATTTCATAAGGAGAGGAGATTGTGAGACCCCTAGATTTTATGAATAAATATATAATTTTCTCGAAATAATTTTTTTGAATATTATGGTATGGATTTGATATAATGTTAAAGTTGTGGGTAGTATTTATAAATTTTGAAATATATGCAAGTGGTTGTATAATATTCGATTGGTCAGGGGAATATTATTTTTTTTGTCGGGGAATATCTGTATGACGGTACAATCTTTGGTGGACCCCACAACGGAATTATTGTCTGATTGAGAAAACGACGAAAATATTTTATGAAAATAATGGTGGAAGTTTTACCGTTAATACTGTTGATCTACTCGGTAGTAAAAGTACAGTAATACGCGTGGTTGCATAGTAGCACACGGTGTTGATTATTGATGCTTATGTGATAAGTCACTCATTTTTGTGTTATTGGTATTATTAATGTAATAAAATAGAAAAACTTTTTATATAAAACAGAATACTTTTATAAAGTTATTCTATAAATAGAATATATTATATTTTATTATGCATAGTATTGTATAGTGTCTGCATAGTATTTTACATAGTAAAATCTTTTTATATAAAACAGAATACTTTTATAAAGTTATCTGTTTTATTAGACAATAATTAGAATATATTATATTTTATTATGCATAGTGTTTGCATAGTGCCTGCATAGTTTTTGCATAGTAAAATCTTTTATAAAGTTATTTGTTTTATTAGATTATAAATAGAATATATTATATTTTATTTAAAAGATTTTGTTTTAAATATGGACCGTCAGATTAAAGTAAATCAATCTGGACCGTTCATTAATTAGTTACTATGCAATCAATTTTTTTATAAATAGAAGCTCATTTATTCATTATTTCTTACGAATTCACTGAAACTCTAGAGATAGAAACTATTGAGAGAAAGAAGAAAAGTATTTTGCTACTTCACTACTTCTATATCCAGTACTCTTCTTTCTAAGGTAGGGGATATTATTTGTTGTACTCGTAAGGGGTATTCTTTCTTTCTTATTCATGAAGAGAACTTATGTTATTCCATTCTTTATTATTATGTTGGAATAACCTGTCTATGCAAAGTACTGCATACATGGTGAAATTCTTCTAATCTTCCGTTCTTTATTGTTCTGTCGGAATATCCTGTCTGTGCGTTTACGCCGGACCTGGTTCCATTAATTATTTATTATTTTGGCGGAATATCCTGTCTGTGCGTTTACGCCGGACCTGGTTCCATTATTTATTATTCTGTCAGAATATCCTGTCTGTGCGTTTACGCTGGACCTGGTTCCATTATTTTATATTCTGTTGGGAATAACCTGTCTGTGCGGTCTATCGCAAGCATGGTGAAATTCTTTTGTTATTCCATTCTTTATTATTATGTTGGAATAACCTGTCTATGCGAAGTACTGCATACATGGTGAAATTCTTTTATTATTCCATTCTTTATTATACTGTTGGTTATTAGTTTTACAGTTGTATGTCTTTGGCCTGTAGTGCAAAGATGATATGTTGTTGAATATCTTTGGCCTGTAGTGCAAAGATGATCTGTTGTTTGATAGCTTTGACCCGTAGTGCGAAGATGGACATGTGTATAACATGATCATGACCACTAGTGATACTAATGAATATCCTTGGTCGTAGTGCATGGATAATTCAATGATGTGATTGGAAGAATCATGACTATTAGTTAACAGTTGAATGTCTTTAGCCGTAGTGCACTGACAGGCAATTGATTGGTATGATCATGACCATTGGTTTTATAGTTGAATATCTTTCTCCCGTAGTGCAAAGATAGACAACTGATTGCTATGATCATTGTTAATACATTTGAATATCTTCAGCCTTTGGGGTAAGGATATTGAGTAAACGTTCTATTAAGCATTTGTGGCAAGAAAGAACTGTTAATTCACATTATTATAAATATGAATTGTGAATTTAACTAACATCTTTGGTGGTTCAGGTGAAGACAAGTGATGAAAGTTCTATTTGTCTTGAGTATAACAAAGAACTATTGATGAGTATTACAAGAATAAAATATCAACGATGGACTTTTAATCTAGATGAGATATTAGACATTATGTTCTACTTGACTCTTTAATGGATTGCTTGTTCCGTTGTAGTTAAACTTGATGTTTGTTATATTGTATCAGTTTAACACTGTTGAAGGCTAAGGATAATCTATTCTGCATTATCTTAGTCATAATATTTCTTACTGGGCTAGTTGAGCTCACTCTTTCTTTCACTGTTCTCTTCAGGAAATGAGAACGTAGCTGGGATTAGTCGGGGAACAGAGTGATGGTCCTAGATGGTGCATTAGTAGTCCTCACTATTCTGTGAAATAGTGTAATAATAAATGTAATGAGGAATCCATTGAGTGTATATATTGTCTAGATGACAGTATCCTTATTAAAACTCCCAGTTTATGTTCTGTCGTATTTTATATGACAGTTATATTATTAAGTTATATTTGAATTCTGTACCATGTATCTGGCGACTCAAGATGGGTGATGTATACCTTATTTTGGGGGCGTCACATCTTTCACCTTCACCGGTACCGGCTTGGGAAATAACATAGCCATGACTCTGGCTGGCACCTTTACAGGAGGTTGTGCGGACTCAACAGTTGGAGGTAGAGACACATGTCGTGTAACTAAAACTGGAGGAATCTGATAATGCTTACGTGGATTCCCGTGACTAGAACTGGCAGAATAACCTAGCCCGATTTTCCCAGTTTAACTGATAACTTGGATAGGGTGCTTAATACCCTGATGACTTACCCAACCCTTGTCCCGGCTGATCTCCCAAAGATATCATTTCTTGAGTAGCCGACAATACTTGGGCAGAAATCTTGGGTGTAAGAGGAGACGCCCCAATAGCATGGTACTGAGTGTTGCTTACTTCCAAGGCATGAAAACTGACCGGTTCAACATCTAAATTGATGTTGATGTACGGTATGTCACCATATAGAGGACATTCCAGTTCAGCGTTGACCATGACTAGGCTATTGTTGATGATGTATTTCAGTTGTTGATGAAGGGTGGAGAGGACTGCCCCGGCCATATGAATCCACGGCCTTCCCAAGAGCAGGTTGTATCCTGAATCTATCTTGAGTATGTGAAAAGACACGCAGAATATGTGGGGACCAATTTTGATTGGCAGCTCAATTACTTTGATCGAATTCCGGCGGGCTCCATCAAAAGCTTTGATAACCGTATGGCTGCTCCAGATTCGGTTGAGATTGACATTCATCTTCAACAATGTAGCGTATGGACATATATTTAGAGATGAACCTCCATCTATCAAGACTACAGCTAGCATATACCCGGAGGACAAGACCGCAATGTGTAACGGCTTGCAATAACTGGTCCCTTCGGACTGGTATATCATCATCAGTGAAGGATATTACATTGTTGTTAAAAATGTGATCAACCAAGTGTTGAAATTTTTCTGTATCCACTGATGATGGTAGATAGGCTTCTTCCAAAACCTTCAATAAGATCTTCCGGTGATCCTCGGAATTTAAGACCAAGTCCAGGATTGAAATTTGGTGTGGAGCTTCTCTTAAGCTTAAAACCACATTGGCTTCGTTATGACCCATAGTGCGGAGGAATTTTTTAATCTTTTCATGGGTATTTTCCCTTTTGACTTGATGGTAGACTTAATCACCCGTTGAGGAAGATACAATGGGTTTTTCCTTCGACACTGCAGCAGTTGTATGCGAGGTGGATCCTTCTCCATAATTCTAGGGAACTTTTTGTAAGCTGACAATAGGATATTGTACTCTGCACAATAAGTTGATTGGCTCTGGAGCGGCCACTTTTAAAGGATTGTTGCTTTCTCTAAGTTGAATTATTGGTATTGTGAGTGGTTTGCCAGTGTCATCGGCCTCAGCAGATATAACTGCCACCAATTCCTTCCACTTAGTAGGACAAGTATTCTCACTCTCACGTAGCACAGTATCATCGTCTGCCAGTTGCAGGACACCACTATCAATTAGATTCTGGATAAGGTGGTGGAGTGCCCAGCATTCTTCTATGTTGTGACCGCAAGAATGGGAGTGATATTGACATACTCCATCAGAATTGAACCGTATGTAACGGGGATTAATTGGAGGTAGAAGGGAAGTGATTCTTCCTTCATTGATTAGCATCTGAAGGATTTCCTCCATAGGTTGGCCCAGGTATGTAAATTTCCTTTTATTGGCAAAATCCCGACGGGCTTTGGCATTCGCTCTCTTTGTCACTTTTTCCTCCAGCATTTTGCTTTCCAAAGGTGAAAAGGGAATATTCATGACAAGAGGAAGGAGACTAGAATCCTCCTGGCTGACTAACTAGCGTGTAACTTGATGCTGATAGATCACCAGTTCTGCCAATTATTCAATTTGCTTGCATAGAGCTTTCATCTTACGTTCCATTGCGAACGGGAACTTGGCATAATCTCATTTGTCAACACCGTCTTTGGTGGTCTGAGATGACTCGCCGTTGAAATTAGAACTATCTTCATTGCTCCAATTAATCATATTGACATCTTTTCTTTGTATTGAGGAAGAGGATTGTCTTGTACGTGAGGTTGATCTAGTTTGGTGACCACGATCTCACCTGTTGTCTATCATGTCTTAGATCTTATGTTTCAATGCCCAACAATCCTGAGTATCATGTATAGGTGCTCCGGCATGATAAGCACATTTTCGAGCAGCATTGAAACTCCTTCCATTAGGGCTGGCTGGTGGAAGAAGATGCCTGATTTTCTTCTGAGTTGTCAGAAGAGTGAGAATATTCTTGAGTGATTCCCCTAAGGGTGTGAACACTCGAGGGTGTTTGACTTCTCCACCTTTTGGCATTGGAGGGTTTGAAGACTGTACTTGAAAGGGAGTGTAATTTCTCCTCTGGATAGGCATGTTCTGATTGCCTTTTTGACCCTGTAGTATCAGGGAAACATCTTCCTCTTTCTTTTTATAGACCCTCCGGGGGGTTTTTCCATAATTTTCGGATTGGATGTGCTCATCAACAGCTTTAAGGGCAGCTAGGTCTTGAATCTTTCCTGACTTTAATCATATCTCAGGCATCTCCCCGTGTTTGATCATTTCAGAGAATGGTTTACCGATGTCGGCTAAGACTCTCTCATAGAAAGGAGCTTCTTGTATATCTATGAAGGTCATGACCATTTCTGATTCTGTCATGGAAGGAATAACTTGAGCAGCCAGGCGCCTTCACCTTTGAGCATACTCTCTGAAAGACTCGTTGGACTATTTCTTGATCTTGGTAATCTGGTACCGATCAGGAGCCATCTGAGACTGGAAGCTGTATTGAGTAAGGAAGGCGTGAGCTAGCTCCTCCCAACTATGGATCTTTGAGTTGTCCAATCTGGTATACCATGAATGGGTTTTTCCAGTCAAACTTTTTTTGGAACAGCTGCATTCTGAGCTTCTCGTCCTCTGCAAAAGATACGAGTTCTCCAATAAATACCTTCAAATGTGTGTAAGGATCTCCTAACCCGTCATACTGTTCAAAGCCAGGAGTCTTGAACTTTTCTGGATAATGAAAACCAGGGAATATGCTCAGGTCAGCATATGAAACACTCATGTGTGCTCTAATTCCTTTGATAGCATGGAGGCTTTCCTCCATTTGAATGACTTTCTTTCGGATGTCACCGATGTCTGGATCTCCTGTGAGATGGGTGGCATCATAAATTTTGTTGGTCATATCCAACTGCAGTTCAAGTATCATAATGGCTTGAATTCCCCCTTGTGTAGAGGATTCAGCATGTATGGGTATCTTTGGACCCTGAGTAGACTAGTAAAGTTCTTTAAGCAGAACAACCAAATCTGTAATTTGTTTGCTTAATCCGTCTAATTCTTTGCGAGAAATCGGATTAAGGTCAGTCTGGTCGGATGACGACATAATTGACTGTAGGCTTGCGGCCTTTTTGGATTTTGACCGGGTAGTAGGTCCGATTGTTTCCCTACAAAAGACTTACATAGTTTAGTCTTTAGGGAATATGTAAATATTAACATGTTATGTGATGTGTCCATTTTATGAATTTTATCCTGCAAAATGGATGTTAGTTGTTTGTAATTCAGGATAGCATGTTTTAAAATATGTATGTATACACATTTCTTCATATTTCTCATTACATGGAGATGAATATGGCATGAAATTACAAGTAATTGATTTTACTAGTAATTTAAAATGAGAGAGCATGAAGAGACTTTCCTCCGTGTTTGGGTTTATCAGAGGCTGACCTATCTTAGGTTACCCTCGCGGCTTTTTGGCATGAAGGTTCCCAAATCATCGCAATTTACTCAACGAGAAATTAATCCTGGTCTTTAAACTGGAGCGAATTTGGGTGGCTCATGCCTTTCCTGAGCCTCGTTTGAATTAGTCTTCCTACGAGTCTAGTAATAAAACACCGACTAGATAGCCTCCTAGTGGAGGGACCACATAACATACATTCACATACATCGCGTCTCACCGTATGAAAATGATGACATGTGCAAAGCACTAATATCACAAGCAGATATGGTGCGAAGCACTAAGTGCAAGAAGTAAATGCATTCGTACACATTCATCAAAAATGTAAATGCAACATCCACACACAAGCAGATAATAGTTTTGAAAAGTCTGGAATAGTGGATTAAGTCCTCTTACTGGAGTCCCCAGCAGAGTCGCCACCTGTCGACGTCAGAATTTTTAGTTGTCCATTTTCGTTACTTGTTCTTTGGTGTTCTCATGTTAGGTGAGATTTATATGAAAAAACAAGTGAAATAGGTCCGACATGTATAATGTCGACGATGGACTGTTAAGAGTCGCCAGTTAATTTTTTAAATGGTTGTACCGACACAACCGAGAAAAGATTTGCACATTGACCCATTGATGTGACACTGCTAAACGGGTCAGTGAAATCGAGATTCATTAAGGTCCGTGGACTTGATTATGTGGAGGGAAGGTGTTAGGCACCCCCCCCCCCCCGACATCCTTGTTACCACAGTGACCACCACTTTTCAAGAAATTGTTATCTAAATATGTGTGGGGGCGTCAATGTGCTGTTTATTTAGAAGTAGTACGAGGCCTTGTTCGCACCTATATACACAGGGTTTGAATTTATGTGAAAATTCAATTTTTAGTAAGATATGGCAGTGACGTTTTATAAAAGAGGTTTTTTCAAACCCTTGTGGTCAATAGTAATTGAGACCTTTTACACTTCCATTTTATTAAGTGTTCGGCTTGATTGTTTTTATTTCTCGAGATGCGAAGCATCTATAAGAAAATAATGCCGACCACCTCGTGGGTATAAAAACCATCTGAGAAAATTCAGACACCGCAAATAAATTTACAAGCTGCTTACAGCTGAAAATGTTCATCACGGGAACCGAATCTAGATCCAATAGGTTGAATCTATGATCACATGATTCCTAGGCTCACATGATACCGCAATTTGTATAAAAGCAATAAGCAGGTGTATATATATATATATATATATATATATATATATATATATATATATATATATATATATAAAAGCTGTAAATATATATATATATATATAAACATGATCAGCCACCACGAAGCACCTCCATGGGGATCAGAAAATATAAATAAAGCTGTAAAAGCCATCAACCACCACGGAGGAAACTCCAGGCGGGATGAAACGTAAAGAAAGCTGTAAAAACAAGCAACCGCCACAAAGTAAACTCTAGGCGGGACGATATATATATATATATATATATATATATATATATATATATATATATATATATATATATATATATATATATATATATATAAGCAATAAACGCACCGGATGTAAAATCCAGGCTCATCGAACAGAGTTCGACAACAGTTCATATATATAAGTATATATATATATAAAAGCAAGTAAACGCTTCGAATGTAAAATCCAAGCTCGTCGAACAAAGTCCGACAACAGTTAATATATATAAGTATATATATATATTAAAGCAGTAAACGCTCCAGACCGAAGTCTAGGCTCATCGAACAGAGTTCGACACACAGTTCATATATATATAAATATATATATATATATATATATATATATATAAGCAAATAAACGCTCCTGACCGAAGTCTAGGCTCAATCGAGGCATAACTCGATAATGTTAGTCCATATATATAAATAAATATATATATATATATATATGTATATACAAACTAAAATAAAACCACAGACCAAATTCTGGGCAAACACACATAACACGACTCTCAACGTGAAGAACGGTGTGTACAAAAATGAAAAGAAATGCTTTAAAGTGTGTGAGAAGGCTTACAGTGAGCTGCTAAAGAAGACTTCTATATCTTTAAAGTGGATGAACACTCGGCTCCCGCCGGTACAAAAGTAGCTATATTTGAGCTCACAAGTGTTTAAAATGAGAAAGCACTCAATATAGGGTGAGTATGAAACAAATTGGACAGGACTTCCTCGCCTTATTTTTTCTTAAAATGGTCACCCCAAGCTCTCTATTTATAGAGGGGGGGAGCCGCAGGTACCTGCGGCTACCCGGGTTGCCCCGGGTTTCGCTGGTAACGTCGTCTCGCAGTATGTGCACGCATGCACTGTAATGTCCGCTCGAACTTCTAGAATTGCAATCCAGGCATCCGATTAAGGTATGTAAGACCTATTTTGGACCGCCGTTGTCAAGAGTTACGCAATTGCATGGGAGACTGTTAGAGTTTATGCCCTAGAGGCCAATTATTTGATATAATTGCTTAACGTTTTGATATTATATTTGATTGAATAAATATATGATTTTATTATGGTTTTATTTACTGCGTAATATAATTGTTAACATAATAAAATTCCTTAGAACAGTGATACAAATTATATAGTTTCAAGTATGTGACTTGAACATGAGATTATATATTACCATTAGTATCAGTGTTCTTAAATGTCCCTAGTCGAGTATCATTGTTGATGGGACAACAATGATGCATTGAGACTAGTATGTGGATTGACTGATGACCAAATCTCATTGGTCATAAATATATGAGATATTAAGTCAATGCATAGGTACATGTTAGAGAACGATGTACTGGACAGACCCACCATGAGAATTCTATATGGAGCATTATGCGAAGTGTCATTAGCAATTCTCATAGTGACAATGATGTAATGGTCCTCTGATATGAAATTGCTATATTACTACACGAGAATTTATGTACTTTGATATCATCAAATGTCACCTTTAATCGGGTGGACTATAAAGGCGATTATTGGGCTCATCATTAATCATGTGAGAAATATGAGTGATCTAGATGGAATTTAACCATCCTATATATTATGGGTGATATCCATAGGCCTCTTGATTGAGTAGGATTATGAAATGCATGGCCATGCTCAAATAGTGATTTGTTTCATATAGTCTACTCATTGATCAAGAAAACTCAGATTAAATTATGAAGAGTATGACACATTCCATGACTCGAGTTTAATCTAGGATATTAAGGTTAAAAGGATTAAATTGCATTGAAACATTGGTCACAAAAAGGTTGCATCGAATCATCGATCTTATTATTACTTGGGTAGCAGTGATGCATTACTAGATGCCACTCACTGTTTATAATTTTATAATATGATTTTAAAATTATTGCCAACGTAATAATAACCTATAGGGTCACACACATAGAACGTTATTTAAAAGGGAATTAATTTAAATTTTAAGGATTTAAATATATTAATATGATTAATAGTATTTAAATCACGAATTTAAATTAAAAGGAGAATTTGTATATATGTATATTAATTAAGTAAGACTTAATTAAGAGATATATATATATATATATATATATATATATATATATATATATTCGGATTTTATATAATTAGGTTTTGATTTTGATTAATTCCTTTTAACTACTATATATATGATATATAGCAGCTACTTAGGGTAAGATATCAGAATAGAAAAACCCTAGCCGCTCTTAGAGAGAGACTAGAGAAAAAACAGTTTCAAAAATCCATTCCTTTTGGTGGCTAGTACCGCAAGTCCTTCTTATTGCAGAATCGTTCGACGGTTCGTGCGGCGTTCGTGTGGATACCGTAGAGGCGCAATCGGTTTGTATTGCGTTGGAGATTCGAGGCGCAGTCGGTTTCAGATTCTCGTTTTTGTTTATATCTGGTATAATCTCTAAACCTCTGAATTAATTGATTTTCGCATGGATCCTGTTTTAGGGTTTCGGAAATTGCTTTAAAATTTTAATTTCCGCTGTGCGTTTCTGTGCCGAAGCCCAACAGTGGTATCAGAGCTACTTGCGAAAAGATTAATTCAGATTACGTGTTTTAATTGTATTCGATATATATGATATATGATGATGCATGTTTACCGATATAAAATTGAATATATGATATTCCGTTGTATGTGTATTCTGGTAATATATATGATGATACTGTTAATCGTATCTTTAATCGGTGGAATAACAATATAACTATTCTAATCGGATTAGAAGCATGAAGAATCGTTTTAATATGATTAATCGAAACTGGAAATATATGATAAATTCTGGGTGTACTGTTATTCGTTTTAATATGATTAAATCGAAACTGGACATATATGATTTGTTATTATGGGTGTTTTGGTGGATTAAAATGTATGATTCTGAAACTGTTTCAGAGATTCGTATGGAAAAATTCTGCAATACAGAATGTAGTTCAAAAATTTTTTCCAGGGGCGCTGCCCCCGACCCCGCTCGCTGACCGATCAGCGAGACCACCCGCCGGCTGATCGGTCAGCCGGACCACCGCCAGGGGGGAGACCCCCCCTTGGACCCCCCCGTCGTAGCGCACGATGGTCGTGTCCCCTATATTTTATATATAGCTTTCTTTAATTATATATAAATTGTTATGTGCTTATTGTGATATGCATGGTGCACAGTTATGGCCTTTTGACCCATAGGTTAGTGGTTTTTGGTTTTGAAATACGACTTGCATGTCGTGCCTTTCTATAAATTCTAATGTAATATTCTCTTTTCATCTAAATCCCCTCGAATGTAACTCGAGGTTTCTTTATGTCATGTAATAATCTGTAATTGATGAAGATGTCAAGATGGAGAACACAATGGAAAGATGATGATGGAGAGGAGGCGCATGCTAGAGGAAGATCCAAGGAAGTTATTTATTTTAAGATCTTTTACCACCTTAGATTGACCTTCAATCTTTCATTAGCTTGAAAAGATTGACAGTGGATTGGGCCATAACTGTGACACATTTAATTTTGCACTTTATTTATGCTTGTATATGATATGATATGATTAATAATGTGGATGCTTAACAAGATTAAAATTGGTGAGATCTAAATTAATAAAATCCGTCATTAAATTATTAAGTCTAAATCAGATGCCTTCCAATGAATAACACTCATCTAGACCTTGATCAATAGATGTAGGTTTGCCAAAGCAAACTACCCTATTTATCTAGGTAAGATGCGATAGGATAATTGTGATATCCAAACTATTAAAATCATTGGGCCCGACTTAACTAAGTTATCTCAATAGGATTGTGGACTTAGAGGCATAGAGTTTGGTTGATACCATTAGATGGACTAGAAACAAATGTTGTTTACCAAACTATCCAGGAGTTATATATGATATAATTGACAAAGGGTTTTCTACCTAAATAATTATGTTTTGAGAGAATAGCCAAAGCTAACTTAAGGCATAATGAAATATGGATCTTGGCTCACTAGAAAGATTTAATAGAAAATGCTTTCCGAATTAATGGTGAGGGCTATTAATTTGAATAAAATAGTGGGAGGTATATTTTGAATGTACTATTATCAATTATATAATATCAACTCTGTAATTTGACTTATTATTGTTGCACTTATAAATTGTAGATATCAAATGGCAAACAACAACAACACAAATAGTCTTTCATTACGATCAGTCCTTGAAAAGGACAAGCTAAGTGGAATTAATTTCCTTGACTGGCATAGGAACTTGAGGATTGTCCTCAAACAAGAGCGTAAGCTATATGTCCTTGATGGGCCCATTCCTGCAGCACCAGCTGTCACTGCACCACGTGCGGAGCATAATGCTTACAAGAAGCATCAAGATGATGCTCTGGATGTGAGTTGTGTCATGCTAGCAACCATGAACGCTGAGCTTCAGAAGCAACATGAGTTGATGGATGCTTATGAGATGATCGAGCATCTCAAGAAATTGTTCGAAGGGCATGCTCGACAGGAGAGGTATGATACAAGCAAGGCGTTGTATCACTGCAAAATGGGTGAACGTGATCCAGTTGGTCCACATGTGCTGAAAATGATTGGGTATATTGAGTACCTTGATAGGTTGGGTTTTCCAATCACTCCGGAAGCCCAAACTGACCTTGTTTTGCAATCTTTGAACAGCAGCTACTCTCAATTTGTTATGAACTATCTTATGAATGAAATTGAGAAACCCTCTTACTGAGTTGTTGAGCATGTTAAGAACTGCCGAGAACAACATGAAAAAGGCAGGACCCGCTCCCATAATGATGGTGCAAAAGGGGAATGCTAAGGGAAATTGGAAAGGCAAGAAGAAGATAGGATCTAAATCTTTTGCCAAACCCAATTCCAAAACCAAACAGGCTTTAAAACCTAAAGGTGGGGTGGCTAAAGAAGGTGAATGTCACTTCTGTGGAAAACCTGGACACTGGAAAAGGAATTGTCATGCTTATCTGGAAGAAGTGAAGAAAAGAAAAGGAAGTACGACTTCTGATTCAGGTATATATGTTATAGAAGTCAACTTATCTACTTCTACATCATGGGTATTGGATACTGGATGTGGTTCTCACATTTGTGTTAATGTGCAGGGACTCCGAAGGAGTAGAACTTTGGCGAAAGGAGAGGTTGACCTACGAGTTGGAAATGGAGCAAAAGTTGCTGCACTGGCCGTAGGAACTTATCATTTATCTTTGCCCACTGGGCTAGTTTTAGAATTAGAAGATTGTTATTTTGTGCCTGCTATAAGCAAAAACATTATTTCTGTTTCTTGTTTGGACAAGAAAGGTTTTTCATTTATAATAAAGAACAATCGTTGTTTGTTTTATTTAAATGATATTTGTTATGGTGTTGCACAATTGTTTAACGGTCTCTATATTCTTGATTTAGAAATGCCTATCTATAACATAAATACAAAACGATTTAAATCAAATGATTCAAATCCGACATATCTCTGGCACTGTCGTTTAGGCCATATAAATGAGAAACGCATATCCAAACTCTATAAAGATGGGTTCTTGGATTCATTTGATTTTGAATCATATGAGAAATGCGAGTCTTGTTTATTAGGCAAGATGACTAAAGCCCCTTTCACTGGACACAGTGAACGGGCTAGCGATGTATTGGGACTTATACATAGTGATGTATGTGGACCCATGAGTTCGTTAGCAAGAGGTAGGTTTTATTACTTCATTACATTTACTGATGACTTTAGTAGATATGGATATGTGTATCTTATGAGACACAAATCCGAATCCTTTGAAAAGTTCAAGGAATTCAAGAATGAAGTTCAAAACCAATTTGGCAAAAGCATAAAAGCCCTTCGATCCGATCGAGGAGGTGAATACTTAAGCCAAGACTTTGATGACCTTCTAAAGGAGTGTGGTATTATATCACAGCTCACTCCACCTGGAACACCGCAATGGAATGGTGTATCTGAGAGGAGAAATCGAACCTTGTTGGACATGGTACGATCAATGATGAGTCATGCAGATCTTCCAATAAGCTTCTGGGGTCATGCCCTAGAGACAGCTGCATTCACACTTAACCGTGTTCCTACAAAGATGGTTCAGAAGACACCATATGAAATGTGGACTGGGAAACGTCCTAGTATGTCGTTCATGAAGATTTGGGGTTGCGAGGCGTTCGTAAAACGTCTGAATTCTGACAAGCTCGGACCCAAATCTGACAAATGTAATTTTGTGGGATACCCAAAGGAAACAAAAGGGTATTATTTCTACAAACCTTCTGAGAACAAAGTGGTTGTTGCTCGAACTGGTATTTTTCTAGAAAGAGAATTTGTCTCTAAAGGAAACAGTGGGAGGAAAAGTAGAACTCGAAGAAATTCGAGAACCACAAAATATCATTGAACCTGAGTTGGAACATGAGCAGGAACCACAAGAAATTGTGGAAAGTGAACCTGCTCAAATTACACAAGTCATTCGTAGATCTGGTAGGACACGCCAAGAGCCTGAGAGATATTATGGATATCTTGTGACTGAAAACGGCGATGTGATGCTCATAGATCAAGATGAGCCTGCTTCCTACCAAGAAGCTATGAATGGACCAGATTCTGAGAAATGGCTTGAAGCCATGAAATCTGAGATGGACTCCATGTATACTAACCAAGTATGGACTCTGGTTGATCCACCCGAAGGGGTAAAACCAATCGGGTGCAAGTGGGTTTTCAAGAAGAAAACCGACATGGATGGTAATGTACAAACCTATAAAGGCCGACTGGTAGCAAAAGGTTTCAAACAAATTCAAGGTGTTGACTATGATGAAACCTTCTCTCCAGTGGCAATGATTAAATCCATCAGGATCTTACTTGCTATTGCAGCTTTTTATGATTACGAAATCTGGCAGATGGATGTCAAAACTGCTTTCCTTAACGGAAATCTCCTTGAGGATGTGTATATGACACAACCTGAGGGTTTTATCACTCCAAAGGATGCTGGAAAGGTATGTAAGCTGCATCGATCCATTTATGGATTGAAGCAAGCTTCTCGGAGTTGAAATCTTCGATTTGATGAAGCAGTCAAAG
Organism: Panax japonicus; assembly: GCA_020205505.1. Taxonomy (NCBI): domain Eukaryota; kingdom Viridiplantae; phylum Streptophyta; class Magnoliopsida; order Apiales; family Araliaceae; genus Panax; species Panax japonicus. The sequence goes on from CM035100.1 coordinate 50,284,203, forward strand.
AATTTGGCTTTATTAAAAATGAAGATGAACCTTGTGTATATAAGAAGGTTAGTGGGAGTCACATTGTATTCCTAGTATTATATGTTGATGACATATTAATTATTGGAATGACTTTCCTTCCTTACAGGCTGTAAAAACATGGTTAGGAAAATGTTTCTCCATGAAAGATTTGGGCGATGCTGCCTACATTTTAGGTATCAAGATCTATAGAGATAGATCAAGAAAAATGCTCGGCCTAAGTCAAAGTACATATATTGATAAAGTGTTGAAACGGTTCAGCATGCAAGAGGCGAAAAGAGGAAACTTACCCGTGACTCATGGTGTAAAGATCTCTAAGGCCCAATGTCCTAAATCACAAGATGATGAGGAGCGTATGAGAAAGATCCCTTATGCTTCGGCAATTGGATCTATCATGTATGCAATGATATGTACTCGTCCGGATGTCTCGTATGCTTTGAGCATGACGAGCAGATACCAGTCGAATCCAGGTGAAGGTCACTGGACAGCAGTCAAGAATATCCTCAAGTACCTGAAAAGGACTAAGGATTCATTCTTAGTATATGGAGGTGAAGACGAACTAGCAGTAAAGGGTTACACAGATGCTAGTTTCCAAACTGACAATGATGACTATAAGTCTCAGTCAGGTTTTGTGTTTTGCCTTAATGGTGGTGCTGTTAGCTGAAAAAGTTCGAAGCAAGAGACAGTAGCTGATTCTACAACAGAGGCTGAGTATATTGCTGCTTCTAGTACAGCCAAGGAGGCTGTATGGATTAAAAAGTTCATCACTGAACTTGGTGTTGTTCCAACCATTGTTGATCCGGTTGCTCTATACTGTGATAATAATGGAGCCATTGCACAGGCTAAGGAACCCAGATCTCACCAACGATCCAAGCATATACTTAGGCGGTACCATCTCATCCGTAAAATCATTGATAGAGGAGATGTACATATAGGAAGAGTGCCAACAGATGATAATGTTGCAGATCCACTAACCAAGGCTTTGTCAGAAGCACGACGGTCACACTAGTTCCATGGGTATTAGATACATGAGTAATTGGCTCTAGTGCAAGTGGGAGACTGTTAGAGTTTATGCCCTAGAGGCCAATTATTTGATATAATTGCTTAACGTTTTGATATTATATTTGATTGAATAAATATATGATTTTATTATGGTTTTATTTACTGCGTAATATAATTGTTAACATAATAAAATTCCTTAGAACAGTGATACAAATTATATAGTTTCAAGTATGTGACTTGAACATGAGATTATATATTACCATTAGTATCAGTGTTCTTAAATGTCCCTAGTCGAGTATCATTGTTGATGGGACAACAATGATGCATTGAGACTAGTATGTGGATTGACTGATGACCAAATCTCATTGGTCATAAATATATGAGATATTAAGTCAATGCATAGGTACATGTTAGAGAACGATGTACTGGACAGACCCACCATGAGAATTCTATATGGAGCATTATGCGAAGTGTCATTAGCAATTCTCATAGTGACAATGATGTAATGGTCCTCTGACCTGAAATTGCTATATTACTACACGAGAATTTATGTACTTTGATATCATCAAATGTCACCTTTAATCGGGTGGACTATAAAGGCGATTATTGGGTTCATCATTAATCATGTGAGAAATATGAGTGATCTAGATGGAATTTAACCATCCTATATATTATGGGTGATATCCATAGGCCTCTTGATTGAGTAGGACTATGAAATGCATGACCATGCTCAAATAGTGATTTGTTTCATATAGTCTACTCATTGATCAAGAAAACTCAGATTAAATTATAAAGAGTATGACACATTCCATGACTCGAGTTTAATCTAGGATATTAAGGTTAAAAGGATTAAATTGCATTGAAACATTGGTCACAAAAAGGTTGCATCGAATCATCGATCTTATTATTACTTGGGTAGCAGTGATGCATTACTAGATGCCGCTCACTGTTTATAATTTTATAATATGATTTTAAAATTATTGTCAACGTAATAATAACCTATAGGGTCACACACATAGAACGTTATTTAAAAGGGAATTAATTTAAATTTTAAGGATTTAAATATATTAATATGATTAATAGTATTTAAATCACGAATTTAAATTAAAAGGAGAATTTGTATATATGTATATTAATTAAGTAAGACTTAATTAAGAGATATATATATATATATATATATATATATATATATATATTCGGATTTTATATAATTAGGTTTTGATTTTGATTAATTCCTTTTAACTACTATATATATGATATATAGCAGCTACTTAGGGTAAGATATCAGAATAGAAAAACCCTAGCCGCTCTTAGAGAGAGACTAGAGAAAAAATAGTTTCAAAAATCCATTCCTTTTGGTGGCTAGTACCGCAAGTCCTTCTTATTGCAGAATCGTTCGACGGTTCGTGCGGCGTTCGTGTGGATACCGTAGAGGCGCAATCGGTTTGTATTGCGTTGGAGATTCGAGGCGCAGTCGGTTTCAGATTCTCGTTTTTGTTTATATCTGGTATAATCTCTAAACCTCTGAATTAATTGATTTTCGCATGGATCCTGTTTTAGGGTTTTGGAAATTGCTTTAAAATTTTAATTTCCGCTGTGCGTTTCTGTGCCGAAGCCCAACAGCCCTCCTGCAATGTCAATGACAGGTGTGTAAAGAAAATTTGAGTGTCTACAATCACCTTGTTTGGATTTCTCGCTTTTTGGGAGGTTACGATAAACGCTCTCCCTTGAACTATCAGTTTTGTCTTGTCTGGGACAGCCTTTGATGCCTCCATCCCAGCTGGACTTGACTTCGGTGTAAGACAAAATCGGGCAAGGTGACCTTCTCTTCCGCAATTATAACACGCTTTGGATTGTTGCCTACAGTTCGAACTGATATGTCCCTGTGACGATTTGATTATTTGAATTGTGATTCTGAGGACAAAATCCTTTTAAGGAGGGAATGATGTAACATTCCAGAATTTTAATTATAATATTAAATATTTATTGAGTTACATAAATATTTAATGGATGTGTTTCTCGTTGAATAACTATTTGTTTAATCGATTTGATTTTATTTGGTTAATTATTTGTTAAATAAATAATTAATGAATTAAGAAAATTATTATTATGTTGATATTTCAAATTGATGGTTAATTATTTGTATCGAGTTATGTGATTAAATGATTTATTTAATTAATTGCTATTTGAATTAATTAAATTAAATATGAAAGCTTGATTAAATAAAGTGTGACAAATAACTATAGTATAAGGAGTTATTAAATAAATTAAAGTAGTTTTAATCTAGTTTTACTCAAAGAATGCTTAAGGATATAAACTCTTTAATTTTAAATGATTTGCCAAACAAAGCCCTATGGCTTTTGGATTCCCTTTTTAATTTTGAATTATATAAATAAAATAAAATAATAAATCTAGTATATTTATTATTTATACGTTGGTTTTGTTGTAACTGACATTTTATTAAGTTGGCGTATTAAGGTTGTCAGTTTAGTTTTACGTATAATCTATATTGTCTAAGTCTAAGCATAAGAAAAACTACAGAGAAAAACTACAGAGGGTTTTAGAGAGAATTGCTTGAGAGGTTTTGAGAGAGAATTGAGAGATGTGGATTCTAAATAGTTCTAGCAAGGATTTCAAACAAATTGAAGGTATTGTATCTAAACCTTGGTATTATATATATATATATATATATATATATATATATATATATATATATATATATATATATATGCATATATATGTTATTCGGCAAACTGTATATGTTCTGTGAATTGCAAATGTGTTGAATTGTTGTAAAAAACTGAATTATGGTGAGTATATGTGTTTATGATGCTTGCGTTTATGCTTAAACAAGAAATTGCATGCTAATTCGGTTAACAGTAGAAGAAAAATTAACGACAGTGTATGTTTGTATGTATTTTTTTCATATGGCTCATGTAAGTACCCATTTTGATGGTCAGTTCATATGTTAAACTATAAATTGAGTCTTGTATATGTTAGTTCATTAAGAAACGAGCATAACATAATTCGAACGAAGCAATTTGGCCAAGTATAGAGATTACAGTGATGATTTTTGGTGAAGAAACTCAAAAATGGAGTTTTAGTATGAAAATACGAATTTTGAGAAATTAAACTAGTTTTAGTTGATGTTAAATTGTTCTAATTGGTTGTAAATGTTAGCAAACGTGTTTATGATTAGTTTATATCAATTGTTTGTGTTAATTTCACTGTTTGGTGGGTGAAATTCGTTTTAGTTGGGCTAAAACGGCTACTGTTCATGTCATTTCTGCTTCTGTCTGTGCACCAGCGCAGCTGTGCCAAGGCTAAAAACTGCGAAGCTGCGCTGTGTGTAGCGCAGCTGCGCCACACACTGATATGAGGTAGAGCAGTCTGCTGCTGCTGCAGACCTTGGGGAAACCTTACCACTTGGTCTAAGGTTATGATTAAGCGTCATACACATAGTAAGAAGGTTAAAACAGAACTATGATATGTAATCGATAAATTCAAAGCTTGAATGATTAGTAAGCGATGAACGTTGTATATTAGAACATAGTGAGCATGATGAATAGTTAACACTTGTAATTTCTGATATTTGTATGGTATCTTAAGACTTGTGCTAAAATAATAAGTCTAACAAGAAATGTGTGTTATGTTGGAACATGAATGTTAGTATATCTAATAAATGATGGTTCTAAACCTATATGTAGGTGAACGTTAGTTTAATATTATAGCTTACGCTTGAGGCAAGTTTATAAACCTATCTTTTTAAATTGAGCAAGTTCTTTAACTCTACTCTTATAATAATTATGCAAGTTTCCTAACTCTATACCTTATTGAGCAAGATTACTTTCGTTAAACAAGTCCTTGTATCTAGATTGTTTATAATGATGCAAGTTTTTCTAAATCTTGTCTCTTAACATTTAGCAATGTTATTGTTTTTAATTCAATTATAATTACGCAATTTTCTCTAACTCTACATTTTCGTTGAGTTAGTTCTATTATTAAATTGGGTAAGTTTTTCCTAAACCTAAACTTGTTATTTTAGCATGCAAGTACCTTTATTCTGATGAACAAGTTTATCGTTCAAGTTATTACTTATTATACATGCTTAATATTAAATTCTAAGATTTTAACATTAGCTTAGTGTTGTTCAAAGCAAGGTATGTGAATTATTCAACACTTATGCTATTAGATTATTCCTAAAGCATGAAATTAGAATGCAATGTTTATTCAGTTATGATTATTCCATAACATAGTACTGTTACCTTTTATTCAACTAATCCTTAGTTGATGTCCGTTGAATTCCAAATTACCTGAAGTGTATCCAAACCAAACTTACTTTGGTGCGGACTTGTAATCTAAATACTGAGATGAACAACCCTATTATTAGGGGTTTACGTTTAGCGTTGAAATGGTTGTGTACAATACATCTTACGAAGGATTGATCCCCCTAAGTACGTGGAGTCCTTATAGTCATATGACTGTTAAAGTTAAAGTTGAAAGATTACTTATAACTGTGGACATGGTTCGTGGTCATTAGACCCTCAGTAGCATATTTCAAAATGTTAATAGAACATATCATTCAGTTCTATTGAGCCTATTATTTGGCAAATGTTGTAAAGTTTATTCATTCTTATTTTAAGTGAGCTTTGTTTGCTCACTCTTACTTATATAACCATTACAGCTAAGGATGAGAAGGTAGATGTACCTAGCACCAGTAAGGAAAAAGGGAAGATGAACAAGTATTGAAGACTTGTAATATGTTGATAGTTATTTTTCAGACTTTAAATTTAATTGATGTAATAAAGTATTTGTTTAATTTACGCATTTGAATGATTGTATTTAAAGGTTAGATAACTTTGGAGATAATTTTTATTAATTTAATCCTGTATGGGCAGGTTTTATTATTCAATTTTATTATGATTGTGTAGTTAGATATGAATGATTTGATTAAGTGAATACCAAATCTTGAGGTAATGAAGTACCGGGATTTGGGGGTGTCACAAGTTGGTATCAAAGCTTTAGGTTATGAACCTTAGGTGGGGGAAAAAGTCTTAGGAAGTAACCTTTGAAAAGATAGTGGTGATTAACTCTTATCGAGTTTTAAGGAAGAAGTAATAAAACACTTATGTGCTTATGTGTTTATAACTTATGTGCTCGTGAGTGTCGAGTAGTAATGATTAATAATTAAAACTTAAAAATTTTGTTGTTAGGATGACTAATGTCGGAGAATCCAGTCAGGCTAGGGAGGAGGGACCTCAGATGCCTATAGAGGAGGAGCCTCGCGACATTCAGGGTTGTTTGGGAACAACTACTGCCACGGGAGTCAGCCCGGTTGGTCATAGTGGTTGAAGAGGAGGATGAGAATGTGGAGACGGATGAGGAGGATCCCATTGAGTTGCCACATGAGGATGAGGATGACGAGGACGAGGAGGAAGAGACTCCACTAACCTTGATAGTCGCTCGTATGTACAATGAAGTCTACGACGAGATCCAGGATCGTGAGGAACGATTGACTAATGTCGAGGAGAAGCTAGAACAGACTGAAGGAGAGAAAGAACAACTGATCGAGGAGGTCGCAGAACTGAAGAACAAGCTAAAGGAAGAAGCTACTACGAGGGCAAGAGCCTGAAGACGCGTATGAGGAAGCGTTTCAACGAGTCGGGATAACAGTGAAAGACGCACAAGCAAAGAGAATGAAGATGGAAGAGATGAATAGAGTATTCACCACCGTGATTAATCGAGCTCAGGATCAGGGTCATGGGTTATCCGATTCAATTTGAGACGCTGCCATCATACGTATTAGATCAGCAGAACAATGTTCCGAGTCATGGAGGAAGAACGTAGTAAGGCTAAGCAGTATCTTATTAGAACATCATAGGTTATTATGCGATTACTAAAATGTTAAATAAATTGTAAATCCCAAGTGTTATGTAACCTATGGGATAAGATTATGATGTTATCCTGAAACTTTTGTAGTTCAGGAAGGTTAATGTAAATAACAGAGATTCTATCCTTTTAAAGAGATTATGAATAAATAAAAGTTATTATTTCATTCAAAGTGTTACGTGATTATGTGTGGTTATTTTTTCTTATTGAGGTAAGTTAAGTAGAGATTACTTAAAGAAGTTGAGTAATAATCTAATGAGTGTATATTTTAACAGAAAATGCCTCCCAGACATCAACCACCACTGACAGAGAATCACTGAAGGAACCAATAACGACATTGTTGATGCTAACCCCGTTCAACAACTAGTGACGTTACTTGACAGGAGCGTTGCAGAATCAACCACAGAACCAAGGTATAACGTTTAAGGATTTCAAGGCGGTTGGACAACCTGAATTTCGTGGGTCCATGAATTCAGTCGAAGCACAGACCTGGATTATGGAGATAGAAAAGGTGTTCGATGTCGCTAGGGTAGGGGATAATCAGACGACTACTTTCGCAACATTCATGTTGAAAGTAGAGGCTAGTTATTGGTGGCAGGCCAATAAAACTCGTAAAGGGCCAGGGGTGAATGACCTGGGGTAGGTTTAAGGAGATATTCTTCGAGACCTATTTCCAGAGAGTTCGAAGAGTCAGCTAGAAGTGTAATTTTTAGAACTAAAGCAGGGAACGATGACGGTATCTGAGTATTTCACTAAATTTAACGAGTTGGTGAGGTTTACGCCTTATCAAGTCAGCACAGACTGAACGCAAGGCAAAGAGGTTTGAACAGGGACTGAAGCCCTGGTTATACAGTAGGGTCTCCCTGTTCCAGTTGAAGACTTTTGCAACAGTAATGGAGAAAGCAATACTCGCTGAAGGTGGAGGATGAAGCAGTGACAAAGTTCAATCAGGAACATAAGAAGAAGAATGAGGTGGAGATTAAGAATGTGGGGCAGTAGTAGTGGAAACAACAACAACAACAACAACTTGAATATGAAGTGGAATGGAAATGTAGGTGCTGGAAATCAGCAGAGTAACCAGCAAAATAAGAAGTTTGAAGCATGTGTTATATGCGGGAAGTTTCACAAGGGTGTGTGCTTGATGGGGAAACGGATATGCTTCAATTGTGGACCAGGAGGGTCACATCGCCCCAAATTTCACTTCAACCTAAGAAGAACGTGTGTTTCACGTGCGGATCCAAGGATCACTTTGCTCGTGAATGCCCTAAGAAGAAGGCTGGAGAGACAACCAGAAACAATGGAGGTAACAATGGAGGTACATGGGCCATTATTGGACCTGCCAGTATCAAACAAACCCACAGCTAGAACCTTCAACATGACTGTGCAAGATGTTGTGCAATCAAAAGATGTAGGTGTCAGGTATTATCTTAATCAATGATATAAATGTTTATGTATTATTTGATTCGGGTGCTACTTGCTCGGTTATATCTGATGAATTTTCTAAGAGGTTAAGATTGCCTAGTAAAGAACTGAATTTCCCTTTGAACATAGAAATTGCGAATAAGGAAGTAATCCCTGTTAGATTTGTATACAAGAACTGTATGGTGAACATTAAGGAGAATATCTTGATGGTAGATTTGATTCCGATTAGACTTGGAGAATTTGATGTTATTTTGGGAATGGATTGGCTGTTCAAATATGGAGCGGTAATTGATTGCCTAAAAGAAATGTGTAAACCTTATGACTCCTTTAAAGTTAATGTTCTATGGTAGCAAGTCGCCTAGACAAATGAAATGTTTGACGATTATGCAGGCCAAGAAATTGTTGAGTCAAGGCTGTGTGGGCTATTTAGCTTACATAGTCGATACTCAAAAGAAGGGTGTGAAACTAGAAGAAATACTAGTGGTGAGGGAATTTGAGGATGTGTTTCCAGAGGATTTGCCAGGACTTCCGCCTGACAGAGAAATTAAGTTTATGATCGACTTAGCGTCGGGAACATCACCAATATCGAAAGCCTCGTACAGAATGGCTCCAGGTAGAAATGAAGGAACTGATGGTACAATTGCAAGAACTGTTAGATAAGAAGTATATTCAACCAAGCGTATCACTGTGGGGAGCGTCGGTGTTATTCGTGAAGAAGAAGGATGGGTCGATGCGTCTTTGCATTGATTATAGAGAATTGAACAAAATCACTATTAAAAACAAATATCCATTACCAAGAATAGATGACTTATTTGATCAATTGAAGGGTGTTAAATACTTCTCGAAAATAGATTTGAGAAGTGGATATCACCAATTGAAGGTAAAGAAGGAGGATATACCTAGAACAGCATTCAGAACTCGGTATGGACATTACGAGTTTCTGATGATGTCTTTTGGTTTGACCAATGCCCCTGCTGCATTTATGGATTTGATGAACATGGTGTTTAAACCATTCTTAGACAAGTTTATAGTGGTATTTATCGATGACATTCTGGTGTATTCCAAAACTCAAGAAGAACACGTGGAACACTTACGTTTGACATTGGAAACACTAAGAAAGGAAAAGTTGTACGCGAAATTCTCTAAGTGAGAATTTTGGCTAGATCGTGTACAATTTCTTGGGCACGTGATTGACAAAGATGGTATTTCAGTGGATCCATCAAAAGTGGAAGCTGTAATCAATTGGGAACAACCAAGAACACCGTCGAAAGTGAGGAGTTTCTTGGGTCTGGCTGGTTATTATAGAAGATTTATTCAATATTTTTCCAAAATAGCCACTACGCTAACAAATTTGACAAGAAAAGCGGTAAAATTTGTTTGTACAGAGAAATGTGAGGAGAGTTTTCAAGATTTGAAGAAGATATTAAGTGTGGCACATGTGTTGTCATTACCAGATAGTACAGGAAACTTTGTGGTGTATAGTGATGCCTCACATAAAGGGTTGGGTTGTGTTCTTATGCAGAACGGCAAAGTAATTATGTATGCATCAAGACAACTGAAGGATTATGCGAAAGGTTATCCGACTCATGATTTGGAATTGGATGCAGTAGTTTTTGCTCTGAAGATATGGAGACACTATCTCTATAAAGAAAAATGTGAGATCTACACAGACCATAAAAGTATGAAATATATCTTCACACAGAAGGACCTGAACATGCGTCAAAGAAGATGGGTGGAATTGATAAAAGATTACGATTGTGAGATCTTTTATCACCCGGGCAAAGCAAATGTAGTTGCAGACGCTTTAAACAGAAAAGGTCAGGAAAAATTGATGTTGTTAACCAACCAAGAAGAGCTTATTTCAGAAATGGCAAAGCTAGAGTTGGAAATAAAATTTCCAAAGGAATCCGATGAACGACTATTCCAGATAGAAGCTAGTCCAACTTTGGTGGGCAAAGTGAAGAATGCTCAACTTCAAGATAAAGAATGCGAAATAATCAAAAAGAAAGTGGTTGAAGGTAGTGATGTAAAATGCAAGATCGATACTGAAGGACTACTACAGCTTGATGAAAGAATTTGGGTTCCAGCAGTACCAGAGCTTAAAGACGAAATCTTGACCGAAGCACACAACACAAGATATTCGATTCATCTAGGAAGTACGAAGATGTATCAAGATTTGTGGCGACATTTTTTGTTACGCCCCCAAAATAGGTATACATCACCCATCTTGAGTCGCCAAATACATGGTACAGAATTCAAATACAAACTTAATTATACAACATGAGATGTGAGTTTTAATACAAATATTGTCTTCTAGACAGTATTCAAACTCAAAATACGACAAAACATAATCTGAGAATTTTAACACGAATATTGTCATCTAGACAATATCCACACTCAAATTCAATCTTATTATATTTATAATCACGCTATTTCATAGAATAGTGAGGACTACTAATGCTATCATCTGGACCGTCATTCCGTTCCCCGACTAGTCCCTGCTACGTTCTCATTTCCTGAAGAGAACAATGAAAGCAAAAAGGGTGAGCTCAACTAGCCCAGTAAGAAATATTATGACTAAGATAATGCAGAATAAATTATCGTTAGCCTTCAACGGTGTTAAACTGATACAATATAACAACCATCAAGTTTAACTGCAGTGGAACAAGCAATCCATTATAAGAGTTAAGTAGAGAATAAAATCTACTATCTTCTAGGATTTAAAAGGTTTTTCATCACTTTTATCGCTGAGACTCAGCTTAATAAATAATCCACATCATCAAATAATCCCTGCACTACAGGCCAAGGATATTCTTTAGTATCACGACCACGAATTATTCATGCACTACAGGCCAAAGATAATTGTATTTTCATCAACGTTCCTGATCATGCCATAAAATAATTCATCTTTGCACCTTGGCCGAAGAAAATCCATAGCCATATTCATACCAAAAACTGTCCATCAATGCACTACGGGCCAATGAGGATTTTTTTTCACATCATTTGTAACATTACGGTCATGATTATACCGAATAATCCCTGGTCATAATCATACCAAGTCCATCTATGAACTACAGGCCATAGATGACTTTAAACATAATATAAACATAAGGATGATGACAATGACATAATAATTCAATAAAACAAGTTCAAGAATTAATTTGTCCAGGAACCAATAACGTCCAAATTGTCAACATGATACTGCTTTGTGGAGTAAAAATTCAAAAATGCTCAGAAGAATATTTTCATGAAAAGATACTGGATGAAGCGCAAATATCAAGGATATTCCACTAATTTCATGGAGTATAGAAGTCAAAGCTTTAACCAACTGAGTATAAGAGAATATATGAAACTGCAAATGGATTTTCATCCGCCATGCGGTAATCCACTTAGACGGATCATTTCCATAATTTAATAAGGAATAAATACAAAGGATCATTCACCATGCATGTGATAATCCACATAGATAGGTTATTCTAACAAAATAAAAAATAATAGAATAACAGAAGAAATCACCATGCATGCGATAGACCGCACAGACAGGTTATTCCAACAGAATAATAAAGAATGGAACCAGGTCATGCGTAATCCGCACAGACAGGATGTTCCAACAGAATAATAAAGAACGAACCAGGTCATGCGTAAACGCACCGACAGGATGTTCCAACAGAATAATAAAGAATGGAATAACAGAATAATTTTACCATGTATACGGTACTTCGCATAGACAGGTTATTCCAACATAATAATAAAAATGGAATAACAGAAGAATTTCACCATGTATACGGTACTTCACATAGATAGGTTATTCCAACATAATAATAAAGAATGGAATAACAGAAGCTCTTTTCATGAATACGAAAGAAATAATACCCCTTACGAGTACAACAAATAATATCCCTTACGAGTATAACAAATAATATTCCTTGCCGTAAAAGAAGAGTATTCCAACTGGTAGGGCGAGGATATTCTTGAAGAAAACTTATATTGTTTTTCTACGCTCAAAGCTTCTGAAAACTCTAAAAGAAATACGCTCAAGATTATAGAAGGAGAATTCTCTGAACTTCTGGTGTGATTTCAATTCTAACTAAGCATCCTATTTATAGAAGAATGGAAATGATACTATGCTGCACTATGCAATAAAATATAATATATTCTATTTATAGTCTAATAAAACAAATAACTTTATAAAATGTATTCTTTTTATATAAAATATTTTTACTATGCAAACATTATGCAGGCACTATACAACACTATGCATAATAAAATATAATATATTATATTTATAGTCTAATAAAACAAATAACTTTATAAAAGTATTCTGTTTTATATAAAAAGATTTTACTATGCAAAATACTATGCATAATAAAATATAATATATTCTATTTATAGTCTAATAAAATAGATAACTTTATAAAAGTATTCTATTTTATATAAAAAGATTTTCTGTTTTATTACATTAATAATACTAATAAAACAAAATTTATCATTATTATTATAATTTACAATATTAATCGACCAGGTCGTTCCCAAGAAAGAGGGGGCTTTTAATAAGGATTTCTCTCCATTGGCGCGCAATTAGGTGACCAAACCTCTCCTTGGCAGAACTTCTAGACATCGTTAATATTGCAAATAATAATATTAATAACTTCGTCGTCTCAATTATTGATTTAATAATATATAAAATATTGACAATAATTGAATCAAGTAACTTGAGATACTATGCAGCAATTACTGTAGAAATAATTGAACAAAATTGAGTGACTTCTCACGTAAGCATCAATAATCAATATTGTGTGCTACTATGCAACCACGCGTATTACTGTATTTTTACTACCGAGTAGTTCAACAGTTTTAACGGTAAAACTTCCGCTGTTATTTTTATAAAAATATTTTTGTCGTTTTCTCAATCCGACAATAATTCTGTTGTGGGTTCCACCAATGATTGTTTCTTCGTATAGATATTCCCCGACAAAAAGAATATTCCCCGACCAATCGAATATTATACAACAACTTGCACACTTTTCAAAATTTATAAATACTACCCACAACTATAACACTATCTCAAATCCACACCATAATATTCAAAAAACTATTTTAAGAAAATTAAATCTTTATTCATAAAATTTGGTGTCTCACAATCTCACCTCCTTATGAAATTTCACCCTCAAAATTTACGTACGTACCTGGTATGCCGAAGAGGTGAGGATACCTTGACTTCATTTCAGATTCTAATTCTAGAGGTATAACCTTTGAATGTTGAATACGATCCTTCTTATCCAAGATTTTAACACGTATCTCCTCATACGTTAAATCTTCTGCTATATCGTTTAGTTCTAATTTAATAATGTGGTTCGGGTCGTCCACATATTTACGTAACATCGATACGTAAAAAAAACATTCTGAACACGCAACATACTTGGCGGTAAAACGAGTCTATAGGCCACAGTTCCTACTTCATCGAGGATTTCAAATGGGCCAATTAAATCGAGGGTTGAGATTTTCTCTCTTCGTCGATTCTTACTTCTAGAATAACACCCTCTTGAACCTTCTTCTTCACATTCATCAGCTCCGAGTGTGTAGCTTGAGCGGCTTTAACTTTATCGATTAAAGTCGATTCTACTCGTATATTTGTTATCTTCATGTGGGTCCCTAGAGTCTTTAACTATATCTTCATGAGTTGTGAGTTTTAATACAAATAGTGTCTTCTAGATAGTATTTAAACTCAAAATACGATAAAACATAATCTGAGAGTTTTAACACAAATATTGACATCTAGACAATATCCACACTCAAATTCAATCTTATTACATTTATAATCACACTATTTCATAGAATAGTGAGGACTACTAATGCTATCATCTGGACCGTCACTCCGTTCCCCGACTAGTCCCTGTTACGTTCTCATTTCCTGAAGAGAACAATGAAAGCAAAAAGGATGAGCTCAACTAGCCAGTAAGAAATATTATGACTAAGATAATGCAGAATAAATTATTGTTAGCCTTTAACAGTGTTAAACTGATACAATATAACAACCATCAAGTTTAACTGCAGTGGAACAAGCAATCCATTAGAAGAGTCAAGTAGAGAATAAAATAATCCACATCATCAAATCATCCCTGCACTATAGGCCAAGGATATTCTTTAGTATCACGACCATGAATTATTCATGCATTACGGGCCAAAGATAATCGTGTTTTCATCAACGGTCCTGATCATGCCATAAAACAATTCATCTTTGCTTCCCTTGTCCGAAGAGAATCCGTAGCCATAATCATATCCAAAAATTGTCCATCAATACACTACGGGCCAATGAGAATTTTTTTCACATTATTTGTAATATTACGGTCATGATTATACCGAATAATCTCATGGTCATAATCATACCAAGTCCATCTATGCACTACAGGCCACAGATGACTTTAAACATAATATAAACATGAGGATGATGACAATGACATAATAATTCAATAAAACAAGTTCAAGAATTAATTTATCCAGGAAACTAATAACGTCCAAATTGTCAACATGATACTGTTTTATGGAGTAAAAATTCAAGAATGCTCAGAAGAATATTTCCATGAAAAGATACTGGATGAAGCGCAAATATCAAGGATATTACACTAATTTCATGGAGTATAGAAGTCAAAGCTTTAACCAACTGAGTATAAGAGAATATATGTTGTAAATGGATTTTCAGTCCGCCATGCGGTAATCCACTTAGACAGATCATTTTCACAATTTAATAAGGAATGAATACAACGAATCATTCACCATACATGTGATAATCCACATAGACAGGTTATTCCAACAGAATAATAAATAATGAAATAATTAGAAGAAATCACCATGCATGCGATAGACTGCATAGACGGGTTATTCTAACAGAATAATAAAGAATGGAACTAGGTCATGCGTAATCAGCACAGACAGGATGTTCCAACATACTAATAAAGAACAGAACCAGGTCATGCGTAAACCGTACAGACAGGATGTTCCAATAGACTAATAAAGAACGAAACCAGGTCATGCGTAAACGCACCGACAGGATGTTCCAACAGAATAATAAAGAATGGAATAACAGAATAATTTCACAATGTATGCGGTACTTCGCATAGACAGGTTATTCCAACATAATAATAAAGAATAGAATAATAGAAGAATTTCACCATGTATGCGGTACTTCGCACAGACGGGTTATTCCAACATTATAATAAAGAATGGAATAACAGAAGCTCTCTTCATGAATACGAAAGAAATAATACCCCTTACGAGTACAACAAATAATATCTCTTATGAGTACAACAAATAATATCCCTTACCGTAAAAGAAGAGTATTCCGACTGGTAGGGAGAGGATATTCTTGAAGAAAACTTATACTATTTTTCTACGCTCAAAGCTTCTGAAAACTCTAAAGAGATACGCTCAAGGTTATAGAAGGAGAATTCTCTGAACTTCTGGTGTGATTTTCAATTCTAACTAATCATCCTATTTATAGAAGAATGGAAAGGATACTATACTGCAATATGCAATAAAATATAATATATTCTATTTATAGTCTAATAAAACAAATAACTTTATAAAAAGTATTCTGTTTTATATAAATAGTTTTTACTATGCAAACATTATGCAGGCACTATACAATACTATGCATAATAAAATATAATATATTCTATTTATAGTCTAATAAAATAAATAACTTTATAAAAGTATTCTATTTTATATAAAAAGATTTTACTATGCAAAACACTATGCATAATAGAATATAATATATTCTATTTATAGTCTAATAAAACAGATAACTTTATAAAAGTATTATGTTTTATATAAAAAACTTTTCTATTTTATTACATTAATAATACTAATAAAATAAAATTTATCATCATTATTATAATTCACAATATTAATCGACCAGGTCGTTCCCAGGAAAGAGGGGGCTTTCCAATAAGGATTTCTCCCAATTGGCGTGCAATTAGGTGACCAAACCTCTCCTTGACAGAACTTCTAAACATCGTTATATTGCAAATAATAATATTAATAACTTCGTCGTCTCAATTATTGATTTAATAATATATAAAATATTGACAATAATTGAATCAAATAACGTGAGATACTATGCAGCAATTACTGTAGCAATAATTGAACAAAACTGAAGGACTTCTCACGTAAGCATCAATAATCAATACCGTGTGCTACTATGCAACCACGCGTATTACTGTACTTTTACTACCGAGTAGTTCAATAGTTTTAACGGTAAAACTTCCGCAGTTATTTTCATAAAAATATTTTTGTCAGTTTTCTCAATCCGATAATAATTCCGTTGTGGGGTCCACCAATGATTTTACCGTCGTACGGATATTCTCCGACAAAAAGAATATTTCCCGACCACTCGAATATTATACAAGAACTTGCATACTTTTCAAAATTTATAAATATTACCCACAACTATAACACTATCTCAAATCTACACCATAATATTCAAAAAAATATTTCGAGAAAATTAAATCTGTATTCATAAAATCTGGGGTCTCACATTTTTTGTGGCCGAACATGAAAAGAGATGTTGCAGAATGTGTCGTGAAATGCTTGACATGTCAAAGGGTCAATACCGAACATCAAAGACCAAGTGGATTACTTCAACCTGTAGAAATACCAGAATGAAAGTGGGAACACATCACAATAGATTTTGTGGTGGGTCTTCCAACTACTCAAAAGAGGATGCGATGCGATTTGGGTGACTAATGGACAAATTGACAAAATCAGCACACTTTTTACCAATAAAGATTAGGTTTAATCTTGATCAGTGGGCAAGGTTGTACTGTTAAAGAGATCATTTCAAGGCATGTAGTGCTAGTGTCAATTGTGTCAGATAGAGATCCGCGATTTACGTCAAACTTCTGGAAGAGACTACAAGAATGTATGGGAACACAATTACGAATGAGTACAGCATACCATCCGCAAATCGATGGCTAAAGCGAACGAACAATCTAAACGTTGGAAGATATGTTGAGAGCATGCATCATGGATTTCAAAGGAAGCTGGGAAGAACATTTATCGTTGGTGGAATTTGCCTACAACAACATTTACCACGCGAGCATCGGCATGCCGCCTTACGAGGCATTATACGACAGAAAGTGTAGAACTCCACTGTACTGGGAATGAAGTCGGTGAACGCCAACTATTAGGACCAGAACTAGTTCAACAAACTGCTGAGGTTGTAAAACTCATCAGGACAAGATTGGTAGCATCCCAAGACAGACAGAAAAAGTATGCCGATCAACACAGGCAGAATTACAAATTTGAAGTAGGAAATTTTATTTTCCTAAAAGTTTCTCCTTGGAAGGGAAAATTTGTTTTGGCAAAAAAGAAAAGCTCAGCCCAAGATTTATTGGACCTTTCGAGATACTACAAAAAGTGGGGGAAGTGGCTTATGAGGTAGCTCTACCTCCAGAGTTGGAAAACATTCATAATGTTTTTCACATATCGGTGTCACGACCGTATAAACTCGATTACAAGCACGTGATCGAGTACGAACCATTGCAATTCGATAAAGATTTGTCTATGAAGAGATTCCTATCCAGATAGTCAACAGGAAAGAACAAGTGCTCAGAAATAAAGTGATACCTTCTGTGAAGATGATATGGAGAAACCACAATGTCGAAGAGGCAACGTGGTAACTCGAAGCTGAATAATAAAAAACTACCCTGAGTTATTTGTTTAATCTATGTCTTCGATTTTGGGGATAGAATATTTGTAAGAAGAGAAGAATGTGACGATTTGATTGTTCGAATTGTGATTCTGAGGACAGAATCCTTTTAAGGAGGGAATGGTGTAATATTCCAGAATTTTAATTATAATATTAAATATTTATTGAGTTATATAAATATTTAATGGATTTATTTATCGTTGAATAAATATTTGTTTAATTGATTTGATTTTATTTGGTTAATTATTTATTAAATAAATACTTAATGAATTAAAGAAATTATTATTATGTTGATATTTCAAATTGATGGTTAATTATTTGTATTGAGTTATGTGATTAAATGATTTATTTAATTAATTGTTATTTGAATTAATTAAATTAAATACGAAAGCTTTGATTAAATACAGTGTGACAAATAACTATTGTATAAGGAGTTATTAAAATAAATTAAAGTAGTTTTAATCTAGTTTGTACCCAAACAATGCTTAAGGATATAAACTCTTTAATTTTAAATGATTTTCCAAACAAAGCCCTATGGCTTTTGGATTCCCTTTTTAATTTTGAATTATATAAATAAAATAAAATAATAAATCTAGTATATTTGTAATTTATACGTTGGTTTTGTTGTAACTGACATTTTATTAAGTTGGCGTATTAAGGTTGTCAGTTTAGTTTTACGTATAATCTATATTGTCTAAGTTTAAGCCTAAGAAAAACTATAGAGAAAAATTACAGAGGGTTTTAGAGAGAATTGCTTGAGAGGTTTTGAGAGAGAATTGAGAGCTTGTGGATTCTAAATAGTTCTAGCAAGGATTTCAAACAAATTGAAGGTATTGTATCTAAACCTTGGTATTATATATATATATATATATATATATATATATATATATATATACATACATACATATGTTCTTCGGCAAACTGTATATTTTTTGTGAATTGCAAATGTGTTGAATTGTTGTAGAAGACTGAATTATGGTGAGTATATGCGTTTATGATACTAGAGTTTATGCTTAAACAAGAAATTGCATTGCTAATTCGGTTAACAGTAGAAGAAAAATAACGACAGTGTATGTTTATATGTATTTTTTTCATATGGCTCATTTAAGTACCCATTGTGATGGTCAGTTCATATGTTAAACTGTAAATTGAGTCTTGTGTATGTTAGTTCATTAAGAAATGAGCATAACGTAATTCGAACGAACCAATTTAGCTAAGTATTAAGATTACAGTGATGTTTTTTGGTGAAGAAACTCAAAAATAGAGTTTTAGTATGAAAATATGAATTTTAAGAAATTAAACTAGTTTTAGTTGATGTTAAATTGTTCTAATTGGTTGTAAATGTTAGCAACCATGTTTATGATTAGTTTATATCAATTGTTTGTGTTAATTTCATTGTTTGGTGGGTGAAATTCGTGTTAGTTGGGCTAAAAATGGCTACTGTTCATGCCGTTTCTACTTCTTGTCTGTGCACCAGCGCAGTTGCGCTGGTGCCAAGGCTAAAAACTGCACAGTCGCAACTGCGCCACACACTGATATTAGGCAGAGCAGTCTGCTGCTGCTGCAGATCTTGGGGAAACCTTACCACTTGTTCTAAGGTTATGATTAAGCGTCATACACATAGTAAGAAGGTTAAAACAGAACTATGATATGTAATCGATAAATTCAAAGCTTGAATGATTAGTAAGCGATGAACGTTTTATATTAGAACGTAGTGAGCATGATGAATAATAAACATGTGTTGTGAAGATTAACACTTGTAATTTCTGATATTTGCATGGTATCTTAAGACTTGTGCTAAAATAATAAGTCTAACTAGAAATGCGTGTTATGTTAAAACGTGAATGTTAGTATATCTAATAGATGATGGTTCTAAACCTATATGTAGGTGAAACGTTAGTTTAATATTATAGCTTACGCTCGAGGCAAGTTTCTAAACCTACATTTTTAAATTGAGCAAGTTCTTTAACTCTACTCTTATAATAATTATGCAAGTTTCCTAACTCTATACCTTATTGAGCAAGATTACTTTCATTAAACAAGTCCTTGTATTTAGATTGTTTATAATGATGCAAGTTTTTTTAAATCTTGTCTCTTAACATTGAGCAATGTTATTATTTTTAATTCAATTACAATTACACAATTTCCTCTAACTCTACATTTTCGTTGAGTTAGTTCTATTATTAAATTGGGCAAGTTTTTCCTAAACCTAAACTTGTTATTTTAGCATGCAAGTACCTTTATTTTGATGAACAAATTTATCGTTCAAGTTATTACTTATTATGCATGCTTAATATTAAATTCTAAGATTTTAACCTTAGCTTCGTGTTGTTCAAAGCAAGGTATGTGAATTATTCAACACTTATGCTATTAGATTATTCATAAAGCATGAAATTAGAATGAAATGTTTATTCAGTTATGATTATTCCATAACATAGTATTGTTACCTTTTATTCAACTAATCCTTAGTTAATGTCCGTTGAATTTCAAATTACCTGAAGTGTATCTAAACCAAACTTACTTTAGTGCAGACTTGTAATCTAAATACTGAGATGAACAACCATATTATTAGGGGTTTACGTTTAGCGTTGAAATGGTTGTGTACAATACATTGTACGAAGGATTGATCCCCCTAAGTACGTGGAGTCCTTATAGTCATATGACTGTTAAAGTTAAAGTTGAAAGATTACTTATAACTGTGGACATGGTTCGTGGTCATTAGACCCTCAGTATCATATTTTAGAATGTTAATAGAACATATCATTCAGTTCTATTGAGCCTATTATTTGGCAAATATTGTAAAGTTTATTCATTCTTATTTCAAGTGAGCTTTGTTTGCTCACTCTTGCTTATATAACCATTACAGCTAAGGATGAGAAGGTAGATGTACCTAGCACCAGTAAGGGAAAATGGGAAGATGAACAAGTATTGAAGACTTATAATATGTTGACAGTTATTTATTAGACTTTAAATTTAATTGATGTAATGAAGTATTTGTTTAATTCCCGCATTTGAATGATTGTATTTAAATGTTAAATAACCTGGGAGATAATTTTTATTAATTTAATCCTGTATGGGTAGGTTTTATTATTCAATTTTATTATGATTGGGTAGTTAGATATGAATGATTTGATTAATTGAGGTAATGAAGTACTGGGATTTGGGGGTGTCACAGTCCCTCCTCTCCGCATTAATTTGTAACACACGATTGGTTGTCGTTCCCCTTCCTTAACAACAGGTGTTGGTGATGACGTCTTTCCATCATTGTTGAATCTCCTCTTCTTGAAATTTTCACTTCTATTATCTTGGTCATGATTACCACTGAAGTGGTTACCATTTTTGGCATGTTGATTCCCTCCACGTTTGTTGTCACCGCTTGATGACTGCTACCACTGGTATTATCATTTTGTTGGATGCTCTCTCTTGGTTGGGTTGACTCGTTATCGTGCTCCAATAATTGAGCCCTATTTACAACATCTGAATACAAACACAGTTTGTGAGAAATTAAGTATTGACGTATCTCAGGTTTTAAACCTCTTATAAACATCTGTGTCATTCTCTCCTC
The DNA here is from genome assembly GCA_020205505.1 of Panax japonicus. NCBI lineage: Eukaryota > Viridiplantae > Streptophyta > Magnoliopsida > Apiales > Araliaceae > Panax > Panax japonicus. The sequence goes on from CM035100.1 coordinate 50,305,805, forward strand.
ATTATCAACCAAGTGGGACGTAAACCGGGACAACTCGGCAAACTTAGCTTCGTACTGTGACACGGTCATATTCTTTTACTCTAGCTTGATGAACTCTACCTCCTTCATGTGACGAATACTTTCGGGAAAGTACGTGTCATTGAACAATTCATGGAATTTCTCCCAAGACATCTTCAGTGCGGCAGGTTGAGTACGCTTTACAGATTCCCACCAGTAATCTGCTTCTCCTCGCAACATGAAGGTGGCAAAGGGAACCTTTTGCTTCACGGAGCATCCCAATACATCAAATATCTTGGTGATCTGCTTTATCCACGTCTCTGCCTTAAGTGATTTTGGCTCTCCAATAAACTTTGGTGGTCCCAGCTCCTTGAACTGTTTAGCGGTGATCGTCCGAGAGTTGCCAGTGTTTCCACCTGCATTTTGAATAGGAGTTGTTCTCGCCTGATGTTACATGAATTGCATAAAGCCTCTGAATATCCCATCATTCATCACTTGGTCATCGTTGTTGTTTTCCTGAGGACTATTGCCACCCTGATGCACATTATCATGGGTATTGATCGTTGGTGACTCAACGGTCTCATGTGTTTCATTGCTTAGCTTAACATTTTCGGATCCCATTATCAAATACTGCCACAAAACAAGGGTTAATTGACATGTCACATATTATCCCTATACTCTGACCGACCAATTAAATACCAAATAAACTTATGTAGGTCATACTAGCGAAGTAATTCCCCGTCTCTCCCCTCCTAGTTCTTGTCTCACATTTCAACTAGGGATCATATCCCTAAGCTTTGATACCAACTGTGACGCCCCCAAAATAGGTATACATCACTCATTCTGAGTCGCCAAATACATGGTATAAAATTCAAATACAACTTAATTATACAACTGTCGTGTAAAATACGACAAAACATAAGCTGAGAGATTTAATACAAATATTGTCTTCTTGACAGTATTCAAACTCAAATGGAGTCTTTATTACATTTATTATCACACTATTTCACTGAATAGTGAGGACTACTAATGCAAACATCTGGACCGTCACTCCGTTCCCCGACTAGTCCCAGCTATATTCTCATTTCCTGAAGAGAACAATGAAAACAAAGGGTGAGCTCAACTAGCCCAGTAAAAAATATTATGACTAAGATATGCAGAATAAATTATCGTTAGCTTTCAACAGTGTTAAACTAATAAAATACAATAAATATTAAGTTTAACTGCTGCGGAACAAGCAATCCATTAGAAGAGTCAAGTAGAGCATGATATCTACTATCTTCTATAATTTAAAAAGGTTTTTCATCAACTTTATCACTAAGACTCAACTTAATAAATAAACCACATCTTAATTCCTTGTTATAATCATACCAACAATTGTCTATCAATGCACTACAGGTCAACGATGACTTTTACCACATCATTTGTAAACATTACGGGTCATGATTATACCGAATTATCCCTGGTCATAATCAGTTACAATCAATAGTACATCTATGCACGTAAGCCACATATAACTTTTATCACAATATAAGCATGAGGATGATGACAATGATATAAGAATTCAATTAAAGCAAGCAAATGATAAATATTTAAATATTTATAATTTAATTTATCCAGAATTTAATATTGTCCAAATTGTCAACATGATACTGCTTTGTGGAGTAAAATTCAAGAATAATATTTGTATCAAAAATGATTTGGAAAGCAAAGAAATTAATCTTTGTCATGAATAATTCCCTGGGATGAATAGTACATCGTGAATAGTACTTCGGGAATAGTACCTCGTGAATAGTACTTTTAAATAGTACCCGTGAATAGTACCCTGTGAATAGTACTTTGTGAATAGTACCGTACAAATGAAAACTACTCATGGACAGTACTCCGGCATGAAAAACTTAAAATTTTAACAAGAATGTGCAGAAAATATCCTTGTGAAACGATACTAGATGAAGCGCAAATTTCAAGGATATTCTACTAATTTCACAGAGTATAGTAAGCAATACTTTAACAAAATGAGGGTATAATCAGGAATGCGAGACGAAATAATATTACTCATACTACAGAGTATGGAAGAAAATATTATTCCTATGAATACTGAACAAAATAATATCACTTACCTCAGAAGAAGACTGAATACTGGAATAGTGAAGTAGTATACTTCTCTTCTTCTTTCTCTCTATAGTTTCTCTCTCTATAATTGCTCTTGTGAGTCTTAGTGAATTGGTGAAAATGAAAAAGAATGAGCTTCTATTTATAAGAAATATAGTTTCGATAATTGCACATTTTAGGGCTCGAAATATTACAGTATAATACCTTCATCTTTTCCTTTATTTTTAATTTAGTCCTGCAAGTATTATCAAACTTTCACCACCTCCCCTAATAGTACATCTTGTGAATCAATAGTGCAATCATGTGAATCAATTGTACAATCATGTGAAAAAAAATAATTACTGTGACGAACGAGATTTTTGTAATTTAATTTTAATATTTATGAAGTAAATAAATATTTAAGATGATTTAATTATTAGATTAAATAATTAATTAATGCAATTATGGTAGATTAATTTAATTATATGTGTTACATTTATTAAATTAATGTAGAGAATTTTCATTCAATATATGTAATTATGTGAGCTTATTGTACTAAAGAAATACTAAATAAGCCTAATGTATTTTAAATAATTTAATTATTAATTAGAGAGTTAATAATTTGACATTATTTATTAATGAGAAATTTAATTATGTGACTATGTGAATTTATGAGAATTTATTATATTTTATTAAAGCAAATTAAATAAAATATTGAATTATTTTATGAAGGAGTGTGACATTAATTAAACTATATGATAAAGCTTTATTTAATTAAATGGTTTTGAAATCTATTCTTGCTAGCCAAACATGGCCTTAGGGGGAGTTATGGGTAGTTAACCCATGATGGGTAACTGATCATAGTGTGCGTCAGTCGATTCTTATAATGCGTATTCTCTTTTCTCTTCTTCATTATTTTACTAAGTCTGATAAAACATCACAGCGAGAAAATCAGAGAGAGTTTGTCAGAGAGAAATTGTAAGTCTGTGAAAGAGAATCGAGAGTAAGGAATCTAAGCCTACTAAATTATACTCTACAGGGTAATCTCATCCTTCCCAAATTCTATTTTTACGTTATTTGAGTTTTATGAAAATGACTTTCATTCATACTGTAAAGCCTCTGTAATTGGGATAGGAGTAACGATTATGGTTTTGTATGTGTTATGGCACATCACATAGTATTTAATTATATATATTATGTAAACATATCATCAGTTTCATAAAAACACATGTCGTATATGTTTTTCATAAATTACAGAGTTTGGGTTTTGGCCATATGGCCTTATACGTGGTATTTAATGCGTTGATCGTATATTATCCTAAATTTTACACACTTGTATATATTTATGCATGTTGATATGAAGAGACCAAAGTTAAATGAACGGATTTGGTGTTATAACGAATCCGTAGTGGTCAATTTTCAATGAATTATTTTAAAACCTTCAAGAACATCAAAGTCAGTGAAATTCACATATTTTAGTTCTGTGATTATGTGTTTTAAATGGGTTAAAACCATTCTATAATGTTGAATAATGATTATGTATAAATTATATCCATGTGGGTATGTCTAAATTCGTTTAGTAATAGGTTAAATGGAGTTTTTGGCTATGTTCTGCAATTTTCCCGCGAATTGCAGAACAGTTTCTGGTTCGCAACGCGACGCGGTGCCAGTCTTATGCCTAAACATCCGTGCCGCAGCGCCATGTGTCCGGCTGCAGCGCGAAGACCAAGTGTAACAGTGGCGCCGCAACGCCACTCTTCAGAAAGTTCAAAAATGAGATTTTTAAATTGATTAAGTCTAGCATGTGAAAACAACTTAATGTAATGAACATGGACATATGTTAGAAGTATAATGAATGTAAAATAGTTTTTAACATGTAAATAACTAATTGCATGTGGATTGAATTATTGAATCATAATTAGCTGTTATTCATGATGTGTAAATTATGTGACAAAAGTGATAATTTGACTAAGTATAGTCAAAATTCGAATTAGGCAAAAGGAATGATTTTATGATGATTAGTTAGTTATAATTAACTGGTATTGTGAATGTGAATGGTATGTAGGATTAAATTCAAAGAATCTATGCACAAGGCAAGTTTCCTAACCCTACTTGTCATTATTGTTCAAGTTTATTATTTACCTCGAGTAAATTATAAGTACTATTATTCAAGTTCGAATTATTATATTAAAGATTGATTATCTTTTCAAAGTATGATTTTGTTATACAATAATCGTTCTATTATATACTTCTTGAGATTATTATTCATTTGAATATCATTATTGTTGAACCTTGTTAGACTAGCGAATCCTTATTGATTCAAACTAGTCCATAGTTGATGAACGTTCTAAATTTTAGAACCCTTATTGAATTATCCAAACCAAACTTCCTTTGGTACGGACTCGAATGTCAAACTGAGATGAACAACCCTGCAAAGGGATTTACTTATGCGTTAACGTTAAGATATTGTGCACAGTATGGTACTAAGGGCTGATCCCCCTAAGTACGAGTAGAAAGGTCCATAGTCTTATGACTGTTGAAGGTTTCAAGTATACCCTTGATAACCTAGGACATAGTTCAAGGTCTTATGACCCTCAGAAAGCTTTTGATTCTTGTTAATTCATTCTTGATTCAAAAAGTTGAGCTTTTATTTCAGAAGTCTTTGATTCCTCGCATGTTATTATACATTGTCAGTTCATTAGTTTATTTATGGGCAATCATGCATCACTATTGCTTAATAATAACATTGCAGTTAGAACGAAAGAACCGATGAGCCTTCTACTAGTAAGGGCAAGGGCAAGATTAGCAAATGTTGAAGACTTGTATTTATGAGATGTTGAATTTATGTGTTAAGTACTTGATGTTGTTTAAGACTTATTGTTTATGTTTCCACACAGATGTTTAAGGTTAGCTTAACCTGGGATTGTATTATTATTCGATGTTGTAACCCTTAAGGGAAGATTTATATTCTATATAGTGCATGGTTTGCATTTATTATGGGTAGATAGATAGATGATATTTGTACAGTGAATACCAAATCCCGTGAGAATTGAAGTACCTGGATTTGGGGGTGTCACAATTACAGTATAGTTCATTCATCTACACCTCTATTTTTAATTTAGTCATGCAAGTATTATCAATCTTGCACCAC